>CM064483.1:45642154-46242154 GCA_032716605.1 Paralithodes platypus | reverse complement strand
TTAACATATCTACCCCTGCTCTCTTGCTAGCCACCTTCCCCCCCCCCCCCCACACTCCTCAATATCTCTCTCTCTGGCAGTTTTCCCTTGCATCCATTGATCAACCCTAATATCTGTAATTATAGAAGGCCGTGATCAAATGGGATGTCAATTACCACAACTATTCCCTGGCTGACCCTGACTTCCGAAACGAGTAGAATCAAAACCATTTCGCCTCATCAACTCGCTTCCTCTTACTACTATGAGTTTCAGAGGCCGTGTGGCATCGTTTTTCGGGAATAACTTATTAACAAACAGTTGGATCAGTATGATATTTTGAAACAGCTTTTTTCACACCGTCCCCTAGTTTGTTTCAATATAGTGCATTACCAAAAGTGTACAAATAAGCCACTTGTCCCTGTGTCATGAGGTTAAAGTCGCACATTAATGACTAAGAAAAGGACAAGGTTACCGTGACTTACCTGTGAGAACCACCAAACATTATTGCTCCTCCATCAAACACGGTAGTTATCAGTCACCACCCAACCCTATTATCGCCTTTAAATTCAAGTAATCTGTCAATTATTATGTTCTCTCCACCAACTAACTTTACTCCTAAACTCGATTAATGAAATTAACAAACACATGTTATCAAGTATAAATATACAAAAATACATACTGGTTGTATATTTATACTTGATATTGACAGATAACTTGAATTTAAAGGCGATAATAGGGTTGGGTGGTGGCTCGCACTCGCCGCAAGGGAGAAGGTATACACTGAGAGAGCTCTGAAGAACACCGATTGTTGTAATAGTGATAGAAGAGTGAAAGAGATGCAACATTGCGGCGTGTAGAAAGAGATGATAGGGAACTAGTAAGAGGAAGCAAGTTGATGAGGTGAAATGCTTTTGACTCTACTCGTTCGAGAAGTGATGTATGGGCGGAGCCTACCCACACATGCGACCAATTAACATTACAGGGGCGCACTGTGCCCCGATACAGAGCAAGAAGCTGTGCGGGGGTGAAGAACCCACGGAGACTGTTGAGCACACCCAACTTTTGGGAAGCTGTTTTAGTAAGAGTGGTTATACAGGGTGTCAAACGACGCTGTTTTTTTGAGTGATAACGCAATGAACTTTTTGTATAATGATAACAGAAACTCCCCCCCCCCCAAAAAAAAGGGAGGCTAGGCTAAATTGACACAATTTTGGTCTCCATATTTTCCATCTTGATTGTTTTTTTATTGCAGGAAATACTGTTTTAGACACCTAAATTCTCAAAAAAAAAATCTGGGGGGCATGCCCCCGGACCCCCCTAGAGGTCGCGCCTTCGCCGCGCTATAATGATAACAAAATAATAAACCATAATGATAACACAATTCATATTTTGTGGATTGACACTCTGTGGTTATATGATCTTTCCAAGAAAAGTTAGATGAAAAAGATATACCTAAAATGTTGAGAGAAAATGAAGGATTGAGTTGGGTATTGTTGAAGAATACTAGATAGTCTTGTGGAAGAGTGTGATGGAGAGATAGAGGGAGAAACTGGGTCTTGGAGGTGTTGAAAGTAACAAGAATTTCTGTGCCCCAATAATTGAAAGATCAGAAGACAGGCATTCTATGGCCTCGCCACATTTGTTTTGAAGTGCTTGCATGCTGGGTTGATGTGAAAAATTAGTTGAATAGTGCAATGTAGAGTCATCAGCATTTGAATGGATAGGACTAGATGTACAGTTGAGATCATTGATACATATTAGAAAGAGAATTGGAGAGAGGACAGAACCCTGAGGAACACCAGAGTTGATAGGTTGAGGAAGTGAACGATGGCCGTCTACAACTGCAGCTATGGAACGGTCTGAAAGGAAATTAGAGACAAAGGCACAGATAGAGGGATAGAAACCGAAGGAAAGGTATTTTTGGATGTTAACCCCTTCAGACTCATATGACGCAGATGTTGCCAGATTAGCCATAAGAAATAGGGTTCCAGTTCTCTCACTTATAATTACCTCTCCAAAATTAGTATTCTGCCCACAGCTAACTCAAAGACAACTGCAGAGGTTGAAGTAACTAAACTAAAGGTTTGTAAATACCACTAATGGTAATAAAGGCTTTAAAGTATCCCTAATAGGCTCAAAATTGCGTCATATGTCGGAGAGGGTTAAAGACTTATTTATATTTGTTTTCACCAATCCACTAATTAATTTATAAATAAACCTAACTAATGAAATTAATGAAAGTAATGAATACATGTGGTACTCCAAGGACTCGAACCTAGGATATGCACACCGAAATTCCGCACACTAAGCATTAGGCTATCAAGACAGTTAAAGGTTTATGCACAAGCATACGATATATTATGCATTCTCGAATACTTCATATTTATCTTAGCATGTACAGTTCCGGCCAAAAGTCTCTCGACTCGTCTGGCAGCATTTGGCAGCTCATATTGGGGGAAATGGGGTTGGAGTTGGTGGGGGGGGGCGGGAGTGATATGTGTGACGCATGTCCACGTGTGAGCATGCTGTACAGAACGCCTAGTCATGCCCCACTCTCGCTAGGATCGTCAGGGCAGGAACTTTGGCTGTAGTCTATTTAGAGTTTCCTAATTTAGTTCGTGTGAGCCGTTGTACTATATAAGTATTATGAATATGTATTTTGTTTTCATCTGAGTCAACGAGTTCTATTTTATATCATTAGTTATAAGTATTATAAGTAACACTTATTTGTAATGATGGGAAGAGAAACAGCCACAGTTAGGTGTCAGTGGGTACGCCAGGCAGGAGGTAGGCCTAACTCACTAGCACTCCTCCCTCCCTCAGTGCTAGGGGAGCCTTTGTGTATCCCAGAGGAGAGAGAGAAATTACGTAATGGTTGTCAGTGGGCGGTCCTTAGTAGTTCACGTTGGGCTCACTAGAGGGCCGGGTATAAAAGGGAAGTCTAGCCATTTTTTCATCAGAACTCATTAGGCAGAGCGACTTCTCATTTCCCTTGCTAACTATTTATATTCTTCTGACTGATGGGAACTTTCTCTACTACCTTACATTCTTATTTCCTCTTTTCCCTACCCTGTTTAACTTCCATGGTCCCGTTGGTGCAGAGCTAGTCAGCCAACGTATTATCGCTTGAGTTCTCACGAGATACTTGCCTATTAGATAGCCTATTTTGGAAGGGTTGACTTAGAATAGGATTGATTTATGTTTGTTGCACTTGTATATGCATTTCCCTGTGTGTTATTATTATTATTCCTGTTTTCTGCTAGTCTAGGTAATGCTAGACAGGGGTAAGGCTTTTCTGTGTTACGAGTTGTTGTTTGATGCAGTGGTTAGGCGATAAACCTGCATACTCGTTTCGGTTCAGTGAAGCCTAGGTTGTCTTCGCGGCTGACTGTGTTGAGTTAATAATTTACAGTGCGTGAGGGCAAGAGCCTAACCACCCTGTATTTTGTTAACAGTTGGTTTTTACTTTGTCAAGGAGCCGGGAGAAAACCAGATACAAGGGATCTGGATTTCTCAAAGTGCACTTGTTAGTTTTAACGTAATACTTTAAACCGTCGTGAGGACTTCGCTAGGCTACGAGCCGTTTTTGCTCAGTCACTGCTACCTTTTTGCCTACAGTACCCCAGCTAGACTTTACTCGATTAGTAGATACAGAATAGTATTGAAGTTTTCCTTATGTATGATATTGTTTATGCACTATTGATTTCATGTGTTGCAAGCTTGGCTACTTTAGTGATTAGTGGCTCACGAGCACAATCCGAGTAGGCTATTGCCGTTGCATTTGCGGAGTACTTCCTTTTAATGTTTGCCATTTACTATTGCATATTCTTTTAATTATTCTTATGCCAATTTAAGCCTTTAATAGTATTTAATTGCCAGTGTTTTTGCTTATTGAATTACTGTTCAAAATCCGATACGTACTTCTTACGAGCATCCGAGAAGCATTTAACTTTTTTCAGAAGATTCCTTGCTCGATGCTTAAGGACTATTAATTAACGTAACGTAATAGTGCCGATCCGAAGTAGAGGGTGGTGGACTTCTTAAGTTCATAGTCAAGGGTGGATTACTTCGGCTTCGGCCAACACAATTCTTTTGTGTTGTTGTTTCTTACTTCATTGTTTGATTGTTGACCAGACTAGATAATTCCTGTCTCTTTATTAGTCTGTTGTTGAACACTAGTACCGGGTACCGAGTTCTTGTATACCCCGTTATAGCAGATTGAACTCTGGAGGGTATTGGTGTTTTTTGTTCGGCTGGCAGTACTCAGGGGTTGGGATCGTGTGTTTCCGTTGTGGCAGCGAGCCGTATTCGAGTCCTGATTGAGAGCCCTTGTGTACCCGAGTGCCAGTTCGTAGCATATGACAGAGGGGTTCTGATTGGCTGACAGGACAACATATTTAATATACTTTAATTTATGAACGTAAATACGTAAATCACAGATATAGTGATTTAGGTATTCATTTTTGTTTGCCAAAAGCTAAAAATATTCCTAGCATGTAAAAGGTATTGATTTAAACCAACATCAATATCGTGAACGAGCAACGATAACAGCGATCACAGCGGTAATCTGTGCCTCAAGATTAACCATATTAGACCAGGATAGATGGACTTATCATATTTATAGTCTTTAAACAACTGATTTTTATTTGTTTAGTAAATATATTTTGGGCCGGGTTAAACAGTTTTCTTAACCCCTTGAAGATTATGACGCTTTTTGAAATTTTATTTTGAGTATCATCATGCGATTTTATTCAGAGTTGGAATGGGATGCGGACGTCAGAGGGTCGATTAAGCCAGTCTTTGTCCATATAACTCCCACAGATCCTTCCTGACCTATATATAATCGTCAAATTAAAACTAGAATTATATAAGTACCGGTATCTTAATGCATCAAGATCGTCACAGGGTTCATTTCCTGATGAATATAACCGTAACCGGTACTGAACAACACGTAAATTTGACATAACAGGAAGTTCTCTTCTTCATTCCCTACTATACATTCATATATACGCCCTCTACTATATGCATCCTATTAATTAATTGATTTATTCGCGTACAGGTCTACACTATTTCTCAATAGCTTTTTCCAGACCCATTCTCATATTTACAGCTTGAAAAACAAGCGTGAGTAAACCAAGATATTTGTGAGTTAGTCTGAGATAAAGAGAATGGGATGTATGCTTCCATGCCCGAAAGGATTACCTCAGTAATGCGCTCGGTACTCTCTGAGGTTCCCCGGCCACGGAAGTAAAAAACATTCCATGGGAAATCAAAGAAGTACTGCCATAGAGCCTCCCAGTTGACAGCACTAAAGTGCCACAAGCGCCGCCGGCTGGGGGGGTCAGCAGGCCGTACTGGAGAAACAGGACAGGTGACAGAAATCTTTTGGAAAGATCATATTACCACTCTTGCTAAAACAGCTTCCCAAAAGTTAGGTGTGCTCAACCATCTCCGTGAGTTCTCATCCCCGTACAGATTCTTGCTCTGTATCGGGGCATAGTGCGCCCCTGTATTGAATATTGTTCGCATGTATGGGGAAGCTCCACCCATACCGCACTTCTCGAACAAGTAGAATCAAAAGCATTTCGCCTCATCAACTCACTTCCTCCTACTAGTTCCATACAATCTCTTTCTACACACCGCAATGTTGCATCTCTTTCACTCTTCTATTACAACAATCAATGTTCTTCAGAGCTATCTCAGTGTATACCCCCTCCCTTGCAGGAAGTGCGAGGCACCCGCCTTTCAACAAATTCCCACTCCTATTCTGTCCAGCTCTCCAATCAAAGAATTGGCAAATTTTCTCGGTCTTTCTTCTATTCAATAAGTGAACTCTGGAACTCTCTCCCTCAATCAATCTTTCCTTCATCCTATGACTTAAACTGCTATAAACTTTGTGTGACCAGGCCTTTTGACCCCAACGTCCCTTGAATTTGGCTCTCTGTCACTCTATTGGCTTCAGTGGAGACACTCGTACAGACAGCCTGCCTTTTGTCTCCTTCATACACATAAGGAAAAACAAAAATTATCTTTTTCAGTTTTGCTATACCGACACGCTACGAACCGGTACCGTTATTTATTATTTTGTTCAGCATCACAGTGGATCATAGATGCTCAACTTTAATCTCTCTCTCTCTCTCTCTCTCTCCATCCTTTGCCGCTTGCGGACAGAAAAATCGATATAGGAAAACGGGGAGGAGGTGTTGGCACGTGTGTATGTTGTTTGTGTACGTATTATTGTGAGTGTGAGTGTTTGTGTGTGTGTGTGTGTGTGTGTGTTTGTGTGTGTGTATTAATACATGCTGTACTCGTATGTGTTTGTGTGCTTTAATGCAAATTTATACTATTGTTTTGTTTTATAGTGATGTGTGTGTGTGTGTGTGTGTGAGTGTGTGTGGGTATGTGTGTGTTTATATGTGTGTTTTAATACATGATGTACTCGTATGTGTGTGTATGTTATAATGCATGGTTGTACTAGTGATGTGTGTGTGTGTGTGTATTAATACATGCTGTACATGTGTGTGTGTGTGTGCTTTAATGCAAATGTATACTATTGTTTTGTTTTATAGTGATATGAGTGTGTGTGTGTGGGTATGTGTGGGTATTAATACATACTGTACTCGTATATGTAATAATAATAATAATAATAATTAACGGTTTATTCACAAAAGCAGCCCGAAGGCTGAAAATATACAAGGAAGTTGATACATAGTTAAAATTAAAATTAAAATTAAAATTGACACAAGAGCTAACAGGCTAATTTACAATGAAAAATATGTATATAATTTATTGATTGTTTAAGACCTTAATTATTGAAGGAATGGCGCTGTTCTTGTAGCGGTCAGTCCGTGGTGCTCTTACGGGGACAATACGGTTGAAGTGGCGAACAGCGCGTAGAGGAGGAGGGCGTCGGGCGGTAGTAGGTGCCGGTGTCTGTGGTTGTTTAGTAGTTTGCTGGAGAACTGCTGAAGGTGTTGTTCGTAGAGGTTAGATATGGCGAGTACGTTAATTAGGTTACATGCATCTTGGTAAGTGGTGTAGTTGGCCCCTAACATTATTCTGAGTGCTCTCTTCTGAATTTTTTCTAATTTATTTCTTTGGGTTAAGTTGAGAGAGGATGACCAAACGGGTGAAGCATAGCAGAGTTTGGGTAATATAAAAGATTTGTATAAAAGTAGCATGTCATCTCTGGGAACCCCTAGTTGTTTCAGGGTGCGTAACATGTGTAGCCGATAAGAAGAAGCACTAGCTATGGTGTTAACATGTTTATCCCAGAGTAGTTTTTGCTGAAGGAAAACACCAAGTAATTTAGTGGACTGAACTATCTCGAGGGTGTGATTGCCAAGCTTGAGGGTGGGTGGAGGGATGGGTTTAGAAGCAACATTGAAGTTCATGACAAGTGTTTTGTTTAGGTTAATAGTGACATCATTATCTTGTGTCCAGGTCAGTAGGGCATCTAGGTTGGCTTGGAGAATGCTGTAGTCTGGAGAAGCGTTGCTGATGGAAGAGGCTAGTGTGGAATCGTCAACATATTTCCATTTGAGTTCTGCGTCTTGAAGGGCGTTATTGCTGAGTATTAAATAACCGAGGGGCCCCATTCGTGTCCCTTGAGGCAAACCGCAAGTAAGTGTTTGTGAACTGGAGATACTGCCTAGAAAGCGGACGGATTGTTGACGTGTGTGTGTGTTATAATGCTTGGTTGTACTAGTGATGTGCGTGTGTGTGTATATTATCAATGCATGTTAGTACCGGTACCGTACTACTGTAGTACGAGCAATGGATACGGATACCTGTACAGAAATAAAACTAGCTCACCCTCTCTCTCTCTCTCTCTCTCTCTCTTGGCTATTACACATTCTCAGGACCACCACCCAAAAAACACCACAATTCCCACATTTCTCCACAAAATTTGAAAATTTAACCACCTCTGTACCGTCGACATGCTTGTCATCATATTCTGGCTACTACTAATCGATTTAATTAAGTTTAGGAATCATCTCTAGCAATTAACAGGCTTCGAACCATCTCAGTCAACCCCTTTAACCCATAACTAGCGGCGCGTAACATAAGTCGAGTATAATAAATCTGGACTATCTGGCGGCGCTCGACATAGGTCATGTGGCAATTTCAGCACGTAATGTTGCTGAGAGAGAGAGACAAGTGGTGGCAGGAGAGTAGCGAGCGTATGACTGCTCCAGACCACCGCGGCGAACCTACTGACATGAATCCCACCTCCTCCCTCCCTCTCTCACTCGCTACATACGGAATTGTATGGGGAAAGTGCCGAATTACATGCTTTTTACACTCGCGTTGCGCGGTTGTTGCAAGAAAACTAGCCATCATAAAAGGATCGTTATGGTGTCATTTGAAAGCTCTGTTTATGCCCTTTCAGGGATAGATACTTGTTTTACTCTCTGGGTCTTATTTAGGCATGAAAATGATCACGTAAACAGCCCTATTTTGGGTAAAAACACCCCGCTGGTGGCTACATATTATATACCGCCTAGGCCGCTCGTAAGGTGTTAACTACCATATATCCTTCCTGAGCTGCACAAATTGTTTAAATAGAGCTAGAATAATATTAACCCTTACCCTGCGGGAGACGTTCCCGAACGTCATGGCAATTTACAGCAATCTACAGGTTTTTAAAGCCTCTTAAGGCCTGTAAAATTGAGTGCAAGGGAGCGGGAGCGCCACATGTCCTTCTCCCAGCCAAGAGGCTGTGTTGCGGTGTAGCAGTTCTTGCCTCATCCTTCGGCCCTGCCCTATAAGAGCTCTGATGTGGAGCTCATGTGATCCGGCTGAACTGGTGAAATGGCGAGAAATGTCTGCGTGTCTTCACCTTCCTCGATTTGTTCCCCTACTGCCCTTCCCGATCTATCTTGACTCGTTTAGTTATATATTTTGATCGAATCCTTCGGGCCAGCCCTATGAGAGTTCTTTTGTAGAGCTCAGTGGTCTGGTTAAACTAATATTAAAAAAAAAAAAAAAAAAAAAAAAAAAAAAAGGAGGCTGTGGCACTGAAGGTTCTGAGTCAGACTCTTGCTAGATATACTGTGCTGCCAAAGGCAACTGTAACAAGAAATTAGTGAGAATTTCTAATTTTAGCGAATGTCTATGGTAGCGCCGCAGGTGAGCCCCACGAGCTACGAAGCTCGTTCTGGCATAATTTTTAAGCTATTTTCGTCTAGTTTTGGAATTAATACAATTAATTTAATTCAGACACTTGCCTAATCAATCAGAAGTGCCTGAATGAGCCCTAATATGGCGGAAATATGCCTGAAGTGTAAGTGTTAAGGGGGTAGTTAATTTTGGGTCTATGTATTAATGTATTAATATATTTTAGAGTTTCCTCGCTAAACCTCCATCAAGCTTAAAATAACACCCCCTAGACCCCCTTTCAAGATGAGGCTTCTTTCTAAAAGTACAGGCTCGCTGTCGTTCTGCTGGAAAAGATCGACATCTAGCCTAAATGGCCTGAAAGGTCTTCATCCCTACTGTACCAGAGGATATTACCTTATTTGCACCCTCCAGTACCAGGCAGTGTGGCCACAATGGCTTGAGAGGCAAGAGAGCATACCCTCCCACCTCAGAAGTTGGTGAACTACTGACCCAGCCAGGCTGGCAGCCAACCAGAGAAGTGTTGCCAACTCCTCAGAGCAGTGCCTACAAGTCATGTTAGCAGCTACCGCTCGATATTACCAGTTACAAGGACCGCATGTTACTAACGGCCCGTCGGACATCGCTGGTAGCCTACTGGCGAGTGACTTTTTTACTGACAGCTGTCGTTCATCGCCGGTACCATAAGGGTTAATATTGACAAAGAAATATGGCGAAAGACCTTAAAATCGACAAACTAATGGAACAAATGTTTTAAAATCTCAAAGATTAATATGTTATACATAAGGGAGAAGGGGCTCAAGAAAAAGCGACTACCTCCCCCTTAAAAAGACGTCACCCCTACAGAAGGGGTTAATAGAGAATACCGGTAGCGTCCCACCCACTCTTTCATTTGTTACGAACTGGCACTCGGGTACACAAGGGCTCTCAATCAGGACTCGAATATGGCTCGCTGCCACAACGGAATCACACGATCCCAACCCGAGTACTGCCAGCCGAACAAAAAACACCAATACCCTCCAGAGTTCAATCTGCTATAATGGGGTATACAAGAACTTGGTACTAGTGTTCAACAACAGACTAATAAAGAGACAGGAATTATCTAGGCTGGTCAACAATCAAACAATGAAGTAAAACAACAACACCAAAGAATAGTGTTGGCCGAAGCCGAAGTAATCCACCCTTGACTATGAACTTAAGAAGTCCACCACCCTCTACTTCGGATCGGCACTATTACGTTACGTTAATTAATAGTCCTTCAGCATCGAGCAAGGAATCTTCTGAAAAAAGTTAGATGCTTCTCGGATGCTCGTAAGAAGTACGTATCGGATTTTTAACAGTAATTCAATAAGCAAAAACACTGGCAATTAAATACTATTAAAGGCTTAAATTGGCATAAGAATAATTAAAAGAATATGCAATAGTAAATGGCAAACATTAAGAGGAAGTACTCCGCAAATGCAACGGCAATAGCCTACTCGGATTGTGCTCGTGGGCCACTAATCACTAAAGTAGCCAAGCTTGCAACACATGAAATCAATAGTGCATAAACAATATCATACATAAGGAAAGCGTCAATACTATTCTGTATCTACTAATCGAGTAAAGTCTAGCTGGGGTACTGTAGGCAAAAAGGTAGCAGTGACTGAGCAAAAACGGCTCGTAGCATAGCGAAGTCCTCACGACTGTTTAAAGTATTACGTTAAAACTAACAAGTGCACTTTGAGAAATCCAGATCCCTTGTATCTGGTTTTCTCCCGGCTCCTTGACAAAGTAAAAACAAACTGTTAATAAAATACAGGGTGGTTAGGCTCTTGCCCTCACGCACTGTAAATTATAAACTCAACACAGTCAGCCGCGAAGACAACCTAGGCTTCACTGAACCGAAACGAGTATGCAGGTTTATCGCTTAACCACTGCATCAAACAACAACTCGTAACACAGAAAAGCCTTACCCCAGTCTAGCATTACCTAGACCAGCAGAAAACAGGAATAATAAGAATAACACACAGGGAAATGCATATACAAGTGCAACGAACCTAAATCAATCCTATTCTAAGTCGACCCTTCCAAAATAGGCTATCTAATAGGCAAGTATCTCGTGAGAACTCAAGCGATAATACGTTGGCTGACTAGCTCTGCACCAACGGGACCATGGAAGTTAAACAGGGTAGGGAAAAGAGGAGATAAGAATGTAAGGTAGTAGAGAAAGTTCCCATCAGTCAGAAGAATATATATAGTTAGCAAGGGAAATGAGAAGTCGCTCTGCCTAATGAGTTCTGATGAAAAAATGGCTAGACTTCCCTTTTATACCCGGCCCTCTAGTGAGCCCAACGTGAACTACTAAGGACCGCCCACTGACAACCATTACGTAATTTCTCTCTCTCCTCTGGGATACACAAAGGCTCCCCTAGCACTGAGGGAGGGAGGAATGCGAGTGAGTTAGGCCCACCTCCCGCCTGGCGCACCCACTGACCCCCAACTGTGGCTGTTTCTCTTCCCATCATTACAAATAAGTTTTACACACAATACTTATAACTAATGATATAAAATAGAACTCGTTGACTCAGATGAAAACAAAATACATATTCATAATACTTATAGTACAACGGCTCACACGAACTAAGTTAGGAAACTCTACATAGACTACAGCCAAAGTTCCTGCCCTGATGATCCTAGCGAGAGTGGGGCATGACTAGGCGTTCTGTACAGCATGCTCACACGTGGACATGCGTCACACCTCCCCCAAGATTTTACTCGCTCAACCCTGAGCTAAAATCTGACAAACACAGAACCCCATCAAGCCCCTCACACCCAGCGACCGCATGGCACTAAAACAAAGCTGAGTTTATCACCAAAACACATCTTATTATTAAAAATAAAATAAAATCCACATTTTATAACTCCTCCCACCAATAGCAAAAAGACACAATATCATGCTCCCAGAGCGAGCTTACAGCAGCTCAGCCGTTTGATAGTTTGTGGACTACTCAAACTCTATAGGCTATGACAAACTTATACGATTACCTATATCAAAAGAAAGAGTTTTTATATGATTTTTATATTTTAATATGTTTTTCCCGGCTGCACTATAAGGGCAGCCTATTTTCCTCCACTCAAACCCACACACCTGTGATAGCCTACGACTGATCATCCACCCCTGATAAACAATCCGCGATCACATTGTCACATCCAGCAATATGACGGATGTCCAGGTTATACTCCTGCAACATCAAAGACCACCTGGTCAGTCTCATATTGCGATTGTGAAATTGATTCAGGAATCTCAAAGGGTGATGATCAGTGTAGATAACCACGACTGGGCCATAGGCTGGAACATACACCTCGAAGTGCCTGAGCGACAGCACAATCGCCAGTAATTCCTTTTCTATTGTAGAATAGTTCTTTTGTGCAGCATTGAACTTCTTAGAAAAGAAACTTACTGGGTGTTCCACACCTTCATTGTCTGTCTGTAGCAAGACGGCACCAGCCCCTACACCACTAGCATCTGTTGCCAGCTGAAAAGGCCTGTTAAAGTCTGGGGCCCTGAGTATCGGGTGAGTACATAGCAAATGTTTCACCAAAGTGAAAGCCTTTTCACACTCAGGTGCCCACAAAAACTTTTTGTCTTTAGATAACAAATCGGTGAGAGTTGCCAACACCGTTGAGTAATCTTTTATGAAGCGTCTGTAGTAACCTATCATACCTAAGAATCTCATAATCTGTTTCTTGGTTGTTGGGTGCGGAAATTTATTGATAGCCTGTACCTTGTTCTGAGGAGGGCACACCTGTCCCCTTCTCACTACAAACCCAAGGTACTGCACAGTGGCTTTTACGAAGTCACACTTTGCCAAATTTACTACCTGACCTGCTTCACTAAGTTTCCGGAACAAGGTCTCAAGGTGCTCACAATGGCTCTCAAAGGCGTCATCATAAATGATTACATCGTCCAAATATACGGTGCAATTCGGAATGTCCTTTACAATTTCATTCATCAGGTTCTGAAACGTTGCTGGTGCATTCTTAAGTCCGTAAGGCATAACATTGCACCGGTAGGTACTCCCGTCCACAACAAAACCACATACCTCTTTAGCACGCTCGGACAAAGGTACTTGCCAGTAACCTTTTACTAAATCTACTTTAGACAAAAAACGAGCATTACCAATTTTGTCAACACTATCATCAACCCGAGGAAGAGGATATGGGTTAGTTGGAGTCAAACCGTTTAACCTACGGAAATCAATACAAAAGCGTACCTTGCCATCTGGCTTAGGCTGCAGTGTTACGGGGGAAGTCCACTTAACTGTGCCTTTCTCTATCAACCCTCTACCGAGCATATACTCCAACTCATCCCTCAGAGCTGGTAGTTTTATGGGGGGCACACGGTACGGGATTGACTTAAAGGGTATATGGTCCCCCACGTCAACATCATGCATAGCCTGAGTAGTGAGGCCTGGGTGTTCAGCAAATACAGTGGGGTATGAACCGAACAACTGACGGATAGCATCAAACTGCGGCTCAGGCAAATGAGCTATAGCCTCGTCAGCCCTTAGGCTCGAGTTCCCCGCCCACTGATCCGCTGAAACATGTTGATCCCAGCTATCCTCCTCCGAAGCTTGACTGTCCCCCTCTCCTTCTCCACCACGGCCGCAACAAGCCAACACAGGGACAGTGAGAGGCTCAGAGGGGCGCCTCACATACTCTTTAATAAGGTTCACGTGACATAACTGGTTCTTTTTCCTCCTGTCTGGAGTGGCAACAAGATAATCTAAGTCTGAAATTTGTTCTACAATTTTATAAGGTCCAGTGTACTTCGCAGAGAGGGGGTAACCAACCAAAGGCAACAAAATTAATACCTCTTGTCCTACAGTGAACTTCCGGAGCCTCACTTTGCGATCATACCTGTCCTTCATCAAAGCTTGTGATTCTGTCAAATTTCTACCTGCCATCTCCAGACTCTTAAGCATGCGCTCACGGCTTTCAAGCACATACTTTAATAATGGACAAGGCTGCACAGTCCCCTCCCAAATTTCTTTCAGCATGTTAAGGGGGCACCTGACACGGTGTCCAAAAATCAGCTCGTTTGGACTAAATCCCAGGCTCTCACCAGGTACCTCCCGAGCAGCAAACAGCACATAAGGCAATCCAAGATCCCAATCCATACCGTTGTCAGCACAATAACACCTGAGCATGCTTTTGAGTGTAGCATGCCACCGCTCAAGCACCCCTTGACTCTCAGGGTGATACGCTGACGATACTACTGCTCGTATCCCATGCTGTTGCATTGTTTGCTTGAACATGTTAGAGACTGAATCTCCTCCGGGTACCCGTACCTTGAGAAGTACCACAACAAGTTACTGACTACCGTCTTAGCCATTCCATTTTTCATAGGGTATGCATCGGGGTATCTAGTGGCAACATCCATTATGGTTAACACAAATTTATTTCCAGCCTTAGTGGGAGGGAGTGGACCAACCATGTCAACAATAATATTACTAAAGGGTGGCCCAATCACAGGAATAGGGTGTAACGGAGCCTTAGGAATAACTTGGTTTGGTTTCCCGACACGTTGACAAATATCACATGAGTTTATCCATGACTGCACATGAGACTTCATCCCCGGCCACCAAAACAATTTCCCCAAAGCCGCCACCGTTTTCTTGGCACCCAAATGTCCTGATAATGGAGAATCATGAGCCAACCTAAGCAAACTTTCCCTGCAGCCCTCTGGCACGACCAGCTGGTCAACTGTACCTGATCCGCCCTCCCAGTTCCTTTTAGGATCTTGATATCGGTGGTATAAAATTCCATTAACGAAAAACAAATCCCCTGCCTTTGCATCCCTATCTTCTTCTAACTCCACAGCCCCATTGGTACACTGCAAAACCTCGGGATCCTCTAATTGCAACTTTTGAATGTCTGTGGGAGCCAACATGTCTAACTACTTGGTCAACAACTCATGCCCTCCCCCAACATCCAACTTAGACATCCGGTTTTCTCGCTGCAGGTAACGGTGCTGTCTCTGAGTCTCTGCCTCCTCCACTACTTTATCAACTGTGTTAGGCACTGGAGTTACAACAGACTCGGTCAAAGGTCCTGCTATTGGGCCTTTTGGGAGAGCCACTGGTTCTAAACTCTTCAAACTTTTCCCAGCCTTCCGCTTCTCCTTAATTCCCTTCCTCCGCTGTTCTGTGGCCTGGGAAATAGGCTGTGATACCTTAAATGCTTGGGAACGAGTTACCACACATGCCATCTGTTGGTGTTGACAACTCACTACCCACTCTTGTTCCTCCCTACTCACGTCGGCCGGCCTCTCGGCAACGACTAAGGGTGGAACGTCTAAAGTAGGCACCGCAAAGTCGTTGCCGAGAAGAAGGTCGACGCCCTCCACTGGCAATTTCTCAACGATCCCAACATCTAAGTCCTTAATCACACCATCAAATTCCAGCTCCACACGAACCAACGGGTATGACCTGGTCGCATTAATACCCTGAACAACAACCACCCGTGCCGCATTAATTGGTCGCCCCGTGAAATTCTTCAAAAGTGTCTGTGAAGCTCCAGTATCACGCAAAACTTCCACCTTATGCTGGCAACCCGCCCAACTTACCATACCGGTCCCTCTATGGGCGCAAAAGACATCACGGACAGGGGACAAGCCTTCCTGAGTCTTATACATAGCCTGTGACCCTGCCGCTGGCAAACTACCCTGGGTAAATCCAGACGACATTTCAGCCACACCTATGCTGCGCACCAAAGACACGGCTGCAGTTGGCGGCTTACTAGGACAAGATTTTGCATAATGCCCCTTCTTTCTACAATGAAAACATTCCACTTCCCCTATCGGTCTCTTCCGATAAGGGGCGGAGTTCTGACCATTCTGTAATGGGACGGCTGTAGTCTTTGGTTCAGTCCTGGTATCTTGGCTTTTAAACTGAGGTTTATATCTATAGTGATTGTCCTGAGCTCGAGGGTTTGGAGTATCGCGCCCCTTGGGAACTGCATCAACACGCTTTACAGATTCACATCCCCTGATTAGCGACAACCTGAGGTCAGCCATCTCAGCTGCCTCTTGGAGAGTTCTTGGTTTCTTTTCTTTAATATTTAAAGTCATTTCTGCACCAGTACACTTATAAAACTGCTCGAGCAGAAACAGCTCAGTCAACTGTTCTGCCGTCTCAGCTTTCTCAGAACGTGTCCAGTCTTTAAGTGCATCTTTGAAGTCCCGGGCATGTTCAAGAAAGGTCGCCTCCCTAGTCTTTGTAACACCCCAAAACTTCAATCGATATGTTTCCGGTTGCAACTCGTATGCCCGTAGGACAGCTCTCTTCAATTCTGGGTAGTCAATGCAAGACTCTAAAGGCAGTGCATCATAAGCCTTCAGACCCTTACCCGTAAGTCTTGAGGAGACTAGAGCTGCCCACTTCTCTTCAGGCCAATTATGCTCCCTACACTTCTTCTCAAAACGATTAAAAAATTCTGTGATTTCAGTTTCACTAAATACCGGCACCAATTTGACTAAGTGGGCTAAGGACTGTTCTCTTACTTGGCCCTCACGGCCCATCCGGGTCCCTGTCGACTCTGCACGAGTCTTATCTAAATCTAATTTAGCACAATATTTCACTGAGTCGTACATATGCTCAGCCTCATGCCTCCTGGTCTCATCCTCCTGCCTCCTAACCTCAATCTCATGCCTCCTCGTCTCATCCTCCTGCCTCCTGGTCTCATCCTCCTGCTTCCTAGCCTCAATCTCCTGCTTCCTAGCCTCAATCTTAGCAAGCTCAAGTCTAAATACCATATCTGGAGACAGGCAGGAAGAGGGAGCTGCCACTACTGAAGGAGGGGGGGCAAAAACTGGGGAACCACCACGTGCACCACCCGAGGGCACTCCAATCTGCCAATTCTCATCCCTCTGTGGGAGAGTGCTAACCTCCGGTAACTGAGTGGACGGCACTGTGGGAGTCGAGTGAGAGGGGATCTAGGAAGGAACCCCCCCAAACGCCCTCTCCTCCGAAACCCCATGTCGCCCACGCAACACCCAGGAAATCAGCTCCCCCTTGGACATCCCTGCTACATTGGAAATGCCCAAAACCTTGGATGTCAGGTGCAAGCCACAAACATCCACCCCAGTCAGCCTCTCCTCCGTCACGTGGTACCGCTTACTCACAAAAATATAGCATCCTCCTCACTGGTTACTAATGGCACACCTTCAAATGACATCTCTCGCTCATCGTCAGTGCTAATGCACGACATACTGAAGTCCACAAAAAAATTCTCGAGACAAAAGTGTTAAACTTCCTATGCAAGCACTAATTACTAAATTAACGGGAGTCTCTTAAATGCTTTACTAATTGCCATACAAAAAAAATATTCTTCAATATGCACGCTAAAATACAAACAAACAAATGTTGTACAACTCTGCAAAAATTTATACTGTTCACAAAATCCTAAGCAAGGTCGCCATTTGTTACGAACTGGCACTCGGGTAAACAAGGGCTCTCAATCAGGACTCGAATACGGCTCGCTGCCACAACGGAAACACACGATCCCAACCCCTGAGTACTGCCAGCCGAACAAAAAACACCAATACCCTCCAGAGTTCAATCTGCTATAACGGGGTATACAAGAACTCGGTACTAGTGTTCAACAACAGACTAATAAAGAGACAGGAATTATCTAGGCTGATCAACAATCAAACAATGAAGTAAAAAACAACAACACCAAAGAATAGTGTTGGCCGAAGCCGAAGTAATCCACCCTTGACTATGAACTTAAGAAGTCCACCACCCTCTACTTCGGATCGGCACTATTACGTTACGTTAATTAATAGTCCTTCAGCATCGAGCAAGGAATCTTCTGAAAAAAGTTAGATGCTTCTCGGATGCTCGTAAGAAGTACGTATCGGATTTTGAACAGTAATTCAATAAGCAAAAACACTGGCAATTAAATACTATTAAAGGCTTAAATTGGCATAAGAATAATTAAAAGAATATGCAATAGTAAATGGCAAACATTAAAAGGAAGTACTCCGCAAATGCAACGGCAATAGCCTACTCGGATTGTGCTCGTGGGCCACTAATCACTAAAGTAGCCAAGCTTGCAACACATGAAATCAATAGTGCATAAACAATATCATACATAAGGAAAGCGTCAATACTATTCTGTATCTACTAATCGAGTAAAGTCTAGTTGGGGTACTGTAGGCAAAAAGGTATCAGTGACTGAGCAAAACGGCTCGTAGCCTAGCGAAGTCCTCACGACTGTTTAAAGTATTACGTTAAAACTAACAAGTGCACTTTGAGAAATCCAGATCCCTTGTATCTGGTTTTCTCCCGGCTCCTTGACAAAGTAAAAACAAACTGTTAATAAAATACAGGGTGGTTAGGCTCTTGCCCTCACGCACTGTAAATTATAAACTAAACACAGTCAGCCGCGAAGACAACCTAGGCTTCACTGAACCGAAACGAGTATGCAGGTTTATCGCTTAACCACTGCATCAAACAACAACTCGTAACACAGAAAAGCCTTACCCCAGTCTAGCATTACCTAGACCAGCAGAAAACAGGAATAATAATAATAACACACAGGGAAATGCATATACAAGTGCAACAAACATAAATCAATCCTATTCTAAGTCAACTCTTCCAAAATAGGCTATCTAATAGGCAAGTATCTCGTGAGAACTCAAGCGATAATACGTTGGCTGACTAGCTCTGCACCAACGGGACCATGGAAGTTAAACAGGGTAGGGAAAAGAGGAGATAAGAATGTAAGGTAGTAGAGAAAGTTCCCATCAGTCAAAAGAATATATATAGTTAGCAAGGGAAATGAGAAGTCGCTCTGCCTAATGAGTTCTGATGAAAAAATGGCTAGACTTCCCTTTTATACCCGGCCCTCTAGTGAGCCCAACGTGAACTACTAAGGACCGCCCACTGACAACCATTACGTAATTTCTCTCTCTCCTCTGGGATACACAAAGGCTCCCCTAGCACTGAGGGAGGGAGGAATGCGAGTGAGTTATGCCCACCTCCCGCCCGGCGCACCCACTGACCCCCAACTGTGGCTGTTTCTCTTCCCATCATTACAAATAAGTTTTACACACAATACTTATAACTAATGATATAAAATAGAACTCGTTGACTCAGATGAAAACAAAATACATATTCATAATACTTATAGTACAACGGCTCACATGAACTAAGTTAGGAAACTCTACATAGACTACAGCCAAAGTTCCTGCCCTGACGATCCTAGCGAGAGTGGGGCATGACTAGGCGTTCTGTACAGCATGCTCACACGTGGACATGCGTCACACATTCAACAACTATAGTCGGTGCATTATAGTCAGTCCATTATTTAAGTTCAATATTGTCCATTATAGGAAAGGTGTCAAACGAAAGCAGAGTCCATTATTTGTACGGTAGTCTTTAATATTGTATAATGTATATGGAATGATAAAATTAGATTTCATAGTACAAGTTATGTCTTTGGAAGTAATACAATTGCCAAAACTATGATATTCTATGTTAATTTGCTTAGGCCTATCTTTTAAAGTGAAATAATTGCCAAAACTATGCTATGTTATGTTAATTTGCTTATATTCCTTCTCGTTTCGTCTTCGGTATTGATAAAATGGTCAAAACTATGCTATTGTATATTAATTTGCTTGTACTTCTTTCATATTCATTCAAGTCTTCACACATAATTGTTCTGGTTGGACCCCCTGATTTATAGGTAGGCCAGGGCTAGAGTGAATGGGCTGTACATTTTCTTGTAGGTAGGCCAGAAATCGTGAGCCCTAACCTCTGTAACTCAAATAGGGCTTGAGCAAATGGGGTTGTAAATTTCCCCACCTACTCCTTGGCTGACCCTTCCCAAATGGTAGACTTATTAGCTGAATTACTCTTGTCGTTTGTGAGTTATAAAGGGTAATATTCAAGAGTTTTGCCATACTTATTTGACTTACTGACCAAAATCTAAGGAATGAGAACACCACAAATAAAAGTACCGGTGTTACGATCGGGTCTCGTATAAATCAGTGGCTCTTATACATTGGACTAGACTGGCATAAATGCAACAACGGAAACGCTAGATCCAACCCCTGATATATAATCCCGTCGAACAAAGAACACATTATACCCTCCAGAGTTATATCTGCGATAGCGGGGTATCTTAACTCTCAGTATCTATGTGCTTCTACTATAGGCTGATGTTCTCTGAAACAGCCTATTACCTATAACATATGGTTGCTTAATTATGGTACACAAGGAAAAGATAGTTAACTTAATTAAATCACAAGAGTGATCTAATGCAAACAAGAAGAAGGTTTACTTAACGTTACTTTAATCAATAATATCTGTCACTCCTTTATGAAAGAAAGTGTTGTAAAGTCCTCAAGCACCGAACAAGGAATCTTCTGAATAATGTCGGATGCTACTAAGAAGAACGTATCGGAAATGGAACCACAAATACCACAATAGCAGGAGGGAGGACAATGCATGTGTAGGCTAAATACACGAAAAGGCTGGACCTATAATGTTATTGGACACAAGAATATTATAAGCGGTGCAACAGTAATAATGCTCGCCACGAAAAAGTAGTACTCCTATTAACAAAACCGGTCTATGCTGGTTGTGTCTCTCTACAGCAACCTAGACCTCAAAATGCTTGTGTAGAAATAATGGGTATGCATAAAAGAGTATATGATCTAATCCAGCTAATGTCTACCCGGGTTAATAAAGTCTAGCTGGGATGCGCAAAGGTACAGAATTCTGGTGGAGCAAGGCAGCTCCTAGCCTAGTGTGGACCTTGGGTCTGTGCGGCCTGATTACGTTAATATGAAGGGGTGCTCTCTTGAGGATTCTCGATCACAAGTATCGAGTATCCTCCTGGCGACCCTCAAAAGTAAAAGCAAATAGAGTTAGAACAGTGTTGGGTGGATTAGGCAAGCAGCCCTCACGCACTACACAGTCTAAACTCCAAGGTATACAGACAAAAGATCCACCCAGGTAACCCACAGAATCTGTAGTGTCGTGCAGCTCAAAAGTAGCCTACACACAGTGAAAACACCAACAGCAAGGTACCTGATCCCTAGTCTAGCATTATTTAACCCTGTAGAAACATTAGTGATTGATGGAGACAGTCCGAGCAATACAATCTCCCAAAAAGACAATGACTATCTTCAACCTTAGCCTAGTACATAAGAAATGTGAGATCCAGCATATAATACAGTCTGGCCACCAATTCAAGGTGTGGATGCAGGGAACCAGAGGGGGATTGATATTACTAAAAGGTGAGGAAGTAGTGGAAATGATAGAGGCAGTAGAAGAGAAAGATTCTAAGACAAGAGTGTGGAACAGTTCAAGGGAGATGCTTAGAGTATGCTGTCTGGGACGGATCTGACCAGGATATTTCCAGGGACCGCATGGGTGGAGTCCCAGTTCGCAGGAATGGTACGAGGGCGCGCGACAGTCGCCCAGTAAGCATCCGCCTAGTAGGCCGTGTTAGGCAGGAGGCAACGAATCCCGCGAGGCTTATGTAAGGGGGCCAGCCACGCGCCACTCACCACCAAGTCACACCACCTGGTCTCTCTCTCTCTCTCTCTCCCGCTCGCCTTCCCATCATTCAACTACTCAACACAATACTTTCAATTGACTAAATAATATAGAAAGGATTGTGACAGACGAAAACAAAAACAGTTCTGAACTGTCTGCAACACAAGCTTTCTCGAGAAGGAAAGTACACAATGTTAGGTAGACTGTAGCTACATTCTCTGCCCTGGCGAGTCCTAGCGAGTAAGCCATGCGGTTCTGGGGGAAGCGGTGAGCGTCACACCCCACCCAAGATTTTTAAGAGGCTCCAACTATGAGCTCTAAATCTGACACGCAGAACCCATACAAAATTCGCCACTCCTAGTCACCCAGCGACAATGAAATGTATAGCACAGTTCTCTTCAAAATAACACATTATAAAAATGAACAACCCCTCCCAACACAATAGATTAAATTACATAGTTATGCTCATAAGAGCGAGCTTCACTAGCCCAGCCTTCTGAGAGGAGTACAACTCAGAATTTCTGCTATAACATACTTAAAAAAAATTTACTATCAAAGAAAGAGTTTTTATAGGATTTTTATATTTTTAATATGTTTATGGCAGCTGCACTACAGGGGCAGCCTAATTTATTTTTTTTTTTTTTCTATACCAACACAGCAACTCCTACTTTACGACCCAATACGCTGGGGTACCCCCGCGAGCCAACAAGCACCAGGCGTAAACATACTAATCAAACCAAAGTAGGAGGCTACCCTTGTGATGATCTACCCCGGGTCTTCCACCCTCGATAAGCAATGTGCAATCACACTCTCAGAACCGGCAATATGGCGTATGTCTAGGTTTTATTCCTGCAACATTAATGACCACCTGGTCAGCCTCATATTCCGGTTATGGAATTGATTCAGGAACTTGAGGGGGTGATGGTCGGTGTAGATCACCACCACTGGTCCATAGGCTGGAACATACACCTCAATGTGCCTGAGCGCTAGCACAATCGCCAGCAGTTCCTTCTCAACTACTGAATAGTTCTTCTGCGCCGAGTTGAACTTTTTTGAGAAACTGACTGGGTGCTCCAGCCCATCTTCCTCTGATTGCATCAGAACGGCACCAGCCCCCACACCACTGGCATCAGTTGCCAGCTGGAATGGTCGGCTAAAGTCCGGGGCCCTGAGGATTGGGTGAGTACACAACAGGTGTTTTACTAGCAAAAAAGCCCTCTCACACTCAGGCGCCCACTTAAACTTTCTATCTTTGGCCAATAGGTCCGTCAGAGGAGCCAGCACCGTAGAATAGCCCTTTATAAAGCGGCGGTAGTAACCAATCATGCCCAAAAACCTCATGATCTGCTTCTTGGTGGACGGCCTGGGGAAGTGGTTAACACCTTACGAGCGGCCTATGCGGTTTATTTATGTGTACCGCCCAGCGGGGTGTTTTTAGCCAAAATAGGGCTGTTTACGTGATCATTTTCATGCCTAAATAAGACCCAGAACGTAAAACAAGTATCTATCCCTGAAAGGGCATAAACAGAGCTTTCGAATGACACCATAACGATCCTTGTATGATGGATAGTTTTCTTGCAATAACCGTGCAACGCGAGTGCAAAAAGCAGGTAATTCGGTACTTTCGGTACATAATTGAGTATGTAGCGAGTGAGAGAGGGAGGAGGGAGCTGAGATTTGTGTCAGTAGGTTCGCCGCGGTGGTCTGGAGCAGTCATACGCTCGCTAGTCTCCTGCCACCACTTGTCTCTCTCTCTCAGCCACATTACGTGCTGAAATTGCCACTCGACCTATGTCGAGCGCCGCCACATAGTCCAGCTTTATTTAACTCGACTTAAGTGGTGAGCCGCTTTTTAAGGGTTAATAACCAATATCTCTTTCTGTGGGGGGCACACCTGGCCCAAACCCACCATGAACCCCAGATACTGCACGGTAGCCCGCACAAAATCACACTTTCCCAGGTTGACCACCAAGTTTGCCTCGCTTAATTTCTTAAATAGGGATTCTACATGTTCACAGTGGCTCTTGAAATCGTCATCGTAGATAATGACGTCGTCCAGGTACACGGTACAGTTCGGAATGTCACCCACTAACTCGTTCATCAAGCTTTGGAAGGTCGCTGGTGCGTTCTTTAGACTGTACGGCATGACATTACAACGATATGTAGCACCATCCACCACAAAACCACACACCTCTTTCGCCCGTTCAGACAAAGGCACCTGCCAGTAACCTTTTTACCAGGTCCACCTTGGTCAAGAACTTGGCCCTGCCAATCTTGTCTACACAGTCATCGACCCGGGTAAGAGGATATGGGTTGGTGGGAGTCAAGCCGTTTAGCCTGTGGTAATCAACACAGAAGCGCACCTTGCCATCCGGCTTAGGTTGCAGCGTTACGGGATATGTCCACTTTACTGCCCCCTTCTCGATCAGTCCCTGTTGCAACATATACTCCAACTCCGCCCGGAGGGCCGGAAGTTTAATAGGGGGCACCCTATAGGGCACTGATTTGAAGGGTGGGTGGTCTCCGACGTCAACGTCGTGCACCTCCTGAGTAGTGAGGCCTGGGTGTTCCGCAAATACAGTAGGGTATAAACAAAATAGGCGCTCGACAGCCAAACGCTGTTGCTCAGGTAGCTGTTGCAAAGCCTCATGAGCCGCCTGTCTCGTGTTTCCCGCCCACTGATCTGCAGAAACATGATAATCCCAGTTGTCATCCACCTGCGCATGACTGTCCCGTTCTCCTTCTCCACCTTGACTGCTGAAAGTCATCACGGGGACAGTGAGAGGCTCAGGTGGGCGCCTCACATACTCCTTCATCAGGTTGACATGACATAACTGATTCCTCTTACGCCTGTCTGGAGTGGCCACCAGGTAATCTAAGTCCGAGAGCTTCTCTGCTACCCTATAAGGACCAGCGTACTTTGCGGATAAGGGGTGTCCTACAAGAGGGAGTAGTATCAACACCTCCTGACCCACGTGAAACTCCCTGAGTTTCACCTTGTGGTCGTACCTGTCCTTCATGAGGGCCTGAGAGCCTACCAGATTGCGGCCAGCCAACTCCAGACTACGCAACATTCGTTCTCTACTCTCAAGTTCGACAGCACCGTCACTACACTTTAGAACCTCCGGGTCTTCTAGCTGCAATTTGCGAATATCTGAGGGAGCTAGCCTGTCTAAGTGTTTGCGAAACAACTCATGCCCTCCCCCAACATCGAACTTTGCATCCCGTTGCTCTCTCCATGTATACCGTTGCTGCCTCCGAGTCTCTTTAAGCCCTGCCTCTACACTCTCAGTAACAGGTGGTGGTGCTTCTCCAGACTCTAATAACGGTGCTAATACTGAGTCCCCGAGAAGCGCTGCTGGTACTGGACTCTCCACTGTATCAGCTTTCAGCACCTTCTCGTGACCGTTCCTCCGCTTATTTGAAGACTGTTGGTTAGGCTGTGACTCCCTGGATGCGAGAGATCTGGTTACAACACACGCCATTGGTTGCACCTAACACTTCTCAACCCACTCCTGTTCCTCCCTACTCACGTCGGCCGGCTCCTCGGCAACGACTAAGGGTGAAACCTTAGAAGCAGGCACCGCAAAGTCATTGCCGAGAAGGAGGTCGACGCCCCCAACAGGCAATTTCTCCACGATTCCCACATCCAGTTCGCGAGTCACACCGTCAACTTCAAGCTCCATTCTAACAAGCGGGTATGACCTAGTTGCATTAACTCTATGCACCACAACTACCCGCGCCGCGTTTATGGGTCTACCAGTGAAATTCTTCAAGAGTGTCTGAGAGGCACCTGTGTCACGCAAAAGCTGTACCCCGTGCTTCTTGCCCCCCCACTTCACGCAGCCATGCCCTCTATAGTCGCAAAAGGCATCGCGGACAGGGTTCGAGCCTTCCGGATCCTTCTTCACTGGCGGTGCTCCATCCTCTGATCTTATGCCTCCAGCAAACACAGAAGACTTCTGGAACACCCCAATGCTGCGAGCCAATGACACAGCCGCCGTGGGAGGTCTGCTCGGACAAGCTTTTGCCATGTGCCCCTCTTTGTGACAGTGATAACACTCAAATTTCCCCTTGGACTTATACTGAGGTGTAAAAGTCCCCTGACCCATCTTAAACGGGGCGGTGCTAGGTTTGTGATCAGTCTTGGTGTCATTGCTTTTAAATTTATGTGTGTCCATATTCCGGGGAGGGGGAGGGTAACGCTCCTTAACGCCTACATCGTTTCTCTGTGCAGAGCCGCACCCCCGAATTAGTGACAACCGACGATCAGCCATCTCTGCTGCTTCTACGAGAGTTCTTGGGTTCTTCTCTTTAAGGTTTAAAGTCAAGTCGCCGCCCGTACACTTATAAAACTGCTCTAGAAGTATCAACTGTTTCATCTCATCAAACGTAGTTGTCTTCTCTGATCTGAGCCAGTTTCCCATAGCGTCGGACAGGTCCCGGGCGTGCTCCAAGAAGGTATTGTCTCGCCCCTTAGTCACACCCCGGAACTTTAACCTATATGTCTCGGGTTGTAGCTCATATGCCCGCAGGACAGCCTCCTTGAGCTCCTCATAAACAACGCAGGACTCCAAAGGCAGTGCATCGTAAGCCTTGAGCCCCTTACCTACGAGTCTAGAGGACACAAGGGCCGCCCACTTAACTTCAGGCCACTGATGCTCCCAGCACTTCTTCTCAAATCTATTGAAAAACTCTGTGACACCAGACTCGTCAAATACAGGGACCAGTTTGAGAAGGTGCGACAGAGACTGATCATGCGCACGGTTTCCAGTACCGAGTCGCTGTCCCGTCGTCTCAACACGAGACTTCTCTAAATCCATGTCGGCACAGTATCTTGTAGATTCTAGTTCAGTCCTAAGCTCAGCTTCCCTCGTCTGTTGCTGCATCCTAGCCAGCTCTTTTCTCTCTTCTATCTTAGCTAGCTCATTTCTCTCTTCTATCTTAGCTAGCTCTTTTCTCTCTTCTATCTTAGCTAGCTCTTTTCTCTCTTCTATCTTAGCTAGCTCATTTCTCTCTTCTATCTTAGCTAGCTCTGTCTGTTGTTGACTCTGATGTTGCATCTTTGCCATCTCGAGCTGAAAGAGCATCTCCGGGGTCAAACCTTGAGGAGGAGGAGGAGATGCAATGATGTTAGAAATACCCGGTGATCCCCCCAGGGGCAAACCACCCTGCCAGTCACTACCCACCTGCGGAAGCGTGCTCAGGGTCGGTACTCCAGTAGGAGGACTGGGAGTCGAGTGAAGGGGAGGCTCAGCCAAAGGGCTCTGAGCACTCACCCTACCTCGTACGCCAGTCACCCCACCCAGCACACACGTCATCAGGTCATCCTTGGTCATGCCACTAGTACATACAAGACCGATAGCTGCGGCTAGCACTGGAGACCGTACCGATTCACACCCACCAACCGGTCGGAAGTAACAGGCCATTGTAAAAAATTCCTTGCATCCTCCTCACTGTTCACCAAGTTAACAACCTGCCCATGCTGCTGCTCCTCAGCTTCTACATCACGTACTGTGTCTTCATCCTGCACTGATCCGCTATAAGACATGATGCTCACTGAAGATTTTTCACTTTGATACACAAAAAAGAAGTACCCAAACTCTTATACCACAATATTCACAATAAAAAATTCTCGGAGACCGCTTAAGTGCTATATTACTTTGCTAAACAAATAATTCTTGCATGTCCTCAAAAAATATTCCACAAAATCAACAAATGTTCACTGCCTAAACTGTGAGAAAAATCTGCACAATAACCTGCAATTATATGTCAGTTCACCAAATCCTGAGCTAGGTCGCCATTTGTTACGATCGGGTCTCGTATAAATCAGTGGCTCTTATACATTGGACTAGACTGGCATAAATGCAACAACGGAAACGCTAGATCCAACCCCTGATATATAATCCTGTCGAACAAAGAACACATATACCCTCCAGAGTTATATCTGTGATAGCGGGGTATCTTAACTCTCAGTATCTATGTGCTTCTACTATAGGCTGATGTTCTCTGAAACAGCCTATTACCTATAAAATATGGTTGCTTACAAGGAAAAGATAGTTAACTTAATTAAATCACAAGAGTGATCTAATGCAAACAAGAAGAAGGTTTACTTAACGTTACTTTAATCAATAATATCTGTCACTCCTTTATGAAAGAAAGTGTTGTAAAGTCCTCAAGCACCGAACAAGGAATCTTCTGAATAATGTCGGATGCTACTAAGAAGAACGTATCGGAAATGGAACCACAAAATAGCAGGAGGGAGGACAATGCACGTGTAAGCTAAATACACGAAAAGGCTGAACCTATAATGTTATTGGACACAAGAATATTATAAGCGGTGCAACAGTAATAATGCTCGCCACGAAAAAGTAGTACTCCTATTAACAAAATCGGTCTATGCTGGTTGTGTCTCTCTACAGCAACCTAGACCTCAAAATGCTTGTGTAGAAATAATGGGTATGCATAAAAGAGTATATGATCTAATCCAGCTAATGTCTACCCGGGTTAATAAAGTCTAGCTGGGATGCGCAAAGGTACAGAATTCTGGTGGAGCAAGGCAGCTCCTAGCCTAGTGTGGATCTTGGGTCTGTGCGGCCTGATTACATTAATATGAAGGGGTGCTCTCTTGAGGATTCTCGATCACAAGTATCGAGTATCCTCCTGGCGACCCTCAAAAGTAAAAGCAAATAGAGTTAGAACAGTGTTGGGTGGATTAGGCAAGCAGCCCTCACGCACTACAGTCTAAACTCCAAGGTACACAGACAAAAGATCCACCCAGGTAACCCACAGAATCCGTAGTGTCGTGCAGCTCAAAAGTAGCCTACACACAGTGAAAACACCAACAGCAAGGTACCTGATCCCTAGTCTAGCATTATTTAACCCTGTAGAAACATTAGTGATTGATGGAGACAGTCCGAGCAATACAATCTCCCAAAAAGACAATGACCATCTTCAACCTTAGCCTAGTACATAAGAAATGTGAGATCCAGCATATAATACAGTCTGGCCACCAATTCAAGGTGTGGATGCAGGGAACCAGAGGGGGATTGATATTACTAAAAGGTGAGGAAGTAGTGGAAATGATAGAGGCAGTAGAAGAGAAAGATTCTAAGACAAGAGTGTGGAACAGTGCAAGGGAGATGCTTAGAGTATGCTGTCTGGGACGGATCTGACCAGGATATTTCCAGGGACCGCATGGGTGGAGTCCCAGTTCGCAGGAATGGCACGAGGGCGAGCGACAGTCGCCCAGTAAGCAGCCGCCTAGTAGGCCGTGTTAGGCAGGAGGCAACGAATCCCGCGAGGCCTATATAAGGGGGCCAGCCACGCGCCACTCACCACCAAGTCACACCACCTGGTCTCTCTCTCTCTCTCTCTCTCGCTCGCCTTCCCATCATTCAACTACTCAACACAATACTTTCAATTGACTAAATAAAATAGAAAGGATTGTGACAGACGAAAACAAAGAACAGTTCTGAACTGTCTGCAACACAAGCTTTCTCGAAAAGGAAAGTACACAATGATAGGTAGACTGTAGCTACATTCTCTGCCCTGGCAAGTCCTAGCGAGTAAGCTATGCGGTTCTGGGGGAAGCGGTGAGCGTCACACCGGTAATTGGTCATCATTATTAAAGGGATTTACCATTCTATCCTTGCATTATATGGGCCTATCACCACCAATATACCTTTAAGGAGAAGTATTTGTTATATTCTGAACCACCCTCCCCCATTAGTACTCATTGTTTTTAGACTATCGACCATTTTTTTGTCAATATTAAGACACTTCGTGCCGTTTAGGTGTCGATTATTTCCTGGCGAGCGATAGCGAGCCTGTAATTTAGGCGGAACAGGCAATCGGTCGGGAAATTTTGCCAAAAAATGTACACATTTATTTCCTGGGGGGTTTTGGGGATTTTGTTTTTAGTTGTGAGTTATATAGAAGTCTAGGTAGCAAATTAAATCTAATATATACAGTATACCGGTTATAATATAGAATATATATATATATATATATATATATATATATATATATATATATATATATATCATAATATTATATATATATATATATTTTTTTTTTATATATTCCAACTACTCCCTCTCGGGCATAGGCTGATAGCCTTTACACTCAACTGCTGAACACGGTGAGGCCCGTGAGGTCTTGCTCCAGTCTAGGGAGTGAGACATGCGAAGCTTCACGGCTCGAAGCAACTCCATCTCTGAAACCGCCTCGCCTCTGTGCTGCACAGTCTCACCCCCACAGAGTCGGACCCTCACTCTCAGAACGCCACCTATTGAGCAATTAACTCACTAGGCATTGCCCCCCTGTAGCATATTTTTTGAATATGGGAATATTCATACAATGCTATTTAATCATGGAACAATGAGGGTATTTTGTTTGGCATTTCGGTGTGCTATGGTAATGCACTGATACTAGGTACAGCACAAATTCCATCCCAATAATATCTCCCCATTGACATATTGGGATTCGAACCCGGGTCCATTGGATTACCAGTCCAGTGGCAAGACCACTCTGCCGCACCTCCCCTAATATATATATCTATCTATCTATCTATCTGTCTGTCTGTCTGTCTGTCTGTCTGTCTGTCTGTCTGTCTGTCTATATATATATATATATATATATATATATATATATAAAGAGACTATGAATGAATGTATTGTATGTATATACACTGGCACATACCCCATAGCTGGAGGTAGCCGACTCAAGACAGAGCCCGAACAGGAAAAAAAAAAAAACTTTTTGGTATCCCTGCTGAAGACCCAGAGACCAAGGTTCATTTGGGGTCTCCAGAAAAAGATTCCCATGTCCCAGACCTCCCGGAGAGGTTTTATGTCTCAGCATGCAGACACCAGCAAAGCTATACCATCACAACGCCCGCCCACCTCACATCCAGGCATGTCCCTTCATATACACTGGCTCCCCGGGCCAGGCGCCTGATGGACTATCATCTAGTCCAACTGGTGCCCGACTCCCTCTCCCAATGGCCGCGTTATCACTCATCTATTCACAAACATTCTCCATTCATTCCTATTCATTACCACTTCTCTTGCCTGTTCTGCAGCCATCCCTCTATATTCAAACGCTTGTACTATGCCAGTGGTTCTTAACCGGGGGTACGTGTACCCCCTGGGGGTACGAAACATCGAAGCAGGGGGTACGAGACATGGTGTCAAATTCAATGCTATATAATACTTACATTAACAAAAAATATAATGATAAATAATAAATGTTTCAAGTCATGAATAATTACAATTATTATAATTACAGGTATTATTATTTTTGAGGTAGTACCGGGATTTATTTTAAATTCTTAACCGTTTTCTAACTCAAAACTATGATGTAATTATATTTGTATAATTGTTACCCGACTTATACTTACGGGTTTGAGACTCAACGTGTTTCATACGTCGTCAGTTTTACTCGTATAATACGTGTTCAGTTATAAGGGCGCTGTTGCTTGGAACTTGGAAGTTGGAGCTACCAGAAAACCATCTCCTACAATTGTCCGTCACCAGAGAATTGACAAACAGACCCATAAACAGGCAAGGATATCGAACTTCCTTCATCTCTCGCTCCGCTCACACTTTACAAAGACTGACAGGCACCACAATCCATTCAGCACCCACAGCACCAGTTCCACCAGTCCCCCCGTGGATATCCCTAACCAACATGATCTTCACAACTCTACATCCGTCCTTCAAAAAATCACAGGACTCAGCCAAACACCTATTCAACGAACTACACCACACTAAATTCACAAACCACTCCCCAATCTTTACAGACGGCTCATACATTCCATCCCCCCCATCAACTGCAGCAGCCGTCTATTATGAAGAGATAAGCATCTGCCAGTCATGGAAACTCGCTGCCACCCACTCTAACATCACCTCAGAACTTTTTGCAATCCAAAAAGCACTCCAGTTTTGCCAATCACATCTCCCACTACAGAATATAGTAATATACACAGATTCCCAATCTTCACTCCATCTACTCCTCTCGCCCAATCCCGAATCGCATAGAAACATAGTCCACACCATACAACATATCCTCATCACGACACTTAACTCGCCCAGAAATATCAAACTACAATGGATCCCCTCACATGTTGGCATTAAGGGTAACGCAATTGCAGACGAGGCAGCCAAACTAGGACACCAGCTAACCTCCATCGAGCCTCTACCCCATGACATCCACACACTATCAGCAGTGAGCAGAACAAGGGCAAGACAAGAATGGGACACAGAGCTTTCAAACCTCCTCCCTGAAAAGCACTTAGGCCTCTTCAGAACCGACTCATCACCCCATCCATGGACACGATCCCAAACTAGGAAAATCGATGTCGTAATTACGCGCCTCAGAATCGGTCATTCGGGTTGAACAAACATCTACACAGATTGAAATTGGCCCCGGATCCACACTGCCCTTGGTGCAGAAACACCGAAGACACCATCACTCATTTTCTTCTGCATTGCCCACGATTTCACTCAATGAGAACAATCCTTAAAGACACCTTAAACAGGATGAATATTAATAACATAACCATCCCCGTTCTACTAGGAGCAATAGACGTGACCCCAGAGAAAAGGCAGAGAGTGTTACAATGCACAATTAATTTCCTTAAAAAGTCGGGGGGAATTCCACGACTCTAAAGGCAGTCCTGACAAAACTGTCCTCGCTAGGGTTTATTAGTGACGCTCAGTTGCTACCTTCCCTCCAACACATCAACAACAACAAACAACAACTTGGAAGTTGGAGTGTTGGACATTGGTCAGTTGCATTCTGGGCTTCGGAGGAACAGGTCTGTACTGTTGCAGTGTGGGGATTGTATGGTATATATATTGCAACCAAGTGGTGTTTTAACGTGGTGTTGTAGTGTGATAAAAATTGATATTCAATAAATTGTATTTCAAATCAATTATTAAGTCCCTTCTGCACCATCCCACCTGCTCTTCTCCATTTCACTCCTCACTGGACTAATCAGGGCTTGTCCCAGCAAGCCAGTATAATAAATTAATCTTCATCATCGTCAATTATAATACAGTAAGTCAGTTTAGACAGGGGATACGGGAAAATATTATGGAAGCATAAGGGGTACGAGCACTTAAAAAGGTTAAGAACCACTGTTACTATGCAATCTGTCCATCTCAACTGAGGTCTTCCTACCCTTTTACCTACCCTTGTATCTGACTTATATACTCTCTTTGTAAGCCTTTAATCTCCCATTCGCTCAGCTTGTCCATAACAGCACAGCACCCTTTTGGCCGACAAAGGTTCCTGCTGACCCACTATCCTACGTACCTCTTCATTCCTCAATCAGTCTCTACGAGTCACTCCATATACTATGGATGGAGGAAGGAAATACAAAGACAAAACACAAAATGTCCATGTGTCTAAAGGCATCCTCCATTCATAAAATGATTGTAACAATTGGATGAAAACTGTTGTAGGTTGTAAGTTTGTGGAAAGCAACTCCAAGGAAGTGAATTCCAGAGAGTACAGGCAGTTATTCTGGGGATAAATTAATTTTGATAAGCGTAAGTTCTACATTGTGAAGGATATATAATTCATGGCATTTCCAGCTGCCCTAGTACTGCGGGGAAAGATACGGAGAGCTGGCAAAATTAAAGCATGTTGCTCAGAACATTTGCCATGAACATATCCGTAGTGTATTGCAAGGGATGCAACATCTCTTTTTCGTATGAATAATGGAGGAAGATCCTGCGTGATTGCAGGATTATTGATTAGTCTAATATCTTTATTTTGAATTTAGTCCAACTGCCTCAATGCAACTACTCCACATCCACTCCACAAGAGTGAATAGTATTCCATCTGAGAATGTATATGACTTTATTATGTACAGTAATTGCCAACTGCTCGTCAGTGAAGAATTCTTGAACACTGTTTTGGAGTCCCAGATTTTAGAGACACTTTTAGAAATGGATCTAAAATAATGGAACCAAAAATAGAAAAATTTGCATTCTCAAAACTGAAAGCGTTAACCCTGGTTTTTCTTTTCTTACAGAGTGTGTTGGCAGAGTTTTCTGGCGTGCTGTGGAGAATGACGGGCGGACGAGCATCACTGAGGGAAGTGACTGTGGCACTACCTCGCTCGTGGAGAACAGATGCCCTCACCTGTTCGCTACTCAACCCACTGACTGCTGCTGCCACGCCCTCTGAGGCCCACATCAGAGTAACCAGCAATCACCCTGTGTTTGGATCTAACCCATGGACGCAGCAGAGCCAAGGTTGTGGACGGCAAGGGAACTATATCCAGATGGGTGGGGATCTGCTCAGGACCACAAATAATGAAACCTATATGACAGCTGCTCATCTTCTTCTGGCTGAGTGGGTCAAGTTCCGTTGGGGAGTTTTTGATGAGCGGGGTTACCCAGATGACCCGCTATATCCACCCACTTTCCGTGACCCCACCACCGGAGTCTTTAAGCCCAACAACTGTATCCCTCACAACAGCCATATCCCTCCACCTTTCTGTGCCACTGATGCCCATATTCCAGAGGCTCCAACCAAACACAATGCTCAGTGCCTGGGCAGGCCTGCTTGGGATATCATTATTCAGTCAAAGGACTTTGGCACGGTTCGGTAAGTATGACCTATATTGTCTAATGAAGCATATTATCTATCTGAATAATGAATATGTATTTAATCTAAATCTAGTAATACAATATACTGTACATATGTTTTGTTTCTTTAATGGTCCCTTGAATAAAAGTTACTTAGATACTTTCTCTTTTATCTACAGTAATGGAACAACAAATACCTCAGCTGCCCTGGTACCAACATTGACATTTGTACAGGAAAGTGCTGCACGAATTGTCCTTGTAGTGGAGGACACTGCTGTTATGAACATGCAGCGCCGATGGGACTTTGTACGGAAAGCTGTACGTCGTGTTGTGGTTTATGATGTTCCTGATGGTGATCATGTGGCTCTGGTTGTCTTCAACTCTGAAGCTAAAACTTTAGCACCACTCTCCAAGATGGATTCCCTCTCTGATGTGAGGCAGCGCATTGGTTCCTCACTGCCCCGTAATCCATCTTCAGTTCCAGAGAGAAGTAAATGTGTGCTCTGTGGTCTACAGGAGGCACTGGTGGCCCTTGACAAAGACCCTGCTGGTGCAGCTGGTGCTACCATAATTCTGGTGACTACTGGGAAAGGTGCAGCCCATCATCAAGAAGTGTACGAGATGAAACAACTTGCCATTAGCCGTGGAGTCCGTGTTGACACTGTCTTGTATCCAATGACAGAAAGTCTAGGTGGTGGAGGAACAACCGGGCTTCAGTCTCTGGTGTCAGCTACAAAAGGTTCCTCCTTCACAGTCATGGATGAGGGTGTGGGTAATGACTCCAAGGTCAGCATGATGGTGGCACTGATGGACGCTCTTCTCGCTGCTGTGAAGCGTAGTGAGCCACCTGCAGCACTTGGTGCACCATTTGTTATCCACAGTAATGCTTATCCAGGAGGGATTGAGTCCTTGTCTATAGGGTCGTTCACCCTAGATGACTCACTTGGGCCACATGCACGTCTCTCTATTTATTACTATGACCTAAACCATGTGGGTAACATTGTTCAATTGACTGCTCCTTCAGGCACTATCATCTCTAACGTCAATATGCAGGAAGAGGATGGGGACGCCAATGTAATTTTTGTCAACATTCCCGATGCAGAGCGAGGTCAATGGCAGTACAAAGTAGAGAACCGGGCTGACTCCCACCAAGGTCTGCACATACAGGTTTCTGCCCGGGAAAGTGGAGCACGCAAGATTTCCCTCCGACTTTGGACAAGTACCGATAATAATATAATTAATGCTACTGACTCATCACTACCGGTCATAATCTATGCCGAGGTGAAGGAGCAAGATCTGCCAATAATTAATGCCAGAGTAACAGCCCATTTACAGCGTCTTGGAACCGATACCAGCGGCAGCAATTACAATTCTGCCCTCGTTGAACTCTTCGATAATGACAATGGAGGTAGGCCTATGTGTTTTTATTGGAAACATTTATTAATAAGTTTTTAAAATGTAAAGTACGCCAATCTGTTTTCTTCAGTTTGTCACATTTCAAATGATTTATTTAAAAGTTTTCTTCAGTAACCAGTATTGAGTGTGATGAGGACCACTTTTCACTATGAATAAACTAATTTAGCGATATATATACATATATTTTTCATATATCTATTCATCTTGCTTCAGACATTTATATGCAGATTAAGAAATAAGCCCTTTTAACCCCTTCAACACAATGAAGTAAATTTAATCAAACTCTGGTCACCATCATATAATTTGATTTAGCTTAAAATCTTCCTATAGGACTCAAAGGGGTATATACGAACTCATTAAACCTTCTGAATAATATAGGTCCTTCTCAAACCGCATAAAATCGTCTAATTTTAGCCAGAATCAAAGGTAAAAAGGGCTGAAGGGGTTAACATGATTATTTGTACCTTTAGGTGTTTCACACAGAAGCGGCACAGACAGTATTATTGTGTGGATCTCCCAGAACACTTTTCTATATGTAAATTAATATTAGTCTCATTGTAAAGCCTTATGGTCAAATATAATTATTTTGATTCTAACTTATTCTTTCATATAGTTTAGGTAGACGATACACTGTTCATTAGAGGTAGGCTAGAAATCTTGACTCTTAACTTCTGTAACTCAATAAGGACTTAAGTAATCAAGTTAATTTTTTAACCAATTGAGAAGAGTCATCCTGAGAATAGGCGTAGAAATATACAGCCCATTTACTCTAGCCCTTGTATAGTTACAGAGGTTAGGAATCATGATTTCTGGCCTACTTATAATGAATGGACTATAGTTATAAGCAGCTTGGTAGAATCAACATACATTTTGTTACTAGCTTTTGTGTTCAGTCCTTTGGAATGTCTTTCTCCTACTTCTGTATTCTGTCTTTCTCCATTTGACTGCTGATACCCGAGTGCTACTTTGTCTTAATTAAGTTATTTAACCCTTTCAACACCCTGACGCATTTTTATCTTTGATTCTGGCTACGATTAGGCAATCTTATGGAGCTTAACGCAATCACTGTGGCACTTGTCATATGACAATTGCTTGGTCATCACTGTGCCATACGGGAGTTTTGGACTAAAAGTAACGTTCATTTTCTGCACATTTACATGTATAAACAAGAGCTAGAACGTATTTCAATGATATATCCCTGAAAGCAGAGGAATAGACCTTTCCAATGACACTTGAATCATGCCTCTGCGACCACTGGTTGCCATGCAACGATATTGTACAGGTGACACTAAATTGGTAAAATATAGCGAGTTTGAGCAGTTTTCGCTATCCCTAAGTCTCTAAGGGAGTTTGAGATGTCTCCCACTCGCACTAGTCACCGCCCAGACACGGGGCGCTAATTGAGATCGTATTTACCCATTTCAGTCATAGAAGTAGATTATAAGTACAGAAAATTGTCTAAGGGTAACCAGAATAGGATGGTAATTACGTAATTGTGGTGAAGGGGTTAATGCAATGTTACTTTCATCACTTAAATAGAAAAAGTTTCTTATTTGGAATCAAGGTAAATCTTTGATTATTTACAATATGTTCTCTAATCTATTGACAGATCCTGATATCACTGGTGGTGATGGCATTTACTCGCGATATCTGCCGAGCCTGCGAGGGGGTCCCGGCCACTACCAGTTGAGTGTCTCGGTGGACCACAACAGTAACACTGCACAAATTCCTAGCAAGGACACGATCATTCACCAGAGTCGCATGTACTCCAGTTCTGCAAAGCTGACGTGTTGTGGGAGCTCCATTATCTACAAGCACATCAAGCCCATCCAGCCTTTCCAGCGGTCAGGCATATATGGTGTGCTGGAGGTTGTGTCTCAGCCCCCACCCACTGACATCATCCCACCCTCTCGTATCCTAGATCTAAGGGTTTCCGTCAATAGAACCACCCGGGAGATTGCACTACGCTGGACGGCTCCGGGGGACAATTATGACTGGGGTCGAGCACACCACCTTGAGGCAGTACTGGCTAACTCCTGGGCCGAGGCTAAGGCATTTGATGGTGAAAGAATCAGTGGTATGCCACTGCCAATGCAGGTGGGCACAAAAATGGCCTTCTTCTTTCAGTCTGAGCGTTTTGAACAAATGATCTATGTCGCTATCCGAGGAGTTGACAAGTCTAACAACCGCGGTGGCGTGAGCAACATTGTGTCAATGTGGGTACCACAGCCACCCACAACCCCACCCCCCATCACCTACCCCCACACTTCACTACCCACCAGCAGCCTTAGTCAGCCTCAGGACATAGGCCTCACCCAGCCTATCAGGGTAGCAGGTATAGACCTGGAAGATATTGCAGTCATTTTGGGCTCAGTGGGAGGCTTTCTTATCATTGCAGCTGTTTTAGCCACATTTTGTTACTGTCATGTTGCACGAAGCCGAAAGCGTCTGCAGCATCATAAGCAGGAGAGTGAGAAGTTAGAGGGAAATTGTAATATTATGATAAAAACTAATTCTAGTATGATGGTTAACCAAGATGACAGCCACGATTCTGCAGACAGTGAGTTGAAAGAGGGTGAAGCTGTGGCTGTGAACATGGATGGTCGATCTCTATCACCCATCCAGTCATGGGGTGTGACCAAACTACTGCAAGAACATGAGCGTCGTGTGTCTATGACTAGCGAGCCACTAGAGGCAACCAGTTTTGTTACTCACTATGAGAACCTGCAAGAACCTTACCCTGATGTGACCCTCACTGGCACCCACCCATACGCTGGACCCCAAACTCCCTCCACCAATCACTCGGACGCCCCAGCTTACCCACCTCCCTACACTAGGGATGCCTATGCCCCCTACCCTTACCCTCTATATCACTCTGGGTACAGCCATGAAGACCTACCCCCTTATACCCCAGGCCTGTCCTCTCAGCCCTCACAAGCCTCCACTGCCTACACCCACAAAATACCCTCCCAGCCCTCAGAGATCCCATACACCATGGATCACACCGTCTATTCCCCGGAGATGCTGCAGTCGTCCTTTGTTGGAGAATTTGTGTACACCCAGTCTCAACCTCCCACGTACAGCACCTGCCCTCTAGATACCACTACCCCCACTGTTCCCACTACCTCACACACATGTTCCCAGGGTCTCCCGGCTCAATCCTTCATGTACAGCACCTACCTTCTAGATACCACTACCTCCACTGTTCCCACTACCCCACAGATGTCCTCCCCGGGCCCCCCAATGGTACATTCCAAGGTGCCTCCCCCTGTGGCACCCAAACCTATCGTGGCAGCCCGTGTTACCGCCACTGCCGCAGATGTCGCCGCCACCATCTCCACGGCATCAATCGAACCAAATCATCGTAATGTGACTCAAGTATAGAAGTGTTCAAAATCCGATGCTCAGCCCCTTGTACACCTCTCTATCTCTTCTGTCAGTATACCAGGGCGGCGTCTACTTCTTCCTTCCTCCCTTTCTTTCCCTCCTTCTCTTCTTCCTTCCTCCCATTCTTTCCTTCCTTCACATTCTATTCTTTTTCTTCCTCTTTTTCTTTCCCTCCTCCTGTCCTTCCACCCTTTCTATCCCTCCTCTTTTTTTCCCCCCTTTCTTTCCCTCATCCTGTCCTTTGCTCTTTCTATCACTCCTCCTCTCCTTCCCTTCCCAGACCTCTTTTGTATGGACACTTTTCAATATGTATGATATAAGGACCTGTTGTGTAATGTAACATAAAATATACACTATAGTGTGTTCTTTTTAAGATGGCGAAAAATAGGCTTGATACCATCTTAATGGAAAATGATTAAAGTACCATGTCTCTGCATCATATAAATGCCAAGTTTTCATAATTAACAACATATTTCGCTACAAAATGTTCGTACTAGCAGAGTAATGAAGATGGAGATATAGCAATTTACCGTCAGCTGGAAAAAATATACTATACGTATCCAAGGTAAAGAGAACAAAACATAAACAATTCACAGAAAAAGAAAACAAAAATTATGTTGTACAGAATGTTAATTAAGGGGATATTTTAATTTGAGGGATTTTGTTCTGAACCCCTTAAATTGTTCAGCTCCATTAGTTTCGAGATTTTAAGACGTTTGCCTTATCAGTTTCGAGATTTTATGACCTTTCGCCCCATTATTGTGAATTTTAAGACCTTTCGTGCCATTTAAGTGTCAATTTGTTTCCTGGTGAGCGATAGCGAGCCTGTACTTTAAGAGGAGGCGGCTTTCGGCCGGGACATTTTCCAACTTTAACCCTTTCTCTGCGGGCTTATTTGCACTATTTGGGGCATATTCAGGCACTCCTTAATGATTAATCAAGCATCTGCATTAAATGAACTGTATTCTGCCGAAAACTAGAAGAAAACTGCTTCAAAATGAGACCAGAACGAGCTTCGTAGGTGGCGGGGTTCACCCGCAACGTTGCCATAGACATTCAGGAAAACTCGCTAATTATTAGCTCTCGCTCGCTCGGCAACACTGTTGTGAGACACCCACGCGAGACAGTCTTCCTCAGTGAGCGGCTGGCTGCTCTGAGGGTCGGAGGGAGATCCCTCACGCTCCCGCCCACTGACACTCGATTTCTACGTCTTTTAAAGGCTTTTAACCCCTTATTGGCGGCGCTCGACTTAAGTCGCGCACCAATTTGCAGCAAGTTAGGAGCATTATTAAGGCTTTTAAAGGGTTAAAATCGAGTGCAAATGGCCGGGAGCACAGCGGACCAGACAGCCGACTCCCAGGGCTTACTGCCGCCCATTAACTCATGTTCCCTGTGGTCTCGAGAGGCCGGCAGTGTAGCCAGTAGTGAGCATAGCTGGGAAAATATACCGATATATGCTAAACTCCCATGTGCGTGGCATCACTGCAAGAGAACCACGAGTGCTACGTAGCTCGTTCTGGTCTCATTTTGAAGCTTTTAGTGCCTATTTGTTTGCTAAATAAAAAAAATTTCATGCAGATGCTTGATTTATCATGCAGGAGGGCCTGAATATGCCCAAATGAGCCCAAAACACCCCGCTAGACAAGGGTTAAAACCTGAAAATTGCTGTAAATTGCCTATGCGTTCCAGAACGTCACCCACAGGGAAAGGGTTAAAATGTACAAATTTATCTCAAAGAGGTGGTATAGTGGGTATTTCTAAAGCTTGATGGACGTCTTAGGAATTAACTAAAATCTCCCCTTAATAATAATTGTAAGCTATGCTCATTTCTAGTCATTACTGTTCACTGTGAGATATCGATGGGTATGATGAAAAGGTCTATAGAATTATTGGATATATTGAGTTATTCACCTTTCTATATTTTTATTAGATGGGTTTATTACTACCAATATACCATTAGAAGGATATATTATCAGTATCGAGCTAATAATTATACTATTTGGGAAGTGTCAGCCAGGTAATTGGTGTGGACATTTTTCATCTACTTATTTGGAACAGGGTATAGCCATAATATCTTGTATGTCTGTGATATAATTTATTAAAATATAGACAATCAATGAAGGATGTTTTGCGCTTAATCCTCACAATATATACTGTATATACTGTATATATATATATATATTTTTTAAATGCATACCTGTCTTATTAGCGTTTTTTTATGGGTATGAAGGAGACAAAATGCAAAGCTACCTGTAACAAGTGTCTCTTCCAAAATTAAACTTGTAAACACATTTGCTGTTTGGTGTATTGAAAAGAAAAGACGAGTGGTGTGCTTGTTTGGTGTAGTGAAATTATTATTAGGAGGAGGTGTTGGTGAGAGCTGGCTGGATTACTCTTTGTGTAGGTGAGACACAAACAGAAACAGTGAGGGAGGCCAGAAAAATGAAAAAGGAGTTCCAGGAACTCCATATGCCATGCCAATGAGACCTCCCCTGGGTATCGTCCTGCTCGATTAGTGTCTACAACCTCCCCAGCGTAATGGTTAGTAAGCTGGATTTCTGTGTGAGTGTCCTAGGTTCGAATCCTGGGAGTACCATGTGTATTAATTTCGTTGATTTTATTAGTTAGGTGTATATGGAAGTTAATTGGTGGGTTGGTGATCATTCGAATGTATTGTTTTTCGATGTGTAAGTAGGAGAGAAATATGCATTTATTGTTTTATATATGTGTAAGGAGACAACAATATATATATTGTTTTCATATGTGTAAGAAGAAGATAACAGTGTAAATAATGTGTTCATATGTGTAAGAAGAAGATACAGTGAATATAATGTGTTCATATGTGTAAGAAGAAGATAAAAGTGTATATAATGTTTTCATATGTGTAAGAAGAAGATAAAAGTGAATATAATGTGTTCATATGTGTTAGAAGAAGATCACAGTGTATATAATCTTCTCATATGTGTAAGAAGAAGATAAAAGTGTATTTTTTTTTTTTTTTTTTTTTTAAGAGACAATGAACGGAGGAAGGAAAAACACAGATAAAACAAAAAGGTCCATGTGCCTAAAGGCATCCTCCATTCATAAAATGTTTGTAACAACTGGATTTAAACATTTGTAGATTGTAAGCTTGTGGAAAGCAATTCGAGGGAAGTGAATTCCAAAGAGTAGTAGCTCTGGGGATTAATGAATTCTGATAAGCAGAAGTTCTGCATTGTGGAAGAGAAAGTGTAAATTCATGGGCGCTCTCAGCTGCCCTAGTTCTATGGGGAAAGATGTGGAGAGGCGGCACAATTGAAGCAAGTTCCTCGGAACAATTGCTGTGAAATAATTTAATAGCTTTATTTTGAATTTTGTCCAACTGCCTCAATGCAACCACTCCACTTCCACCCCACAGAGGTGAACAGTAATCCATCTGAGAACGCACATGACGTTTATATATTACGGCCAACTGCTCGTCAGTGAAGAATTCTCGAACTCTGTACAGGAGTCCCAGTTTTTTAGAGGCATTCTTAGCAATGCTTCTAACATAATGTGTCCAGCTCAAGTTAGTAGTTAATGTTACACCGAGAATGTCAATACTAGGGGAAGTGGGAATATTTACATCATTAAAAAATATATGGGAGTCAGTGAGATTCTGTCGGTTAGAAAATTGAATGTACTTGGTTTTCTGTGCATTAAAGGAAACTAGATTGTTTTGTCCCCATTCATTAATTCTAGAAAGGTCCTGGTTCAGAGAAATTGCAGTGTTTATTTTTGAATTTATAAGATCGGGTTGGGTGAAAGAATTGGTAAATGTGAAGGAACTGTGGAGTGTTGAGTCATCTGCGTAGGAATGTATTGGATTATGAGTGGTAGATATGAGATCATTGATATGAATGAGGAACAGAGTTGGGGCCAAAACTGATCCCTGGGGAACACCAGCATTTATTGAGTGAAATTGAGAATAAAGGCCATCTACCATTACACATATTTTTCTGTTATGAAGATAAGAAGAAATTAGTGGAACTAAGGATGCAAGGCCGTAGTGTGACATCTTCGACAATAAGGATTGATGCCAGACTCTATCAAATGCCTTTGATATATCCAGTGCTATTGTATGTGTTTCACCATGTTGGTCTGTAGCTTGGTTGATTTGATGCGTAAGAAGGCAAAGAATGTCTGCAGTTGATCGACATCGTCTAAAACCATATTGCCTATCACTGATTAATTTATTGTTCTCAAGATGCTTAATTAATTATGTGATTATTTAATATAATTTCAAAGACTTTACCAAGAGTGGAAGTTATAGCTATTGGTCTGTAGTTTGATGGATCTGAAGAGGCACCTTTTTTAGGAACTGGATGGATGTTTGCTTCTTTCCAGGGTACTGGGAAGCATGAGGTATGAGTACACAGACGGAAATGTGTTGCCAATACAGGAGCGAGCACCAAGGAGCAATTCTTAAGTACTATTGGAGGAATTTCATCTGGACCAGGAGCCATATCTACTGAGAGATTCTGCAAAATAGTTTTGACATGTCTGGTGTGGATCTTAAGTGAGGGAATTTCAGGCGAATTAAAATTAAGTACAGGGACATCTTGATTTATTTCATCTAAGGTTGAGTTGGTGGAGAAAATATCCGCAAGAAGGTTAGCTTTACCTCGTGGGTCACTTACAAGATTGCCAGTCGGAGATTTTAATGGTGGTATGGATGAAGCAGTAGTGAAGTTGGATTTGGATGAGGTAAGAGTAGACCAAAATATTTTGTTATCATTTGGATTATTTAGAAGTTTATTTGCCTGCTTGTGGAGAAAGTTTGATTTAGTTAGGTTTAATACAGTTTTGGCATGATTTCTGATGTTTCTAAAGTAATTAAAGGCTTCATGTGTTTTTGATCTTGTGTATGCATTGTAGGCTATTGCTTTTAGTTCAGTTACTCTAGCACAATTATGGTCAAACCATTTAGGTGAATTAGATCTTTTACTGTACTTTTGATGAGGAATAAAAGTTTCCATTCCAATTTTTACAAAATCTTGTATGTGGCTCAAGGTGGAGTGTGCATCATTAGAAAAGAAAGAGATCCAGGGAATATCAATAAAGAAACCTTGAAGACCCTCCCAGTCTGCCCTATCGTAATGCCATTTAGTCACCAAAACAGGTTCAGAGTGGGAAGGTGTGGTAAGTGATAGACAGGTGGCCTGTATCAGACAGTGATCAGAAGATCCAAGCGGGGATCTCACTGTAACATCATAATTTTCTGAATTGGTTGTTAAAAATAAGTCCAGTAGGTGGGAATTATGATTAGGATTATCTGGTACACGGGTGGGTTGGTTGACTATTTGAGTGAGATTAAATAAGTCTGCAAATAGCTCACATTCAAGACCAGCATCATCAGTCCTGGCTGAATGAGTGAGCCATTCAACATTATGGACATTAAAATCACCCAACACAGTGATTTCAGAAGAAGCATTTAAGTTGAGGACACTGAGTTGTGAGGACAGAGAATCAAAAAGATTTTGCTCTGGAGGAGTATTTGGGGAACGGTAGATGCAACATATGTATTTAAATTTACCAGCAGAAATTAATTTGTATATAGAATAATCAAAATAGGGACAATTGAAACTAGTAACCTCCTCCAGGGCAATTTCAGATTTTGCGAAGCAATATACACCTCCTTTAGGTCTGAAATTTTGAAGCAGTTGATAACCTGGAAAATTAAATCTAGACGTGTCAGATGTGGATGTTACTTGAGTCTCTGTCAAAAAAAGGAGAGTAGGGGATTCTGCTTGAAGAAATTGGTGTACAGAATTGATGTTAGAGTGAAGTCCCCTTATATTACTAAAGAAAAAGCTGCACCGACGAGCAGCTTTGGGACGTTGCAATGGTGTTGTGATAATGTGTTCATATGTGTAACAAGAAGATAAAAGTGTATATAATGTGTTCATATGTGTAAGAAGAAGATAAAAGTGTATATAATGTGTTCATATGTGTAAGAAGATAAAAATGTATATAATGTTCTCATATGTGTACGAAGAAGATAAAAGTGTATATAATGTTCTCATATGTGTAGGAAGAAGATAAAAGTGTATATAATGTGTTCATATGTGTAAGAAGATAAAAGTGTATATAATGTTTTCGTATGTGGAAGATAAAAGTGTATATAATGTTTTCGTATGTGGAAGATAAAAGTGTATATAATGTTTTCGTATGTGGAAGATAAAAGTGTATATAATGTTTTAGTATGTGGAAGATAAAAGTGTATATAATGTTTTCGTATGTGGAAGAAGGAGTCAAAAGGCAAACCTGACTGTAACAAGTGTCGCCCCCAAATGGAAAGGCAGAGAGCCACATTCAAGATATATGAAGTATGTGCGTATGTGTGTACTTGTAAGTAAATCTATTATTGAACTTGAAAGAAATATATATATATATATATACAGTATATATACAGTAGGCCTATATATATATACTGTATATATTTCTATGTGCATGTAGGATACAGAAAACAAAGCTGCCTGTATCAAGTATCCCCCCCCCCCCCAAGCTTAAGAGAGTGATAGAGGTCCAAAATCAAGGTATGTACGTTAGAGGTAGTTAAGAGAGTTAGTCGAGATATTCTGTAGTGTTTTTATGACTAGACTTCTTTCATAAACTAAATAGAATCATCTAACAGTAGCCAATGTATCACACAAAAGACGTCATCGATACTGAAGGGGTTAATGATACTACAGTATATATTATGTCCAAGAATAGATAATGCAATAAATAAATAGATACACTGGATTATGACGTACTATAACAGTTTATTCTGGATATTATCAGACGATTCTATTTAGATTAGGGAGGGTATATGGAAGTCAGAGGTTTAATTGAGTCAGTTTACCCCCCTTTTAACACCCACAGACCCTTCCTAAGCTGTAAAAAATCGTCTACTGATAGCCAAATTATACTGCCAAACATCGTCACAATCCTGAAGCGGTTAAGGGGGGTTTGGTGTATTTATTTGCTTGTTTATCTTGCTGTATTTTGTTTAGTTTCCTCCCTAGACCTCTATCAAGCTTAACAAAAACGCAAGACCCTCCTTCAAGATAAATGTTTACATTTTTCGATAAAAAAAAATCCGGGCCTAAGGCTGATTCCACAGAAATTACAGGCTCCCTATCGTTCGCCAGGAAAATATCGACACCTAAATGGCACAGGTCTTACAAGGTCTTAAAATCAACAAACTAATGGGTCGAACATCTTACAATCTCAAAACTTATAGAGCTAAACATGAGGGAGAAGGGGGTCCAGAAAAACGAGCCAAATACAACAAAGGGTATAGCCAAGGATAGTCAATAAAAGCATTGTCTTTGGTATAGCATAGTCAGTTAAGGGGCGAATGATTGATTTATATATTTATTTATATATTTATTAGTTTCCTCCCTAGAACTCCATCAAGCTGTAAAAAAAAAACCCAAGATCCACCATCGAGATAGGTTTTGTAAATTTTTCGGTGGAAAAATGTCTCGGTCGAAGGCCAATTCTTCTTAACATTTACGATGCGGACATATTTCCGCCATATTAGGGCTCATTCAGGCACTCCTGATTGATTAGGCAAGTGTCTGAATGAAATGACATTTATTCAGCCAAAAACTAGAAGAACATAGCTTCAAAATGACACCAATACGAGCTTCGTAGCTCGCGGGCTTCACCCACAGTGCTACCATAGACATTCGCTAAAATTAGCAATTATCGATAATGTTGCGCTACATTTGCCTTTGGCAGCGCTGTATATCTCGCGAGAGTATGGCTCATACTCCTCAGTGCACCGGCCGACTGGCTGGGGGAATAACAGGTGGCCTGTCGCGCTCCCGCTCCCTCGCACTCGACTCTAGATGCTTTAACCTAACAAGTGCGCATGGGGGTAATTGGAAACGTCCCCCTGTGCTGACGTATTTGAGGTGTTTCCGTCACTAAAATATTCATTGTACCATTAATAGCATTAATACTTATCCATATGTGCCTATTATGGGTTGACTATAAAGGTATTAACCTGAAACAACAATAAAACGAGTGAAAACAGCGTTTGGATGGTCAAAATCGGAGATATAGCCCGCAAGTTGTATAATGTATGGGTGAGGCAAGCTGCTTTCCCGCCAATTTCCCCCAAGGCCACTGAGACACAGTCGATCGATACACTCTCTCTCTCTCTTGCATTCGCTTGCTATCAGTGATGACCACACCCTGCAACCGGATTTCTAATGTTAGCACAAAAATATACCTCAGAATAAGGGAATAACAGGGAAAATAGGTGATAACTGAAGGAGAGGAGGAAAGTGGGGAAGGAGGGGAGGTAGAGGACTGAGATTTTGCATGGCCCAGGGGCCAATTTTTTTTTTTTTTTTTTTTTTTTCGATGTCAAAAGTTGATTTTTTTTTTCTCTGACTCTTAAGAGTCTCCCCGCAGTCCGCCGGGGGAACTCTTAAGAGTCTCCCCACAGTTCCCGGGTTAAGAGGCTTTATAAGCCTGTAAATTGCTGTAAATTGCCATGGCATTCTGGAATGTCTCCCGCAGCCAATGGGTTAAATTATAGGTTTGCTTTCGCTTGCCAGGGAAACAATCGATACTTGAATTACACAAAAGGTCTTATTGTTGACAATGGCATGGGGTGAAAAGTCCTAAAATCGCCAAACTAACGGGGCGAACGTCTTAACCCTCATGTCCCGGGCTGGTCCTCCAAAGGACGGAGGTCGTATCCGGGCGATCTGGCCGAAAAACGTCTAGGCCTAGGCTACAGTATTTTTTTTTATTTTAACTGCTAGAAATTTCCCACGCATCTATGAACGTAGGGCGGTTTTCAATCTGTAGACTGGCATTGAGTAGAGCTCTCTAAGTCAACTGGTTCAGTTGTGATGACGATTTCAGTGGAGCGAATTTTGCCGCAATGTTGACAATATCGGAGCTTTTCAGACACTAATTTCGTCTTACGTCACAACAATAACATTGATCCGACGTCTCCTTCTTGTTTTCGGAGGTGCGGTGATGCGTCGGACGCACAGCGTTCAGACCAAGCTGAATAGGCTTGAAAGCTTACTATCTGCTGAAAGGACACCCGGGCTGCTGCCCAATTATCGCGGTGTGCTTGCACAATGACACCCGGGCTGGAAGGGTTAAGGTCTCATAACAATTGGGGCTTAACATGAGAGAGAGTAGGGTCTATAAAATAAACAAATTCCATTAGTTTTCAAATATTAAGACCTTCGCCCATTTCTTTGTCAATATTATGACCTTATATGCCATTTAGGTGTCGATGCTTTCCTGGCTAATGATAGCGAGCCTATATATATAGGAGGAACCAGCCTTTGGCTGGGAAATTTTTCTGCCGAAAAATATACAAATGTTCTCGAAGGGGGGTCTTTGGGATTTTGTGTTTTAAGCTTGATGGAGGTTTTGAGCAAACTAAGACAAATATATATACCGGTAATAATATATAATATATGAATTAATAAAATAACGTCCCCTAAAACTCTGAGGCCTGTCAGCAGCTGATGTACGCACTGGTATTAAACCAGGGTCAAGAAGAGGTTTACTATCGGGTGAGACGCAGGGGATAATGAAAGAGAGTCGTGCTACCAGATTGGATAGAGATCTGGGTTAATATAGTGCCATGTATTGTAGAACAAGAATTTCCTTGAGGAGAGGCAAAGAGGGGTATGTCAGGGGAATCTATGAGGAGACCGAGGGACATTTCTCTACAAAGACCTTTGGCCTGTTTACTGAGCCCTGAAGAATGTCTGCTCTAAGCCTACCCCCCAGGCTAGTTCAGTTTGGATGGTGGATAGCCAACTCGCATCGAGTTAAGATGAGTGCAGAACCCGCTGGGCTGAGTACTTTGAGTAGTTGTACATAGCCAGTGCTCCCAACAGACATCTTCTACCAGAAGAGGTCCAACCATCGGTGCCTGATCCAGCTATTAACGAAGCCCTCCCTCCTTTGTTGAGGTAAGGGAGGCCGTGGCTAAGCTGAAAGGTGGGAGGGTTCCTGGTATTTGTGGCATTCCTGGAGAACTACTGAAAGCTGGGGGTGAGTCCATGGGTTACATGCTGTCTTGACTTCTGTATGGCAGACAAGTACCATTAAAAAGGGAAAGGGGACTGACAGGACTATAATAATTAGTGAGGAATTACACTGCTCAGTGTGCCAGGCAAAGTCTTCGCTCTTATTCTTATTCTATTCTGGTGTGAATCTGAGGCCTCCCCCACCCCCCACCCCCCCTTTCTCCCGCTAAAAGAGCAGAGGCCTGAACAATCTAGATTTACACCTAAGAAGACGACAATTGACTGGATTCTGGTGCTCCGGTTGCTCGTGGAATGCTGACTAGAGTTTTGAAAAGGGTTGCTTGCAGTTAAAGTTGATCTCAAGAAGGCATTTGACTCGGTGGTGCACTGAGGTACACTTTGGGAGCTACTACGGCTATGCGGGATTCTCGCGATAATTATTGACTTGGTGTCTTGACTTTATACAGGAACAGAGAGTACTGTCAAGTGTGGTGTGGGAGCATCCTTATTCTATCCTGTGAATTCATGTGGGAGACAGGGGTGTGTTCAAGTACCTATACTTTTCAACACTTGTATGGAGTGGTAACTGGGTGAGTTGGGCTACGATGGTAATCGTTGCCTTGGCTTAGCATATGGAGTTATGGATTCACAAAACAAAAGTATATGGCGTTGTTGCTGTCGTTCCCTAGGCTGCCTGACCGAACAGCCCCGAATATGGCGTCGATACCTGTGCAGGAGGACAAACTGTGGATCTTCATATTGCTGGTGCTCCCTGTCTTATGATATGGATGGGAGACATGGCCACTTAACAGCGAGTTGAAAAGACACATAAACTCCTTTGGTACTAAATACTTTGCAGGATCATAGGCTATCGCTGGAATGATTAAGTCTCAAACCAGCGACTACTCTGTGAAACTGATTCAATATATATTAGTTGCATGGTCCGTGAACACCAACATTGGCTATATGGGCATGTGGTTTGCTTCCCCGAAGCAGACCCTGCTCACCAGGTGGTCTCTACAGAAGATAATCCTGAGAAGAGGAGGCCTGGGGGAAGACCACGGAATTCATGGCTGAGGCAAGTCGGCCAATCATGTGATAGAATACTTGATATGGGCCGGGCTGATGCCCGGAGTTTCGCCTGGGAGGATCCCCCATAGTGGAGTCAGAGGGTAAGTGCAGCTATGTGCTGTATGCTCCCATTGATTGATTGGTTGATACCCTTGCAGAGAGAGAGAGAGAGAGGAATATTAATCGCACGAGACAGTAATTGTGAAATGTTTGTATCTCAATAGTAAGCCAGATTATACACCCAGTATAATGATGATACCGGTGCTATCATACCACTACATACACACACACGTACAAAAAGTAACGTAGACCATAACACACACGTAAATACATGCACACATACAGTGGTAACATACACATAGGTAACATACACCATAACACACACGTACATAGACGTACACACACAGGTAAAATACATGCACACATACAGTGGTAGCATACACATAGGTAACATACACCATAACACACACGTACATAGACGCACACACACAGGTAAAATACATGCACACACAAGTACGGTAGCGCTAATATATCATGGCTCGGTTGTCATTACGTTTGGCTCGCTCTATACTGTATTACTGTCTGTCAGATGTTGAATACGTTGGGTAAGTGTAGGAACATGTTTGTATATCTCAATCAAAATGAATATATCATGTTTAGAACTACTTTAGATACAAATGATACCTATTAAATTATTGGTCAAAACATAATTGGTACCGAGACTTCACTTAATTGGCCGACTGTACACTCGTTCCAAGAAGTATCTGCACCCCTATGCCGATACTTCTTGGAGCGAGTGTACATACACAAATATTGAGAACATACTGTAATTATACGCAAACACACACACATACATAGCTACCTACTCGCACAGACACACATACATACACGCACACATACTTTACAATATGTTCAAACACAGATACACCTACTCACATAAGACATACAAACACACATACAGTATTTATAGGTACAGTTGACCACATAAGTTGCGTTCTTCTCCGTGATCATTCTTATGGCTGCAAGTAAATTAGTATGAATGAATTACGAGTGTGGTTTTTGTTAAGTCTAATAAAGCTATTAGATTAATCAATAACCCTGCAATCACACAGGACCTTCCTACATTATCCATACGAAGAAACGTTGCATCCCTTGCATTATTCTACAGATATTTTCACAGCAATTGTTCCGAGGAACTTGCTTCAATTGTGCCGCCTCTCCACATCTTTCCCCGTAGAACTAGGGCAGCTGAGAGCGCCCATTAATTTACACTTTCTCCTCCACAATGCAGAACTTCTGCTTATCAGAATTCATTTATCCCCAGAGCTACTACTCTTTGGAATTCACTTCCCTCGAATTGCTTTCCACAAACTTACAATCTACAAATGTTTAAATCCAGTTGTTACAAACATTTTATGAATGGAGGATGCCTTTAGGCACATGGACCTTTTTGTTTTATCTGTGTTTTTCCTTCCTCCGTGCATTGTCTCTTTAAAAAAAAAAAAAAAAAAAAAGGGGATATGATCGTTTTTTTCTGGACACCATTCTCCCGAATGCTTAGCCCCTTTAGTTTTCAGATTTTAAGACGATCAGCCCTTTAGTTTGGTTATTTTAAGACTTTTTGCCCCATGTTGTTGTCAATATTTTGACTTGTTGTGTCATTTAGGTATCGATTTTTTTCCTGGCGAGTGATACCAAGCAAGTAATCTAGGAAGAATCGGCCCTTGGCCGGGACATTTTTCTACCGAAAAAATTTACTAATATATCTTGAAGGGGGATCCTGGGGTTGTATTTTTAAGTTTGATGGTTCCCTAGGGAGGAAACTTAAAATATAATAAGTAAATAAAAACATCGACAAAAAGTGAACCATCCCCCCTGAATCATCAGTTGGACTAGTCAGATATGTTAACCTCTGCGTAAGACACTACACTCGTAATTCAATCATGCGCATTATATTACCAAGTATAAAATAATTTAGAGCAACAAAACTTATGTGGCCAACTGTACATTCATCATACACACATACACACATCCATGAAGCATATATCTTAAGGGTAGATTTACACTCGAGGGAAGTATTTTTCTGGACCCCTTTTTCCTTCATGTTTAGCCTCATTGTTTTTGCGATTTTAAGACGTTTGCCCCATTTGTCAATTTTAAGATCTTTCGTGCCATTTAGGTGTCGATTTTTATCCTGGCGAGTGATAGTGTGAGTGTATATTTTTAAGAGGAACTAGCCTTTTGCCACAACATTTTTCTACCGAAAAATGTACAAATGTATCTTGAAAGGGAGTCTTATGCCCCTTTCCCACTGGTGAGACAAGTCACGATTTTCGTCGCCGATGACTTAGTTTTGTCAAATTCGCAAGAATACGTGCGACGACGTTCACGATTTTGACCGTTACAAACAGATGACAAATTATACTCAGTGAAGATGTTGCCGATGTCGGCGACGCAATCGCCGACCTTCTGCGTGGTTATCGGCGAAGTGAGCGATGTTTCGCCGACGACCTCTGCGAGGCATGTCACATTTTCAAAAATATCTTGCGAAATCATGCGAGGATGAAAGAAAACTCGCCGTATGTTCTGCGACGTCTTCGGCGATTCAAGCGATCGTTCGGCATATTGAAACCTGGATGGGGCTAAATGTCTTAAAACCCCCAGAGAGCCAGGTCCGTATATATACGGACTAGGGTCTTGTCACGCACAGTGCCAGGTCCGTATATATACGGACTCGCCGAAAAAAAATCGTAGCAGCGAAACGACTGCACCTATGGCTTTCATATTTCTACCACATGTACTGTCGCCGTCAATAATTTCCTGGACACCCAACTCACAAGGAGTCATGATTTGTTTTGGTAACACTGTTGCCCCCCCCCCCCCCCCCTTCTTCCCCATCCACCCCCTCTGTATGGTTTCTCATCCCTCTCCCCCTCATTCTCCTACGTCGTGTCCTACTGTAAGCTCCGCCCCCTCGCTTCGTCCACCAACACATCCATCACATTACTATCTCCGAAATATTAATTAATTATAACTGCTATGAGTTTTAGAAGCTTCTTTAAGGGGAGAATACACATTACTCTCTGTTTCGGGATTTTATCCATTCGGCCCCATTCAGCCAAGTGTTTTAAGAAGTCTATCTAGGTGTAAACAAATTGTTGACGAGCTATACCGAGCTAGCATTGTATGAAGTAATTCGGCTTCGTTGACATTCTTTACAAATATAGCCAGCTGTCTAAAAATATTCAAAGCTTCATGTTCTTATATTCACTAATTTGTGTTCACCGACGTCTGCCTCAGATACTACACTGATCGTTGAAAATACATAAAAACACATTTGGTCAACAAATCTCACTATATGGCCAAGGGAATGCAATATTGGTATATTAAATCTGTTAACGAATACGAAACATTATACATTTCAACGTTTTAATAGTGTAAATATGATCCTAAAATATATAACGTAATCATGGTGCTGAATAATTACAATTATCAGTTGTGAGAGAGAGAGAGAGAGAGAGAGAGAGAGAGAGAGAGAGAGAGAGAGTCAGCATAATGGTGTGGATGTGCTGTGTGTGGAGTCCGGTGGTGGTGGAGAGGGAGGGGCTTACAGTTGCCCGACGAGGGAGAAAGAGGGGGAGGGACATGACTACAGAGTGGGTGGATGGGGAGGGGGGGGGGGGGGGGAGGAGGGAGCGGCAACACTGTTACCAAAACAAATCACCAGTCATCGTCAGATGGGTATCCAGGAAACTATTGACGGCGACAGTACCTTACCCTTCTGGCTTCTTGCCACCACCAACACAACCCCCTCTCCCCACCCACTCGCTGACTCTCGGTCTCCTCACAAAGAAACAAAAAGGAAAATATATGGCGGCGAAACGACTGAACCAATCGGTTCCATATTTGTGTGACAAGTCCCCTACCCTTCTGTCGTCCCCCCACCACACCCCCACCTCCCTCCCACCACCCACTTCCAGCGTATCCGTACGAAGAAAAGGAAAAAAAGGAAAATCCGTGGTGGCGAAACTACCTCACCAATCGGCTTCATATTTGTAACACGAGTCAATTACCCTACTACCTTCCCCCCACCATCCCCCAAATATGAAAACTAAGGGGGTTAACCATGAGGAAGAAAGGGGACCAGAAAAATGACCCAAAAACAAAAATATATACTGTATATGTTGGCTTGCTACCGCTCACCAGGAAAATATTGAAACCTGGATGGGGGTAAACGTCTTAAAACAGTAGGCTGAACGGGGCGAACGGATTATAGGCAAAGAGAGAGGGAGAGAAAGAAAAAAAACGAGGAGGGAGAGAAAGAGAAAACAGGGAGGTGGGCTCAATTAGGCTAATGCCCCTTTCCCACTGGTGAGACAAGTCACGATTTTCGTCGCGGACACCAATAAATTGGCACATTCGTGACATGTCTCAACACCTCTCATGAACAATCGTTTGACTCTCAAGGCCTCGCAAGGGCCTTCGCAAATGTTCGGACAGTTCAAAATTTTGGACGAGAACTCACGAGGATTGGTTACTATCGCAAGCATCGTCGAGCATCACCGAAGGATCTGTGAGGGTATCTGCGACATCGGCGAGACATCGCGGAGGGTTTCGCATAAAAAAACCTTTGCAACGCTGCATGGATGCTCACTGATGCTCTGCTCGCCGATGCTATCAGATGTTCCAAGTATATCGACGATGCCAAAGAGCACCTTCGGCGAGGTGGGAGAGAAAAGAAAAAAAAACGAGGAGGGAGAGAAAGAGAAAACAGCGAGGTGGGCTCAATGTTTACATTACGGCTTAGCCTAATTGAGCCCACCTGCTGTTTTCTCTTTCTCTCCCTCCTTCTTTTATTTTTTTTTCTCTCCCTCTCTCTTTGCCTAAAATCCGTTCGGCCACGTTCAGCCTACTGTTTTAACCCGTACAGCCCCAGCGACGCGTCTGACGCGTCGGCGATGTATGTAACGCACAGCCCCAGAGACGCGCCTGACGCGTCACCCTAATTGCGCCGACCGTAACCTCAGGTGTAGCTACTCAAGAGGGCTCAGATTTGTATGGGAACTGTGTACGTATCCCACGCAACCGTGCCGATGATTGAAAACTCTCAAAGTCCACGTGCGTGCGCACGAGCGCGCAATAACCTGTTTTTTTGGGATAATTGCCTTCAATTTTTTAGTCTTGTAAAATCTGTTTTCGGGGGCTCTGTAGGACCATTTTTTAAGCTTTTTGAGCAGTTTTTCGTGGTTTTTCCTTCATTCCTAACCCATTCGCTATTGTTTCTGGAATAACATTTTTTTTTGAAAACCGGCCGGGTTCTGGTGCGCAAACATTACAAAACTAGCCGGGGCTCCACGGGTTAAGACGTTTACCCCCATCCAGGTTTCAATATTTTCCTGGTGAGCGGTAGCAAGCCAACATATACAGTATATATTTTTGTTTTTGGGTCGTTTTTCTGGTCCCCTTTCTTCCTCATGGTTAACCCCATTACTTTTCATATTTGGGGGATGGTGGGGGGAAGGTAGTAGGGTAATTGACTCGTGTTACAAATATGAAGCCGATTGGTGAAGTAGTTTCGCCACCACGGATTTTCCTTGTTTTCCTTTTCTTCGGACCGATACGCTGGAAGTGGGTGGTGGGAGGGAGGTGGGGGTGTGGTGGGGGGATGACAGAAGGGTAGGGGACTTGTCACACAAATATGGAACCGATTGGTTCAGTCGTTTCGCTGCCACATTTTGTTTTTTTTTATTTGTGAGGCGACCGATAGTCAGCGAGTGGGTGGGGGGAGGGGGTTGTGTTGGTGGTGGTAAGAAGCCAGAAGGGTAAGGTACATGTGGTAGAAATATGAAAGCCATAGGTGCAGTCGTTTCGCTGCTACGATTTTTTTTCGGCGAGTCCGTATATATACGGACCTGGCACTGGTCGTGTCAAGACCCTAGTCCGTATATATACGGACCTGGCACTCTGGGGGTTTTAAGATGTTTACCCCCATCCAGGTTTCAATACGCCGAACCATCGCTTGAATCGCCGAAGACGTCGTCGCAGAACATACGGCGAGTTTTCTTTCATCCTCGCATGATTTTGCAAGATATTTTTGAAAATGTGACATGCCTCGCAGAGGTCATCGGCGAAACATCGCTCACTTCGCCGATAATGTCGCAGAATGTTGGCGATTGCGACGCCGACATTGGCGACATCTTCGCTGAGTATAATTTGTCATCTGTTTGTAACGATCAAAATCGTGAACGTCGCACGTATTCTTGCGAATTTGACAAAACTAAGTCATCGGCGACGAAAATCGTGACTTGTCTCACCAGTGGGAAAGGGGCATAAGCCGTAACGTAAACATTGAGCCCACCTCCCTATTTTCTCTTTCTCGCCCTCCTCGTTTGTTTTTTCTTTCTCTCCCACCTCGCCGAAGGTGCTCTTTGGCATCGTCGATGTTCTCGGAACATCTGAGAGCATCGGTGAGCAGAGCATCGGTGAGCATCCATGCAGCGTTGCAAAGTTTTTTTTTATGCGAAACCCTCCGCGATGTCTCGCCGATGTCGCAGATGATCGCAGATACCCTCGCAGATCCTTCGGCGATGCTCGACGATGCTTGCGAGGGTAACCAATCCTCGTGAGTCCTCTTCCAAAATTTTGAAATGTCCGAACATTTGCGAAGGCCCTTGTGAGGCCTTGAGAGGCCTTGAGAGTCAAACGATTGTTCATGAGAGGCTTTGAGACATGTCACGAATGTGCCAATTTATTGGTGTCGGCGACGAAAATCGTGACTTGTCTCACCAGTGGGAAAGGGGGATAAGGGGTGCAATTTTAAGCTTGATGGAGGTCTAGGGAACAAACTAAAAACCGGTATCACACGAAACCTTTTATAATTACCATTCGATGATCAACAAAATTTCTGGCAACATTTCTGAAATATTTTGCACTGGTATCGGTAACTGGACTGATGATAGATGAATTTAGGTCACCGAAAAATTATAAATGTTAGCCTGGCAAGTTGCCAGACCAGTGTTGAGGATAAATGTTGAGGGAAAAAGCGCTCCTGTTATACCGGCTTTACAATCATACATATTATATAACCCATACTCATTGCAACACACGGGAATACATAAACATGAAGGGGAGATGGGTCGTTTTCTGGTCCCCCGTCTTCCTCATGTTTAGCCCAAAGTTTTCAGATTTTATGACGTTCGGCCCATTAGTATGGCGATTTTAAGTCCTTTCGCCCCATTTCTTTGTCAATATTAAGACTTTTCGTGCCCTTTTGGTGTCAATGTTTTCCTCGCGAGCGAAAGTGAGCCTGTAATTCAAGAGGAACTGCGGAACATTGTTCTGCCGAAAAATGTACAAATATGTTATAACAAAATGAATCAATAATTAAAAACAAAAAAATAGATACAAAAATACACTCTATCCCCCTTACCCATTATTATTATTATTTTTATCATCATTAATAAAAATATTTAGGACGATGACACCTTTTTAACTTTGATTCTGGCATAAAATAGTCGATTGTATGCAGCTTAAGGGGAGAATTCCACTTCAGGGATGTTTATCTGAACCCATTACGCCCTCGTGTTTAGCCCCATTAGTTTGATTTTTTAAGACGTGTGCCCCATTAGTTTGGCGATTTTAAAACCTTTCGCTCCATTACTGTCCATTTTAAGACCTTCCGTGCTATTTAGGTGTCGATTTTTTCCTGGCGAGCAATAGCGATTCTGTAATTCGGGAGGAACCAGCCTTCGGCCAGGACGTTTTTCTACCGAAAAAATTTACAAATTTATATCGAAGGGGGGTCTTGGGGGTATTTTGTATAGCTTGATGGAGGTTTAGGAAGCAAACACACTATCTCCCCTTAACCCTATCTGTAACAGCAACGTGTCTTATATTTTAGTATAGCTATATTTAGTCGAGTGTGTGCAGTTTAGGAAGAATCGGTCGTAATTAAGGTTGAATGACATAGGTTGAAGCCTTTTAATTGCTAGAGATCCTTCCTAAACTGAATACAATCGATTTATAGTAGCCATAATATAATACAAAGGCTGTCGACGGTACAGAAGGGGTAAAGAAGGCCCTATGCTATTCAGAGGGTTTCTTGAGATCGTATTTACCCCAATACGTCCTAGAGGTAGATTATAAGCTACAGAAAATCGTCGAATAGTAACCCGATTAAGATGAAAATGACGTCATCATCGTGCAGAAGGAATTAACCCTTACTGTACCGCCGATGTCTTTTTTTCAGCTACATTTAGACGATTTTATTAAGCTTAGGAAGGATATACCGTAGCTAAAAGATTACTTGAGATAGTCTGTAGCCTTTTAATGGGTGGAGGTCCTTCCTAACTTTTTGTTTTTTTCTATATTCCAACTACTCCCTCTCGGGCATAGGCTGAGAGCCTGCATACTCAACCGCTGAACACGGTGAGACCCGTGAGGTCTTGTTCCAGTCTAGGGAGTGAGACATGCGAAGCACCCAGGCTCAAAGCAACTCCATCTCTGAAGCTGCTCCGCCTCTGCGCTTCACCGTCTCATTCCTCGAACCCTCACTCTCAGAACGCCACCTATTGAGCAATGAACTCACTAGTCATTGCCCCCCTGTAGCATATTTTGAATATGGGAATATTCATACAGTGCTATTTATTCAGGGAACAATGAGGGTATTTTTATTGGCATTTTGGTGTGCTGTGATAATGCACTGAAACTAGGTACAGCACAAATTCCATCCCAATAATATCTTCCCATTGACACATTGGGATTCATCTAATAGTTACTATATTATAATGAAAAGGACGTCATTGTGCTGAAGGGGTAAAAATACACCTTTATTGTAGCAGGAAATTGGAAAGTTAACCATCCTAATTATTAACCCCTTATGTACTGACGACGTCTTTTTAAGTTTAATATAGCTATATTTAGACGATTGCGTGCAGTTTAACCCTCGTCTAGCGGGGGGGGGGGGGTAGTGTTTGGGGCTACTTTGGGCATATTCTGGCCCTCCTGAATGATCAATCAAGTATCTGCATGAAAAGAAATGTATTCAGCAAAAAACTAGGCGCTACAAGCTTCAAAATGAGACCAGAACGAGCTACGTAGCACTCGTCGTTTCGATGCAGTGGTACCACTAACATGGGAGTTTAGCGTATAGCGGCATATTTTTTCCAGCTATGGTCACTACTGGCTATACTACCGGCCTCTCGAGAACAGAGGGAGCGTGAGTCAGTGGGCGGCGGTAAGCCCTGGGTGTCGGCCGTGTGCCCTGCTGCGCTCCCGGCCATTTGCACTCGATTTTAACCCTTTAAAAGCCTTAATAATGCTCCTAACTTGCTGCTTTTTAGATTCGGACTTAAGTCGGACCCCGCTCTTTAAGTGTTAAGAAGGATCTGTGGTAGTAAAAATGGTTAAGTGAGATAGCTCGAAGCCTGTTAATTGCTGGAGGCCCTTTTCCAGCAGAAAAAAATCGCCTTATACTAGCTATAGAACACAGTTAAAGTAATCGTGCGCCAAAGGGTTAAAAGGACGGCACCGGTACGTTCCCTATGCCTTCATAAACGAAATAAACAGAAACAAATAGTGATGTTTCTAAAATGGAATGGTATTAAATCCTTTATCGCATATTAACGCTCGCTTCTATATCATCGTTCGATGTAGTATTGATATCACCCTTCTCACATGTTTAAAAATACGGGCCGGCCAGCCGTATTCTTAATATAAAATTTCCCAGCATGAAACCCGACTCTTTAACCCCTTCTGTGCCAACGTCTTTTTGCATTTTATTCAAACTATATTTACACGATTGGGTGCAGTTTAAAAAATAAAAAGATATGTGGTAGTAAAAAGGGTCAAGTTTGATAGTTGGAAGCTTGCTAAATGCTGGAGGCCCTTTTCAAGCCGAGTAAACTGGTCTAATAGCAGCCAGAATACAGTTAAAAACAGAGAGCTAGTGTGTATAGGAGAGAGGAGTCTTCCTATGCATTCTATTAATAAAAAGGTGCCTCTAAACGTTGCCAGTTACCCTTTTTCGACATTTGTTTTCAGCACCATCTATTGCAGGGTTCCAGAACTACTCAACGTGATTAAATCTACGGGTGTATCCTCCATTCTGTGTTTTTGTATTCTATGTACCCTACTCTCTCTCTCTCTCTCTATATATATATATATATATATTATTTATGTTTGACCAAAGTTTGAGTGTGGCTGTGTGTACAGTAGGCTACTTCCAAGTTATAATAGTAACTTATATTTCAATGTAAATAATTTTCTTCAATTGAGACTATTGTTATTCATATACAGTACATTCATTGTTAATATTATATTTACAGTCAATATCAAATAGTCATCAACAGCCTTCATGATCCATTGCAAACCATGTTTATTCTCAAGGTCAACCACAAACTCCTTACATCATCACGGAGGCTTGGTTCAGCTTGGTAAGCTATGTGATTAACCCCTTCTATACCGACGACGTCTTTTGATTTTATTCTGGCTCCTACTAATCGATTGTAATCACTTTAGGAAGGATCTTTAGCAATTATAAGACTTCGAACTATCTCAATCAACCCTTTTAACTACCACAGATCCTTTCTAAGCTGTATACAATCGTCTACGCATTGCTAGAATAAAATATAACATACGTTGACGGTACATAAGGGGTTAATGGAGTATTGTTCACATTTCAGTGTAGGCAATACTTTGGAGTGCTTTTGCATATCAGTGTACTCTTAAATCATTGTATTCATAATGACTATGGCTGATATGGTGATAGCAAACAAGTTACATGCGTTTCTACAGACTATACACGAGACACGTGTACACCATTGCAGCAAGGGAGAGGAACTGTCCATAAACAGACGACAGAAGTATTTTCCCGCGATAGGGAGGAGCTATGCGCTACCGCCATTTAGTGCAGGATTCCAGCCAGATCTGTAAATAATGGCCAACTACTATTAACACGGCTGATTTTCCCAGCACGCCTCTCTCCTATACACACTCTCTGGTTAAAAGGACGGCACCGGTGCATAAGGGGTCAATTAACGTACTATGATGTGATAAACTGTTAGCTTTTATAACTTGGGAGATTTCAAGTTCTCTTTCATAATATATATTTTAGCACCAATAACACTAAAGTCGTCACTGAATTAAGGTTTGCCTCCTATGCTATAAATCATCAATATACCATCAACAACAACAGTAGGCTACATAAGTTATTTACATTAGGGTTTTTTGTAATCCAATAATATAATGTTTTGAGTTGGCTGTGACGTTTTTATGTTGTTGACGTAACGGAATTTAGCATTTTAAAACAATAGTCCATTTGTTTACTTTCTGTCATCGTTTGTGAATTATTTGAGCGGTATTAGTGATACTGTAGCTGTGTCACGTTGGGGACAGTGTTGCCAATTTAGCTATTTTACTGCTTGTTCTAGAGGTATTTACTTCAATCAAGCAGCAACTTTTTACATCTAGCGACATAATTTCTAGCGATATTCTGGAGGTTTCTGACATTTTAGAACAGATTTCTAGAGATGATGGCATTATTATAGCGATATTCGGTATTTATTGACTATCTAGCGGCCTTCTAGCGACTTTTGAGAATGGATCTAGCGGTATTTTTATGTTTTGACTTGGTAACCCTGATCTCGCCGCCACCTCGTCCATCCTGGGACGTATGGCGGGGAAGGAGTGTATTTACTTAGTGTTTTATCGGGTATTTTCCGTTGTTTGTGGGTTTTTTTTTCGGTGGTCCACGCAAGTGATTGGTGACAAGGATACGACAAATGATTGGGAGGAGTTATAATATGGAAGGCTGGCTCGGTAGGAGGCTATTAATGGAATACAAGGTAGGCATCGTTGGTTGGACTGACGAGGTAGGAGGCTATTAATGGAATACAAGGTAGGCATCGTTGGTTGGACTGACGAGGTAGGAGGCTATTAATGGAATACAAGGTAGGCATCGTTGGTTGGACTGACGAGGTAGGAGGCTATTAATGGAATACAAGGTAGGCATCGTTGGTTGGACTGACGAGGTAGGAGGCTATTAATGGAATACAAGGTAGGCATCGTTGGTTGGACTGACGAGGTAGGAGGCTATTAATGGAATACAAGGTAGGCATCGTTGGTTGGACTGACGAGGTAGGAGGCTATTAATGGAATACAAGGTAGGCATCGTTGGTTGGACTGACGAGGTAGGAGGCTATTAATGGAATACAAGGTAGGCATCGTTGGTTGGACTGACGAGGTAGGAGGCTATTAATGGAATACAAGGTAGGCATCGTTGGTTGGACTGACGAGGTAGGAGGCTATTAATGGAATACAAGGTAGGCATCGTTGGTTGGACTGACGAGGTAGGAGGCTATTAATGGAATACAAGGTAGGCATCGTTGGTTGGACTGACGACATTGGTAAAGCAAGGTAGGTCCAAGGCTTAGCAACAACATTTAAACCTTCCTTATATTTACAGTCTCCGAACTATGTCACCAGTATTTTATATAATTATGTATAATTGCGAGTTTCAAGCTATAAGGAAGTTGGAGCTGTAACCAAATTGGGTCAATATAAAGTTTATGTAATTAAATTGCTAAAAGAAAATTCTGGGTACTTATTACCGAAACTACCACTGATTATTTCTAAATATTTGAAGGCTATTATAGAATAAGGAAGTTGCAAAGTCATATTAAAATGTGTTTCAACCTCCGGAGATACATTTTATGGTAAAAATTGAAGAGACCCCGGACAGCCATTTTACTAGTCAATTCTAGTTTTTGTTTATTTTTCTTTGATATACAGTGTTGTTTAGTACCGAGGACCGTCGCATTTTAGTATTTTCAACATTAGCCTAACCTAACCTAACCGAAAACTAACCGACGGTCTAAACTCAGCTCACGTTCCCTGTTTATGGGTGCACGACGGTCTAAACCCAGCTCACGTTCCCTGTTTATGGGTACGCGACGGTCTAATCCCAGCTCATGTTTCCTCTTTAGTTTTCGGTTAGGTTAGGTTAAGTTAGGTTAGGTTAGGCTAATGTTGAAAATACTAAAATACGACGGTCGTCGGTCTTAAACAACACTGTATATCAAAGAAAACTAAAAAAAAAACTAGAATTAACTCGTAAAAAGGCTGTCCGGGGTCTCTTCAATTTGTAACCATGTTATGTGCACTATATAAAGTACTGTAAAAAACAAAAATCTCCCTATTGACGACAGTGAAACTCTTATTACTGTTAAAATAGATGCTGATTTCAATAAATCATGGGGGGGGGGGGGTGAGGGCCCTCAACCCATCCTGTATCCAAAGGCAAAACAAATTGTATATTTACTCGGAAAATTACTTACATCTGAGTGTTTTAAGATCGTTGAATAATGGGAGAAATAACATATGCCGGGGATGGTAACTAATTTCAACTACTGTACAATGATGAAAACTACCTAAAACCAAAAAGAAAAGCCATGGGAAAATTAGTGGTAGTTTCGGTTATATTTTCCAAATTCTGATTTGTTTTATCTAGTTTAGAGTTGTGTAAGGGTGTTTTGATGTGTGATAATAGTAGGAAATGCATATTTACCCATTAAACAACAATCTAAAAACACGGCCCTCCACTCGCGAAAAATAACTATTTGGCCATAACCGTTTGCCGTGGGGTACAAAATATGTTGAGGGGGGGGGGGGGGGGCAAGCCCCCTCCTAATCCCCCCCCTCCCCCACAGGAATTATTGAAATCCACATATATTTAAACAGTAGGGGGCAAAAATCTAATCTTACCCAACGCGAGTTGCCGAGGCTACACTCGCGGCGGATGTAAACAAACTCGCCCGGCTCTTGCGAGGTAGGCGATATAGAGGATATTTGTTTTTTTCAGGATCAGTAATACACTTTTACAGGCATTTAGACACATATAGGAATGAAATAGATGGTATAGGAAACCTATAGGCCACGATAAAATCGATGTATGAATTTAATTACATAAACTTTATGTTGTCCCAAAATTGCACTACAATATGTATTTTCTGTCACGTACCGGTACCGTATGTGTTTTTAACCTAACCACCTAAGCTAATATGGGAGATGCCGCCCACAGATCCCCGCTGGTCTTACCACTGAAACCTTCCTGTTAACTATAGACCCGTTTCGATTACCTCAATTCCTTGTAAAATTTTAGAACATATCATCTACCGACATTTAATGAACCATTTAGATATAAAACATATACTGGCTGACGCTCAGCACGGCTTGCGGCCCAAACGGTCGTGCGAGACACTACTTGTGACCACATATGACATTTCCCAAACCCTTAACAGCCCCAAAATTCGACAAGTAGACTCCATAGTACTTGACTTTGCCAAAGCCATCGACAAAGTCCCCCACCAAAGACTGTTAGCCAAGCTAGATTATTATGACATACGAGAACCACTTTTCCACTGGATTAAGACTTTCATGGCCAATCGGGATCAATGTGTTGTTCTCGAGGGTTCTCATTCTTATACTGTGTCTGTAACCTCTGGGGTCCCACAAGGCACCATCCTTACATAATGACCTCCCACTATCGCTTACTTCTACTACTTTTTGCAGATAATAGCTTAAGTTTATAGACCAATCACTAATAGGGACGATTGCCTTCGACTACAGGACGACCTAACTGCACTTGAAGAGTGGGAAGCCAAATGGCAGATGACATTTAGACCTGACAAATCACCATATCCGGTTCACCCGATTGAATAAAACCATCCAATTATCCTACAAACTCTATAACACCATTCTAGATACTGTTCCCTCCCACAAATATTTGGGCTCCACATCTCAGTGGACATGAGGTGGACCACTCACGTAAGCAGCATCAGAGCAATGGTGAATAAGGCCCTGGGCTCCTGTGCAGGAATCTCACAAAGTGTAATGCAAACATAAAAATTCTAGCATTTAACTCCCTAAAAGCGGACATGCTTGTTGACATGACCCTATTGCTGGGCGGGTATATATACCGAAAACGAGCTTCATTCAATGCTCTTTTTCATGCTTAAACAAGAGCCAGAGCTTAATACAATTATATATCCAGGTTGTCCCTCTTACAGGGAATAGGTCCGCTTGGGGGCTTTCTGTGTATGGCCACCCTCATTAAGGGGAGTAAGGCATCCGGCAATATATAGATAGATAGATAGAAAGGGCGATAATAGAGCTTTCCAATGACACCTGAATCATCCTTGTACGACCACCGGTTATCTTGTAGCGATCGCGTAAATACCATAAAATAAGGTAATTTCCACAGTTTTTTCCTTATCTCGCGAGGTACGGCGGTGGAATTAAGGCATAATACGTGTCAGAGATGGCCCAGCGGTAGTGCCGAACAGTCGAAGCCCAGCTATCGTCCTCCCAACGCGCAGACTCTCTCTCAGAGCTCATAACGTCCTCAAAATGGCACCCGTCATATGTCGGGCACAGCAGGGGTGGCCAATATTCTCTCCCATCATATGACGGTCACCGTCGATTGAGGGTTAAAATTCTTGTTCGGCCACACTTGGAATTCTACGACACCGTCTGGGATCCACACACTCACAATAACATAAATAAATTAGAGGTCATACAAAACAAAGCTGCAAGATAGATCAGACGTGATAACAGACACACTACATATGTCACTTTGATCAAGCAAGACATCAGACTAGACCCACTTGCAACAAGAAGACACATACACAGACAACAGATGTTATATAAAATTACTATCCCCCGCCAAAGGCAGCTTTCTAGGGCCTCTCCTAGCTGATGCTGAGAGGACTGGTTCTAGTCATGTGGTAATGGGCTGGTCTATCAGAATGAGAACTGAGCGATCTCTGCCATACCCATAGCTTACTCTGACTGTTCCTTTTACTTATATATTTTCTAGATCTCAAGTGACGGCGTCTCTTCCGTGGATTGACCTCCCAATCTACCAAGATTGGAAGCCAAAGCGTCACATGTTTTTTTTCCTTTGCCCCTCAACTTTCTCTTCATAATTGCTGAGGGGCACAGGGCCCTGGGTGGGGCTTTGGTTTCCCGGGCGTTTCCGCACCCTCCTCAGCTCCCCGCCATGGAGTGGCTTCGGTCACCCAGGCTTTATTGTGGTAGGCAGGGAGGGTTCTGTGGGGGCACTCTGTTATGGCCTTGGTCTTGCTCGGGGCCTTGGGGCCCCAAGCTGGACTATGAACATTTATAGTGTCATTTTCTCTTGTATTTATTGTTACGTAAGCTATAATATAGATTTTAGTTTCACTTTGACTTGTTCATATTGTTATGAAGGCACTTATTATTACTGTTATTTGTGTCTCTTTCACTTTTGCCCATTGTTTTATATTATATAGCCTACATTTTAGTGTCACTTTCACTTGTTCATTTTGTTATGAAGGCACTTATTATTATTGTTATTTGTGTCTCTTTCACTTTTACTCATCGTTTTATATTATATAGCCTACATTTTAGAGTGTCATTTTCACTGTCATTGTCACGGGCACTTCAAAAGTGTATTAGAGTGTGAAATTCATTGAAGCACTGTCCAGCACACAGTGCCACTTAACACTCGAGGCATACCCATGTGGTTTGGGTCACTTTTTGGGGTCTGCAGGATGTGTGGGCACAGACATGGCACCTCCTCTGACTTCTAACAGTACCACCTGGTTGTTTGGGAGGAAGGGCGGTGAGCTGGTGCTTCCTAAAATAGTCTGCACACGCCACGCGGTCCAGCCGGCCTGGTCCTGCTCCTGGTCTCCCGGGTACAGCATGCTTGTCCAAGAGTTCTAGTATCACCTGCTTGTGGAACTTGCGCAGTGACTTGTACTTCTTGGGCCCAGGAGTCCTCAGTCGGTAGATGTTGTATGCGTTGAGGGCTGACATGTCGACCGTGTGAAGAACAAACTTTTTATACCACCTGCAGGATGTTCGCAGGCAGTCAATGAAGCCCATCTGCATATCGGACTTATCAATAAGACGCATGTTGAGGTTATAATCCAGGGCAGCAGCTGGTTTGAGGATGGGATTTTTGGTCTTTCGCTCCACTTTCCCAGTGTCGACCATCTCAGCTTTGTGGCATGTGGTGAGGAGGTACACTTTCCGCTGGTCATGCCAGTGGATAGAGAGGATGGGGCCACTCTTCTTGTGGAACACCTCCGTCTTCTTTGTCTTAGTCGGTGTTACGACCGGGGCTACGAATAAAACAAGGGCACTTAAAGATTGGACTAGTAATAGGGCACTATGCAACAACGGTACGCTAGATCCAAACCCTCGAACTTATATGCCGGCGAACAAAAACACCTATACCCTCCAGAGTTAATCTGGGATAACGGGGTATCCTTAACTGGGCATAAATGTACTCTACTTCAGGCTAACCCACACTGGTATAGCCTGATAACAAACAAGATGCAAGTTACTTTAAAATGCATAAAAAGGAATCTATGGAAAGATCAATTAAATCACTGCAAGATTTAATACAATAAAAAGATGCTTCAATACAGTTACTCTAAACAACAATAAACTCTTCACTCCTATCTGAAAGAAAGTGAAGTATAGTCCTACAGCATAGACCTGGAAACTTCTGAAGAAAGTCTGATGCTCATAAGATGCTCGTATCTGAAACTATATAAAGGCAGGAGGCAGGACACCACACGTGTAAATGGAATACACTAAAAGATAGGACATATAATGTTAACTGACACGAGAATACTATAAATGCGCAACGGTAGCAATGCTCGACACTAAAAGAAGTACTTCCTCATCAACGAAACAGTCTGCTATGGTTGTGCAACTCAACAACAACCTAGACTAATAAATGCTGTGAATAATAATGCGTACATATCAAAGAGCTTATATTAAATACTAATAAGTGTCTACTCGATTAATAATGTCTAGCTGGAATACTCTAGGTAAGGAACTGTGGTTGAGCAAGACAGGCTCGTAGCCTAGTGATATCCTTAAGACTGCATCCTTTAACCCTTAATTAGCGGCGAGCAACATAAGTCGAGTTAAAAAAAGCTGGACTATGTGGCGGCGCTCGACATAACTCGAGTGGCAATTTCAGCACGTAATGTGGCTGAGAGAGAGAGACAAGTGGTGGCAGGAGACTAGCGAGCGTATGACTGCTCCAGACCACCGCGGCGAACCTACTGACACAAATCTCAGCTCCCTCCTCCCTCTCTCACTCGCTACATACTCAATTATGTACTGAAAGTACCGAATTACCTGCTTTTTGCACTCGCGTTGCACGGTTATTGCAAGAAAACTATCCATCATACAAGGATCGTTATGGTGTCATTCGAAAGCTCTGTTTATGCCCTTTCAGGGATAGGTACTTGTTTTACGTTCTGGGTCTTATTTAGGCATGAAAATTATCACGTAAACAGCCCTATTTTGGCTAAAAACACCCCGCTGTGCGGTACACATAAATAAACCGCATAGGCCGCTCGTAAGGTGTTAAGTTACGTTAATTGACTAGGGTGCTCTCTTGATAGATCCAGATCACAAGTATCTGGTTCTATCCTGGCGACCCTCTAAAGACAAGCAAAGAGGCAGCAAAGTGTGGAACTGAAACAGGCCAAAACCCTCAGTCAACACAATGCTGCACTCGCAAAGGACGCAAGCGAAAAGACAACACAGGCTACCACAGGACCGGTCGAAGTCGTGTAGGTATAAGCAAACCATACACACATCGGAGACAATGACTACAGTTACCTTATCCCAGTCTAGCATTAAATAAAAGAGCAGAAACACTAAATCAATAATGGAGACACACTAAAAGTTCTTAACCTATTCTAACTAAGAACCCTCAAAACCTATTCTAAGTACATGTCAATATCTCTGAGGACGGCGCATGCAATACAATGGGCCGGTATGGAAACCGTATGCAGAACCCAAGGGGACAAGTAATTGAATAAAGGTGAGAAGCAATGGAAAAGAAGAAGGTCAGAGAGAGAGACAGTGGTAAAGGGGGTGATCGGGAGAGAGTATGCAAAGGGATGTTAGAAGCATGCGCGCCAAGCCTGTCCTGAGGAGAACAGCTCCTGGGAACCCTCATGGAGGAGGTTAGTTACACAGGAGCCCGCAAGGGCGCGATGGTCGGCCAATCACGGGCCGAGACGTCACAAGGCAGCAGGCCCCTAGGACACGCCAGGATCCGCCAGCCAATCAAGGGTGCGGGAAAGCCTGCGCGCGAACGGGAAAACTCCTCCAAGTGAGGGAGGCAGCACATACATACACACGCACATATTACTACCACGCTGCCTCTATCGCTCTTTCTCCTTAACTTTACACAATGCATCTTATATTCTACTAATGATATAAAATACTTCCCGTTGTCACAGACGAAAACAAAGACCACCACTGGACTGTCTGTGACAATGCGAGCACAAGGAAAGAAAAAACAACATTCTCGGATAACTGTAGCCCATTTCGATGTCACTGGCGAGCGCTAGTGGCTAACGAGAGGCGATTCTGCCCACGCTGGTAGACGTCACATCGGGTACACTGGCATGCCCTTCCTCTTGGCCTTGACTGTGCCGACAGTTCCGGTCTTGCGGTCATGGAGGTACTTGGTGAGGATGGGCGACGTATAATAATTATCTGTGTAGAGGATGTTGTTCTTGTGGAAATGTTTCTCCATCATCTTCTGCACGACAGCACCGCTAAATCCTATGTCGGGGTCAGTGACTATCTCGCCACCACTGCCGCTGTAGACCACAAAGTCCCGAACATATCCCGTCTTGCAGTCACAGAGGACAAAGAGCTTTCTGCCGAAATGGTGGTTCTTCGACGGGACATATTGGCGGAAATGCAGCCTCCCCCGGAACAGGACCAGAGACTCGTCGAGCCACATCTTCTGGTAAGGAATGAGGTAGGTGGTAAACCGATGGCGTATCAGGTCGTATAACTTCCTGATCTTCCAAAGCCGATTGGGAAGGTGGACTGCCATGTTGTTGTCAGGTGCAGATAGGACAGAATATCAATATAGCTGTCCCTGGACATATATTTCCCGAAGGCTGGGGTTGAGATGAGGTCGCCGGTTATCTAATAATCTGCCAGTGCATGTTTTCTGACGTGTGTCATCATCATAGAAAGTGCCAGAAAAACATACAGTTCTGGCACAGTGACAGGTCGCCATGCCACCATCTTGGCACTTGTGTTTCTGCCAAGAAAGTTTGCACTGCTCCTCGTCAAAATCAGGCACATCTGGCTCAAAATCTGCCTTATCATTCCAGACAAACTACTCTGACGAAGGCCTTTCCTGACGCCCAAGGCCACGACTACGGCCATGGCCACGAGCTGCGGCGTCGGCAGGCTGAGCCACACGCCCACGACCGCCAGGGCGTCGCCTTCGAACTCGCCGTGTCGGTATCTCCTCTTCTTCCATTTCCTCCTGCTCTTCAGGTGATGTCAGGTCATCTGGGGCAATGTCAGGGTCGTCCACCTCGTCTTCTGGGGTTAGTTCTGGCGAACAAGTGACCGGGCGTCGGCTACAGGGGGAGGGGGGGGGGTCGGAAACTGTGGGGGGTGGAACTATGACATGCTCAGCCTCAAGAGTTGGACTCCTTTTGCGGCGAGCTGAGGGCTTCTCCACTCCAAATAAAGCTTGCCGATGTGATGAGGGCTGTGGTACACTGTGAGCGGACAATGCCGCACCACTAGTTCCACCTGTAGAGGCCCTTTACTCATCCTGAGGGAGAGATAAAGTTGAGGGCTGTGGGTGACCCACGTGGCGCCCCGGGTCAAGACGACGAGACAAAGGCATGCGGGTGGTAACTAGAGCAGGGCCGGCGTCATTGTCACTACCACTTATTACGCCTTCCCTTATTTCCTCTGCTGCCCTGCATGCTCTTTTGGCCGTACTTTTCACTAGTCTTTTTACAAAAGTATTTGCCCACTTTCAAGGGTGTACGAGCAGGCAAGGGGGAAGGATCCGGGGTAGGCCTAGGCTGAGCAAGCTGCGATGGCGACGGGGTAGGCCTAGGCTCAAGTACACTAGGAACTTCAGTTTCACCTTCCTTGAACACTTCAACATCAGGGTCCTCACTACTGTCTTCTAAACCATACAAATCCACTGCATCATCACCCTCAAAGCCTTCGAATTCAACTTCACTCACGTCTTTTAGAGGGTCAATGTCGGTTTCACCACTGCTTGCTTCAAAAGAACTTTCACTTTCTATGGCCAAAAGTTCTCTTTCAATGGCACTGTCACTCAACAAAACCTTCATTTTATTACGGTCAAGCTTTTTCTCACTCGCAGTAGGCGTCGACATAGTTAGCGGGGTAGCGGTGGGGCGCGCAGGTGGTTGCACAGAATCGGACACGTCGGAAGACATATTTTCGCTATATATCGCTATGGCGGACAAGTACGGACTGATAAGCGATGTAGTTGAGGCTTGGTGGCGCTTCGATCGACCTAGTAAACAAAACTTTCACCACGCAGCTTTCAAAGCACGCTTTCAAGCATACGGATTTTAAAAGGACGCCCGGGCTCAGGCCCTTCGCAAGGTGCGTCATTTTAAAATGCTGCCCGGGCGGGAAGGGTTAAAGGTTGGAAGGGTTTATTTATTGGTCGATTAAATAATGTATGTATATCTTATTTTTTGTAGTTTCCTCCCTAGATACAGGTATTTCCTATATCCTTCCCAAGTTTTCATTAATGGGGTAGTGTTTATTTATTGGTCGACATCTATATTTGTATAGTATTCTTTTGGTTTCTCAATTTACCTCCATTAAGCTTAAAAATATACCCTCAAGATAAGATAAGTTTGCACAGTTTTTGGTAGAAAAATGTCCTGGCCAAAGGCTGGTTCCTCCTAAATTACGCTATCCCTCACCAGGAAACACATTGGGAAAATATTACCGAAACTACCACTAATTCTATTATGTTTTTTCTCTTCGGTTATAGGTAGTTTTCATCATTATACAGTAGTTACAATTAATTACAGTCCCCGGAAAAAGTGTTTTTCCCCATTATCCAACGATCTTAAAACACTAGGATGTATGTAATTTTCAGAGTTAAAAACATTTTTTTTTTGATCGGCGGGTGCCCAACCCCGAAAAGGGTTGAAATAGGGGAGCTATCCCCCCGCCAAAGGCGGCTTTCTAGGGCCTTTCCTAGCTGATGCTGAGAGGATTGGGTTCTAGTCATGTGGTGATGGGCTGGTCTATCAGAGTGAGAACTGAGCAATCTCTGCCATACCCGTAGCTTACTCTGACTGTTCCTTTTACTTATATATTTTCTAGATCTCAAGTGACGGCGTCTCTTCCGTGGATCCCAATCTACCAAGATTGGGAGCCAAAGCGTCACATTTTTCCCTTGCCCCTCAACTTTCTCTTCATAATTGCTGAGGGGCACAGGGCCCTGGGTGGGGCTTTGGTTTCCCGGGCGTTTCCGCACCCTCCACAGCTCCCCGCCATGGAGTGGCTGCGGTCACCCAGGCTTTATTGTGGTCGGCGGGTAGGGTTCTGCGGGGGTGCTCGGTTATGGCCTTGGCCTTGCTCAGGGGCTTGGGGCTGTTCGGCCAGGCAGCATGGGGAACAACAACAACAACAAGAACCATTTTTTGACTTGGGATACAGGATGGGTTGTCAGCCCCCAATGAAATCAGCATCTATTTTGCCAGTAAGGGGCTTAATAAGAGTTTTACTGCTGTCAATAGGAAGAGTTTTTATGTTATTACAGTGCTTTATATAGTGCACATAAAATGCATTTCCGGTGGTTGAAACACATTTTAATATGTGTTACGAACTGGCACTCGGGTACACAAGGGCTCTCAATCAGGACTCGAATACGGCTCGCTGCCACAACGGAAACACACGATCCCAACCCCTGAGTACTGCCAGCCAAACAAAAAACACCAATACCCTCCAGAGTTCAATCTGCTATAACGGGGTATACAAGAACTCGGTACTAGTGTTCAACAACAGACTAATAAAGAGACAGGAATTATCTAGTCTGGTCAACAATCAAACAAAGAAGTAAGAAACAACAACACCAAAGAATAGTGTTGGCCGAAGCCGAAGTAATCCACCCTTGACTAAGAACTTAAGAAGTCCTCCACCCTCTACATCGGATCGGCATTATTACGTTACGTTAATTAATAGTCCTTAAGCATCGAGCAAGGAATCTTCTGAAAAAAGTTAGATGCTTCTCGGATGCTCGTAAGAAGTACGTATCGGATTTTGAACAGTAATTCAATAAGCAAAACACTGGCAATTAAATACTATTAAAGGTTTAAATTGGCATAAGAATAATTAAAAGAATATGCAATAGTAAATGGCAAACATTAAAAAGAAGTACTCCGCAAATGCAACGGCAATAGCCTACTCGGATTGTGCTCGTGGGCCACTAATCACTAAAGTAGCCAAGCTTGCAACACATGAAATCAATAGTGCATAAACAATATCATACATAAGGAAAGCTTCAATACTATTCTGTATCTACTAATCGAGTAAAGTCTAGTTGGGGTACTGTGGGCAAAAGGTAGCAGTGACTGAGCAAAAACGGCTCGTAGCCTAGCGAAGTCCTCACAACTGTTTAAAGTATTACGTTAAAACTAACAAGTGCACTTTGAGAAATCCAGATCCCGTGTATCTGGTTTTCTCCCGGCTCCTTGACAAAGTAAAAACAAACTGTTAATAAAATACAGGGTGGTTAGGCTCTTGCCCTCACGCACTGTAAATTATTAACTCAACACAGTCAGCCGCGAAGACAACCTAGGCTTCACTGAACCGAAACGAATATGCAGGTTTATCGCTTAACCACTGCATCAAACAACAACTCGTAACACAGAAAAGCCTTACCCCAGTCTAGCATTACCTAGACTAGCAGAAAACAGGAATAATAATAAACACACAGGGAAATGCAATACAAGTGCAACAAACATAAATCAATCCTATTCTAAGTTAACCCTTCCAAAATAGGCTATCTAATAGGCAAGTATCTCGTGAGAACTCAAGCGATAATACGTTGGCTGACTAGCTCTGCAGCAACGGGACCATGGAAGTTAAACAGGCAGGGAAAAGAGGAGATAAGAATGTAAGGTAGTAGAGAAAGTTCACATCAGTCAGAAGAATATATATAGTTAGCAAGGGAAATGAGAAGTCGCTCTGCCTAATGAGTTCTGATGAAAAAATGGCTAGACTTCCCTTTTTATACCCGGCCCTCTAGTGAGCCCAACGTGAACTACTAAGGGCCGCCCACTGACAACCATTACGTAATTTCTTTCTCTCCTCTGGGATAGACAAAGGCTCCCCTAGCACTGAGGGGAGGGGGGAGGGGGGAGTGCTAGTGAGTTAGGCCCACCTCCCGCCTGGCACACCCACTGACCCCCAACTGTGGCTGTTTCTCTTACCATCATTACAAATAAGTTTTACACACAATACTTATAACTAATGATATAAAAATAGAACTCGTTGACTCAGATGAAAACAAAATACATATTCATAATACTTATAGTACAATGGCTCACATGAACTAAGTTAGGAAACTCTACATAGACTACAGCCAAAGTTCCTGCCCTGACGATCCTAGCGAGAGTGGGGCATGACTAGGCGTTCTGTACAGCATGATCACACGTGGACATGCGTCACACCTCCCCCAAGATTTTACTCGCTCAACCCTGAGCTAAAATCTGACAAACACAGAACCCCATCAAGCCCCCTACACCCAGCGACCGCATGGCACTAAAACAAAGCTGAGTTTATCACCAAAACACATCTTATTATTAAAAAAAAATTCACATTTTATAACTCCTCCCAACAATAGCAAAAAGACACAATATCATGCTCCCAGAGCGAGCTTACAGCAGCTCAGCCGTTTGATAGTTCGTGGACTACTCAAACTCTATAGGCTATGACAAACTTATACGATTACCTATATCAAAAGAAAGAGTTTTTATATGATTTTTATATTTTAATATGTTTTTCCCGGCTGCACTGTAAGGGCAGCCTATTTTCCTCCACTCAAACCCACACACCTGTGATAGCCTACGACTGATCATCCACCCTTGATAAACAATCCGCGATCACATTGTCACATCCAGCAATATGACGGATGTCCAGATTATACTCCTGCAACATCAAAGACTACCTGGTCAGTCTCATATTGCGATTGTGAAATTGATTCAGGAATCTCAAAGGGTGATGATCAGTGTAGATAACCACGACTGGGCCATAGGCTGGAACATACACCTCGAAGTGCCTGAGCGACAGCACAATCGCCAGTAATTCCTTTTCTATTGTAGAATAGTTCTTTTGTGCAACATTGAACTTCTTAGAAAAGAAACTTACTGGGTGTTCCACACCTTCATTGTCTGTCTGTAGCAAGACGGCACCAGCCCCTACACCACTAGCATCTGCTGCCAGCTGAAAAGGCCTGTTAAAGTCTGGGGCCCTGAGTATCGGGTGAGTACATAGCAAATGTTTCACCAAAGTGAAAGCCTTTTCACACTCAGGTGCCCACAAACACTTTTTGTCTTTAGATAACAAATCTGTGAGAGGTGCCAACACCGTTGAGTAACCTTTTATGAAGCGTCTGTAGTAGCCTATCATACCCAAGAATCTCATAATCTGCTTCTTGGTTGTTGGGTGCGGAAATTTATTGATAGCCTGTACCTTGTTCTGAGGAGGGCACACCTGTCCCCTTCTCACTACAAACCCAAGGTACTGCACAGTGGCTTTTACGAAGTCACACTTTGCCATATTTACTACCAGACCTGCTTCACTAAGTTTCCGGAACAAGGTCTCAAGGTGCTCACAATGGCTCTCAAAGTCGTCATCATAAATGATTACATCGTCCAAATATACGGTGCAATTTGGAATGTCCTTTACAATTTCATTCATCAGGTTCTGAAACGTTGCTGGTGCATTCTTAAGTCCGTAAGGCATAACATTGCACCGGTAGGTACTCCCGTCCACAACAAAACCACATACCTCTTTAGCACGCTCGGACAAAGGTACTTGCCAGTAACCTTTTACTAAATCTACTTTAGACAAAAAACGAGCATTACCAATTTTGTCAACACTATCATCAACCCAAGGAAGAGGATATGGGTTAGTTGGAGTCAAACCGTTTAACCTACGGAAATCAATACAAAATCGTACCTTGCCATCTGGCTTAGGCTGCAGTGTTACGGGGGAAGTCCACTTAACTGTGCCTTTCTCTATCAACCCTCTACCGAGCATATACTCCAACTCATCCCTCAGAGCTGGTAGTTTTATGGGGGGCACACGGTACGGGATTGACTTAAAGGGTAGATGGTCCCCCACGTCAACATCATGCATAGCCTGAGTAGTGAGGCCTGGGTGTTCAGCAAATACAGTGGGGTATGAACCGAACAACTGACGGATAGCATCAAACTGCGGCTCAGGCAAATGAGCTATAGCCTCGTCAGCCCTTAGGCTCGAGTTCCCCGCCCACTGATCCGCTGAAACATGTTGATCCCAGCTATCCTCCTCTGAAGCTTGACTGTCCCCCTCTCCTTCTCCACCACGGCCGCAACAAGCCAACACAGGGACAGTGAGAGGCTCAGAGGGGCGCCTCACATACTCTTTAATAAGGTTCACGTGACATAACTGGTTCTTTTTCCTCCTGTCTGGAGTGGCAACAAGGTAATCTAAGTCTGAAATGTTTTCTACAATTTTATAAGGTCCAGTGTACTTCGCAGAGAGGGGGTTACCAACCAAAGGCAACAAACTTAATACCTCTTGTCCTACAGTGAACTTCCGGAGCCTCACTTTGCGATCATACCTGTCCTTCATCAAAGCTTGTGATTCTGTCAAATTTCTACCTGCCATCTCCAGACTCTTAAGCATGCGCTCACGGCTTTCAAGCACATACTTTAATAATGGACAAGGCTGCACAGTCCCCTCCCAAATTTCTTTCAGCATGTTAAGGGGGCCCCTGACACGGTGTCCAAAAATCAGCTTGTTTGGACTAAATCCCAGGCTCTCACCAGGTACCTCCCGAGCAGCAAACAGCACATAAGGCAATCCAAGATCCCAATCCATACCGTTGTCAGCACAATAACACCTGAGCATGCTTTTAAGTGTAGCATGCCACCGCTCAAGCACCCCTTGACTCTCAGGGTGATACGCTGACGATACTACTGCTCGTATCCCATGCTGTTGCATTGTTTGCTTGAACATGTTGGAGGTGAAATTAGATCCCTGATCAGACTGAATCTCCTCCGGGTACCCGTACCTTGAGAAGTACCACAACAAGTTACTGACTACCGTCTTAGCCATTCCATTTTTCATAGGGTATGCATCGGGGTATCTAGTGGCAACATCCATTATGGTTAACACAAATTTATTTCCAGCCTTAGTGGGAGGGAGTGGACCAACCATGTCAACAATAATTTTACTAAAGGGTGGCCCAATCACAGGAATAGGGTGTAACGGAGCCTTAGGAATAACTTGGTTCGGTTTCCCGACACGTTGACAAATATCACATGAGTTTATCCATGACTGCACATGAGACTTCATCCCCGGCCACCAAAACAATTTCCCCAAAGCCGCCACCGTTTTTCTCACCCCTAGATGTCCTGCCAGTGGTATGTCATGCGCCAACCTCAGTAGGCTATCCCTGCACTCCCGTGGCACCACCAACTGGTCCACTACTCCGGACCCCTTTTGCCAACTACGTTTAGGGTCTTGAAAACGCCTATAGAGGATGCTTTCTAAACAAAAAAAATCTCCTGGCTGTGCATCGCCATCCTCGTCGAGCTCTACAGCTCCATTAGCACACGTTTGGAGCTCAGGGTCCTCTAGTTGCAACCGACGTATATCTGAGGGTGCCAAGCGATCTAACTGCTCCCGGAGCAATGCATGACCTTCCCCGATACTGGGCTGCTCCCTCTGTCTCTCTCGATGTACATATCGTTGCTGTCGTGGAGACTCGTCATGCCCAGCCTCGTCACTCTCGATGACAGGCCCAGGGGCTACGCCAGAATTAAGTAATGGTGCTAATACTGAATCACCCAGGAGAGCCGCCGAGTCAAAACTCTTAAAACCAACTCCAGCTTTAGCCTCCTCCTGTTGATCGTTCCTCCGCTGGTCTGAAGACGAAGGACTAGGCTGTGACACTTTAGCTGCCCGAGCTCGGGTGACAACACACGCCATGGGTTGTGTCTGGCACCGCTCGACCCACTCTTGCTCTTCCCTACTCACGTCGGCCGGCCTCTCGGCAACGACTAAGGGTAGAACCTCAGAAGCGGGCATTGCAAAGTCGTTGCCGAGAAGAAGGTCGACGCCCTCCACTGGCAGTTTCTCCACAATCCCGACATCCAATTCACGTGCCACACCATCCACCTTCAACTCCAACCGCACCAGCGGGTATGACCGAGTTGCATTAATACCCTGCACCACTACCACCCGAGCCGCGTTTTTAGGGTAGCCAGTCAAGTTTTTCATCAGAGTCTGGGAAGCACCTGTATCACGCAAGACCTCTACTCCATGCTTGCGCCCTGCCCACATCACGCAACCCCGCCCTCTATGGTCGCAAAAAACATCCTGAGCAGGGTTCGAGCCTCCCAGGTGCTTCTGCATTGGCTGTGCCTCAGCCTCTGACGAACTGCCCCGGGCAAACTCAGATGACTTCGGAGACACACCAATGTTGCAGGCCAAAGACACAGCTGCTGTAGGTGGTTTGCTAGGACAGACTCTTGCAAAGTGCCCCTTTTTATGACAATGATAACACTCCAACTCCCCTTTGGGCTTCCCTTGGTACTGGGAAGGGCCCGGCCCCTTCTTAAATGGGACGGTGCTAGTCTTGTGGTCAGTCTTGGTAACATGGCTCTTGTATTTGTTTGCATAAGGTATATCACTAACTCGGGGGGGTGGGGCGTCACGCCCCTTGTTACCTGCCTCACTACGCTGGGCAGACCCGCACCCACGAATTAGTGATAGCCGGAGGTCAGCCATCTCAGCTGCCTCCTGTAGAGTTTTTGGGTTCTTTTCTTTAATAGTTAAAGTCATTTCTGCACCAGTACACTTATAAAACTGCTCGAGCAGAAACAGCTCAGTCAACTGTTCTGCCGTCTCAGCTTTCTCAGAACGTGTCCAGTTTTTAAGTGCATCTTTTAAGTCCCGGGCATGTTCAAGAAAGGTCGCCTCCCTAGTCTTTGTAACACCCCGAAACTTCAATCGATATGTTTCCGGTTGCAACTCGTATGCCCGTAGGACAGCTCTCTTCAATTCTGGGTAGTCAATGCAAGACTCTAAAGGCAGTGCATCATAAGCCTTCAGACCCTAACCCGTAAGTCTTAAGGAGACTAGAGCTGCCCACTTCTCTTCAGGCCAATTATGCTCCCTACACTTCTTCTCAAAACGATTAAAAAATTCTGTGACTTCAGTTTCACTAAATACTGGCACCAATTTGACTAATTGGGCCAAGGACTGTTCTCTTACTTGGCCCTCACGGCCCATCCGAGTCCCTGTCGACTCTGCACGAGTCTTATCTAAATCTAATTTAGCACAATATTTCTCTGAGTCGTACCTAAGCTCAGCCTCATGCCTCCTGGTCTCATCCTCTTGCCTCCTAACCTCAATCTCATGCCTCCTAGTTTCATTCTCCTGCTTCCTAGCCTCAATCTTAGCAAGCTCAAGTCTAAATACCATATCTGGAGACAGGCAGGAAGAGGGAGCTGCCACTACTGAAGGAGGGGGGGCAAAAACTGGGGAACCACCATGTGCACCACCCGAGGGCACTCCAATCTGCCAATTCTCATCCCTCTGTGGGAGAGTGCTAACCTCCGGTAACTGAGTGGACGGCACTGTGGGAGTCGAGTGAGAGGGGATCTGGGGAGGAACCCCCCCAAACGCCCTCTCCTCCGAAACCCCATGTCGCCCATGCAACACCCAGGAAATCAGCTCCCCCTTGGACATCTCTACTACATTGGAAATGCCCAAAACCTTGGCTATCAGGTGCAAGCCACAAACATCCACCCCAGTCAGTCTCTCCTCCGTCACGTGGTACCGCTTACTCACAAAAACTCTAGCATCCTCCTCACTGGTTACTAACGGCACACCTTCAAGTGACATCTCTCGCTCATCGTCAGTGCTAATGCACGACATACTGAAGTCCACAAAAAAATTCTCGAGACAAAAGTGTTAAACTTCCTATGCAAGCACTAATTACTAAATTAACTGGAGTCTCTTAAATGCTTTACTAATTGCCATACAAAAAAAATATTCTTCAATATGCACGCTAAAATACAAACAAACAAATGTTGTACAACTCTGCAAAAATTTATACTGTTCACAAAATCCTAAGCAAGGTCGCCATTTGTTACGAACTGGCACTCGGGTAAACAAGGGCTCTCAATCAGGACTCGAATACGGCTCGCTGCCACAACGGAAACACACGATCCCAACCCCTGAGTACTGCCAGCCGAACAAAAAACACCAATACCCTCCAGAGTTCAATCTGCTATAACGGGGTATACAAGAACTCGGTACTAGTGTTCAACAACAGACTAATAAAGAGACAGGAATTATCTAGTCTGGTCAACAATCAAACAAAGAAGTAAGAAACAACAACACCAAAGAATAGTGTTGGCCGAAGCCGAAGTAATCCACCCTTGACTAAGAACTTAAGAAGTCCTCCACCCTCTACTTCGGATCGGCACTATTACGTTACGTTAATTAATAGTCCTTAAGCATCGAGCAAGGAATCTTCTGAAAAAAGTTAGATGCTTCTCGGATGCTCGTAAGAAGTACGTATCGGATTTTGAACAGTAATTCAATAAGCAAAACACTGGCAATTAAATACTATTAAAGGTTTAAATTGGCATAAAAATAATTAAAAGAATATGCAATAGTAAATGGCAAACATTAAAAAGAAGTACTCCGCAAATGCAACGGCAATAGCCTACTCGGATTGTGCTCGTGGGCCACTAATCACTAAAGTAGCCAAGCTTGCAACACATGAAATCAATAGTGCATAAACAATATCATACATAAGGAAAGCTTCAATACTATTCTGTATCTACTAATCGAGTAAAGTCTAGCTGGGGTACTGTGGGCAAAAGGTAGCAGTGACTGAGCAAAAACGGCTCGTAGCCTAGCGAAGCCCACACAACTGTTTAAAGTATTACGTTAAAACTAACAAGTGCACTTTGAGAAATCCAGATCCCTTGTATCTGGTTTTCTCCCGGCTCCTTGACAAAGTAAAAACAAACTGTTAATAAAATACAGGGTGGTTAGGCTCTTGCCCTCACGCACTGTAAATTATTAACTCAACACAGTCAGCCGCGAAGACAACCTAGGCTTCACTGAACCGAAACGAGTATGCAGGTTTATCGCTTAACCACTGCATCAAACAACAACTCGTAACACAGAAAAGCCTTACCCCAGTTTAGCATTACCTAGACTAGCAGAAAACAGGAATAATAATAATAACACACAGGGAAATGCATATACAAGTGCAACAAACATAAATCAATCCTATTCTAAGTTAACCCTTCCAAAATAGGCTATCTAATAGGCAAGTATCTCGTGAGAACTCAAGCGATAATACGTTGGCTGACTAGCTCTGCACCAATGGGACCATGGAAGTTAACCAGGCAGGGAAAAGAGGAGATAAGAATGTAAGGTAGTAGAGAAAGTTCACATCAGTCAGAAGAATATATATACTGTAGTTAGCAAGGGAAATGAGAAGTCGCTCTGCCTAATGAGTTCTAATGAAAAAATGGCTAGACTTCCCTTTTTATACCCGGCCCTCTAGTGAGCCCAACGTGAACTACTAAGGACCGCCCACTGACAACCATTACGTAATTTCTCTCTCTCCTCTGGGATAGACAAAGGCTCCCCTAGCACTGAGGGGAGGGGGGAGGGGGGAGTGCTAGTGAGTTAGGCCCACCTCCCACCTGGCGCACCCCCACCTGTGGCTGTTTCTCTTTCCATCATTACAAATAAGTTTTACACACAATACTTATAACTAATGATATAAAATAGAACTCGTTGACTCAGATGAAAACAAAATACATATTCATAATACTTATAGTACAACGGCTCACATGAACTAAGTTAGGAAACTCTACATAGACTACAGCCAAAGTTCCTGCCCTGACGATCCTAGCGAGAGTGGGGCATGACTAGGCGTTCTGTACAGCATGCTCACACGTGGACATGCGTCACATATGATTTTTGCAACATCCTTATTCTATAATAGCCTTCAAATATTGAGGAAAATTAGTGGTAAGTTCAGTAACAATTTGTTTATAGAAAAAAAAAATAGAAGGTCCCACCCCTTTCCCATTCTTAAGTAAGCCATTTTAGATTTACGGAAGAGTGACCATTACTTGCATTACTGCGTGTCCACAAACATTTCAGTAATGTAAGCATGTTTCCTTCTATTTTTTTTGTTTTTTTTTTTCATTAAGGTGACGGTTACAAAGTGGTGTACAATCTATTTTATTCTAGTTACATTGTAGTTTATCTTATTGTACCAGTACCTCCCTACAATCAACCTAGTTGTTCCCCAATTCGTCCCTCCACCACGACCATTTCAAAGTCCAAGTCTCTCACTCTTGTCCTCTGTAGCGGGTAGGACCTTGTACCCCTGAGACATAGGAGTGCAGACCTGAGAAGAGAGAAAGAGAGCCGGCATCTCATCCAAGTTATGACTTGGCTTCTATGCTGGTGCTTTTTCTCCGATATTTGTTCAGATAATCTGGCATAGAAGACACTTGCAGAAGGTCCCATTCCTCCCGACGATGAGAAGACCAGAGGAGTAAAGCTTCCTTGATCCCTGTTCAAAATTCTTTCTTCATAAGCGCTTTTTTTCTCACTTTCGTTTCTCAAGTATGCCGCCTTGTGTCCTCGCTCACGATATGTTTGTGCTCTTGGGTTGAAGATTCTGATGTTGAAAAAAGCCCGTTGTCCCCTCGTCCAAAAACCTCGAGCACTTACGTCCACTCTTGCTTCATTTGAAGTATTTGCAGTATTGTGGGCCAAGCGCTGTCCGTCCATAGGCAGAAGTTCCGGTTCGATTCTGACATCATGCACACCTCATCCAGCATTTGTGCAGTGATGTCTCGTACTTCATCATGCCTGATACAGATGAATCCTCCTTTCTTACAGGTCATACAGTGGTCTGAGTTGTTTATTTCACCGCATGCACATTTCAGCGGCAGGTTCGAAACTGGCCACCCATACCTCAAGGCTACGGCATCATTGAATTCTTGTTTATTTAAGCTGAAGCCTTTTTCCTTTATTGGTAATGATGTGAGCCAATTTGAAACCCCGTCTCTTATGCCATCTCAACTCTCATTTTCAGTTCTTCACTACATCCGGTCTTAATTTGTTCTAGGCTATGTTTCTGTCTCTCTTCTCTGCTCTTTGTAATTTCCTGTCTTGTATTTCGTTGTTCCTCTTCGTCCACCTCATCATTTTCATTTTGCTCCCGTATTTTTTCTGTCAGAGACGTAGTAAGTTTAAGGGAATTTTGGTACTCATGAGGTGCCGCCTCCATTGGGTTTATGATCCCCATACCTCCGAACCTTGGCGGAAGAGCTAATAGATCTCTTAGCTCTTGTGTGATGCCTTCCATCTCTGTTAAAGCAGGTATGAATGCTCCTCTGATTGCTTCTTCCAGCGATTGGAGCATCTGTCTAATGTCAGGCACTGTTCTCATAAGAAAGGTCCATCTGTGCTTAACCCTTAATTAGAGGGGCCCGACTTAAGTCCGTATCTAAAAACTTGGACTATGTGGCGGGGACTGACTTAAGTCTGTGTGCAATTTTTGAGCAAGAATGGCTGTAAGAGAGACACGAGCAACGGGAAGAGCATAGGTTGCCTTATGACCGCTCGGCACGGACAATGCGTGCCTTCTGACATCTACTCCACACTACTCCACCCTCCCTAACTCGCCACACAGGGAATTATATAAGGAAATTACCGTATTTTAGGGTTTTTGCACTCGTGTTGCACGATCGTTGCAAGAGAACGCGTGGTCGTAGAAGGATGGTTCTGGTGTCATTGGAAAGCTCAATTTACGCCCTTTCAGGGATACATAATTGTATTACGCTCTGGCTCTTGTTTATGCATGAAAAAGAACACGGAAACAAGGCCATTTAGGGTAAAAAAAAAACTGCTGGGCGCGTAGTGGAAAAAAAACTGACGGGCCTGCTCGTAAGGTGTTAACACCATATGTGAAGGCAGTATATGCAGCATGTGGTTCAGATTTCGCAATGTCTGCCAGGGTTTTCACTTCACTTCAGTAACAAGTAGCCTACCATACATCGACACCTAAATTGCACGAAAGGTTTAAATATTGGCAAGGAAATGGGTTGAAAGGTCTTACAATCGCCAAACGAATGGGCGAATCTTCTTAGAATCTGAAAACTAAAAGGGATAATGATGAGGGAGCCAGAAAAAACCACTATCCCCCTTCCAGATGGCTGTTAGGTATGAAACGAGTATTTCCTACATTCCTTCAAAGTTTATATATACTGTAGGCTATATAGCTTCCAATAATTTCTTTGTAAATAAGAACATAAGAAAACTGGAAATCTGCAGAAGGTCTATTGGCCCATACGGGGCAGACCCCATCTTCCCTAAATCCCTATTATTTTGTTTAACACCTATATCCACTACACTACAACCTATATCCCCTACACTAAATAGTAGTGTTAAATACTATTCATTGCTCTAGAGTCACCCATATTTATTATAGATAACCATTTACTGTACAATTCTATGATCCTTTTCCCCATGGAAGTATATTGGACATTTTGAGCTCACAAAAACTGCACTTCCGGTCATAAAATTACAAAGAAATATCATCATCGGGTGATGAAAGCCTCAACACTATTAGTACCTTTATATCACAGACTGTATTTGGTTGTTGATGGTAATGTAGTCCGGACAGATACTGGGGAAGTATTGTATCCCCATCGAGTGTCTTGAATAGCCATACCGCCTTAAATTACTCTTATATTTATGTATGGAACAACTCCTTATTCAATGACTAGAGCTTGATTATACAATCCACTAGAGCGCAAATAGAATCTACAGTAACATATCAACCACTCAATTCCCTCCCTTGGTGCAAGCCCTTGTGTCATGTGCAACACCATTGCAGGCCTGCAGCCAAAACACTGCGACTATCTCCCTGCATCCTGTGCTAAAGCTTCTTTAAGAAGCCTGACCAAAACACTTGGCAAATAAGGTCCCTGGAAGCTGTGCGCCTCACCAGAAATACCTCATCTTGGACTGGACAAGTCCTTAAAGTCTTAAACAGACTTCTACAGACGATGACGCCAACTTAATCCACTTCAATACTGACAGTAAATTTGAGGGATCGCCCACCTTTTCTTCTTTAACATAATCACCATGCATAGCGTGGCCCTGTGAGGTTCTTGGTCCACCAGGATAGTGTGCTTGAAATGCCACTTGGCACACTAGGCAAAGGCATCAGCTTCCTGGCCACCATATCCTAACTCACAAATAGTTTTTACAAATTGTTAAATGATAAAAAAACACATTAACCCCTTCTGTACCAGCGACGTCTCTTCAATTTTATTCGTGCTACTATTCACGATTTTATTCAGTTACAAAGGGCCTCCAGTAACTAAAAGGCTTCGAATTATCTCGTTTAACCATTTTCTTAAGCTGCACAAAATCGTCTAAATATAACTATCATGAAATTATAAAGACGTCGCCGGTACTTAAGGGGTTAAAACTTTCTATCCTCTTCGGCACTGGTAATCTCTTATCAATCCTCTCTATGACTAAAATCCAACCTCGTGAAACCAACCACTCTTTATTTAATTAACTATAAATTGACTGATTTTCAGTTGAACAAAATATATTTAAGAATCCATCGGTCTCGCTGTCTCAACAAATGGCTTAATTTTGCTGTCTTTGCTACCACTGTACAATCCGATTTTATTGTGAACGATCCTACCTTACTATGTACAGTTCACAAGTAATGGAAAGATGTATTTATATTTGTAAATTCTTCCAAAGAGAGAGAGAGAGAGAGAGAGAGAGAGAGTAATATACGAAACTAAGAGATTATAACTTAAGGATTTGTTTTCGAGCCTCGTTCTCCCTCATGTTTAGCCTTATGAGTTTTGAGGTTTTTAGACGTGTGTCCCATTAGTTTGGCGGTTTTAAGAAATTTCGCCCAATATCTGTCAATTTTAAGACCTTTCGTGCCATTAGGTGTCGATATTTTCCTGGCGAGCGATAGCTAGCCTGTAATTTAGGAGGAACCGGCCTTCGGCTGGGACATATTTCTACCGAAAATTGTACAAATTTATATGGAAGGGGGTTCTTGGGGGTATGTTTCATAATTTTGATGGAGGTCTAGGAAGCAAAGTAAAAATCAACCCATGACAATCAGCACGATGACTTAATATTCTTCTTATTTTTGTTACCATCAGACGATTTTCTTTAGTGTATAATCTACCTCTAGGACTCAAAGGGGTAAATACGATCTCCATAATGCCTCTGAATAGCATAGTTGGCCGTAATATATAAAAGTCATGTGCGTTCTCAGATGGATTACTGTTCACCTCTGTGGAGTGGAAGTGGAGTGGTTGCATTGAGGCAGTTGGACAAAATTCAAAATAAAGCTATTAGATTAATCAATAACCCGGCAATCACACAGGACCTTCCTACATTATCCATACGAAGAAACGTTGCATCCCTTGCATTATTCTACAGATATTTTCACAGCAATTGTTCCGAGGAACTTGCTTCAATTGTGCCGCCTCTCCACATCTTTCCCCGTAGAACTAGGGCAGCTGAACTCGCCCATGAATTTACACTTTCTCCTCCACAATGCAGAACTTCTGCTTATCAAAATTAATTTATCCCCAGAACTACTACTCTTTGGAATTCATTTCCCTCGAGTTGCTTTCCACAAACTTACAATCTACAACAGTTTAAATCCAGTTGTTACAAACATTTTATGAATGGAGGATGCCTTTAGGCACATAGACCTTTTTATTTTATCTGTGGTTTTCCTTCCTCCGTTCATTATCTCTTAAAAAAACAAAAATACTTCTTTCTGAATAACATAGGTCCTTCTTAAACCGTATACATTCGTTTAACTTTAGCCAGAATCAAATGTAAAAGGTCGTCATCGTGGTGAAGGGGTTAAGAGGCAGGATGTTTGGCCAGCGTATGATGAACAGGGTATAGTAAACAAATACATCCCTACTACACTCCAAAGAAAATATTATAACAGTAGCAAGTGTTTTGTTTTGTCTGATAATTTCTTCAGAGAGAGAGCGAGAGAGAGAGAGAGTAATATACGAAAATAACAACGATTTTGTATTGGTCTTGCTATACACTAGTACACAAATGCATCCCTACACTCAAAAGAAAATAGTATAACAGTAGCAATTTGTTAAGGCATTTTTTCGATTCTTTTTTGTTTTGTTTTTCCTTTGTTTTAAGGCTCGTTTCTTTCTCGTGTTGCTGTGGCCCTAGAACATAAATAATGCTTTGGACACGTTTTCCTCAAGTAGCTCTTCTTTTTCCCCCATTTAAGTTTGGATATTTATGGACAGCGAGTGTTTGTGTGGCTGTTTGGTTGTTTTTACTCCCATTTGTTGCCTTGGCTTTACAGTTTTTGTATCAACTTGAGGAGGGAAAGTTATACCTGTTTCGTACAACGTTCACTGTTTTTACTGCATAACTGAATGATATTTAATCAACGACTTATAAGCTCGGTTCACACATACCCGTCCTGAGCTCCCGACCACCAAAAACTGTTGGACGGCATCAAACGGATGACCTTGTGTCCCGAGTGGGCCCGAGTGGCCACGTGTGGCCCTGATGCCCGACCTCAACACGTCACCGCCCCGGAAGACGGCGCATGCACGGCTAGTGGACGGAGATCTCAACACGTGACCGCCCCGGCAGACGGATCATGGGCGGCGACTTGGTGCCACGACCAGTCCCTTTGAAAGGCGACCTAATAAGTCTGAATACGACCTGTCTGAGATGCACTGTGACTGCACTGCGACGACACTGCGACCACAGTATGATGGACGCAGTGTCGTCGGCGATGGCCCCCATCATGCATATATATTGGGGCGTGGCACAGAGACTCCTCAGTCTCAACCAGCCATATTAGTACCAGCCAATTTTGACGGTGTGCCAGTGCCAGAGTTTTTTTTTTTTTTAGTTTTTTGGCTAAATCTATCAAGTTGGGAGAGTAAGGAAGGATAATGTTAAAAAAAACACTCCCCTTGTCCATTTTCGCCAGAAATCAGGTCCCCGATGGTCCCCCCGAAAGTAGCTGAAAAGACACTATAGACTACAGAGACTTTTATGGTATCGGAATGTATGGGTAGGAGGGTGGTAGGAGGTTGGTTTGGGGGATGGTGGGGGGGAAGGTAGAAGCGTAATTGACTCAAGTTACAAATATGAAGCCGATTGGTGAGGTAGTTTCGCCACCACGGATTTTCCTTTTTTCCTTATCTTCGTACGGATACGCTGGATGTGGGTGGTTGGAGGCGGTTGGGGGTGTGGTGGGAGGAAGGCAGAAGGGTAAGGGACTTGTCACACAAATATGGAACCGATTGGTGCAGTCGTTTCGCCGCCACAGATTTTCCTTTTTTTCCTTCTGACGGGACCGACAGTTAGCGAGTGGGTGGGAGGAGGGATTTGGGACTTTTGTGGTGGGTAGCCAAAAGGGTAAGGTACATGTGGTAAAAATATGAAAGCCATAGGTGCAGTCGTTTCACTGCTACGATTTTTTTTCGGCGAGGACGTATATATACGTCCCTGGCACTCAGCGGGTTAAAATTTATATTTTTCTACCAACAAATGTACAAATTAACCCGTCCAGCCCTGGCTAGTTTTGTAATGTTTGTTCACCAGAACCCGGCCGGTTTTCAAAAAATGGTTTTATTCCAGAAACAATAGCGAATGGGTTAGGAATGAAGGAAAAACCACGAAAAACCACTCAGAAAGCTTAAAGAATGGTTCTACAGAGCCCCCGAAAACGTATTTTACAAGAGTAAACAATTGAAGGCAATTACCCCAAAAAACCAGGTTATTGCGCGCTCATGCGCACGCACGTGGACTGTGAGAGTTTTCAACCATCGGCACGGTTGCGTGGGATACGTACACAGTTCCCATACAAATCTGAGCCCTCTTGAGTGGCTACACCTGAGGTTACGGTCGGCGCAATTAGGGTGACGCGCCAGGCGCGTCTCTGGGGCTGTGCGTTACATACATCGCCGACGCGTCAGGCGCGTCGCTGGGGCTGTACGGGTTAACAATTAAACCTACGAAGATGCAAGCCAACTGCATGCTACTATACAGTATTAATAAGGGCAGATTTCCACTTGAGTGATTTTTTATTTTGACGGCGGCTTGGGAACTGAGATAGGACCACACGCGGCTGGCTCTTTTATGGACGCTTGGTGGGCAGGGACTAGCGGGGACGCGCGGGGTGATCACGTGAGGCGACGTTGGCACGTCGCAGTCTCAACTTTCAAATATTTTGGTCGGGGTATAGACTACGTCTGGTAGCGTCTAGGCGGCGCATAGACGCTTATACACGGCGCCTATGCGCTGACCAGTCACGTGGGTGACCCACCCTTGAACCGATTTTGGCGGTTGGTCCGTCCTGATCCGTTTATTTTAGGTATGTCAATAATGTTCGGCTCCCTCGCCGCCGCGGCCCGTGTTGTGGCGTCACTGTACGTTCATGAACAGACCATACCCGTTTATGTCGGAGTCCTTGCACGATTGCATACGTTTTCAGTGGTCGGGGAAGGACGGGAGCTCAGGACGGGTATGTGTGAACCGAGCTTAAGACGTTTAAGTGTCAATTTTTTCCTGGCGAGCGATAGCGAGTCTGTAATTTTAGATGAAATTTTCTACGAATATATGTACAAATAAATCTCGAAGGGGGAGCTTGAGGATTTGTTTATAGTTTGATAGAGGCTTAGGGAAGACTCCTAAATAATACTAAAGCAATAAATAAATAAATAACACCAACCGCGTTAACACACTGCCACTAAACCACCGACAACAATCCAATTACACCAGGTCGTATATTTGGTGGGAGAGTGGTACAATCGGATACCATAGTCTCTACCCTACTCACATAGTTCGTCGACCCCTTATGTTGTTCCTTATGGCAATTATAACTATCTGGATTGATTTTTGGATAGTACTTGCTTTTTAATCAATAGTATATATAGTTTTGTAGTTGATGTATAGAACAGTATACGCTGTGACGTTAACCACTCCGTTAGAACCGCATGGCTTGTCCTACAGAGACTCGCTAGGATCGCCAGGGCAGTGGATGGGGCTACAGTTTATGTATTAGAGTGTGCTTTATTTCATATGAAAACTTGTGTCATGGGGAGTCCAGAAAGGCTCTTTGTTTTCACCCATGTCAAGGCTTTATATATTTAATTGTAAAGTATATGTTTTATCATTAACTAGTAATGATGGGATCTGGGAGAGAGAGAGAGAGAGAGTAGAACAGAGTGAGAGGGAGCGCGCAGTGTTTTTGTCCCGCTCGATGACGTCACGGCTGGCTGCCTCGTGGGGGTTGGTTAAGAGAGGTCCTTACCATGCTGCTAGCTCCCTTGCTAGTGGCTAGAGGACTTGTAACCGCTTTTTTCCCACGCGCCTCGAGCTAGTGCGAGTATATATACAGTTCCTCGCCACTCTCTCCCTCAGATCTGGTTTCTAGAACGCATCCATCTTTTTTCCCTTGCTACCTGTCCCCCGCCCGCACCTGAGAATCTTTTCCTCTGCCTACCTCTCTCTTTTTTCATATCTTTCACCACCTTTTTATTAATATTATACCCCCTCTGGTTAACTCTGCAAAATCAGCTTCATGCTGGCCAGTTGTATTGTGCGTTAAGGTCTGATATAACCCATGTATGTTAGTTGTTAAGATAAGTGGATCACGAAGCATTGGTTGGCTTTCATATTGCCGCTTCCTATAATTATTAGTGTTCTGCTGGATTAGATAATGCTAGACTAGGAGTCTGATATTATAAGGTATTGTTTCCTAGGAGTGCTGGCGTTAGGAAAAAGCTGCACGACATACCTGAGAACTGGAGTTGATTGAGTAAATTCTAGTCTGTGTGCCATTGAGAGTAGAGCATGCACGAATGAGGGCTTTTTGCCTATACCATTCTGCACTGTTCTAAACTCATTGTTTGTCTTTGAGGTACGCCAGGAGAATGCTTAATACTTCGGTATTAAGGTTTCTCAAGAGAGCTACCCTTCCCTATAACGTAATATTTGACGCACAGACTTGAGATTTGCACTAGGCTATGCGGCATGCCATGCGCACCAGTATCTCGTATCATTGACTGTAGCTGGACTTTATCAATCATAGTAGACATTAAGTATATTAAACCAAGTACTCTTTTTTATGCATACCCATTTATTATTACACAAGCATTTCGCAGCCTAATTTGATGTATGGAGACACAAACGACTTAGGCTCTTTTTGTTGATAGGAATACTGCATTGTCGTGGCGATTATTATTGTTGTAGTGTTTAGGATATTCTTGGCTCCGACGGCATTATATATTCTGCCTTTTTGTGTGCATAGCCTGCACGAGCATTGTTCCGCTGCCTGCCTTTTTGGGTTCCATTTCCGATACGAGCATCTTTATAGCATCTAACATTTAAAGAAGATTCCTTGTTAGTGTTGAAGGACTTTAGTGCACTTTCTTTCATGCAGGAGTGCCTGACATTTATTGATTAAAGTAACGTAAGCTGTAACTTCTCTTACCACCTTACTTTGCATACCATAACCAAGCACCTTCGGTTATAGGTAGTAATAGGCTGTTTTCACATAACATTAAGCCTAGAGTAGACGCACATTTATTGAGAGTTTGATAGCCTATTATTGCATATAGAACTCTGTAGAGTATTTGTGTTCTTTGTTCACTGGGAATATACATCAGAGGTTGGAGCTAGCGCTTTCCGTTGTAGCATTTATGCCATTACTAGTCCAATGAATAAGAGCCCTGATATATTTAAACCCCAGTCGTAACAAATGGCGACCTTGCCAGGATTTGGTGAACCTACATTTATTAAGCAGGGAACATTTGTTGTTTTGGGGAATATTTTGCGGGGATCAGCAAGAATATTTTTTTTTTTGCAACATAGTATAGCCCTTGAGTATTTCCGAGAATTTTTGTGTGTATATTGAGGTATAAGAGTTTGGGGTACTTCTTTTCTGAATATTGAGGTGGGAAATTTTTGTGAGCATCATGTCTTATACCGGATCAGAGGAGAATGGAGACACAGTACATAATGTCGAAACTGAGGAACAGCAGCATGATGAAAGGGTTAATCGGGTGAACTGTGAGGAGGATACTAGGGTATTTTTGCAATGGCCTGTTACTGCCGAACGGTTGGAGGGTATGGATCGGTACGGTCTTCGATGCCTGGCCACAACTATCCGTCACGCGGTTACTAGCAGCATGACCAGGGATAACTTGATAACGTGTGTACTGGGCAGGGTGACTGGTGAGCGAGATGGGTTGAGTGCTCAGAGCCCTTGGGCCATGCTTCCCCTACACTCGACTCCCAGCCATCCCAGTAGTTTGCCGACCCCAAGTACGCTTCCACAGTTGGGTGGTGACTGGCAGGGTGGGTTGCCCCTGGGGGGACCACCGGTAATTTCAAACATTGTAGCACCTTCACCTCCTCAAGGGTTATCTCCAGAATTATTGTTTAAGCTCGAATTAGCTAAGCTTCAGCATCAGCAGCAAATAGAATTAGCCAAGATAGAAGAGAGAAAAACTATCAGTCATGAGCACATAGAGCTAGCAAAAATCCAAGCTGAGTCGACTAAGTACTGTGCCGACATGGATGTAGAGAAGTCGCGAGTAGAGGCAACGGGACAGCGACTTGGGGCTGGTAACCGTGTTTATGAGCAGTCTCTCTCGCACTTATTGAAACTGGTTCCGGTGTTTGATGAGAGTGGTGTAACAGAATTTTTCACACGCTTTGAGAAGAAGTGCCAGGAACACCAGTGGCCAGAGAATAAATGGGCAGCACTTGTATCCTCTAGATTAATAGGCAAGGGTCTTAAAGCCTACGATGCGTTACCTTTGGAGTTCTGTATTGTGTACGAGGATCTCAAGGAGGCTGTCCTGAGGGCTTACGAACTGCAACCAGAAACGTACCGTTTGAAGTTCCGGGGTGTAACTAAGGGAAGAGATAGCACCTTTTTGGAACACGCCCGGGACTTGTCCGATGCTATGGGGAACTGGCTCCGATCTGAGAAGGTCACAACATTTGATGAAATTAAGCAGTTAATGATGTTGGAGCAGTTCTTTAAGAGCACGGGCGGTGATCTAACTTTGAACTTGAAGGAGAAAAACGCAAGAACTCTAGTCGAAGCAGCAGAAATGGCTGATCGACGGCTGTCGTTGATTCGGGGTTGCGGGTCCTCACAGAATTACGATGTAAGTGCTAAGGACCGTTATCCTCCCCCTCCCCGGAACAATGACACATTTAAACAGAAGAGCCATGAAACTAAAACTGAATCCAAACCTTATACCACACCGTATGTGAAAAGTCAGGGGCCTTTTACATCACAGTATAAGCCGAAACCAAAATTTATGTGTTTTAGTTGCCACCAGGAGGGTCATAAGGCAAATGAGTGCCCTAGTCGACCTCCTCCGGCAGCCGTGTCTTTTGCTCACGGCATTGGAGTGTTCAAGAGGACATCGGAGTTTGTTAGAGGCTTTTCTTCCGAGGTAAATACACTGCCAGTGCAGAAGGATCCGGAAGGCTTATTCCCTGTCCGTGATGCCTTTAGTGACCACAGGGGACTCGGTTGTGTAGAACACATGAGGTGAGAATTTTGCGTGACACTGGGGCATCGCAAACACTGTTGAGAAATTTCACTGGTAAACCTGTCAATACGGCGCGGGTGGTTGTGGTTCAGGGAGTTAATGCGACAAGGTCATACCCGCTTGTAAGAATGAAGGTGGAAGTTGATGGTGTGACTCGGGACCTGGATGTAGGAATTGTGGAGAAGTTACCTGTTGGGGGCGTCGACCTCCTTCTCGGCAACGACTTTGCGGGACCTACTTCTGAGGCTCCACCCTTGGTCGTTGCCGAGAAGCCGGCCGACGTGAGTAGGGAGGAGCAGGAGTGGGTTGAGAAGTGTCCGGTGTAGCCTATGGTGTGTGTTGTCACCGGAGATCCTGCATCCAGGGAGTCACATTCTGGTCAGCAATCTTTAGATCAGCGGAGGAAGGGTACCGAGAAGGGGTTGAAAGTTGATGCGGTTGAGAGTTTAGTGTCAACGGACCTTCTCGGGGACTCATTATTAGGACCACATTTCGAGTCTGGAGAAGACCCAGTAACTGTTCCTGAAGGGGCAGAGGATGGGCTTAAAAAGACGAAAGAGTTGAAGGAGGACAGTGATGCACAGTCGGGAGATGTGGCAACAAGGTACCCTGACGCGTACCCTATGAGAAATGGGTCGGCGAAGATGGTGGTCCGAAGCTTGCTAGTGTATTTTTCCCGGTATGGTTACCCGCAGGGGATTCAGTCAGTCCAGGGACCCAACTTCACTTCTAGCCTCTTTGTTCAAGCAATGCCGCAGCATGAGATTGTTGGGGTTGTGTCATCTGCGTATCATCCTGAGAGCCAGGGTGTGTTAGAGCGATGGCACTCAGCCTTGAAATCTGTGCTTCGTTGTTGTTTCTTTGAGAGTGGGAAGGATTGGGATCTTGGCCTGCCATGTGTTTTGTGTGCTGTGCGGGAGGTACCTGGGGAGAGTTTGGGATTCAGCCCTAATGAGCTCGTCTTTGGACACCGTGTCAGAGGGCCTCTCCATATGGTTGAAGAAGTATGGGAGGGCTCAGAAAAACCTTGTTCTATGCTCAAGTGTGTCCTCAACAGTCGAGAACGGATGTTGCGCAGTCTGGAGTTGGCTGGCCGTAATTTGACTAGCTCTCAGGCCCTCAGGAAGGACAGGTACGACCTCAAGGTTGAACTCAGGGAGTTTCACGTGGGTCAGGAGGTGTTGATTCTACTGCCCCTTGTAGGTCACCCCTTATCCGCGAAGTACGCTGGTCCTTATAGGGTGGTGGAGGAGCTATCGGACCTGGATTACTTGGTAGCCACTCCAGACAGACGGAAGTGCAATCAGTTATGTCATGTTAATCCCATGAAGGAGTATGAGAGGCACCCCCCTGAGCCTCTCACTGTGCCTGTGATGACGTTTAGCAGTCAAGGTGGAGAAGGAGAACGGGACAGTCAAGCTCAGGTGGAGGATAACTGGAAGGATAAGAAGTTCAAATGGGCGCCAGAGTGTGAGAAGGTGTTTAGAGAAGTAAAACACCTGTTGTGCACTCACCCGGTCCTCAGGGCCCCTGACTTTAGCCTACCTTTCCAACTAGCAACGGAGGCTAGTGGTGTGGGGGCTGGTGCCGTCCTTGTGGAAAAGGACGATGATGGGCTGGAGCATCCTGTTAGTTTCTGCTCGGAGAAGTATAATTCGGCCCAGGGGAGCTGCTCTGTTGTCGAGGAGGAGCTGCTGGCGGTTGTACTTGCTCTGAGGCATTTCGAGGTCTGTGTTCCAGCCTATGGTCCGGTCGTTGTAGTTTACCCAGATCATATCCCACTCAAGTTCTTGGACCAGTTTCACAATCGGAATATGAAGCTGACCAGGTGGTCACTAAGGTTATTGGTATATAACCTGGACATACGCCATATTGCCGGTTATGACAACGTGGTTGCAGATGGTCGTTCAAGGGTATATGATCCTGGGTAGATTGACACACGGGTAGCCTCCTGCTTTAGTTTGAATAGTATTTTGCGCTTGGTGCTTGTTGGCTCGCGGTTGTAGCCCAGCGTGTTGGGTCGTAAAGCAAGAGTTGAGCGTTTGGTATAGAAGAAAATACTAGGCTTGCCCCTATAGTGCAGCCGAAATAAACAAATTATAAACATAAAAATCAAATAAAAACTCTTTCTTTGATAGTTGAATTTTTTTAGTATGTTATAGCAGTAATTCTGAGTTGCACTCCTCTCAGAATGCTGGGCTAGAGAAGCTCGCTCTTGAGGAGCATAACTACATATAATTTAACCTATGGTGTTGGGGAGGGTTATAATTTTGAAAAATGTTTTGTTGAAGAACTGTGCCAGATATTTTACTACCGCTGGGTGATGGGAAGTGGAGATATAGCATGGGTTCTAACCATCAGATTTTTGTGAGCCTTGGGGCCTCTGAGAAAAATCTTGGGGGGGGGTGTGACGTTAACCACTCCGTTAGAACCGCATGGCTTGTCCTACAGTGACTCGCTAGGATCGCCAGGGCAGTGGATGGGGCTACAGTTTATGTATTAGAGTGTGCTTTATTTCATATGAAAGCTCGTGTCATGGGCAGTCCAGAAAGGCTCTTTGTTTTCACCCATGTCAAGGCTTTATATATTTAATTGTAAAGTATATGTTTTATCATTAACTAGTAATGATGGGATCTGGGAGAGAGAGAGAGAGAGAGAGAGAGAGTAGAACAGAGTGAGAGGGAGCGCGCAGTGTTTTTGTCCCGCTCGATGACGTCACGGCTGGCTGCCTCGTGGGGGTTGGTTAAGAGAGGTCCTTACCATGCTGCTAGCTCCCTTGCTAGTGGCTAGAGGACTTGTAACGGTTTTTTTCCCACGCGCCTCGAGCTAGTGCGAGTATATATACAGTTCCTCGCCACTCTCTCCCTCAGATCTGGTTTCTAGAACGCATCCATCTTTTTTCCCTTGCTACCTGTTCCCCCTCCGCACCTGAGAATCTTTTCCTCTGCCTACCTCTCTCTTTTTTCATATCTTTCACCACCTTTTTATTAATATTATACCCCCTCTGGTTAACTCTGCAAAATCAGCTTCATGCTGGCCAGTTGTATTGTGCGTTAAGGTCTGATATAACCCATGTATGTTAGTTGTTAAGATAAGTGGATCACGAAGCATTGGTTGGCTTTCATATTGCCGCTTCCTATAATTATTAGTGTTCTGCTGGATTAGATAATGCTAGACTAGGAGTCTGATATTATAAGGTATTGTTTCCTATGAGTACTGGCGTTAGGAAAAAGCTGCACGACATACCTGAGAACTGGAGTTGATTGGGTAAATTCTAGTCTGTGTGCCATTGAGAGTTGAGCATGCACGAATGAGGGCTTTTTGCCTATAGTATTCTGCATTGTTCTAAACTCGTTGTTTGTCTTTGAGGTACGCCAGGAGAATGCTTAATACTTCGGTATTAAGGTTTCTCAAGAGAGCTACCCTTCCCTATAACGTAATATTTGACGCACAGACTTGAGATTTGCACTAGGCTATGCGGCATGCCATGCGCACCAGTATCTCGTATCATTGACTCTAGCTAGACTTTATCAATCATAGTAGACATTAAGTATATTAAACCAAGTACTCTTTTTTAGGCATACCCATTTATTATTACACAAGCATTTCGCAGCCTAGTTTGATGTATGGAGACACAAACGACTTAGGCTCTTTTTGTTGATAGGAATACTGCATTGTCGTGGCGATTATTATTGTTGTAGTGTTTAGGATATTCTTGGCTCCGACGGCATTATATATTCTGCCTTTTTGTGTGCATAGCCTGCACGAGCATTGTTCCGCTGCCTGCCTTTTTGGGTTCCATTTCCGATACGAGCATCTTTATAGCATCTAACATTTAAAGAAGATTCCTTGTTAGTGTTGAAGGACTTTAGTGCACTTTCTTTCATGCAGGAGTGCCTGACATTTATTGATTAAAGTAACGTAAGCTGTAACTTCTCTTACCACCTTACTTTGTATACCATAACCAAGCACCTTCGGTTATAGGTAGTAATAAGCTGTTTTCACATAACATTAAGCCTAGAGTAGACGCACATTTATTGAGAGTTTGATAGCCTATTATTGCATATAGAACTCTGTAGAGTATTTGTGTTCTTTGTTCACTGGGAATATACATCAGAGGTTGGAGCTAGCGCTTTCCGTTGTAGCATTTATGCCATTACTAGTCCAATGAATAAGAGCCCTATATATATTTAAACCCCAGTCGTAACAATGCATAAATTCGTTTCCAGAGATATACTTCCATAATAATATATAGGTGAAGTCCACACATTTTTTTGAGTGGGTTATGGCATGAAATATGGCATGAAATAAAGAGAAAGGAGATTGGAAACACAGCACCGCCACGAAGTAGTATTGCCACCCTTGCCACCACACCCCCGAGGAATGAAGCCCCAAGCACCACACCACCAGAATACGCCTGAGTCGCCTCTATCATGCCCGTACTTCCTCCAACACCCGTAGAGGACATAATCATCACAATTAAGAACCCAAGTAGTGACAAGAGAAAGACGAACCAAAAGGAAGGCAAGGCAAGTAAAAACTTGCATTTTTTTTTTTTTTTTTTTTTTTTCTATATTCCACCTTACTTCCTCTCGGGCATAGGCTGAGAGCCTTAACATTCACCGCTTTACAATGAACAGTGAAGCCTGTGAGGTCTTGTTCCAGTCTAGGGAGTGAGACATGTGAAGCACGTAGAGTACAACGAGCACCTGCCATCTTGCCTTCACATGAGGCACGGTGCTCACTCATGGCCCGAAACGACCCCATCTCTGAAGCCACCTCGTTCCCGTGCTTCACTGTCTCAACCCCTACATTCGGATTCTCACACTTACACACACACAACGCCACCTGTTGAGCAGATAACTCACCATAACTCATAGATCATATACCACCACACGCCCTTCTTCCTCTAAGCCGCACCACCGCCATGATAGAGAAGTCCAGAGGGGCTACCCCAGCTGCCCCAGGCCCTCATCCAAGCACATCAGCCCTTCTTGCCCGGAGAAGGGACACCTGGAGAAACGCCACAAGCCGTAAGACTATGACAGGCAAAGTTAAGATCTATAACAGTTGGAAAACTCATAGAACATACTTCACTGGAAGATATTTTAAGAGCTGGAAGATTTGGGCTATGCTCAATAAACTATTAAAGCACTGGCATATAAGGTTTATTGAGGATTTTTAGATCTTGGCTTTACAAAGGAATTGTTATTGAATCACCATGGTGGCAACTCAATATTAATTCTTCTGCCTCGATCATCAGGAATTACTGTCGCTAAAGAAAGCTCTACTGACATTGCGCTTTAGCGGTAGTAAACCAACCCCATTCTGATACTTATTAGAAGTTCATGCACTGGCAATTGGCTTCTTCTAAGTAAGGGCTCGCGAAATACCGTAGCAATTGCATGACAGCACTCTGCATAGAGTCCATACAATACGTTGTCCCAGGTACTGGCAATAAGACATGTATACGTAAAAGGCTCAAATAAACCCATCCAAAAGTCCCTGAAAGACTCTTATAACGGTCAGGATGGTTAAGAGACGTTGCATATCAACTCTCTTACGTTAGTACGATGATGTGATATGAATAGGACTGGCAGAACAGATTCGTATTCATTTAAGACCCCAAACCCAAGAGTACTGTAAGGCTCTTAATTAAACTATTATGAAGGTCAGGATAGTTGATCAAGACAGTACAACACTGGTATAACTTCTCCTCATGTTAATCCGATGATATGTTACGTATAACACTGGTAGAACGGAACATATTCATTCAAGACCCCAAACTCAAGAATTCAATAACATCTTCCATCCTGCTGTCATCAACACATGACAGGACCACCATGACGGCCCAAGAACTTCGTCGGAAGGCAACGGAAATGCCTTTTCACTGGAAGTGCTTAGTGTAATCCCGAAAGTGCATAGTGTCATCCCCCTGGAACATATTGTGAATCCTCTTTCGTGCTCTGCAGCTTTTTTTGTTTTCTTTTATTTCCATGTGAGTGAGGGAGACAAAAGGCAGAACTGACTGTATCGAGTGCCTCCCCCAGTGTTGAAAGAGAGACCGGGTCAAAATCAAGGGACGTTCGAGACAAAATGCTTGGACACACAGAGTTTGAAGCAATTTAAGTCATAGTAAGAGGGAAAGACTAATTCTGGGAGAGAGTTCCAGAGCTCAGCAGTTGAATAGAAGACAGTCTGAGAATAACGTTTCACTCTTGGGATGGAGAGTTGCACAGAGTAGGGGTGGGATTGTGTTACAAGACGGGTAATGATTCGAAAGGCTTTCCTTTCTACTTTGTCTAGGAGTGTGGTGTGAGAGGATCCTCCCCACACATGTGAATAATACTCAATACAAGGACGCACTGTGCCCCTGTACAGAGCAAGAAGCTGTGCTGGGGTAGAGAACCCCTTGAAGCGGTTGAGCACACCCAGCTTCTCGGAGGCTGCCTTAGCAAGACTGGTAATATGGTTCTTCCAAGTGAGAGCAGAAGAAAAAGAGACACTGCGAATATTGAGAGAAGATGAACATTTTATTTTTTAATTGTTGAATTGTAAGGGATAGTCCTCTGGGAGTTCTGAACTGGTAGTAAGATGAAGAAATTGGGTTTTGGGTCTCTATTGGAAATAGTAGTCAGATCAGAAGATAAGTGTTGCGTGGCTTCATTACGTTTGTCTTTGAGGGATTGCTGGCTGGGACATTTAGGAAAACTAATTGAGTAGTGTAAGGTAGAGTCATCTGCGTATGAATGGATGGGACTGGAGGCACAGTTGAGAAGATTATTTATGAAAATTAGAAAGAGAATGGGAGATAGGACAGAGCCCTGAGGAACACCGGAGTTGATAGGATGAGAAAGTGAGCGATGACCGTCCACAATCGCAGCTATGGAACGGCTGGAAAGGAAATTATAGACAAAGGCACAGATGGAGGTGTAGAAACCAAAGGAGGGTAGTTTAGAAATTAAAGATTTGTGCCAGACTCTATCGAAGGCCTTCGATATGTCTAGTGCAATAGAAATGGTCTCACCGAAGTCCCGAAAGGAGGATGACCAAGAGTTAGTAAGATATGAAAGAAGATTACCAGTAGAGTGACCTTTAAGGAAGCTATTCTGGAGATTTGAGAGTAGATTATGAGAAGAGAAATGCTTAAGAAAGTTGGAAGCAAGAATAGTTTCAAAAACTGTAGAGATACAAGAGATGAGAGCAATTGCACAATAGTTGGAGGGTTGAGAGCGGTCACCCTTCTTTGGGACAGGTTGAATGAGAGCAAACTTCCAGCAAGAAGGGAAGACGTTAGAGGAGAGACAGAGACGAAAGAGTTTGCCTAGGCAGGCAGTCATCATGGAAGCACAGTTTTTGAGTATATATTGACCTATCCATGTCTGACAGTAACTGTATATTACACTATAGTTACACTGAATAATATAACCTATGCTTGTACTCTGTATTATATTTATCCTCTATTACCTTTGTGCATGTTTTCATGTGGATTCAACTTCTCCAGTCAAGTAAGAACCTACTTAAATAGCCCAGTTAACCCCAGCAAAAACCTGGTATAACAACCTCTATAACTCAGAAACGACTAGAGTAATCGGGCTAATAATTTGTCCATTTGGGAAGGGTCAGCCAGGGAATATGTGTGGATATCTACAGCCCATTTGCTCTAGCCTTTTTTGAGTTACATAGGTTAAGGGTTACGATTTCTGGCCTATTTATAATGAATGGACCATAGTTGGATCGCCGACTGTTCCAGATAGGTAGGCCAGATATCGTGATCCCTAAGCTCTGTAAGGTTTAAGCACAGGTGCTGTACATTTCCACATCTATTTCCTGGCTGACCCTGACCCCAAATGCTAGAAATAATAGCTCGATAGATTTAGTCGTTTGAGAGTTATAGAGGTTAATGTTCACGAGTTTGGCCTACTTATTTGGAACAGAGTATAGTTCTCTCTCCCGCCCAAGTGTATTCAATATATCTTGGTTCCAACAAAGGCTGACTGTTTGGTATCTGGAAGGTTGTGGGGGGGGGGGGGGCAATGGGTGAACTGGTATACTGACTTTCGTTAGAGAGGATCTAAGCAAGCAACACACACACTCTAACTCTCTCTCTTTCAGTTGGTATTGCTAATTAACGTAACCTCTGCTGAGGAAAAATGTTAACTGGGGAAAAAAATAAAGTGGAAAACTATTTACATAAAACAGTCAAGATATATCGACGTCCCCCTCCACCATTACTACCAAGTCCTAGACCCAGAGAGTGTTTGTGACAGTGAAGAAAAGTCGGTGATCGCTTCCTATTTTTTGAGCACCGTGGAACACAAAGGGTCCGGCTATACCGTCCCTCACTGTCCTGGTTCACTAACGAAGCCTGAGAGAGAGAATCTATACATAGTTGGTTTTGGTGTGGTTAGTTAAAAGGTGGAAACAGGTTTTAGGGGATGCATCGAGTTACTTTTCTGTTGGGCTATGTCATGTCTATCAAATGATTATATTAGGGGTCAGGTTTTCGGTATATATGGGAGGTGAATCCGTTTTATGAGAACAAAATGAAACGCTTAAAAAGAACAGTACCAATTAGAGTTGTTGTTTTGTTAATGGGATCGAGGTGTTTTGAGAGTGGGGGCGATGTTACGTAGATAATACACGTGAAGGGGATTAGGTAGAAGGGACCAATAATAAACAAGGTAAGAACGATGGGAATATAGGAGGCTTGAGTTCATGGGTGGTCAACACCATTGGCAAAATATAATGTTTATGATATATATATATATATATATATATATAATTTATATTGCGTATTATGAACATTTTACAATTGGTTCATATGATAAAAAGAACAGAGAGAGAGAGAGAGTACAAAAAACTAAATCACAAATACAAGAAGAGGCGAACCAAGGTAAAATATTACAGAGGTGGTATGTTTTTCATCACACATCAATAATACTCGGGGATAGATTCTCTCTCTCTCTCTCTCTCTCTCTCTCTCTCTCTCTCTCTCTCTCTCTCACAGTCTAAGAATGTCTTCAATCGAGTTGTGAAATTGTTAATATATACAGTACTTACTCTCCTTTTGTATATTATTATTGTTGTCATTCTGTATATATCTTTCCTTGGTGTGGTAATTATGGGTCCCACCTCCACCAAACAAGCACATACATGATACACAAACTATACCTGCCCTCTCAATTTACTGAAGGATATGAGAATTTTCACAATACCTAGACGGAGGTCTTAGACAAAAGTAAAACAAAAGAAAGACAAAAAGCTAGAGAGGCACTCAGGAGAGCACGTATATCCACCCACGCTGGCAGAAATATGCGCTCGCTCTACCGATTGATTCCAAAATGGAATTGCTTCTTCCTTGGCGCATATCCTATCTGCCCACCAAATTTCATGCAAATCGGTTAATAATTATGTGAGCTGCCTATGCAGGCAGATGTATGCGCTCTACCGATCGTCTCCAAAGTTGGATAACTTCGTACTTGACGCATAACCTATCTGCCCACCTTATTTCGTGAACATTATTTCATATTTTTCTGAGATATCTTGTTTACAGACAGACAATCGGAGGCAATAACATAACCTCCGTCCAACTTCGTAGGCGAAGGTAACAACAGAAACATGAGTAATTGGGAAAAACCTTGTTTTTTTTTTGTTTTTTTTTTTTTGTTTTTTTTCTATGTGATTGAGGGAGGCAAAAGGCATAACTGCCTATAGCGAGTGCCTCCCCCATAGTTGAAAGAGTGACAGGGCCAAAATCAAGGGACGTTCGAGCCAAAATGCCTGGACACACGGAGTTTGAAGCAATTTAAGTCATAGGAAGAGGGAAAGACTGATTCTGGGAGAGAGTTCCAGAGCTCAGCTGTTGAGTAGAAGAAAGTTTGAGAGTAACGTTTCACTCTTGGGTTGGAGAGTAATGTTTCACTCTTGGGTTGGAGAGTTGCACAGAGTAGGGGTGGGATTGAGTTGCAAGACGGGTACCACGTGCCCTACGTAAAGGAGGTGGTATGCACTGGGATAGCTCTGAGGAACACTGATTATTATAGTAGCGATAGAATAGCGAGAGAGATGCAACATTGCGGCGGAGAGAGAGAGATTGCAGAGAGTTGGTGAGTGGACGGGAGTTAATGATACGAAAGGCCTTCCTTTCAACTTTGTCTAGGAGAGCGGTGTGAGAGGAACCTCCCCACACATGTGAACAATACTCAATACAAGGGTCCACTATGCCCCTGTACAGAGCAAGAAGCTGTGCTGGGGAAAAGAACCCCCTAAGGCGGTTGAGCACACCCAGCTTCTGGGAGGCTGCCTTAGCAAGACTGGTAATATGGTTCTTCCAAATGAGAGCAGAAGAAAAAGAGACACCAAGAATATTGAGAGAAGATGAAGGGTTGATTTTTGTATTGCTGAAGAATAAGGGATAGTCCGCTGGGAGATCCTGACGGGTAGATAAATGGAGAAATTGGGTTTTGGAAGCATTAAAGTTAACAAGGTTTTCTCTGCCCCAATTGGAAATAGTATTTAGATCAGAATTTAAGAGTTCTATGGCTTCATTACGTTTGTCGTTGAGGGATTGCTGGCTGGGGCGTTCTGAAAAACTAATGGAGTAGTGTAAGGTTGAGTCGTCTGCGTATGAATGGATGGGAATTAAGGTACAGTTAAGGAGATTATTTATAAAAATTAGAAAGATAATAGGAGATAGGACAGAGCCCTGAGGAACATCGGAGTTTATAGGGTGAGGAAGTGAACAATGGCCATCCACAACCGCGGCTATGGAACGGCCGGAAAGGAAATTAGAGACAAAGGCACAGATGGAGGGATAGAAACCGAAGGAGGGTAGTTTAGAAATTAAAGATTAATGCCAGACTCTATCGAAGGCTTTCGATATGTCTAGTGCAATAGAAAAAGTCTCACCGAAGTCCCGAAAGGAGGATGACCAAGAGTTAGTAAGATATGAAAGAAGATCACCAGTAGAGCGACCCTTAAGGAAGCCATACTGGCGATCTGAGAGCAGATTATGAGAAGAGAAATGCTTAAGAAATTTGGAAGCAAGAATAGTTTCAAAAACATTAGAAAGACAAGAGATAAGAGCAATTGGACGATAGTTGGAGGGTTGAGAGCGGTCACCCTTCTTTGGGACAGGTTGAATGTGAGCAAACTTCCAGCATGAAGGGAAGACGTTAGAGGATAGACAGAGACGAAAGAGTTTGCCTAGGCAGGGAGTCAGCACGGAAGCACAGTTTTTGAGAACAACAGGAGGAACACCGTCCGGACCGTACGCCTTATTAATGTTAAGCCCAGAGAGGGTAGAAAGTACATCTTTAGAAGAGATTAGGATATTAGGCATAAGTAAGAGAGAGGAGGGCGGAGAGGGAGGAATAGCACCGGAATCATCCAAGGTGGAGTTTCTAGCAAAAGTTTGAGCGAAGAGTTTAGCTTTGTCAGAGGAAGAAGTGATGGTTGTGCCATCAGAGTGGGAAAGGGGAGGGAAAGACGAGGAAGAGAAATTGTTGGAGAGGTTTTTGGCTAGATGCCAGAAAGCTTGGGAAGAGCTAGAGTTGGATAGTTCAGTGCATTTATTATTGATGAAAGAGTGTTTGGCAAGTCGAAGAACAGATTTGGCTTGATTCCGGGCAGAAACATATGAAGAATGAGAGTCTGGAGTTTTAAGGCGTCGGTACCGTTTGAATGCTTCCTCCTTATTGCGGACAGCAGTAGAACAGGCGTGAGTAAACCAAGATTTTTTAGCATTATTCTGAGAGAAAGAGAATGGAGTGTATGCTTCCATGCCCGATAGGATTACCTCGGTAATGCGTTCAGCACTCTCCGAGGGTCCTCGGCCATGGAAGCAGAAATCATTCCATGGGAAATCAAAGAAGTACTGCCGAAGAGCCTCCCAGTCGGCAGCGCCAAAGTGCCACAAACGCCGCCGGCTAGGAGGATCGGGTGGCTGTACTGGAGAGATAGGACAGGTGACAGAGATAGGTTTATGGTCGGAGGAGCCCAAAGGAGAGAAAAGATCGACAGTATAAGAAGAAGGGTTAGAAGTTAGAAACAGGTCAAGAATGTTGGGCCGATCTCCGATGCGATCCGGGATACGGGTGGGTTGCTGAACTAACTGCTCTAGGTCATTTAGGATAGAAAAGACGTAGGCTTGTTCACCAGGTGGATCAGTAGTGTGAGAGGAGAGCCAATGGCGGTGGTGAACGTTGAAATCTCCTAAGATTGAGATTTCTGAGAAAGGAGAAATGGATAGAATGTGTTCCACTGTAGAGTTTAGATAGTCAAAGAATTTGGGAAAGTTATTAGAGTTAGGGGAGAGATAGACAGCCCAGAAATATTTAGTAAGAGAATGACAGGAAAGTTTGAGCCATTGTTCCACAGTTCTCGTCCATAGCTCTTCAACAACCAACACAAGTACGACTGTTAACCGTGATCATTAACGACCAAACCCTCAATCACTCCTACCGTGGTTCATGGTCCCCTTGTTGATGAATGGTGAGCAATGTCATTAGCACTACCTGGTCCGACTTCTTGTGGGTTGGTATGATGCTTTGTTTATTTAGTGTTGAGGAATTTGCTTGATTTATCATTTTCGAGCAATGTATTTTAGTTTGTCCCCTAGGCTAACAAAAACGTCTTTCCAGACTTCCTCCAAACTAGAAAAGAAAAAAGAAATTAAGACCCCCTTCAAGTTATGTTGTGTAGTTATTTATGTGTTTTTGTTTTTTGTTCGGTATACAAAATAAAATACTTCTAATTTATTACAAGCTCAGTATCGTTCGCCCAGTAATAAATGAACACCTGAATGGGATGAAGCATCTTATTATCGCCAAACTAATGGGGTGAAAAGGCTTAACATTTCTAAACTAATGGAATGAAACATGCAATGTTCAAACATACCTCTCTTGGGTCAGATAGGGTTGATAGCTTGGGAGTCTTGTTATCAGATTGGAAAGGCAAATATAACGTTCTGATGTGTGTGTGTGTGAATAAAGCTCTAATGAACTGTTTGATATCAAGCACAGTCATATCTACGTATTCCAGCTTTGACTTAGGTCAAATTTATAGTTTAATATAATTCTCGCTTCCAACACCAAACTCTATACAGCTATGAATGACTTTCAACTACATACCCGCTAACCCTTGAAAGCATAATTGTGCCCTGGACGTTTACAATTCACGCCTTCCAACATCAAAAGTGTTTTGTGAAAACTGTTCATTATGCGCCCTCTGATCCTTTACATGGCCCGAATATGTTTGGATGATTTTTTTCACTAATGGGTCCTACTTCGTTTATTACTATCCAGGGTTTCTCTGTGGATGAAGGATAATAGAGCAAAGCTGCTTGTAACAAATGCCCCTCCCAAAGTTGAAAGACTGAAAGAGAGCCAAATTCAAGGTACGTTAGAGTGGTCTGTGGTCTACTGAATGCTTGTAAATCTGCGTAGTTTTATGTATATTTTGCATTGGCCTTTTCACGTTACCGTAATTGTTCTGTTTTGCGCAAAATGTTGCTTCTCACCGGTATTTGATTTAATTTTGATTTACTTTAATTTGTGTTTTTCATGCCTGTTTCTAGATTTTTTAGTCTATTTATGTCTTGCCATCATAAGACAAATAGGCTTTTGCATTCCATTTTCTTTACACCGCCCTTTTCCTTGTTTGCTGCCTCCCTCCTCCTCCTCCTACTCCCTTTTTGGGGCGAGGCAATCAAGAAGGAGGTCAAACCTGTCGGTCACCAAATTTAATAAATACCAGATTCTGACAGACACACGTGACGAACCTGAGGAGACTAGGCCAATTAGAGACTCCATCCTATGAGGACAACTTGAAGAGTTCTGCAGAAGAGTCCCAAACCGCAGAAAGCGTTTCTGCATACAAGATGCTGGTTTGGATGACATCACAGCAGCCTTCGACGATGTCACCATCAACACTGACGAAAACACCTTGTTCGTCATTCATGCAGGATCGAACGATGTAATACGCACCGGATCAGAGGAACTAATGGACAAATATTGTAAGGAAATCCAGCGTTACAAGTGAAAGTCTAGTAACATAATCATCTCAGACATTCTTCCCAAGATAGACTGGTTTCTATGATAAGGCATTCAGCACTAATGACAGACTAAAATCCCTCTGCTCACAGGAAGATGATGAATATATCAATCTCTGGGACAATTTGTACAATCAACGCATTCTCTTTCAGGATGGCTGCCAGTTAAATCCCTTCGGAGCAGCACACCTAGGCAGACTCCTACATGATGCAGTCTGCATTTTCAGATACAAAAACGTCAACCAGGCAGGGGCAGTAGCAGCGACATAGACTACCCCATATCAAAAGCAAAACCTTTCCGAAATGATATTACGGTCTGTTATGTAAATGCACGCAGCTTGTGAAACAAATTTGAAGACCTGGAAGCACTTGCATGTATGGAGGACTGCGATGTAATCAGTGTCTCAGAATCTTGGAATTAGACAGAGAAGCGAGATTTTTTGTTGAAATATTTATTACCAGGATATACTCCCTTCAGGTGTAAAAGATCCCGTAGAATGGGAAGTGGAGTTTTGTTATACAGTATGTTAGAAGTAATCTTCACCCAATCGAGGTAACCAAACTGGCCATAAATAATATTGATGCTAGTTACGTTGTTGTTGTTGTTGTTGTTCCCCAGGCTGTCTGGCCGAACAGCCCCAAGGTCTCGAGCAAGGCCAAGGCCATAAACGAGCGCCCCCACATAATCCTCCCTGCTTACCACTAACAAAGCCCGGGTGACCGAAGCCACTCCAAGGCAGGGAGCTGAGGAGGGTGCGGAAATGCCCCGGAAACCAAAGCCCCACCCAAGGCCCTGTGCCCCTCAGCAATTATGAAGGGAAAGTTGAGGGGCAAGGGAAAAATGTGACGCTTTGGCTCCCAATCTGCCAACTTCTAGGTTGGCAGTAGGGAGGTCAATCCACGGAAAAGACGCCGCCACTTGAGATCTATAAGATATATAAGTAAAAGGAACAGTCAGAGTAAGCTATGGGTATGGCAGAGATCGCTCAGTTCTCACTCGGATAGACCAGCCCATCACCAAATGACTAGAACCCAATCCTCTCAGCATCAGCTAGGAAAGGCCCTAGAAAGCCGCCTTTGGCGGGGGGATAGCTCCCCTATTTCAACTCCTTTCGGGGTTGGGCACCCGCCCTGCTAGTTACGTTAAAATAGATAATCAAGCAAGATAATAATTGGCCACATTTATCGAATTCCAGCACAATCATCCGATACAAACGAGAATCTCCACTACCAAATAGCAGAAATAAATTGTCAGGAGGATACAGTAATATTTGGCAATTTCAATCTGCCAGTCACAAGATGGGGTGAACCACTAAGTGCCCACGTGGGACATGATCTATATGCTAATCTTCAGGAAAGTGTCCTTTATCAACATGTAGAACACCCAACGAGAAGAAACAAACATTCACGATCTTATTCTACGACAAATGAGAGACTGTTAAATAGCGTCAAAATCGGACTGGAATTTAGTTCTAGTTACCTAGGATTGTGTCTTTTAACATAAAAGTAAATAAAGACAAAGAAAACGAGAGCACTGAAAAAGAAACAGATTATCGAAGGGCCGACTTCAACAAACTTATAAGGCTCAGTTCTTGGTCCAATTCTATGTCTTACTCATATTAACAATATTGATGCTGGACTATCATGCAAAATCTCTAAATTCGCTGAGAACACAAACATTACAATGTATTATTATTCATCTCAAATACAAATTATTCAATATGATTAAGACAAGCTATCAAACTGGGCTCAGTCATGACAGATGAATTTCAATATAGATAAACACAGAGTGCTGTAAATTGGTAGTAAATATGAGAGAGCAAACTATTTGATTAGTGGAATTCAACTCATCAGCGTAAATAAAGAAGCTTTCTTGGAGTAACTATAGCAAATGATTTAAAACCTGTCCAACAATGCACTGAAGTTGGTAACAAACAAATATTAGTATTCCCTTCATTGGGAGATCTGTTGAAAATATATCTGAAAATGTTGTCGGCAACGCACTTTATATATTTAATTGGTTCGTCCACATTTGGATTATTGTCTTCAGTTTTGGTCGCTATATACTATATAATGGACATTGAATATCTATAGGGAGTACAATAGAGAGTAACTAAAATGATTGCCAAATAAAAAAAATAAAAAAACATATGAGGAATGACTAAACGAGTAAAACCAATGTTTTGTCTATGCGTCTGGAGGAGATAAAAGGCAGGTTGTCTGTAACGAGTGTCTCCCCCAAAGTTAAAAGAGTGACAAAACCAAATTAATGGACGTTGGAGTCAAAATGCCTGGACACACGAAGCATAAAGCAGTCTAAGTCATAGGATGAAGGAAAGATATATTGAGGGACAGAGTTCCGGAGTTCACTTGTTGAGTAGAGGAAAGACAGAAAATTTGCCAATTCTTGGATTGGAGAGCTAGACAGGAGAGGAGTGCGACTGTGTTGAAAGGCGGGTGCCTCGCAATCGTCGCAAGGAGGGGTATACACTGAGAGAGCTCTGAAGAACACTGATTGTTGTAATAGCGATAGAAGAGTGAAAGAGATGCAACATTGTGGTGTGTAGAAAGAGATTGTAGGGAACTAGTAAGAGGAAGCGAGTTGATGAGGTGAAATGCTTTTGTTTCTACTCGTTGAAGAAGTGCGGTATGGGTGGAGCATTCCCACACATGTGAACAATACTCAATACAGGGGCACACTGTGCCCCGATACAGAGCAAGAAGCAGTGCGGGAGTGAAGAACTCGCGGAGATGGTTGAGCACACCTAAGTTTTGGGAAGCTGTTTTAGCAAGAGTGGAAATAGGATCTTTCCAAGAAAGGACAGATGAAAAAGATACACCTAAAATGTTGAGGGATGATGAAGGGTTGAATTGTTGAAGAATAGTTGATAGTCTTGTGGAAGATTGTGATGGAGAGATAGAGGGAGAAATTGGATCTTGGAGGCGTTGAAAGTAACAAGATGTTCTCTGGCCCAATCAGATATGATTGAAAGATCAGAAGATAAGCATTCTGTGGCCTCGCAACGTTTGTTTTAGAGTGCTTGCATGCTGGGTTGATGTGAAAAACTAGTTGAATAGTGTAAGATAGAGTCATCAGCATATGAGTGGATAGGACTAGAGGTATAGTTGAGATCATTGATTAATATTTGAAAGATAATTGGAGACAGGACAAAACCCTGAGGAACAACGGAGTTGATAAGTTGATGAAGTGAACGATGGCTGTTCACAACTGCATCTATGGAGTGGTCTGAGTGGAGATTTAGAGACAAAGGCACAGATAGTGGGATAGAAACCGAACGAGGGTAGTTTGGAAATTGAAGACATGTGCCAGACTCTATCGAAGGCTTTCGATATGTCTAGACTAGACTAGACCAAGAGTTAGTAAGATAAGCAAGAAGATCACCAGTAGAGCGGCCCTTAAGAGAACCGTACTGACGACCTGAAAGTAGTTTATGGTAAAATAAATGTTTAAGATATTTTTGAGTTAAGAATAGTTTTAACAACTTTAAAGATGCAAGAAATGAGAGCAATTGGATGATAGGTGGAGGGTTGACAGCGGTCACCCTGCTTTGGGACAGGTTGAATATGAGCAAACTTCCAGCATGAAGGAAAGATGTTAGAGGATAGACAGATCCAAAAGAGTTTGCCTAGGCAGGGAGTCAGCACGGAAGAACATTTTTTTATTACAAGAGGAGGAACACCATGCAGTCTGTACGCCTTCTTATTATTTAGCCCATAGAGGGCCGAGAGTACATCCTTAGAAGAGGTTATGATATTAAGCATTTACTTTGACAAACCGCAGAATAAGAGGGGAACTAATTCAACATTATTAAAAGCCACGACAACATGGATGCAAGTAAGTACTTCACACTAGAAAACTCAAATTACAGAAAATGTAATGGTTACACAATTGTGAAAAAGCACTTCTTTGTCAAAAGAGATGTGAAAAAATTGTCTGCCATACAGTCCAGACATTTAAATATGGGTAGATAATTATCATGCCATGAATCCCCATTATAATTGATATATACTGTATATATATATATATATATATAATTATATATACTTAACTATTTGATTGGGAAGAATTAACGTTAACGCTATTATTATGTACTTAACTATTTTAGTTGACTAACTTGTGGACTAAAGCAACTCTTTAAGTAATTGGGTTATGATGAAAGTAATACTATTGTTTTATATTAATACTTACGAGTTCTTTCATTTTCTTTTAATTAAGCTTACATTGCTTAACGGTGCTTAGTACGGTGATGCTATTGTCTCATATTAGTAATATCGCCTTAGACTAACATGGCTGTGTTAATATTACTTCTAGTGATTTCCTAAGCTGAAGAAAATGCTTTTAGCTTCAAAATATTATTTTTGCTTTTCATATTATTTGAGTGAGACCTGAATCGAATCTATGAAGCGATCCTGTAACTTAATTTACTCATAATCAAACCTCAATGTTACGTGGTTAAGAAATACATTTATCTAATTATTAAATATATATCTAACTTTTTATGTGACTTTGATATTAATCCTGATGATAATAATAATATAATACTGTTAACGTAAGACAAGAACCAAGAATAATTACATTAAATATAAATAAAAGGACATATAAGAAAACTATCTATTCATTTCAAAAATGGTAAGAGACAGAAATATTCTTACTTTAATATTTATCTTTCAAGACTTTTTATAGAATTAATAGTCCTTCTTTAGATATAACTTCTTCGGTTCATAACCATAGCCTACTAAGCTTCGGTTAAATAATAATTCTTTATAAATACTACATGACTTTAATTAGTTTCAGTATTTTTCATAATTAAAGAGTAGCAGTCAATAAAGGATACTAAGTCCTAAGTTCCAAAAGGAAAGGAAGCAACAACATGAAATAATGTTATTAGATTTTACTTTTGTTTTGCCTTCAGCTGACTGATACTATTCTTTCCCATCAAATAGTTAAGTACATAATAGTAGCGTTAACGTTAATTCGCAATCAAATAGTTAAGCACATAATAGTAGCGTCAACGTTAATTCCCAATCAAATATCTCACTAACCAACATAACGTAAGTGTTTACACGGAACACACTTAACACACACTTATATAATCTGACTGACAGTCACAATCCCATTATAATACTTCACCCCGTCTTCCTCTAGCTGCAAGTTCAGCTTCCCCAACTCCAAATGAGACTGATTTGAATGCCCACTACTCGGGTCTTATATACTAAACAATGATGGTGTAGGAACGAATCAGGAGGCGGCTGATGGTGCGCGCCCCTATCACAGCTGCTCGAGTTGCATAGCAGGTGTGTGGTCCAATGGGGGCTCCTGGCGTCGATCATACGTCATAGCGTCGGGTCATCGAAGTAGTTTACAGGGTCCCCTATGATGCACGCAGGTGTGAAGGCTTGTTTGCTGGTATTGTGACGTTAACCACTCCGTTAGAACCGCATGGCTTGTCCTACAGTGACTCGCTAGGATCGCCAGGGCAGTGGATGGGGCTACAGTTTATGTATTAGAGTGTGCTTTATTTCATATGAAAGCTCGTGTCATGGGCAGTCCAGAAAGGCTCTTTGTTTTCACCCATGTCAAGGCTTTATATATTTAATTGTAAAGTATATGTTTTATCATTAACTAGTAATGATGGGATCTGGGAGAGAGAGAGAGAGTAGAACAGAGTGAGAGGGGGGCGTGCAGTGTTTTTGCCCCGCTCGATGACGTCACGGCTGGCTGCCTCGTGGGGGTTGGTTGAGAGAGGTCCTTACCATGCTGCTAGCTCCCTTGCTAGTGGCTAGAGGACTTGTCACCGCTTTTTTCCCACGCGGCCCGACCTAGTCCCAGTATATATACTGGTTCCTCGCCACTCTCTCCCTCAGATCTGGTTTCTAGAACGCATCTATCTTATCCCTTGCTACCTGTCCCCCGCCTGTACCTGAGAATCTTTTCCTCTGCCTACCTCTCTCTTTTTTCATATCTTTCACCACCTTTTATTAACACTATATCCCCTCTGGTTAACTCTGCAAAATCAGCTTCATGCTGGCCAGTTGTATTGTGCGTTAAGGTCTGATATAACCCATGTATGTTAGTTGTTAAGATAAGTTGATCACGAAGCATTGGTTGGCATTCATATTGTTTAGTACTGCTTCCTATAAGTATTAGTGTTCTGCTGGATTAGATAATGCTAGACTAGGGGTCTGATATTATAAGGTATTGTTTCCGATGAGTGCTGGCTTTAGTTAAAAGCTGCACGGCATACCTGAGAACTGGAGTTGATTGGGTAAATTCTAGTCTGTGTGCCATTGAGAATAGAGCATGCACGAATGAGGGCTTTTTGCCTATACCATTCTGCACTGTTCTTGTCTCGATTGTTGGTCTTTGAGGTACGCCAGGAGAACGCTTAATACTTCGGTATTAAGGTTTCTCAAGAGAGCTACCCTTCCCTATAACGTAATATTTGACGCACAGACTTGAGATTTGCACTAGGCTATGCGGCATGCCATGCGCACCAGTATCTCGTATCATTGACTCTAGCTAGACTTTATCAGTCACAGTAGACATTAAGTATATTAACCTAATTACTCTTTTTATGCATACCCATTTATGATTACACAAGCATTTCGCAGCCTAGTTTGATGTATGGAGACACAAACGACTTAGGCTCTTTTTGTTGATAGGAATACTGCATTGTCGTGGCGATTATTATTGTTGTAGCGTTTAGGATATTCTTGGCCCCGACTGCATTATATATCCTGCCTTTTTGTGTGCATAGCCTGCACGAGCATTGTTCCGCTGCCTGCCTTTTTGGGTTCCATTTCCGATACGAGAATCTTTATAGCATCTAACATTTAAAGAAGATTCCTTGTTAGTGTTGAAGGACTTTAGTGCACTTTCTTTCATGCAGGAGTGCCTGACATTTATTGATTAAAGTAACGTAAGCTGTAACTTCTCTTACCACCTTACTTTGCATACCATAACCAAGCACCTTCGGTTATAGGTAGTAATAGGCTGTTTTCACATAACATTAAGCCTAGAGTAGACACACATTTATTGAGAGTTTGATAGCCTATTATTACATATAGAACTCTGTAGAGTATTTGTGTTCTTTGTTCACTGGGAATATACATCAGAGATTGGATCTAGCGCTTTCCGTTGTAGCATTTATGCCATTACTAGTCCAATAAATAAGAGCACTGATATATTTAAACCCCTGTCGTAACAGTATGCGGACGAGCTGGTTTCCCACTCGCTGGTTCGCTCGCTAGTCTGCTTCGCCGCTTGGGTAGTTTGACACTCCTTCAACTCTAATTCTAACTCTTAAATTAACATACAGGGCTCCGTATGTCAGACCTCCCCCCTAGAAAAGAGTTTAAGGAGTATAGTATATAATATTAAACATAATACATAAATAGATTCACCACCAGATTGGCAACAGCAAGATTATAATGAGGATATAATAAGGATATCACCCAAAGCAGGCAACGTCTCCAGGTACCACATCAGAACATAGCCGGAACGTAGCTGGAGCGTTATTCGAACTGCAAGGCATCTCACAGCTGAAGGCTTGACAGCGCACTACTAAAGCATGATATTTACCTCGCTACAAGGGAGAGCTAATTGCCAAAATCCTCTCTTTAAATGTATCTTACTGCTGTATGAGGCCAACCCGGTAAATGTAATCTTTAACAGATACGTGATAGGCAATCGGCTAGCACGTTCTGGACCCCCTTAATATGTTTGACATCCAGGGATTATTCCTGCAGCAACAAACTCCACCTGGTCAGTCGTTGGTTTTTATTTTGGAACTTATGCAAAAATGTTAAGGGGTGATGGTCAGTATACACAGTGATGGCACCAGAGGCAGATTGCACATAGACAGCAAAGTATTGAAGGGATAAAATTAATGCTAACAGCTCCTTCTCAATGACTGAATAGTTACGTTGGGCAGAATGTAATTTTTTACTGAAATACCACACAGGATGCAATACTTCACAGTCGTCTTCCTGGAGCAACACTGCACCAACCCCGGTATTGCTCGCATCCACTGCTAGGGAAAAAGATCTGTTAAAATCAGGAGCTCGGAGTACAGGATAATTAGATAATATATATTTGGTAGCAATAAAGGCCTCCTCACATTCAGAGGACCAATCAAACTTCACATCCTTACGGAGAAGATCTGTCAGGGGAGCTGTCAACTTTGAAAAATTTAAGATGAAACGCCTATAATAACCAATCATGCCTAGGTACCTTTGGATATGTTTTTTAGTGCTAGGAGTTGGGAAATCTAGAATAGACTCTACCTTTGCTTGAGGAGGTGCAACCTACCCCTGACCTACCGTATATCCTAGATACTGGACCGTACTCTTTACAAAGGTGCATTTCTTAAGATTAACCACCAGATTAGCATCAGCAAGATTTAAGAACAGCAATCTAAGTTGGTAAAGATGCTCCTCCCATGACTGTGAAAAGATAAGAATATCATCGATGTAGACAACGCACCCAGGTACCCCTTCAGTCACCAAATTCATGAGGCGCTGGAATGTAGCTGGAGCGTTTTTCAAGCCGTAGGGCATTACGTTACAGCAGAAGGCTTGATTGTTGACTACAAAGCATGATATTTCCCTAGCTCTAGGGGTGAGAGCTACTTGCCAATATACCTTCATTAAGTCAATCTTGCTGATTTAGGTGGCTGTACCAATCTGGTCAATGCAGTCGTCGATCCGTGGCAGTGGGTATGTATCGTTCTTTGTGACAGCATTGACTTGCCTATAGTCCATACATAACCTATGGCTCCCGTCTGGCTTTGGCACAAGTATGACCGGACTACTCCACTGGCTTAAGGCCCTTGTGATCAGCTCGTTAGATAACATAAAGTCAAGCTCGACCTGCAGTATACTCCTGCGTTGTGGCGAGACACGGTAGGGGGATAGTTTAATGGGAGTTGCATCCCTTACGTCGATGTCGTGCATGGCCAAAGAAGTGAGCCCTGGAGTATCACGGAACACACTGGGAGACTGAGATAAAACAGAGATTAGTTGGTTCGCTTGATCAGAGGGAAGATGACATAGTTTAGATGGTAATTCCCCCCAAGCTACTGAATTATACTGAAAGTTGGATAGGCTACATGACAAGTCAAAGTCTGCATGGATACCTTCAGGCTCTGGAACAGTCTGTTGCGGGTCAGTAAGAGAACTGAAGACTTTGTCTGCACCAGGCTGTCCACAGGTCCTGACATTCACTGCCACAGTGGGAGAATCTGGAAGAGAGGAATCAGGGGACCTATGGTAGGGTTTCAACATATTTATATGGAATACTTGCGTGGGCTTTCTCCTGTCTGGGGTAGTTACTAGATAATCGGTAATGCTCACCCTCCAAATGATCTTATATGGGCCCCTGAACTTGGCAGATAAAGGTTGGCCAAAAAGGGGGAGCAGGACCAAAACCTCATCACCGGGCTGAAACTCCCTCTCACAGGCTTTTCTGTCATACCATTTCTTCATGGAGCTTTTAGCCATTGTCAAGTTTTGAGCGGAAAACTCACATGAGGATCTCAGCCGGGTTTTGAAATCTGAAACATACTTGAGGAGGTTTTGGTTCCCCTCCTGGCCAACTAGGCTATCCTGCAATAGTTGCAAAGGACCTCTTACCTGGTGACCGAAAACTAGCTCATTAGGGGAAAAACCCAGGGATTCAGTTGGAACCTCACGAGTAGCAAATAAAAGAAAAGGTGCCCCCTTATCCCACTCAACTCCGGTCTCTGTACAATACTTACGTAACATTCCCTTTAATATCTGGTGATATCGTTCAAGAACCCCTTGACTCTCTGGGTGGTAGGTGCTAGACTTAACATGCTCGATACCCAACTCCTTCAGGGACTGCTGAAAAATGTTAGAGGTAAAATTAGTTCCTTGATCACTTTGCACCTCATGGGGGAAACCCATTCTGGTGAAGAATTTGAGCAGTTCCTTGATGACAGTTGGAGCAGAGGTAGTCCTTAAGGGTATACCTCTGGGTAGCGAGTTGCCATGTCCATGATAGTTAATAAATAAATGTTACCTTGGGAAGTCTTAGGCAATGGGCCTACAATGTCCACTACCACCCGAGTAAAAGGATTCTCGAAAACGGGCAAGGGCACGAGAGGATGTACAGGCACCTTCTGATTGGGTTTTCCTGTCATCTGGCAAGTGTGACACACTCTACAAAACTCCACTACATCTGCACGCATTCCTGGCCAGTAAAAGTGGGCTCTGATTCTGTCTAGAGTTTTTCTCACACCTAGGTGTCCTGCCAATGGTATACAATGTGCCATTTCCATGATATCTCTACGACAAGGTTTGGGGACTACTACTTGATGGACGTCCCAAGCCCCGTCATCGATTGGTCTGTGTGGCTGTGTCCATCTACGCCACAATACTCCTCCTTTGAGGTAGAAACATTCACCACCCTCCTCACATTCCTCTTCACTCACGGACCTGGCAGCTAACTCCTTGCATTCACTATCATCTCTCTGTAGCTCTACCAGGCCACTAGGACAATTTGGAGGGGTTTCATGGTCATCGTTAGGGTCAAGATGAGCCATAAAGGTGTCAGATAAATCCACCTCAGTCACATCATCAGGCACAGTTGGAGCGTCATTCATACTCTCATCATCCCTTTCATCAACTCTTACATTCGGTACATTTCTGTCTGAGGGAACTGCTACTTGAGACATTGAACGTGTGACAGCACACACAGGGAAAACTGTTGGCATCTCCTTTTCGAGCTCACCGGTTAGTGGCTCGTTAACAGGGGAAAGTGACAAAATGGGGTCTGGTCGGACCTTCTCACCTGCTACATCATTCCCCAAAAGGAGTGTTACCCCAGGCACAGGGATATCTTGGGACCTACACACAGCTATGGTGGCCTCCCCCTTGTAGTAACTCACATTCAATTTCGCCTTTTACCAAGTGTGCATAAAATTAGCCTCCAGCACCTCTCATTACAACTGGTTCGCCAGGTGGGCACTCAGTGTAAGGATTCACCATGAGGGTGCTAGTAGAACCTGTGTCTCTCAGAATTTTTACCTCATGCATACAACCATTTAATCTCACGTTGCCAGATGAAATAAAGGGACGGTAACTGTCCTGCACTGATGGTGAAATTATTATTGGCTTAACCCTAGTGGGTTGCACCACACATGCTACTACACCCCTGTCTAGATGATTTACGTTAGCTGCTAGGTACTCCTTCTGTCGGGAGTCCTGCATTAAAGGAACTTTTGGTGCTAGGTACCCCTTCTGTCGGGAGTCCTGCATTACAGGCACATATGGAGTTTGAGATACGGCGGAAACTGTCTGCCCCGATCTCTCTGTTCTCTCCTTGGCCCAGCACTGATAAGCTAGGTGGCCTCTCTTGCCACAAAAAGTACATACTTTAGGGGATACGGGAACGTTCCCTCTTTGAGCATTACTATTACTTTGGGGCCCACCTCTGTTACCATTGCCCTGAGTCGCATTTTTAGTTGGGGGAACAATTCTATTTCGGCTAGCTGGAGAAGACGTTATACGCTTGTGACTGGGTCTGTCAGATTTGTGATTGGGATACTTAAAATTAGAACTAGAATTATCGTAGGGCTTCTTTCCACAAAATTTGTTGTTGAGCACGTATGTGTCAGCCATGTCAGCGGCGTCGGCAAGACAATCTACCTTTTTCCCCTTTAAATGATAGGATACAGAAGAATCAATTTTCCATAGGAAATTTTCTAACAGGACCAACTCCTTCAGATCGTTGTAGCTTGTGACTTTCTTACTCTTGACCCAATGATTGAAAGTTTTAGTCATGGTCCTGGCCTATGGGTTTCTTCTACTTTCTTCTGGTTTTTACGGAAAGATTGCCTGTAAGCCTCAGGCTGCAATTGATAGGTTTTTAGGATAGCTTCTTTGAGATTGTCATAATCCTGCCTAACTTCTGCTACTTCTGACAAATACGTGGCTCGACCCTGCCCTGTCAAAACGGTTTGCAACATAAAAGGCCATTGATCTCTTGTCCACTTCATACCTCCAGCAACTTCCTCAAACAAAACAAAGAAATCCTGCACATTATCCTCAGTGAAAGGTGGAATGACACTGGTCATAGTTAATCCCAGAGGGGGAGCAATTACGGGAGCATTTGTATTGACATTTAGTTGAGCTATACGATATTGATATTCACATTGTTCGGTCGTTGCTCTGGCTTTTATGCTGGCTTCTTCGGTATTTGCTCTGGCTTTTATGCAGGCTTCTTCGATATTTATTCTGGCTAGTTCTATTTTTAGTTTGGCTTGTTCTAGTTCGAATATTTGATCACCAGTCAAACCAGGTGGCAATTGTTCATCAAGTTGGCTAGGTTTACTCGGAATCCCACCAACTGCTCCGTCACCCTCCCTGCCTTCTACAGGGAACAGGTGGGTTTTTATGGTCTGAGCCACCTCTACTTTAGACATGTTTGAGACAGTTAACTGGAGATGTGAGGCAAGCACTTTCAGTTCGGATTTTGACAGACAGTCAATATCAGGGGCTGTGGGTTCTGATTCTATGAAAACTCGAGCATCTTCGTCATTAATTAGATAAGGCATGATTAATATTTGATTTTTAAGTAGTGAAACGGTAATGAAACTGAGTGAAACTGTATGAAACGAATCCTGGCGAGGTCGCCACTCTTCTGTTACGTATCTTGATCCTCAAGTGGTTAACTTGATGAATCTAGATAGCACAGAGATATATTTTAAGGTATCAGTCAGCTGAAGGCAAAACAAAAGTAAAATCTAATAACATTATTTCCTTTTGTTGCTTCCTTTCCTTTTGGATCTTAGGACTTGGTATCCTTTATTGACTGCTACTCTTTAATTATGAAAAATACTGAAACTAATTAAAGTCATGTAGTATTTATAAAGAATTATTATTTAACCGAAGCTTAGTAGGCTATGGTTATGAACCGAAGAAGTTATATCTAAAGAAGGACTATTAATTCTATAAAAAGTCTTGAAAGATAAATATTAAAGTAAGAATATTTCTGTCTCTTACCCTTTTTGAAATGAATAGATAGTTTTCTTATATGTCCTTTTATTTATATTTGATGTAATTATTCTTGGTTCTTGTCTTACGTTAACAGTATTATATTATTATTATCATCAGGATTAATATCAAAGTCACATAAAAAGTTAGATATATATTTAATAATTAGATAAATGTATTTCTTAACCACGTAACATTGAGGTTTGATTATGAGTAAATTAAGTTACAGGATCGCTTCATAGATTCGATTCAGGTCTCACTCAAATAATATGAAAAGCAAAAATAATATTTTGAAGCTAAAAGCATTTTCTTCAGCTTAGGAAATCACTAGAAGTAATATTAACACAGCCATGTTAGTCTAAGGCGATATTACTAATATGAGACAATAGCATCACCGTACTAAGCACCGTTAAGCAATGTAAGCTTAATTAACCCGTGGAGCCCCGGCTAGTTTTGTAATGTTTGTTCACCAGAACCCGGCCGGTTTTCAAAAAATGGTTTTATTCCAGAAACAATAGCGAATGGGTTAGGAATGAAGGAAAAACCACGAAAAACCGCTCAAAAAGCTTAAAAAATGGTCCTACAGAGCCCCCAAAAACGTATTTTACAAGAGTACAAAATTTAAGGCAATTACCCCCAAAAACCAGGTTATTGCGCGCTCACGCGCACGCACGTGGACTTTGAGAGTTTTCAACCATCGGCACGGTTGCGTGGGATACGTACACAGTTCCCATACAAATCTGAGCCCTCTTGAGTGGCTACACCTGAGGTTACGGTCGGCGCAATTAGGGTGACGCGTCAGGCGCGTCTCTGGGGCTGTGCGTTACATACATCGCCGACGCGTCAGACGCGTCGCTGGGGCTGTACGGGTTAAAAGAAAATGAAAGAACTCGTAAGTATTAATATAAAACAATAGTATTACTTTCATTATAACCCAATTACTTAAAGAGTTGCTTTAGTCCACAAGTTAGTTAACTAAAATAGTTAAGTACATAATAACAGCGTTAACGTTAATTCTTCCCTATCAAATAGTTAAGTACATAATAGTAGCGTTAACGTTAATTCGCAATCAAATAGTTAAGCACATAATAGTAGCGTCAACGTTAATTCCCAATTAAATATCTCACTAACCAACATAACGTAAGTGTTTACACGGAACACACTTAACACACACTTATATAATCTGACTGACAGTCACAATCCCATTATAATACTTCACCCCGTCTTCCTCCAGCTGCATGTTCACCTTCCCCAACTCCAAATGAGACTGATTTGAATGCCCACTACTCGGGTCTTATATACTAAACAATGATGGTGTAGGAACGAATCAGGAGGCGGCTGATGGTGCGCGCCCCTATCACAGCTCCTCGAGTTGCATAGCAGGTGTGTGGTCCAATGGGGGCTCCTGGCGTCGATCATACGTCATAGCGTTGGGTCATCGAAGTAGTTTGCAGGGTCCCATATGACGCACGCAGGTGTGAAGGCTTGTTTGCTGGTATGCGGACGAGCTGGTTTCCCACTCGCTGGTTCGCTCGCTAGTCTGCTTCGCCTCTTGGGTAGTTTGACACTCCTTCAACTCTAATTCTAACTCTTAAATTAACATACAGGGCTCCGTGTGTCAGAATATATACAAAACATTTGTTTCTATATTCCAACTACTCCCTCTCGGGCATAGGCTGAGAGCCTGTACAGTCTACGACAGAACTGCTGTTATTGCCTGAGGCAATGTGTTAGTTCACTTACCTTTTAATAGATGGCCCTTTAATTACTTCTAATAAAAGGGAGAGGGGTTAATATAGAGGTTGGAAGGAGGAGGAGTCAAACGTGTGTGTGTGTTCTAGAACAGCACGCAGAATAAGTTTATTTTAACATAACACACAGGCTATGTTATAAGATTAGCCCATGCTGGATCACAAATAAGTAACATACATCAGGTGTTGCGTTATTTATGGAATTTAATATACAGACAATCAAGTTTCTATCCTTCGCAACTTCCCATTCCCCCCTCCTCCCCTTCTTTCTGCTTCCTTCCCCCTTCTCTCTTTTTCTCTCCCCCTTCTCTCTCTTAACCGAATATATAATTTTCCTTATCATCGTGTTCAAAGCTGTCCATAAAAATTACGTTGGTGTTTTAATAATACTGTTCTTTTTACCTTTACTGATTCTCAATTATAACTCGTATTCTATTCATTACCTTAGACAAATTGTTATAGAAAATAAATAGATATGCTCCGTTGCAACACCACTCAAATTTGCCTACCTTGACGTCCTGGTTAGTGTGAACAATCGTATTAATATATAAGTAATTGAAACGGGATGTTACAATCCGTGTATCAAGACAGGTTGGATCACATTTCAATCTAGCTTGGACCAAATTATAATCAAGTATATAAATCATAAATACAAGATAATATCGGCTCAGTTAGAGAAAACACTTTAGTTGAGCCGAAATGTGTTTCTTTGTAACAAAAACAAATTTTGATATTAAGAGTAAATATTTGTTTTTTTCCATATCACTATTCACAGCACTGGTAGACCAATTCATAATCTACCTTAACATGTAATATGACACGCTATGATTATTGCATTATTCTTTTCTCAGTGTATTCTTAATTACTAGCTTAATTACTGTGGCTTCCCACTATCAGTAAACAGTTCGGCGCTACCTATTGTAATGATTTACTATAAAGTAAGTCATCGAATTGAACAATTAACGATACTCCAAGCAATCTGGTTATGTTGTTTTAAAGTTGATGTAAATTGTTTAGGCTTTTTTATTTTTACTTTAATTGTTTAAATTATCTTCCAAACATAATTAAAAGTATACTATAGCTTTGTGTATGTTACCTTGAATTTTATTTAATATTTATTATTTCACCATCATTATGTTACGGTGAACATTGGAATCGCACACACATTATATATTAGATATAAAGGGTTCATAAAGGTAAACAAAACATTTACAATTTATATTTATTCAATCAATATGATCTTCAAACAACAGCTGCATCAAATACCTCCTGCATTCTCTATTGGAACAGATTTGGAACAGCGACGGATTACCTCCCCCCCCCCCCTTATCCCTCTCCTCCGGCACTTTCCTCTCCTAATGTGGCCCATATTCTGTGACGCCTCCCGGCGCTGGCAGAATGGTTGCGTGGGGCATTGCAGCTCGCTAGCGCTCGCCAGGATGGGGGGATAGGCTACAGTTGTCCTAGAATGATCTGCTTTATTTCATTAGGGTCGTGTTGCCACAGACAGTCTAGAAATGGTCTTTGTTTTGGTCTGTGACCGCGCCTTATATTTTATATTCACTATAATATAAATGTTGCTTGTGTGGAAAGCGAGCGAGAGAGGGTGAGGGAGTACACCTGGCAGCGGGGGGGGGGGGGGGGGGGGGGGGGGGGGGGGGGGGGGGGGGGGGGGGGGGGGGGGAGCTATGCCGCGGCTTGCTTGGGCGCTGACGGCGTTGACGGCCGGGTGGTCAACTAGTCCCTGCCCATCGCGGCCGCATGTTCTTTACCAGCTCAGAGCTTGCCTGACACGCGTATCGTCTACATCCTTTGCAATTCTGTCCCCCATACTCGCCACTTTGCATACTATTTCTCTCTCTCGACTTCTTTCTCATTCTCTAATCTTTATTAAACTCAACATCCCTTCTGGTTTCAGCATAGACGTTCACCGTCGGCCAGTCGTATTGTACGCGAAGCTCTCAGATATTTCTATGTATGAGGTTTGGAGAGACAGACTTTTCCGTGTGTGTCCTCTCTCGGGAAGGTTGTAGACCGGTATATGTCTCCCTGGCAAGGTGTTGAGTGATTCTGCTGGGTTATTTAAAGCTAGACTGGGGGTAAGGTTACTGTGTCGTTGTCTCCAATGTGTGCAGTGTTAGCTAAGCCCTGTACGACATCGACAGGTACTGTGGAAGCCTAGGTTGTCTTTGGGTGGGTTTACTTTGCGAGCACAGCACTATGGTGTGAGAGGGCCATAGCCTATCCCTCACAACATAGTGCTGCCTCTTTGTGTTGACTTCTGAGGGATCGCCAGGATAGAACTAGGTACTAGAGACCTAGATTTATCAAGAGAGCATCCCCGTCATATAACGTAATCTTCATTATACCACCTTCTGACAACGTTAGGCTACGAGCCGCATGCTCGCCCATTGTTGCCCTGCCTTGATACCCCAGCTAGACTTTATTAACTAAGCAAACACTGGTTAGAGATAAGCTCCATTATTATATGTATGCCACATTATTATTCACTGCACTTTTGAGCCGAGGTTGTTGTTGAGTTGCACAACCCTAGTAGGCTGTTGCGTTGTGTCGCGAAGCATTTCTTTAGTTGTCGAGCATTACTACCTTTGCGCAGTCTTTATTATTCGCCTGCCTATTATTACTATATGTCCTAGCATTTATTGTGACCCGTATTCTGCATTATAATTGTTCAAGATTCTTTACGAACATCTTCCCAGCATCAGACTTATTTCAGAAGTTTCCAGTTGATGTTGCAGGACTAGCATTGCACTTTCTTTAATACAGGAGTGCCAGTTATTTGAGTATCTACCATAACGTTAATTAATCACGTTAACTATCTTTTCTTTGTGTAACCTAATCGAGTAATCTTTTACTGTTTGAGAATAGGCTGTTTCATCGAGCGTCAGCCTAGTGTGTGTGCACCAGTTACCGAGTCTTAGGATACCACGTTGTCCAGGCACGACTCAGGGCAGTAATTGTGTTTTGTTTTCCAGTGTTTAAGGCAGGGGTTGGATCTAGTGTTACCGTTGTTGCATTTTTCCATTATCTAGTCCAATGTTGAAGAGCCCTGTGTCTTTGAGAACCTGGATCGTAACAATTCCATTCCATGACATGATGGCCCACACATTATCTATGGGTTCATGTTACACACCCTTGTGGGCCAGCTAAACCCCGGATGGGGTAAGGTCAGCTGAAGGTATTGAGGGATAAGCCTTTACAACGGCACCTCGTAGCTACTTTCTATTTTTCAAGTTTTCTGAAGATGTAGAGAGGGGAATAGGGGTGTTGGAGAGAGAGGAAGCTGTTGTAGTGGCTATGTTATGTGTGATATTAGTCTGTATACGTCATAAGGCTCAGGATGGCCATGACACGCACCGAAGACAGCAGCATTTCCTCAATAATTCTAATACCTTTACTAATTTGCCCGGACCAGTGTGTGTGTGTGCGTTTTATGTTATGTGTGAGTGTTTTGTGCCCATTGCGTTGTGTGTGATCATGTGTGTGATGTGCGTTTTATGTTATCGGGTGCGTGCGTGTGTGTTTTGTATCCTGTCGGATTGTGGGTGTGGGTGTGGGTGTGGGTGGGTTGGTGCTTGGTGTGATGAAGCGCCGTCTTCCCAAACATTACAAATTGTGGAGGTCATAAGTATATGTATTATCCAACTTATTTCTTAAGGCTTAAGCCAACACAAATACCTTAAATCCTAAGTGTTATTGTTACACTTAATATATTATTATGTTCCTTCCAACAACCAACAATACTCCTAAAATCGATTAATGAAATTTACAAACACATGTGGCAGTCCGTGGACTCGAACCCAGGATGCTCACACCGAAAATCAACACCTTATACATCGCACCACGAAGACAGTTAAAGGTTGGTGGACACTGCCTACGATTTATTATGCAACTTCGAATCCTGCATATCAATCTAAGCATGTATATACAGTATAATTATAAACTAATATAGACGTGTTCTTCGGGAATCGTAGTTTAAGTAGGAAAAGGATAACTAGCGAGGCATATAGCAACAGGTGTTGTTCGCTGCCTCGCTAGTTATCCTATTCCTAATCAATATATGTTTGTTACTTTTGCCATCTCTAACATTTATTATGCATATGTAAATTTAAAAACAATCGCATAGTATTTATCTGCGTATTTTAGAGGGTATCATGTACGTCCTTAAGAGAGGAAGAGAGAGAGAGATATTTGATTTTGCCCCGAGGGGCGAGTTTATTGAGCAGCGCCCCCCATCCTGTGAGGGGACAACCACTAGTAAGGCGATACATACTGCTCAAAGAGCCATTATTCCACTGAAACAACAGCATCGTCGTCTGGTTACATTCATATTTGTGTTTATAAGTCAGGTTGGCATTATTCAGATGTGTTATTATAGTTTCCTCATTTAATTGTCACATGATCTGTATATACGTATCTCATTAAACGAGAGAGAGAGAGCTAGACAGGTGGGAGGGAGGGGAGAGGAAGCGGGTGAAGAATTAGGAAAGTTGGGGTGTAAGGGAGAAGGGGAGGAGGGGGGAATGGAAAGTGTGAAGGATAGAAACTTGATTGTCTGTATATTAAATTACATAAGTAACGAAACACCTGATGTGTGTTACTTATTTGTGATCCAGCATGGGCTAATCTTATAATATAGCCCGTGTGTTATGTTAAAATAAACTTATTCTGCGTGCTGTTCTAGAACACACACACACACACACACGTTTGACTCCTCCTCCTGCCAACCTCTATACTAACCCCGCCCCCTTTTAGTAGAAGCGATTAAAGGGCCGTCTATTAAAAGGTAAGTGAACTAACACATTGCCTCAGACCATGATAGCAGTTCTGTCGTAGACTGTACATTCAACCGTACATTAAACGGCGAAGCCCGTGAGGTCTCGTTCCAGTCTAGGGGGTGAGACATGTGAAACACTTTGGGACACAACCAGCCCCCAATATCTTGCCTTCGCAAGATGCACGGTTGCCCTCAATGCTTGAAGCAGCCACATCTCTGAAGCTGCTTCACTCCAGTGCTTCACTGTCTCATCACCTAAAAGCGGACACTCACTCTCATAACTCACTAGGCATTGCCCCCTGTAGCATATTTTGAATATGGGAATATTCATACAATGCTATTTAATCAGGGAACAATGAGGGTATTTTGTTGGCGTTTCGGTGGGCTTTGTGGTAATGCACTGATACTAGGTACAGCAAAAATTCCATCCCAATAATATCTTCCCATTGATACATCGGGATTCGAACCCGGGACCATTGGATTACCAGTCCAGTGGCATGACCACTCCACTACACCTGTATATATACCGGTATATATATATATATATATATATATATATATATATATATATATATATATTGTGACGCATGTCCACGTGTGAGCATGCTGTACAGAACGCCTAGTCATGCCCCACTCTCGCTAGGATCGTCAGGGCAGGAACTTTGGCTGTAGTCTATGTAGAGTTTCCTAACTTAGTTCGTGTGAGCCGTTGTACTATAAGTATTATGAATATGTATTTTGTTTTCATCTGAGTCAACGAGTTCTATTTTATATCATTAGTTATAAGTATTGTGTGTAAAACTTATTTGTAATGATGGGAAGAGAAACAGCCACAGTTAGGTGTCAGTGGGTACGCCAGGCAGGAGGTAGGCCTAACTCACAAGCACTCCTCCCTCCCTCAGTGCTAGGGGGAGCCTTTGTGTATCCCAGAGGAGAGAGAGAAATTACGTAATGGTTGTCAGTGGGCGGTCCTTAGTAGTTCACGTTGGGCTCACTAGAGGGCCGGGTATAAAGGGGAAGTCTAGCCATTTTTTCATCAGAACTCATTAGGCAGAGCGACTTCTCATTTCCCTTGCTAACTATTTATATTCTTCTGACTGATGGGAACTTTCTCTACTACCTTACATTCTTATTTCCTCTTTTCCCTGCCCTGTTTAACTTCCATGGTCCCGTTGGTGCAGAGCTAGTCAGCCAACGTATTATCGCTTGAGTTCTCACGAGATACTTGCCTATTAGATAGCCTATTTTGGAAGGGTTGACTTAGAATAGGATTGATTTATGTTTGTTGCACTTGCATATGCATTTCCCTGTGTGTTATTATTATTATTCCTGTTTTCTGCTAGTGTAGGTAATGCTAGACTGGGGTAAGGCTTTTCTGTGTTACGAGTTGTTGTTTGATGCAGTGGTTAAGCGATAAACCTGCATACTCGTTTCGGTTCAGTGAAGCCTAGGTTGTCTTCGCGGCTGACTGTGTTGAGTTAATAATTTACAGTGCGTGAGGGCAAGAGCCTAACCACCCTGTATTTTATTAACAGTTTGTTTTTACTTTGTCAAGGAGCCGGGAGAAAACCAGATACAAGGGATCTGGATTTCTCAAAGTGCACTTGTTAGTTTTAACGTAATACTTTAAACAGTCGTGAGGACTTCGCTAGGCTACAAGCCGTTTATGCTCAGTCACTGCTACCTTTTGCCCACAGTACCCCAGCTAGATTTTACTCGATTAGTAGATACAGAATAGTATTGAAGCTTTCCTTATGTATGATATTGTTTATGCACTATTGATTTCATGTGTTGCAAGCTTGGCTACTTTAGTGATTAGTGGCCCACCCACGAGCACAATCCGAGTAGGCTATTGCCGTTGCATTTGCAGAGTACTTCCTTTTAATGTTTGCCATTTACTATTGCATATTCTTTTAATTATTCTTATGCCAATTTAAGCCTTTAATAGTATTTAATTGCCAGTGTTTTTGCTTATTGAATTACTGTTCAAAAATCCGATACGTACTTCTTACGAGCATCCGAGAAGCACCTAACTTTTTTCAGAAGATTCCTTGCTCGATGCTTAAGGACTATTAATTAACGTAACGTAATAGTGCCGATCCGAAGTAGAGGGTGGTGGACTTCTTAAGTTCATAGTCAAGGGTGGATTACTTTGGCTTCGGCCAACACTATTCTTTGGTGTTGTTGTTTCTTACTTCATAGTTTGATTGTTGACCAGACTAGATAATTCTTGTCTCTTTATTCGTCTGTTGTTGAACACTAGTACCGAGTTCTTGTATACCCCGTTATAGCAGATTGAACTCTGGAGGGTATTGGTGTTTTTTGTTCGGCTGGCAGTACTCGGGGGTTGGGATCGTGTGTTTCCGTTGTGGCAGCGAGCCGTATTCGAGTCCTGATTGAGAGCCCTTGTGTACCCGAGTGCCAGTTCGTAACAAATGGCGACCTTGCTTAGGATTTTGTGAACAGTATAAATTTTTGCAGAGTTGTACATTTGTTTGTTTGTATTTTAGCGTGCATATTGAAGAATATTTTTTTTGTATGGCAATTAGTAAAGCATTTAAGAGACTCCAGTTAATTTAGTAATTAGTGCTTGCATAGGAAGTTTAACACTTTTGTCTCGAGAATTTTTTTGTGGACTTCAGTATGTCGTGCATTAGCACTGACGATGAGCGAGAGATGTCATCTGAAGGTGTGCCGTTAGTAACCAGTGAGGAGGATGCTAGAGTTTTTGTGAGTAAGCGATACCACGTGATGGAGGAGAGGCTGACTGGGGTGGATGTTTGTGGCTTGCACCTGATAGCCAAGGTTTTGGGCATTTCCAATGTAGCAGGGATGTCCAAGGGGGAGCTGATTTCCTGGGTGTTGCGTGGGCGACATGGGGTTTCGGAGGAGAGGGCGTTTGGGGGGTTTCCTCCCCAGATCCCCTCTCACTCGACTCCCACAGTGCCGTCCACTCAGTTACCGGAGGTTAGCACTCTCCCACAGAGGGATGAGAATTGGCAGATTGGAGTGCCCTCGGGTGGTGCACGTGGTGGTTCCCCAGTTTTTGCCCCCCCTCCTTCAGTAGTGGCAGCTCCCTCTTCCTGCCTGTCTCCAGATATGGTATTTAGACTTGAGCTTGCTAAGATTGAGGCTAGGAAGCAGGAGATTGAGGCTAGGAAGCAGGAGGATGAGACCAGGAGGCAGGAGGATGAGACGAGGAGGCTTGAGATTGAGGTTAGGAGGCAGGAGGATGAGACCAGGAGGCATGAGGCCGAGCTTAGGTACGACTCAGAGAAATATTGTGGTAAATTAGATTTAGATAATACTCGTGCAGAGTCGACAGGGACTCGGATGGGCCGTGAGGGCCAAGTAAGAGAACAGTCCTTAGTCAAATTGGTGCCGGTATTTAGTGAAACTGAAGTCAGAATTTTTTAATCGTTTTGAGAAGAAGTGTAGGGAGCATAATTGGCCTGAAGAGAAGTGGGCAGCTCTAGTCTCCTCAAGACTTACGGGTAAGGGTCTGAAGGCTTATGATGCACTGCCTTTAGAGTCTTGCATTGACTACCCAGAATTGAAGAGAGCTGTCCTACGGGCATACGAGTTGCAACCGGAAACATATCGATTGAAGTTTCGGGGTGTTACAAAGACTAGGGAGGCGACCTTTCTTGAACATGCCCGGGACTTAAAAGATGCACTTAAAAACTGGACACGTTCTGAGAAAGCTGAGACGGCAGAACAGTTGACTGAGCTGTTTCTGCTCGAGCAGTTTTATAAGTGTACTGGTGCAGAAATGACTTTAACTATTAAAGAAAAGAACCCAAGAACTCTTCAAGAGGCAGCTGAGATGGCTGACCTCAGGTTGTCGCTAATCAGGGGATGTGAATCTGTAAAGCGTGTTAATGCAGTTCCCAAGGGGCGCGATACTCCAAACCCTCGAGCTCAGGACAATCACTATAGATATAAACCTCAGTTTAAAAGCCAAGATACCAGGACTGAACCAAAGACTACAGCCGTCCCATTACAGAAGGGTCAGAACTCCGCCCCTTATCAGAAGAGACCGATAGGGGAAGTGGAATGTTTTCATTGTAGAAAGAAGGGGCATTATGCAAAATCTTGTCCTAGTAAGCTGCCAACTGCAGCCGTGTCTTTGGTGCGCAGCATAGGTGTGGCTGAAATGTCGTCTGGATTTACCCAGGGTAGTTTGCCAGCGGCAGGGTCACAGGCTATGTATAAGACTCAGGAAGGCTCGTCCCCTGTCCGTTATGTCTTTTGCGCCCATAGAGGGACCGGTAGGGTAAGTTGGGCGGGTTGCCAGCATAAGGTGGAAGTTTTGCGTGATACTGGAGCTTCACAGACACTTTTGAAGAATTTCACGGGGCGACCAATTAATGCGGCACGGGTGGTTGTTGTTCAGGGTATTAATGCGACCAGGTCATACCCGTTGGTTCATGTGGAGCTGGAAATTGATGGTGTGATTAAGGACTTAGATGTTGGGATCGTTGAGAAATTGCCAGTGGAGGGCGTCGACCTTCTTCTCGGCAACGACTTTGCGGTGCCTACTTTAGAAGTTCCACCCTTAGTCGTTGCCGAGAGGCCGGCCGACGTGAGTAGGGAGGAACAAGAGTGGGTAGTGAGTTGTCAACGCCAACAGATGGCATGTGTGGTAACTCGTTCCCAAGCATTTAAGGTATCACAGCCTATTTCCCAGGCCACAGAACAGCGGAGGAAGGGAATTAAGGAGAAGCGGAAGGCTGGGAAAAGTTTGAAGAGTTTAGAACCAGTGGCTCTCCCAAAAGACCCAATAGCAGGACCTTTGACCGAGTCTGTTGTAACTCCAGTGCCTAACACAGTTGATAAAGTAGTGGAGGAGGCAGAGACTCAGAGACAGCACCGTTACCTGCAGCGAGAAAACCGGATGTCTAAGTTGGATGTTGGGGGAGGGCATGAGTTGTTGACCAAGCAGTTAGACATGTTGGCTCCCACAGACATTCGAAAGTTGCAATTAGAGGATCCCGAGGTTTTGCAGTGTACCAATGGGGCTGTGGAGTTAGAAGAAGATAGGGATGCAAAGGCAGGGGATTTTTTTTTCTTTAATGGAATTTTATACCACCGATATCAAGATCCTAAAAGGAACTGGGAGGGCGGATCAGGTACAGTTGACCAGTTGGTCGTGCCAGAGGGCTGCAGGGAAAGTTTGCTTAGGTTGGCTCATGATTCTCCATTATCAGGACATTTGGGTGCCAAGAAAACGGTGGCGGCTTTGGGGAAATTGTTTTGGTGGCCGGGGATGAAGTCTCATGTGCAGTCATGGATAAACTCATGTGATATTTGTCAACGTGTCGGGAAACCGAACCAAGTTATTCCTAAGGCTCCGTTACACCCTATTCCTGTGATTGGGCCACCCTTTAGTAAAATTATTGTTGACATGGTTGGTCCACTCCCTCCCACTAAGGCTGGAAATAAATTTTTGTTAACCATAATGGATGTTGCCAATAGTTACCCCGATGCATACCCTATGAAAAATGGAATGGCTAAGACGGTAGTCAGTAACTTGTTGTAGTACTTCTCAAGGTACGGGTACCAGGAGGGGATTCAGTCTGATCAGGGATCTAATTTCACCTCCAACATGTTCAAGCAAACAATGCAACAGCATGGGATACGAGCAGTAGTATCGTCAGCGTATCACCCTGAGAGTCAAGGGGTGCTTGAGCGGTGGCATGCTACACTTAAAAGCATGCTCAGGTGTTATTGTGCTGACAACGGTATGGATTGGGATCTTGGATTGCCTTATGTGCTGTTTGCTGCTCGGGAGGTACCTGGTGAGAGCCTGGGATTTAGTCCAAACGAGCTGATTTTTGGACACCGTGTCAGGGGCCCCCTTAACATGCTGAAAGATATTTGGGAGGGGACTGTGCAGCCTTGTCCATTATTAAAGTATGTGCTTGAAAGCCGTGAGTGCATGCATAAGAGTCTGGAGATGGCAGGTAGAAATTTGACAGAATCACAAGCTTTGATGAAGGACAGGTATGATCGCAAAGTGAGGCTCCGGAAGTTCACTGTAGGACAAGAGGTATTAATTTTGTTGCCTTTGGTTGGTAACCCCCTCTCTGCGAAGTACACTGGACCTTATAAAATTGTAGAAAAAATTTCAGACTTAGATTACCTTGTTGCCACTCCAGACAGGAGGAAAAAGAACCAGTTATGTCACTATTATGTCAAAACTATTTTGCAGAATCTCTCGGTAGATAAGGCTCCTGGTCCAGATGAAATTCCTCCAATAGTACTTAAGAATTGCTCCTTGGTGCTCGCTCCTGTATTGGCATAATTTTTCCGTCTGTGTACTCATACCTCATGCTTCCCAGTACCCTGGAAAGAAGCAAACATCCATCCAGTTCCTAAAAAAGGTGCCTCTTCAGATCCATCAAACTACAGACCAATTGCTATAACTTCCACTCTTGGTAAAGTCTTTGAAATTATATTAAATAATCACATAATTAAGCATCTTGAGAATAATAAATTAATCAGTGATAGGCAATATGGTTTTAGACGATGTCGATCAACTGCAGACATGCTTTGCCTTCTTACGCATCAAATCAACCAAGCTACAGACCAACATGGTGAAACACATACAATAGCACTGGATATATCAAAGGCATTTGATAGAGTCTGGCATCAATCCTTATTGTCGAAGATGTCACACTACGGCCTTGCATCATTAGTTCCACTAATTTCTTCTTATCTTCATAACAGAAAAATACGTGTAATGGTAGATGGCCTTTATTCTCAATTTCACTCAATAAATGCTGGTGTTCCCCAGGGATCAGTTTTGGCCCCAATTCTGTTCCTCATTCATATCAATGATCTCATATCTACCACTCATAATCCAATACATTCCTACGCAGATGACTCAACACTCCACAGTTCCTTCACATTTACCAATTCTTTCACCCAACCCGATCTTATAAATTCAAAAATAAACACTGCAATTTCTCTGAACCAGGACCTTTCTAGAATTAATGGATGGGGACAAAAGAATCTAGTTTCCTTTAATGCACAGAAAACCAAGTACATTCAATTTTCTAACCGACAGAATCTCACTGACTCCCATATATTTTTTAATGATGTAAATATTCCCACTTCCCCTAGTATTGACATTCTCGGTGTAACATTAACTACTAACTTGAGCTGGACACATTATGTTAGAAGCATTGCTAAGAATGCCTCTAAAAAACTGGGACTCCTGTACAGAGTTCGAGAATCCTTCACTGACGAGCAGTTGGCCGTGATATATAAAAGTCATGTGCGTTCTCAGATGGATTACTGTTCACCTCTGTGGGGTGGAAGTGGAGTGGTTGCATTGAGGCAGTTGGACAAAATTCAAAATAAAGCTATTAGATTAATCAATAACCCTGCAATCACACAGGACCTTCCTACATTATCCATACGAAGAAACGTTGCATCCCTTGCATTATTCTACAGATATTTTCACAGCAATTGTTCCGAGGAACTTGCTTCAATTGTGCCGCCTCTCCACATCTTTCCCCGTAGAACTAGGGCAGCTGAGAGCGCCCATGAATTTACACTTTCTCCTCCACAATGCAGAACTTCTGCTTATCAGAATTCATTTATCCCCAGAGCTACTACTCTTTGGAATTCACTTCCCTCGAATTGCTTTCCACAAACTTACAATCTACAAATGTTTAAATCCAGTTGTTACAAACATTTTATGAATGGAGGATGCCTTTAGGCACATGGACCTTTTTGTTTTATCTGTGTTTTTCCTTCCTCCGTTCATTGTCTCTTTAAAAAAAAAAAAAAAAAAAAAAAAGTGAACCTTATTAAAGAGTATGTGAGGCGCCCCTCTGAGCCTCTCACTGTCCCTGTGATGGCTTGTTGCGGCCGTGGTAGAGAAGGAGAGGGGGACAGTCAAGCTTCAGAGGAGGATAGCTGGGATCAACATGTTTCAGCGGATCAGTGGGCGGGGAACTCGAGCCTAAGGGCTGACGAGGCTATAGCTCATTTGCCTGAGCCGCAGTTTGATGCTATCCGTCAGTTGTTCGGTTCATACCCCACTGTATTTGCTGAACACCCAGGCCTCACTACTCAGGCTATGCATGATGTTGACGTGGGGGACCATATACCCTTTAAGTCAATCCCGTACCGTGTGCCCCCCATAAAACTACCAGCTCTGAGGGATGAGTTGGAGTATATGCTCGGTAGAGGGTTGATAGAGAAAGGCACAGTTAAGTGGACTTCCCCCGTATCACTGCAGCCTAAGCCAGATGGCAAGGTACGCTTTTGTATTGATTTCCGTAGGTTAAACAGTTTGACTCCAACTAACCCATATCCTCTTCCTCGGGTTGATGATAGTGTTGACAAAATTGGTAATGCTCGTTTTTTGTCTAAAGTAGATTTAGTAAAAGGTTACTGGCAAGTACCTTTGTCCGAGCGTGCTAAAGAGGTATGTGGTTTTGTTGTGGACGGGAATACCTACCGGTGCAATGTTATGCCTTACGGACTTAAGAATGCACCAGCAACGTTTCAGAACCTGATGAATGAAATTGTAAAGGACATTCCGAATTGCACCGTATATTTGGACGATGTAATCATTTATGATGACGACTTTGAGAGCCATTGTGAGCACCTTGAGACCTTGTTCCGGAAACTTAGTGAAGTAGGTCTGGTAGTAAATTTGGCAAAGTGTGACTTCGTAAAAGCCACTGTGCAGTACCTTGGGTTTGTAGTGGGAAGGGGACAGGTGTGCCCTCCTCAGAACAAGGTACAGGCTATCAATACATTTCCGCACCCAACAACCAAGAAGCAGATTATGAGATTCTTGGGTATGATAGGCTACTACAGACGCTTCATAAAAGGTTACTCAACGGTGTTGGCACCTCTCAAAGATTTGTTATCTAAAGACAAAAAGTGTTTGTGGGCACCTGAGTGTGAAAAGGCTTTCACTTTGGTGAAACATTTGCTATGTACTCACCCGATACTCAGGGCCCCAGACTTTAACAGGCTTTTTCAGCTGGCAACAGATGCTAGTGGTGTAGGGGCTGGTGCCATCTTGCTACAGACAGACAATGAAGGTGTGGAACACCCAGTAAGTTTCTTTTCTAAGAAGTTCAATGCTGCACAAAAGAACTATTCTACAATAGAAAAGGAATTACTGGCGATTGTGCTGTCGCTCAGGCACTTCGAGGTGTATGTTCCAGCCTATGGCCCAGTCGTGGTTATCTACACTGATCATCACCCTTTGAGATTCCTGAATCAATTTCACAATCGCAATATGAGACTGACCAGGTGGTCTTTGATGTTGCAGGAGTATAACCTGGACATCCGTCATATTGCTGGATGTGACAATGTGATCGCGGATTGTTTATCAAGGGTGGATGATCAGTCGTAGGCTATCACAGGTGTGTGGGTTTGAGTGGAGGAAAATAGGCTGCCCTTATAGTGCAGCCGGGAAAAAACATATTAAAATATAAAAATCATATAAAAACTCTTTCTTTTGATATAGGTAATCGTATAAGTTTGTCATAGCCTATAGAGTTTGAGTAGTCCACACACTATCAAACGGCTGAGCTGCTGTAAGCTCACTCTGGGAGCATGATATTGTGTCTTTTTGCTATTGTTGGGAAGAGTTATAAAATGTGATTTTTTTTTTTTTAATAATAAGATGTGTTTTGGTGATAAACTCAGCTTTGTTTTAGTGCCATGGGTCGCTGGGTGTGAGGGGCTTGATGGGGTTCTGTGTTTGTCAGATTTTAGCTCAGGGTTGAGCGAGTAAATTCTTGGGGGAGGTGTGACGCATGTCCACGTGTGAGCATGCTGTACAGAACGCCTAGTCATGCCCCACTCTCGCTAGGATCGTCAGGGCAGAACTTTGGCTGTAGTCTATGTAGAGTTTCCTAACTTAGTTCGTGTGAGCCATTGTACTATAAGTATTATGAATATGTATTTTGTTTTCATCTGAGTCAACGAGTTCTATTTGATATCATTAGTTATAAGTATTGTGTGTAAAACTTATTTGTAATGATGGGAAGAGAAACAGCCACAGTTAGGTGTCAGTGGGTACGCCAGGCAGGAGGTAGGCCTAACTCACTAGCACTCCTCCCTCCCTCAGTGCTAGGGGGAGCCTTTGTGTATCCCAGAGGAGAGAGAGAAATTACGTAATGGTTGTCAGTGGGCGGTCCTTAGTAGTTCACGTTGGGCTCACTAGAGGGCCGGGTATAAAAGGGAAGTCTAGCCATTTTTTCATCAGAACTCATTAGGCAGAGCGACTTCTCATTTCCCTTGCTAACTATTTATATTCTTCTGACTGATGGGAACTTTCTCTACTAACTTACATTCTTATTTCCTCTTTTCCCTGCCCTGTTTAACTTCCATGGTCCCGTTGGTGCAGAGCTAGTCAGCCAACGTTTTATCGCTTGAGTTCTCACGAGATACTTGCCTATTAGATAGCCTATTTTGGAAGGGTTGACTTAGAATAGGATTGATTTATGTTTGTTGCACTTGTATATGCATTTCCCTGTGTGTTATTATTATTATTCCTGTTTTCTGCTAGTCTAGGTAATGCTAGACAGGGGTAAGGCTTTTCTGTGTTACGAGTTGTTGTTTGATGCAGTGGTTGAGCGATAAACCTGCATACTCGGTTCAGTGAAGCCTAGGTTGTCTTCGCGGTTGACTGTGTTGAGTTAATAATTTACAGTGCGTGAGGGCAAGAGCCTAACCACCCTGTATTTTATTAACAGTTTGTTTTTACTTTGTCAAGGAGCCGGGAGAAAACCAGATACAAGGGATCTGGATTTCTCAAAGTGCACTTGTTAGTTTTAACGTAATACTTTAAACAGTCGTGAGGACTTCGCTAGGCTACAAGCCGTTTTTGCTCAGTCACTGCTACCTTTTGCCCACAGTACCCCAGCTAGATTTTACTCGATTAGTAGATACAGAATAGTATTGAAGCTTTCCTTATGTATGATATTGTTTATGCACTATTGATTTCATGTGTTGCAAGCTTGGCTACTTTAGTGATTAGTGGCCCACGAGCACAATCCGAGTAGGCTATTGCCGTTGCATTTGCAGAGTACTTCCTTTTAATGTTTGCCATTTACTATTGCATATTCTTTTAATTATTCTTATGCCAATTTAAGCCTTTAATAGTATTTAATTGCCAGTGTTTTTGCTTATTGAATTACTGTTCAAAAATCCGATACGTACTTCTTACGTGCATCCGAGAAGCACCTAACTTTTTTCAGAAGATTCCTTGCTCGATGCTTAAATTAAGGACTATTAATTAACGTAACGTAATAGTGCCGATCCGAAGTAGAGGGTGGTGGACTTCTTAAGTTCATAGTCAAGGGTGGATTACTTCGGCTTCGGCCAACACTATTCTTTGGTGTTGTTGTTTCTTACTTCATTGTTTGATTGTTGACCAGACTAGATAATTCCTGTCTCTTTATTAGTCTGTTGTTGAACACTAGTACCGAGTTCTTGTATACCACGTTATAGCAGATTGAACTCTGGAGGATATTGGTGTTTTTTGTTCGGCTGGCAGTACTCAGGGGTTGGGATCGTGTGTTTCCGTTGTGGCAGCGAGCCGTATTCGAGTCCTGATTGAGAGCCCTTGTGTACCCGAGTGCCAGTTCGTAACAATATATATATATATACATATACTGTATATATATATTACTTTGTAATATTTTCTAAGTTACTGTTCTGACAATATTGAAAGAGGTGACGACGTTTAGCTGTTCTCTACTAATCACATGTTGTGTATGCATCTAATGTGGATAAAAATACAATGAATATCCCCAAGTACCAGTGTCACCTTCTGTAAATACCTGTAAACCATCTTGGTGTACTGTAGTCATATGATTGTATGTCCTGTTGATGTACTTCCTTCATTTCTGGTTAGCCTTATGTAATGCAATCCCACAATATTTATGATTGCCACATGGTATCTATATTTTATTTTGAAATTAGATAAATATAAGATATAACTCACTGTTGTCATCTTATGTCGAATTCCGAATTTGTAATAACCGCCATTACATATTTGGCATTATACATAACACACAGTGACAAATGCTTGGCAATATTTCAACCCAATGTTCGTCGTAAAGGTGTGAGAAATGGATGAAAAAACAGTTAAGAGTCGTGAAGCTTTTTGAACGAGGCCACTTGTTAATCCCAAAACGATAACAGGACGGTAAATTGGTTAACTGATTGTCCACATAAATGATAGTTTGGCATCCACAGTCGTCTTTTTTAATGCGAGCAAAATGTCTGCATTTTCGATTAACATTAACCTTTTATGTATGACGCATTGTTGGCACTTTATTCTTGTTATTACAAAACAATCTTATTAATGAAAGGAAGGCTCGATTTGCGTGAGTCAGAAGGCAAATTGACATCGACTTCACCCTTTTCATTGTAAGAGGTGTTTCCTATATTAGTATACAGTATAATAATATTATATGAGAGTATTTTAAAGTATATCCAGTATACAACACTATACAAATATATTATAGACCTTTGTATGTACTGTACAAGTATCATCAATGCCATATTAATCATCACATTCCTTACTTTTATAACAATAATCCTGAACAGAAGCAGAAGCTTTGTGTGGAAGTTCAATGTAGTGGGAATCGTCTTTGTATAATCAGAGGAGATAAATATGTGGTCAATTGGAAACAACAACTTAATTATTAGATTCATATGGCTTTCGAACAAAGAACATGCGTTCAGTGTGTGTGTGTGTGTGGGTGTGAAGTATAGTAGCTTGGTCCAATATTGTGATTAATTATTGTTACTAATGGGAAAAATTAGGTGAAAGAAGAAGTGAGACAAATGAGAGCGGGAAGAGCAGAGAGTATGGATGGTATTACTGTGGTTTTTTTTGTCTGTATTCCTACTATTCCCTCTCGGGCATAGGCTGAGAGCCTGTACATTCAACCGTGTATTAAGAAGGGTGGAGATGTGATAATAGATTGGCTAGTGAGACTATTCAATGTGTGCTTTGTTGTGTCAATGGTACAGTCGTCAGGATTAATTCGTTTCATTTTCCCTGTTAGTAGCACTGCACGGTGGAGAGGTATCCCCTCCACCTCCTTTCCTTGTTGTTCCCATAACCCCACCTAAACCCTCTCATTTTCTTCCAACCCCAGAATTACACCCACCCTCCCTTCTCTTGCCCTCACCCAGTTATAGCTACTTCTGGGACCTCACCGATTAAACTTATTCTGAACACCTAATGAAGGAATGAAGTATTTCACACACATCTCTCGACCACCATCTCCTGCACATTAAATAATTATTAACTAAACAAACCCTAACCTGAAGCTGCTAATTACTACCGTTACTAGTAGGGTTAACTGTACAATGATATGGATATACCAGATATGTGGGGTAGAAATACACACTTGTAAAATCATATATAAGGTATAATGAGATTATTTGGTTATACACGAAACTGTTATACAGAGTGATATTGTAGTAGAAGAATTATTGATCAGTTCAATATTATAACTCTTGTAGTTAATCTGGGATTTGATAAATGGGCGTTATATAGTTATTTAGCAATTATTCTTAACAGGTGTGAATTTAAATTATCTTGAAAGTTATCTCAAGAGAATAAGTTTGAATAGGCCCGAAACTTTCAATAGTATTATAAGAACATAAGAACATAAGAAAATGGGAGTCTGCAGAAAGCCGATTGGCCTAAGCAAGGCAGATCCCTGTCCCACACAACCCCAAATTCATTACAAAGCCCAATTATAGGCTTCACACTCTAATACCCTGAGGATCATCTTACCAAAACGGTTAGAGATTAACGCAGGATTATGGAGGTCTGCAGAGCGCTGATTGGCCCAACCCGGCTGATCCCCCTTCACACCCAACCCTTCTCGTCCATATGCTTATCCAATTTTATCTTAAAGCTCCCTACAGTTTTAGATCCCACTATAGCACTTGGTAGTCCATTCCACCCGTCTACAACTCTGTTACCAAACCAATACTTGCCTATATCTTTTCTGAAACGAAATTTATCTAATTTGAAACCTTGATACGAGTTCTTTCGCTATCACTGAGCTTTAGTACATTTGCCATGTCCCCTTTGTTAATCCCACTAACCCACTTGAACACCTCTATCATATCCCCTCTAACTCTGCGTCTCTCTAACGAATGTAAACCTAATTTCTTCAACCTTTCTTCATACGAAAGATTTCTAATATTATGGATCATTTTTGTCATTCTACGCTGTACTCTCTCCAATGAATCTATGTCCATTCTGTAATAAGGACACCAAAATTGGACAGCATAATCCATATGGGGTCTCACTAATGACAAGTAAAGTTTTAAGATAACATCAGCAGTTCTGTTACTCACACTCCTAGAGATGAACCCGAGAATCCTGTTTGCCTTATTACGAACGCTTATACACTGTTTTCTAGGCTTCAAATCATTGCTAACAAACACACCTAGATCTTTCTCGCAGTCTGAATTTTCTAATTCTAAATTAGCTAGTTTATATTTAACATTTGTTTGCATCTTCCCTATCTTTAATACCTTGCATTTGTCAATGTTAAACTTCATCTGCCAATTTACTGACCATTTATGTAAGGTATCTAGATCCCTTTGGAGGCACTCTATATCGCTATCTGAATCAATTGATCTCCCTATTTTAGTATCGTCTGCGAATTTACTTATCCTACTAGTTATACCTAAATCTAGGTCATTTATGTATATAAGAAACAACAGGGGACCTAATACCGATCCCTGGGGGACACCACTTTTGACTGCTCCCCATTCTGACTTGGTACCATTTATGCTGACTCTCTGCTTCCTACCAATTAGCCATGACCTAATCCATCCTAACAACGCCCCACCTATTCCATGTGCCTCAACCTTTCTCATCAATCTCTCATGAGGGACTCTGTCGAAAGCTTTACTGAAATCTAAATATATAATATCATATGACTTGTCATTATCTACTGCTTCATATACCTCTGAGAAAAAACTAAGCAAATTAGTAAGGCAAGACCGTCCCTGAGTGAATCCATGCTGAGAAGAATTGATTAAGTTAAATGTTTCTAAGTGGTTTCTCATTTTCCTAGCAATAATTGACTCTAGTAGTTTTCCTATGATTGAAGTGAGACTAATGGGACGGTAATTGGATGCTATTGACTTATCACCTTTTTTGAAGATCGGAACTACATTTGCAAGCTTATGTTGAGTAGATACGTAGGGTATCTACTCCACATAATACTATTGAAAGTCTTGCCATTACTCAGGGAGTATTTAACGCAATTTGCTATTTTTTTAACCCATAATTGCTACATAGCCATAGTGAACGCCCCCCATAACTTGGTTACAAAACAAGATACCTGATCAAATTGAGTAACCTTATAGCAGGGAAGGTATACAGTAGGGTAGTGATTGAGAGAGTGAGAGTGAGAACGGAGAAATGGATAGGCGACGAGCAGGGAGGTTTTAGGAAGGGAAGAGGATGTGTAGATCAGATTTTTACCCTGAATTGTGTTGTGGAGAAATATCTAGAGAAGAAACAAAAGGTGTATGTTGCCTTTATGGACTTGGAGAAGGCCTATGACGGAGTGGATAGAGAAGGTTTGTGGAAAGTACTTAGAATATACAGAGTAGAGGGCAAGTTGCTGAAAGCAGTGAAGAGCATGTATGAGGGTGCTAAGGCGGCAGTATGTGTGGAGAGTGAGCAGAGCGAGTTCTTTGACCTGAATGTTGGTTTGAAACAGGGGTGTGTGATGTCCCCGTGGTTGTTTACTGTATATATGGATGGAGTCATGAAAGAAATACTATCAAGAGCAGTGGATGTTGGTGTATCGCTGAAAAGGGAGGGAATTGAGTGGAAGCTACCTATACTGCTGTTTGCGGATGATACAGTTCTGATGAGTGATAATGAATGGGAGTTGCAGGGTCTGGTAAATGAGTTTGGAACAGTGTGCGAAAAAACGGAATTTGAAGGTAAATGCGGGGAAGAGCAAGGTTATGGTCTTCGAAAGGGGTGAAGTCACAGAGTGTGAGGTGAAGCTGAATGGTCAGGCTATGGAGATCGTCAACTCTTTTAAGTATCTGGGCAGTGTGTTGAGTAAAGATGGGACTATGGATGAAGAAGTGCGGGAGAGGGTACAATAGGGGAAGAGGGTTGTAGGAACGCTAAAAGCAGTAACAAGAAATAGGGTGGTCAGTATGGAAGTGAAGAAGTCCTTGCATGACAGTGTGGTAATCCCGACACTGACTTACGGAAGCGAAGCATGGACGTTGGTTGAGAGACTCAGACCAAGAGTGAGAGCAGTGGAAATGAATTACTTAAGGAGTGCGTGCAGAGTTACATGGAGGGATAGACAGACTAATGAGGAAGTAAGAAGGAGGTGTGGTGTGGAGGTAGATGTGCTGGAAAGTGTGAAAAGGAAAAACTTGAGATGGTTCGGCCATATGGAACGTATGGAAAGCGAGAGAATGACTAAAAGGGTGTACGAGAGCGAGGTGGAGGGACAGAGAGGGAGATGTAGGCCGAATGAGAGGTGGAAGGATGGAGTGAGGAAGTACATGAACGAAGGCGGTGCTGGTTGGGGGGAGGGGCATCGACTGACTGGGGACAGAGGTGCATGGGGGCGGTTCGTTCGTGGCCACCCCTTCGGAGATCACGGCGTCAGGCAATAGATAGATAGATAGATAGCAAGGTGTTAAGGGTAAGGTGACAAAATGAATAAGTCCTTCCCTAATGTATGGGTGAGCGTAAGTGTTGAGGGCATGGGAACTTTAAAATAAGACCCTCCCTAATGGATAGATGAACATAAGAGTACCCGAGGGTAATTAATTAAAATTGGGCATATATATTGGTTATCAATCCTTCAGGATTATTAAGCCTGTTTATGTCAAGTAATATTTTCAAGCCAGGAGCCTCTTTTCGAAAACCCCAGTACCTTGCCCGAGGGTAGTTCGTGTCCCGTTTATATACAGTAGTTTTACATTATGGCCAATTAGGAAAACAATATGGCCTAATGATTGGGTAGATAGCTCCGTTAAGAGGATGAGTGTTGAGTTAGCGTAATGAATCCACATGGCCGGCTCACTGGGCACATTCTCGGCAATAATTCATAGCATTTATTGGCAAATTGGCTGTTTACACTTAATGAGTTCTGAACTGTCTGGAAGCAGATAAATTTGTGGTGAATATGATCAAGCAAATGTTTTGTTCTTGTAAACGGTGCTAATAAGTAGTTATATTAGTATTTAATAATTGTATAAAAAGTAATAATTTAAAATACTTGAATGGTTTACTTTGTGTGTTCATTGATGGGAGAGACTCATGGTGGAAATTGACACAGACAGTCCTCGTTGTCTCAAGCTTGTTACGTAGCCCAGACTGAGCCTTTACAACGATGAAAATGAAATACAACTTCACGTAGGTTAGTTTGGCAGCTATAACCGATGTACTAAACCATCAGTACATCGGTATGAACCTTTCAGGGGTCAATGGTAAATGTATCGGTGTGAATCACTCGAATCATATGTAAGGTTTTCGGCGAACATTCCCCCCCCCCCCCCACCCCCACACACACACACACACTTTCTTTCTCTCTCTCTCTCTCTCTCTCTTTCAAATTTAGTAAAGCTAATACTTGACTCTGCCTATGATACATTGCATTACTTCATTAGGTGTTCGGAATACATGCAATTGGTGAGGTCCAGAAGTAGCCCTTAACTGGTCGAGAGCGAGAGAAGGGAGGGTGGGTGTAGTTCTGGGGTTGGAGAGAAAATGGGAGGGTTTCGGTGGGGGTATGGTAACAACAAGTAGAGGAGGTGGAGGGGATACCTCTCCATCGTGCAGTGCTACTAATGCCTTAGTCCAGGGAAACTGAAACTAATTAACCCTGACGACTGTACCACTAGACTGTAGGAGTGCATGTATTGTGCCGTTGTACAGTCACTTATAAAAATTCGTGGACCCCCAAGTGAATGCGTCAACTAAAATGGATTGTGTTTTGCTTGGTACCCCTTGAGACTGGATGCCAGCCAGAGGAAGGGGAGGGTAAGGGGGGTGTTAGAGAGGGCAGAGTAGGAGGGTGTAGAAGCAGGGTAGTACGGTAGTTACCTTACCCCCACTTTCTTCCCCTAAACTAAAATTCCACACCTCTCTCTCCGCCTCTCTCTCTCTCTTTCTCTCTCTCATATTATCTATAAAATACTCACATATATGATAGCCCTCTCCCTATCTCTACCAAATTATATAAGTTATCTAATAGCACCTACACTCCTACATTATATGTTAGTGTATTTGTTTGATTTGCCTTGTTATGTGTATTTATGTGTTATAAGAGTTTTGGCCAAATGTTGTTAATATTCTGTAATTCACTTCCATTCTCCCGTATATTATTAATGTATTTCTATTTAATATTAACTATTATCACTATGTCCATTTCCTATCTCCGTATAATGCTTTTCTTTGTATAATGCTTTGTGTTTAGAACGTGACGGGTAGATAATTATATATGTGTTAACAGTTCGACTCAGTCTTCCCTAACTATTCTTTCCTAAATCTATCGTACGATTACCTTACTTCGGATAACATAATTTGTATACAATAAGCCTACTTGGTTTATATAGACGAGGTTTAAACAAAGACAAGGTTAGATATAGGATAAAGGCTTATATGATATATAAGTAAACTAGAACGGCACTTGGTAGAGATCATATCTCTGCCTATACTGGCTGGTTATATTATCATTAACCCTTTAACGCATTTATGACGCAGAGGTTGCCAGATTAGCAATAAGAAATAGAGTTCTCTCACTCATATAATTACCTCTCCAAAATTAGTTTTCCGTCCACAGCTAACTCAAAGACAACTGCAGAGGTTGAAGTAACTAAACTAAAGGTTTCTAAATACCCCTGATGGTAACAAAGGCTTTAAAGTATCCCCAATAGACTCAAAATCGCCTCATATGCGTGAAAGGGTTAATATTAATGACCTAAAACACATTCTGGATCCGGGTTCCGGGATATATTCCGGAACGCTTCTTAAATTGAATCACTTCTCCAAAGGTGCATATTCTATCTGCCACCATATGTCGTGAAAATATGCAGATCGCCTCATAAAGTGAATCACTTATTCCTTTGCTGCATATCTTATTTTCCCACCAACCTTCATAAAATTCAGGCAATTATTTTGTTCTGGATATCTTGTTTACAGAGACAAACAAACGGAGGCGAACACATAACTTCCGGTAAACAGTAAACTGGTAATTATAGAGTAAACATATAGCAGAACGCATTTATATATATATAAATATATATATATATATTGTGACGCCTCCCGGCGCTAGCAGAATGGTTGCGTGGGGCATTGCAGCTCGCTAGCGCTCGCCAGGATGGGGGGATGGGCTACAGTTGTCCTAGAATGATCTGCTTTCTTTTATTAGTGTCGTGTTGCCACAGACAGTCTAGAAATGGTCTTTGTTTTGGTCTGTGACCGCGCCTTATATTTTATATTCGCTATAATATAAATGTTGCTTGTGTGGGAGGCGAGCGAGAGCGGGTGAGGGAGTACTCCTGGCAGCGGGGGGGGGGGGGGGGGGGGGAACTGTGCCGCGGCTCTCTTGGGCGCTGACGGCCGGGTGGTCAACTAGTCCCTGCCCGTCGCGGCCGCGTGTTCTTTACCAGCTCAGAGCTTGCCTGACACGCGTATCGTCTACATCCTTTGCAATTCTGTCCCCCATGCTCGCCACTTTGCATACTATTTCTCTCTCTCGACTTCTCCTTTCTCATTCTCTAATATTTATTAAAGTCAACATCCCTTCTGGTTTGTTTCAGCATAGACGTTCACCGTCGGCCAGTCGTATTGTACGCGAAGCTCTCAGATATTTCCATGTATTAGGCTTTAATGAGGATTGGAGAGACGGACTTTTCCGTGTGTGTCCTCTCTCGGGAAGGTTGTAGACCGGTATATGTCTCCCTGGCAAGGTGGTGAGTGATTCTGCTGGGTTATTTAAAGCTAGACTAGGGGTAAGGTTACTGTGTCGTTGTCTCCGAGGTGTGCAGTGTTAGCTAAGCCCTGCACGACATCGGCAGGTACTGTGGGAGCCTAAGTTGTCTTCGGGTGGGTTTACCTTGCGAGCACAGCGCTGTGGTGTGAGAGGGCCATAGCCTATCCCTCACAACATAGTGCTGCCTCTTTGTGTTGACTTCTGAGGGATCGCCAGGATAGAACTAGGTACTAGAGACCTAGATTTATCAAGAGAGCATCCCCGTCATATAACGTAATCTTCATTATACCACCTTCGGACAACGTTAGGCTACGAGCCGCATGCTCGCCCATTGTTGCCCTGCCTTGATACCCCAGCTAGACTTTATTAACTAAGCAGACACTGGTTAGAGATAAGCTCCATTATTATATGTATGCCACATTATTATTCACTGCACTTTTGAGCCGAGATTGTTGTTGAGTTGCACAACCCTAGTAGGCTGTTGCGTTGTTGAAGCATTTCTTTAGTTGTCGAGCATTACTACCTTTGCGCAGTCTTTATTATTCGCCTGCCTATTATTACTATATGTCCTAGCATTTATTGTGACCCGTATTCTGCATTATAATTGTTCAAGATTCTTTACGAACATCTTCCCAGCATCAGACTTATTTCAGAAGTTTAACAGTTGATGTTGCAGGACTAGCATTGCACTTTCTTTAATACAGGAGTGCCAGTTATTTGAGTATCTACCGTAACGTTAATTAATCACGTTAACTATCTTTTCTTTGTGTAACCTAATCGAGTAATCTTTTACTGTTTGAGAATAGGCTGTTTCATCGAGTGTCAGCCTAGTGTGTGTGCACCAGTTACCGAGTCATAGGATACCTCGTTGTCCAGGCACGACTCAGGGCGGTAATGGTGTTTTGTTTTCCAGTGTTTAAGGCAGGGGTTGGATCTAGTGTTACCGTTGTTGCATTTTGCCGTTATCTAGTCCAATGTTGAAGAGCCCTGTGTCTTTGAGAACCTGGATCGTAACAATATATATATACAGGGAGTCCCAGGAGGAATAGGCATAACTTTGGGAAATGATAGAACAAGCCTATAATGTTCTATAAGAAATATTCCAAATCTCGGCCGGTATAGAGTTATGACATGTTGAAAATGGTATTTTCTTCAGTAATTCCCCATAAGGCTGGCCTAGCTGTTCTAGGGCCTACCACACCTCCATCTAATTGCAATTATTTAACCATGTTATTATATAGATATATCTCTTTACTGTTTGAGATTTAAACTTTTTGTTATAGAACATTTTATGCTTAGAATACCTCGTTATATAATTTCCCAAAGTTATGCCCTTTCCTTCTGGGACACCCTGTATATATATATATACCGGGTATATATATATATATATATATATACATATATATATATTATTTAATTCAATGAAAAGATACACCATTTGAGGAGGAACACTTTATTGACAAAGTTTCGCAGATAGCTTCTTCAGGCCAGTACTCAAACCAACCAAGCATACAATCAGTATTATTTTCTGGCTATTGAGCCTCGTTCACCTGAGAACAATCTCTACCACAGACCCTGCAGTTTAAACACCGTCTGATCATCTCAATTCCAAGTTGTTTGTATAACAGTTTAATCTACCCATATTATCAGTATTGTAATGTTGTTTGGAGGTCAGCCACAACAAACTTAGAATCATTATTCAAACTTCAAAAGAAAGCCATGAGAATAATATCTAAAGTGGGATACCGGTATTTAAACCATACAACTCCTTTATTCAAAGAATTGCGAGTGTTAAAACTATGTGATATTTATCTCATAGAATCTCTTAAATTTGTTTTCAATCAGCTTGATTGTGTTCAGAATCAATATTTCCATCACGTAGACAGTATACATAGTCACAACACGACAAAAACAAAACAAAATCTCAGACCACCCAACCACATACTAACCTTGGTAGAAGATTTGTTACTTACTCGGGAAATATCTTCTGGAATAGACTACCAGAAGAAATAAAAGTAGTTAAAAAAAATTAAGAATTTAAGCGAAATTGTAAAAATCATTTAGGCTACTAAGCAACTATTAAGTTTTAAAACGCCAACTGAGTATCTAAATTGTAAGCACACTACATAATTATACAGGACACTGCTGGTAAATTCCTAAACGTATTTTTAACAAATGTTCACATTTCATTGGCTCAGCCTTGACAATGAATTATGAAGATATTGTAATATATTGTATATGTTTTTAGTCTAAATAAAGTTAATATTATTATATTATTATTATAAGCTCACACCTATATGACCATAACATAATTATATTGGCGAGGAACTGATCGATCTATAACTGGAGATATTGACTAACCCATTTGTCGTTAGCAGCATATGCACACATACTGATATAATATTATTTTTATTAATCTCACCACCACATCAATAGTGGGTTGAAGAAAAAAAAAAAATAATAGATGCATCTACAGTATAATGTTTTTCATATTCAGCAACTCGTCGTGTTTGCATCATGGGCAATAAAATAATCAGTAAATAAAATAAAGATGATCAAAACCGACGAATTTCAATCGTTTCGTTGCCAATTTTGACCTAGGTCTGTTTCTGAAGAAATCAAAATCATCACACTGACTTTTGCAGAATTGATTAGAAAATCACGATAAAAGTCTGTTATAAAACTATTGGTATTACATTAATTTACCTACGACTGAATGATAATATCATGAAGAAACTTGTAATTGTTATGAGTTTGAAGAGGCGGTTATATAAAAGAAAATGGCATATTGAACTGTCAGGAGATATTTTATATAATTTACTTATAATTAATATCATATGCAGTTTGGTGGGGTAAGTCTTCTCTAGCTCAAATATCCAAATTACAGTTGCAGGTGTGTTATTTACCGCTACATTGCCCGGAGATTGGTCAGACTACTTAGTGTGTGGCACATTAGTTGCTTACACGCTTCACTACAAATAGGACAGGTTAGGACGATACGAATGGGTAAGTCTCCTAACAATTGGTGCCTTTGTTCACCTAACAGTAAATAAGAACAGTCACTTACACATTCATTAACTCCTATAAAAGAGAGAGAGAGAGAGAGAGAGAGAGAGAACATCATTCGGTTGATCTTTTACGTCCGTTTGTTTGTCGGTTTGTTTGTTTGACTCTAAACAAGATAACAAAAAACAACAGCATAGGCGGAGGTATGCTCTCTACCAAGTGCCGCTCTAGTTTACTTATATATCATGTAAGCCTTTATCCTATATCTAACCTTGTCTTTGTATAAACCTCGTCTATTTAAACCAAGTAGGCTTATTGTATACAAATTATGTTCTCCGAAGTAAGGTAATCGTAGTATAGATTTAGGAAAGAATAGTTAGGGAAGACTGAGTAGAACTGTTAACACATATATATCTGCCCGTCACGTTCTAAACACAAAGCATTATACAAAGAAAAGCATTATACGGATATAGGAAATGGACATAGTGATAATAGTTAATATTAAATAGAAATACATTAATAATATACGGGAGAATGGAAGTGAATTACAGAATATTAACAACATTTGGACGAAACTCTTATAACACATAAATACACATAACAAGGCAAATCAAACAAATACACTAACATATAATGTAGGAGTGTAGGTGCTATTAGATAACTTATATAATTTGGTAGAGATAGGGAGAGGGCTATCATATATGCGAGTATTTTATAGATAATATGAGAGAGAGGTGTGGAATTTTAGTTTAGGGGAAGAAAGTGGGGGTAAGGTAACTACCGTACTACCCTGCTTCTACACCCTCCTACTCTGCCCTCTCTAACACCCCCCTTACCCTCCCCTTCCTCTGGCTGGCATCCAGTCTCAAGGGGTACCAAGCTAAACACAATCCATTTTAGTTGACGCGTTCACGTGGGGGTCCACGAATTTTTATGAGTGACTGTACAAGGGGAAGGGAGACCGGCAGGAGTGTTCATGTTATAGAGGTATTAGTTTATTAACAGTTGTTGGAAAGCTGTATGGCAGGGTGTGATAGAGAGGATAATAAAAGGTACAGAGCTGGTGCAATAGGAGAAGAGCAGTGGGGTTTTAGGAGGGGAAGAGGGTGTTTGGATCATATTTGTGCAGTAACACAGCTATGCAATAAGTATTTAGAGAAGCATAAGGAGATATTTTGGGCTTTTATGGATTTGGAAAAAGCGTATGATCGTGTGGATCGAGAAGCAATGTGGAAGGTGCTAAGGATTTATGAAATTGGAGGAAATTTGCTAAGAGCAGTTAAGAGTTTTTATGAAGAGAGCAGAGCGTGTATTAGAATAGGAAATAATGAGTTGAGTGAATGGTTTGAGGTACATGTAGGTCTGTAACAGAGTTGTGTAATGTCACCGTGGCTGTTTAACCCTAAATTCACGGCGACCGTCCTATGACGGGAGAGAGTAAATTGGCCTATCCTGCGGCACCCGTCATATGACGGGCGCCATTTTGAGGCTATTATGAGCGATGAGAGAGAGAACATGCGTTAGAGTGACGATAGGCAGGCTTCAACCACTCGTCACGGCTGCGCGGTGTAGACTGAAGTCCTACACATACATCTCTCATTCATGGGCTCTCTCTCACACATCATAAATTGCAAAATTGACAATAATTTACCGATTTTGCCCTTCGGTTGCACGATCGTTAAGATCGTTAAAAGATAACCAGATGTCGTACAAGGATGATTCAGGTGTCATTCGGAAGCGCTATCATCGTCCTTTCACGGATATATAATTGTGTTACACTCTGGCTCTTGCTTATGCATGATAAAAGAGCATGGAATGAAAGTAATTTTCGGTATATATAGCCGCCTGGTGCTACGGTGATATATTCACGACATTGCGCTCTTTGAGAGTTAATGTATATATGGATGGTGTGGTGAGGGAGGTGAAAATTTGAACTATGGGTAGAGGATTGGGTTTAGTAGGAAAGAATGGTAGAGATTGGAAGTTGAACCTTGTTTGTGATGACAGCATTGGTGGCGGATTCTGATGAGAAACTGCAGGGAATAGTCAAAGATTTTGGTGTAGTATGTGGGAGGAAGATGCTGAGGGTGAACGTTAATAAAAGTAAAGTGATAGTGTGTAATAGAGGTGCTTGTAGGGTGAATCTAGATGTGCGGCTGGATGGAGAAATACTGGAACAAGTGGAATGTTTTAAATATCTAGGAGGAATGATAAGCAGGGACGCAGGTAAGGACATGGAGGTAAAACAGAGTATATGAAGGAAGGAAAGTTTTCAGAGCAATGGGAAGTATGTGGACGGTGAGACATCTTGGAATATCAAGGGATAGCTGTACCAACAATGATATATGGGGCTGAGACATGGGCTCTGAAGGCAAAGGAGAGAAGAAATTTGGATGTGATGGAGATGAGCTGTTTGAGGAGTATGTGTGGAGTGACTCTTAGAGACAGACTGAGGAATGAAGAGATACGTAGGAGAGTGGGGCAGCAGGAACCTTGTTGCTCAGAGTGGACAAAAGGGTGCTGTGTTGGTATGGACATGTTGAGGGAATGGAAGATGAATGGCTTACAAAGAGCATATGTGAGTCAGATAAAAGCGGAGGTAGAGGGGTAGGAAGACCTCCATTGAGACTGAGACAATGTGTAGTACAAACGTTGGAAGATAGAGGAATGACTAGATCAGGCAAGAGAAGTGGTAATAAGTAGGAATGAATGGAGAATGCTAATGAATAGATGAGTGAAAACGCGGTTGTTTGGGAGAGGGGGTCGGGTGCCAGTTGGACTAGATAATAGTCCGTCGGGCGCCTGGCCCGGGCATCCGGTATATATATATATATATATATTTTTTTTTTTTTTTTTTTTTTTTTTTCTATATTCCAACTTACTTCCTCTCGGGCATAGGCTGAGAGCCTTAACATTCACCGCTTTACAATGAACAGTGAAGCCCGTGAGGTCTTGTTCCAGTCTAGGGAGTGAGACATGTGAAGCACGTAGAGTACAACGAGCACCTGCCATCTTGCCTTCACATGAGGCACGGTGCTCACTCATGGCCCGAAACGACCCCATCTCTGAAGCCATCTCGTTCCCGTGCTTCACTGTTTCACCCCCTACACTCGGACTCTCACACTTACACACACACAACGCCACCTGTTGAGCAGATAACTCACCAGGCATTGCACCCCTATAGCATATTTTGAATATGGGAATATTCATACACTGCTATTTAATCAGGGAACAATGAGGGTATTTTATTGACGTTTCGGTGGGCTTGTGGTAATGCACTGATACTAGGTACAGCACAAATTCCATCCCAATAATATCTTCCCATTGATACATCGGGATTTGAACCCGGGACCTTTGGATTACCAGGCAAGTGGCAAGACCACTCCACCACACCTCCCTTGTATATGAAGGGTTATGCCTGAATGCGTGGTGGGCGGGCACTGTGGTGTGCTCCGCTGCATGTCTGCCTGCTGAGACCGGAACTTCTCCGGGAGGTCAGGGGCCGGGTGAGTGCTGTAGTGCCCTTAGTGATCCCTGGTCTCAGGGTCTTCTCCTGGGCGACCTAGATGTGTGTGAATTTGTATTTTGTTTATTGTGTTGTGTTGTCCCTGTTCGGGCTCTATCTCGAATCGGCCACTCCCAGCTATGAGGTATGTAGCTGAGTATATACATACATACATTTTTGTCCTCGTACTATACCTATAATTTTCTTACACCTTCATAACACGGTGCGATAAAATTGGAATCCGAAATTCAAAGAATCTCTGTTGATGAGCAAGCAGGAAGATAATAACAGGATTTTTATGTACGATGCTACGAATTTGAAAACGGTGTGTTGAGCACGACATAATTTCAAATTCCATTCCCATCTTCAATGAGAGGTATGAGAGACACACAGGGTCAGAGTATTTGGTGCTCTCAATTACAACAAGAGAGCATGGAAAACATCCAATGCTATTACCTGGGTCATTATTCATGTTAAAATGGGCGAAAATATTTGGATGTTGGGTTATGGTAGACTGTTCATTGCGCAATACATTGTTTAATTCCCTTGTCAATGTTTATTGTGTTACTGTTTATTTTGACCTACATTATATAAATAATAACTTGTTATTGTTACATTAACGTACTTTTGTTGATTGTGCTTGATTGGTTAACCCACTCCGTATATCAGGCAAACTCTGCAAACAAAGAGAGAGAGAGAGAGAGAGAGAGAGAGAGAGAGAGAGAGAGAGAGAGATAGGTGATATGAAGCAGAAATGAGATAATACAATTTTAGACACACATGTACTCTCTGATATTTTATCCAGTCACATATTATTATCTGTTGTATATGTGTTAGTCTTTCTGTGCTTCACACACACACACACACACACACACACACACACACACACACACACACACACACACAAACACACACACACACTTGTATAGTTAAGATCGTCAATCGCGACGCACCCATCTGAATCAGTCCCAAACGCAAACGAAACGATACAATTATTTTACATAGGCCAAATGTTACAGAACTTTGTTTTAAAGGTCAAAGATTAGAATTGATGTAACTTTATATATGCTGAGAACTGTACAATACCTTTTTCAAGAGACGAGTTCTCGAAAAGGACGCTATGCTTGACTTACAGTGTGCTGGCTTAATAATCCAGAAGGGTTGATAGCCTCTTAAGTCCTATTTTAGCTAACTAACTGACGTTCTTCTTGACTTTCAGTGTGTTGGCTTAATAATCCACTGTCACTGGGGTTTATAGTCTCTGAAGTCCTATTTAAACTAACTTATTAATAACTCTCTCACACCCCAGCCAGGACTGGGGTCAATTAGGAATTAAATTGGAATTTCATTGGAATTGATTAAAACAAGCTGTGAATTGGAATTGCATTGGAATTGAAAAATATATACAAATATGATTAATTGAATTTAATTGGAATTTATATTAATGAATTGATGTGAATTGATGATTGAATTGATAAAATAATATTTTATACTGTAATATGCGAATTCATTATTGTACAATAATTTACTTACAATATTTGTTTTCTTCTATGTGAGTGAGGGATACAAAAGGCAGAACTGCCTGAATCGAGTGCCTCCCCCAGAGTTGAAAGAGTGACAGGGCCAAAATCAAGGGACGTTCGAGCCAAAATGCCTGGACACACGGAGTTTGAAGCAATTTAAGCCATAGGAAGAGGGAAAGACTGATTCTAGAAGAGAGTTCCAGAGCTCAGCAGTTGAATAGAAGAAAATCTGAGAATACCGTTTCACTCTTGGGTTGGAGAGTTGCGCAGAGTAGGGATGAGATTGTGTTGCAAGACGGGTACTACGTACCCTACGTAGAGGAGGTGGTATACACTCGGAAAGCTCTGAGGAACACTGATTATATTATAGTAGCGATAAAATAGCGAGAGAGATGCAACATTGCGGAAAAGAGAGAGAGATTGCAGAGAGTTGGTGAGTGGGCGGGAGTTAATGATACGACAGGCCTTCCTTTCTACTTTGTCTAGGAGTGTGGTGTGATAGGATCCTACCCACACTTGTGAACAATACTCAATACAAGGATGCACTGTGCCCCTGTACAGAGCAAGAAGCTGTGCAGAGGTAAAGAACCCCTAGAGGCAGTTGAGCACACCCAGCTTCTGGGAAGCTGCCTTAGGAAGACTGGCAATATGGTCCTTCCAAGTGAGAGCAGAAGAAAAAGAGACACCGAGATTATTGAGAGAAGGTGAAGGATTGATTTTTGTATTGTTGAATTGTAAGGGATAGTCTTCTTGGAGTTCTGAACGGGTAGTAATATGAAGAAATTTGGTTTTGGAAGCATTAAAGGTAACAAGGCTTTCTCTGCCCCAATTGGAAATAGTAGTTAGATCAGAAGATAAGTGTTGCATGGCTTCATTATTTATCTTTGAGGGATTGCTTGCTGGGGTATTCAGGAAAACTAATTAAGTGGTGTAAGGTAAAGTCGTCTGTGTATGAATGGGTGGGACTGAAGGTACAGTTGAGAAAATCATTTATGAAAATTAGAAAGAGAATGGGAGATAGGACAGAGCCCTGAGGAACACCGGAGTTGATAGGATGAGGAAGTGAGCGATGGCCTTCTACAACCGCAGCTATGGAACGGCCGGAAAGCAAATTAGAGACAAAGGCACAGATGGAGGGATAGAAACCGAAGGAGGGTAGTTTAGATATTAAAGATTGGTGCCAGACTCTATCGAAGGCCTTCAATATGTCTACTGCAATAGATAAGGTCTCACCGTGGTCCCGAAAGGAGGATGACCAAGAGTTAGTAAGATATGAAAGAAGATCACCAGTAGAGCGACCTTTAAGGAAGCCATACTGGCAATCTGAGAGTAGATTATGAGAAGAGAAATGCTAAAGAAATTTGGAAGCAAGAATAGTTTCAAAAACTTTAGAGATACAAGAGATGAGTACATTGGATGATAGTTGGAGGGTTGAGAGCTGTCACCCTTCTTTGGGACAGGTTGAATGAGAGCAAACTTTCAGCAAAAAGGGAAGACGTTACAAAAGAGACGGAGACGAAAACGTTTGCCTAGGCAGGGAGTCAGCACAGAAGCACAGTTTTTTAGTACAACCGGAGGAACACCGTCCGGACCGTACGCCTTCTTAGTATTAAGCCCAGAGAGGGTAGAAAATACATCTTTAGAAGAGATTAGGATATTAGGCATAAGTAGGAGAGAGGGGGGTGGAGAGGGAGGAATAGCACCGGAATCATCCAAGGTGGAGTTTCTAGCAAAAGTTTAAGCAAAGAGTTCAGCTTTGTTAGAGGAAGAAGTAATGGTTGTGTTATCGGAGTGGAAAAGGGGAGGGAAAGACAGGAAGAAAAATTGTTGGAGAGGTTTTTGGCTAGATACCAGAAAGCTTGGGAAGAGCTAGAGTTGGATAGTTCAGTGCATTTATTATTGATGAAAGAGTGCTTGACAAGTCGAAGAACAGATTTGGCTTAATTTCAGGCAGAAATATAGGAAGAATCAGATTCTTGAGTCTTAAAGGTGGGGGCTCATGGGTTGAGGTAAACATGGAAAAATAATCGCCAACCTGCATATAATTATCTTGTAAAATGCAATGTCACTGAAATAATTAACAATGGTATAAAGGATTTTGCGGATCGTCAATACCGGGCCTGTGACGTCATAGTGACGTCACACCAGTGTCCTTAACCTAGACTGTATGATGGACTTACACTCTTGTGACGTCACAGGCCCGGTATAGACGATCCACAAAATCCTTTATACCATTGTTAATAATTATATGGAAAGCGAGAGAATGACTAAGAGGGTGTATGAGAGCGAGGTGGAGGGACAGAGGGGTAGAGGTAGACCGAATATGAGGTGGAAGGATGGAGTGAGGAACTACATGAACGAAGGCGGTGCTGGTTGGGGGGAGGGGCGTCGACTGACTGGGGACAGAGGTGCATGGGGGCGGTTCGTTCGTGGCCACCCCTTCGGGGATCACGGCGTCAGGCAATAGATAGATAGATAGAATAATTATTTCAGTGCCATTGCATTTTGCAAGATAATTATGTACAGCTTGGCGATTATCATTCCATGTTTATCTCAACCCATGAGCCCCCACCTTTAAGGCGTTGGTACCGTTTGAATGCTTCCTTCTTGTTGCGGGCAGCAGTAGAACAAGCGTGAGTAAACCAAGATTATTTTGCATTAGACTGAGAGAAAGAAAATGGATTCTATGCTTCCATGCCCGAGAGGATTACCTCGGTAATGCGTTCAGCACTCTCCGAGGGTCCCCGGCCACAGAAGCAAATGTCATTCCAAGGAAAATCAAAGAAGTATTGCCGAAGAGCCTCCCAGTTGGCAGCACCAAAGTGCCACAAGCGCCGCCGGTTAGGAGGATCGGGTGGCCGTTCTGGAGAGATAGGACAGGTGACAGATATTATGTTTATGGTCGGAGGAGCCGAAAGGAGAGAAAAGAGTTACATTATAAGTGGAAGGGGTAGAGGTTAGAAATAAGTCAAGAATGTTGGGCCGATCTCCGAAGCGATCCTGGATATGGGTGGGTTGCTGGACTAACTGCTCTAGGTCGTTTAAGATAGAAAAGATGTAGGCTTGTTCACCAGGTTGGTCAGTGAAAACAGAGGAGAGCCATTGGTGGTGGTGAACATTGAAATCTCCTAAGATGGAGATTTTTGCGAAAGGAGAGATGGATAGAATGTGTTCCACTTTAGAAGTTAGATAGTCAAAGAATTTTGGATTTTCAGTATAATTAGAGGAGAGATAGACAGTGCAGAAATATTAAGTTTGAGAGTGACAAGAAAGCTTTAGCCAGAGAGTTGAGAATTCAGAATTCATAGTAGCCTATACTCAAATAAACAGTAAGATGTACATTTTGCTATCACAAAACATGTAGAAAATATATCAAGTGAATTAACCTATTACATATATATTGATGTTCATTTAATTGTGGAACTATTGTATTTCCAACATATGTATACTGTTTTGTTTTTGTTTTTCTATGTGATTGAGGGAGGCAAAAGGCAGAACTGCCTATAGCGAGTGCCACCCCCATAGTTGAAAGAGTGACAGGGCCAAAATCAAGGGATGTTCAAGCCAAAATGCCTGGACACACGGAGTTTGAAGCAATTTAAGTCATAGGAAGAGGGAAAGACTGATTCTGGGAGAGAGTTCCAGAGTTCAGCTGTTGAGTAGAAGAAAGTTTGAGAGTAACGTTTCACTCTTGGGTTGGAGAGTTGCACAGAATAGGGGTGGGATTGAGTTGCAGGACGGGTACCACGTGCCCTACGTAAAGGAGGTGGTATACACTGGGAAAGCTCTGAGGAACACTGATTATTATAGTAGCGATAGAATAGCAAGAGAGATGCAACATTGCGGTGGAGAGAGAGAGATTGCAGAGAGTTGGTGAGTGGACGGGAGTTAATGATACGAAAGGCCTTCCTTTGAACTTTGTCTAGGGGAGCGGTGTGAGAGGAACCTCCCACACATGTGAACAATACTCAATACGAGGACGCACTATGCCCCTGTACAGAGCAAGAAGCTGTGCAGGGGAAAAGAACCCCCTAAGGCGGTTGAGCACACCCAGCTTCTGGGAGGCTGCCTTAGCAAGACTGGTAATATGGTCCTTCCAACTGAAAGTAAAAGAAAAAGAGACACCAAGAATATTGAGAGAAGATGAAGGATTGATTTTTGTATTGTTGAATAATAAGGGATAGTCCGCTGGGAGTTCCTTACGGGTAGATAGATGGAGAAATTGGGTTTTGGAAGCATTAAAGGTAACAAGGTTTTCTCTGCCCCAATTGGAGATAGTATTTAGATCAGAATTTAAGAGTTCTATGGCTTCATTACGTTTGTCGTTCAGGGATTGCTGGCTGGGGCGTTCTGAAAAACTACTGGAGTAGTGTAAGGTTGAGTCGTCTGTGTATGAATGGATGGGAATTGAGGTACAGTTGAGATCATTTATAAAAATTAGAAAGAGAATAGGAGATAGGACAGAGCCCTGAGGAACACCGGAGTGTATAGGGTGAGGAAGTGAACGATGGCCGTCCACAACCGCGGCTATGGAACGGCCGGAAAGGTAATTAGAGACAAAGGCACAAATGGAGGGATAGAAACCGAAGAAGGGTAGTTTAGAAATTAAAGATTTGTGCCAGACTCTATCGAAGGCTTTCGATATGTCTAGTGCAATAGAAAAAGTCTCTCCGAAGTCCCGAAAGGAGGATGACCAAGAGTTAGTAAGATATGAAAGAAGATCACCAGTAGAGCGACCCTTAAGGAAGCCATACTGGCGATCTGAGAGCAGATTATGAGAAGAGAAATGCTTAAGAAATTTGGAAGCAAGAATAGTTTCAAAAACTTTAGAGATACAAGAGATGAGACCAATTGGACGATAGTTGGAGGGTTGAGAGCGGTCACCCTTCTTTGGGACAGGTTGAATGCGAGCAAACTTCCAGCATGAAAGGAAGACGTTAGAGGATAGACAGAGACGAAAGAGTTTGCCTAGGCAGGGAGTCAGCACGGAAGCACAGTTTTTGAAAACAACAGGAGGATCACCATCCGGACCATACGCCTTATTAGTATTAAGCCCAGAGAGGGTAGAAAGTACATCTTTAGAAGAGGTTAGGATATTAGGCATAAGTAAGAGAGAGGAGGGTGGAGAGGGAGGAATAGCACCGGAATCATCCAAGGTGGAGTTTCTAGCAAAAGTTTGAGCGAAGAGTTTAGCTTTGTCAGAGGAAGAAGTGATGGTTGTGCCATCAGAGTGGGAAAGGGGAGGGAAAGACGAGGAAGAGAAATTGTTGGAGAGGTTTTTGGCTAGATGCCAGAAAGCTTGGGAAGAGCTAGAGTTGGATAGTTCAGTGCATTTATTATTGATGAAAGAGTGTTTGGCAAGTCGAAGAACAGATTTGGCTTGATTCCGGGCAGAAACATAGGAAGAATGAGAGTCTTGAGTTTTAAGGCGTCGGTACCGTTTGAATGCTTACTCCTTATTGCGGACAGCAGTAGAACAGGCGTGAGTAAACCAAGATTTTTTAGCATTAGTCTGAGAAAAAGAGAATGGAATGTGTGCTTCCATGCCGGATAGGATTACCTTGGTAATGCGTTCAGCAATCTCCGAGGGTCCCCGGCCACGGAAGCAGAAATCATTCCATGGGAAATCAAAGAAGTACTGCCGGAGAGCCTCCCAGTCGGCAGCGCCAAAGTGCCACAAGCGCCACCGGCTAGGAGGATCGGGTGGCCGTACTGGAGAGATAGGACAGTTGACAGAGATAAGTTTATGGTCGGAGGAGCCCAAAGGAGAGAAAAGATCGACAGTATAAGAAGAAGAGTTAGAAGTTAGAAACAAGTCAAGAATGTTGGGCCGATCTTCGATGCGATCCGGGATACGGGTGGGTTGCTGAACTAACTGCTCTAGGTTATTTATGATAGAAAAGACATAGGCTTGTTCACCAGGTGGGTCAGTAGTGTGGCTGCAGGACCAGTTCAGGAACGTTCTGTCAATTTAAAGTAATCTACAGGCCCTTAAAGCCTATGGAGACGAGTGTGAGTGAGCGGGATTGCAGTAGGCCCCCATCTGTTTTCCAGCCCGTCGGCTGGTGCACTGAGGAGTGAGAGCTATATCTCACGAGACCTATGCAGCGCTGTCAAAGGCAAATGTAGCGCAACATTGCTCATTATTAGTGAATATTTTGCGATGTCTTTGGTAGTGCAGCGGATGAACCCTGCGCGCTACAAAGCTCGTTCTGGTGTCATTTTGAAGTTATGTTCTTCTAGTTCTTTTGACTGAATACATTTCATTTCATTTAGACACTTGCTTAATCGTTCAGGAGTGCCTGAATGAGCCGTAATATAGTGGAAATATGTCCGCAGCGTAAGTGTTCAGATTCACAAGTACGTACAGTTCCTGTCAGTGTGCCAGACTGAAATGGTGTGGGTAAAACACATATGTTCAGTACACGTTAGATTAATGGTAGGCCTACTGGATAGATTGAAATTGATTTTTAATTGAAAACTGTTTAATTGAATGAAATATCGACCATAATGAATTGAATTGGAATTGAAAAGCTTGTGAATTGATTTGAATTGGAATTGAACCTTTTTTTACGAATGCATTGAATTGAATTGGAATTGATAAATTCAAATTTTATTCCGAATTGGAATTTAACCCCCTCCAACATCTATGACGCGATCGCGTCATATGGCAGTTTGCCCAAGAGTATCATATGACGCGATCCCGTCATATGAACTTAGTGAAATAGCTCAATAAGTAAGTTATATGACGCATTTGCGTCATATTGAGCTCAGTAAGTTAGGTAAGTTAGATCAGAATCTGTAGATTAATGGCAACCCCAAGTACTGTACCTCAGAATTCTACCGGTACCTGAGTGTCAGAGAAAGTGTTTTGAGGGAAATACCGGGCACTCTGCCACCCCATCAGTAAGTTAGCAACTTATGTCTGGGGGGGTAATTGAATTGACAAAAATAAATTGACACCAGCCCTGCGGGCCAGCGTCATCGTGTGCCGTGCCTTTACTGTTAGTTCATTTTAATTGTACCAAGCGTAGTGATGAACTTTGGTAACCGACAGTTTATTCTCATAATCAAGGAGAGAGAGAGAGAGAGAGATCTACATGACAAGTGTGAATGATCACAATCTCTCTCTCTCTCTCTCTCTCTCTCACAAACATTTTGAGAAAAGAAAAGTGTTGGTTGTCAGATTTCATCACGACGCTTGGGAGTAGTCTACATTGTGCTTAAGTAAAAGTTCACAATGCTGAAAATACTTAATGCATACTATTGTCAATTTTACGATTTGTTTTCTCCAAGTATTAGTTAAAACCTGTGGACGTTTGTGGATTCCAAGAGGAATTACTCAAGGAAATTCTGGGAAAATATAATAAACGCTGCCAGTTATGCATACGGAGATGACAGGGCCTGGCCAAGAAAGGCCAAAACCAACCCACAACTTGCTCCCATCTTCAAACCGCAAATCCAACAACACCTGCCGAATTGCCAGCATAAATACTCAGCCACCACAACCCGAACTCTCCAGGATCCAGTACCAACCTCAATACCAGCTTATTCTGAGCAAGCCGGAAAACGCGTCCTCAACTAAAGAACGGGAAGTGAACAAGCTAGAAAATGCACTCTCAACTCTCACGAAAAACCTTGAACCCCAGGCCCCACTCAGGTAAAGCCCTAAAACCCCCAGTGCTAGAATACAGTGTAGAGCTTTTTATGCAAATTCCACATCAACATCCCCAGTGCCCTCCCATCGAGTATTGCAATAATTCTTCCTGCCAAATTAGCTATGCTATGCCACAAGCAGATTCAACCTCCAAGCCTTCCTTTCTTTGTACTACTATAGAATACCCGCATTCCCTATCAATCCCCCAACCTAGTAATTCTCTGCTAATTCCTCACCAGTCATGCCTGAAGATAGTCCCTTGACCAGAAACTGCCAAATATCCTCCTCCTCTAAGAATCACACTACAAATAATTTTAGTGCAACCTCCCGCTCCTCTAAAATCAAAATAGCACTTCCTCACACGCCCCTACTACCCCTAGAGCTAAGCCCCTTGACTCCGACCCAAAAAGGGTTACTACCTGCACGACCCAGAGAAAAATTAAGCAACACTGGGATCCCTAGGTAGAAAGGGAATCAGGGCAATTCATCCGCTAGTGAGGGACTTCCACAAAAAGAACCAATACCTCCGGGAGTATTCTTGATAAATAAAGTAGAGGGACCACCCCTTTTCCTAGAATTTTAACTCCCACCCCTACTCTGTTCAACTCTCCAACCCAAGAGTGAAACGCTATTCTCAGACTTTCTTCTATTCAACTGCTGGAACTCTCTCCCAGAATCAGTCTTTCCCTCTTCCTATGATTTAAATTGCTTCAAACTCCGTGTGTCCAGGCATTTTAGCTCCAACGTCCCTTGACTTTGGCCCTGTCACTCTTTCAACTCTGGGGGAGGCACTCGCTGCAGGCAGTTGTGCCTTTTGTCTCCCTCATTCACATAGAAAGAAAAAAAGTGAAAAGACTGTGTAACTAGAGAAGAAAGAAGAAAGAAGAAGAGCTGTTTGGATATGGCTTTATCAAGAGTGTGTGAGCTCACCAAGCCCCTATAGTCAACCGGGGGGACAACTGTTCCAGTGACAATGTGCTCGCCAGACTCTCTACCAGTGCTTCTGTTCCTCCTAAAAACCTTTAAGTGTTCTCCTATTCCGTAATGGTAACAATGATTTTAACAAGGGTTAACTGGGTATGTTGAGATTCATAATTAACGTAAACACTGAAGTTTGTCCATTTTTCCCTTTTTATTCTCTATTCGTTGCTCTGATAAGGGAGACCAAATACACATCTATCGTGGGATTAATATATATATACTTCTCGAATACAGTCTCCTGTATTCTTCATGGCAAATATATATATGTTCTATCTATCTATCTATCTATTGCCTGACGCCGTGATCCCCGAAGGGGTGGCCACGAACGAACCGCCCCCATGCACCTCTGTCCCCAGTCAGTCGACGCCCCTCCCCCCAACCAGCACCGCCTTCGTTCATGTAGTTCCTCACTCCATCCTTCTACCTCATATTCGGTCTACCTCTCCCCCTCTGTCCCTCCACCTCGCTCTCGTACACCCTCTTAGTCATTCTCTCGCTTTCCATACGTTCCATATGGCCGAACCATCTCAAGTTGTTCCTTTTCACACTTTCCAGCACATCTACCTCCACACCACACCTCCTTCTTACTTCCTCATTAGTCTGTCTATCCCTCCATGTAACTCCGCACGCACTCCTTAAGTAATTCATTTCCACTGCTCTCACTCTTGGTCTGAGTCTCTCAACCAACGTCCATGCTTCGCTTCCGTAAGTCAGTGTCGGGATTACCACACTGTCATGCAAGGACTTCTTCACTTCCATACTGACCACCCTATTTCTTGTTACTGCTTTTAGCGTTCCTACAACCCTCTTCCCCTGTTGTACCCTCTCCCGCACCTCTTCATCCATAGTCCCATCTTTACTCAACACACTGCCCAGATACTTAAAAGAGTTGACGATCTCCATAGCCTGACCGTTCAGCTTCACCTCACACTCTGTGACTTCACCCCTTTCGAAGACCATAACCTTGCTCTTCCCCGTATTTACCTTCAAATTCCGTTTTTCGCACACTGTTCCAAACTCATTTACCAGACCCTGCAACTCCCATTCATTATCACTCATCAGAACTGTATCATCCGCAAACAGCAGTATAGGTAGCTTCCACTCAATTCCCTCCCTTTTCAGCGATACACCAACATCCACTGCTCTTGATAGTATTTCTTTCATAACTCCATCCATATATACAGTAAACAACCACGGGGACATCACACACCCCTGTTTCAAACCAACATTCAGGTCAAAGAACTCGCTCTGCTCACTCTCCACACGTACTGCCGCCTTTGCACCCTCATACATGCTCTTCACTGCTTTCAGCAACTTGCCCTCTACTCCGTATATTCTAAGTACTTTCCACAAACCTTCTCTATCCACTCTGTCATAGGCCTTCTCCAAGTCCATAAAGGCAACATACACCTTTTGTTTCTTCTCCAGATACTTCTCCACAACACAATTCAGGGTAAAAATCTGATCTACACATCCTCTTCCCTTCCTAAAACCTCCCTGCTCGTCGCCTATCCATTTCTCCGTTCTCACTCTCACTCTCTCAATCACTACCCTACTGTATACCTTCCCTACTACGCTTAGAAGACATATTCCTCGGTGGTTACCACACACTCCTCTTTCCCCTTTGCCCTTATATAGGGGGACTATTATGCCAGTCTTCCAGTCATCGGGTGCACTCCCCTTCTCCCATGCTAGTTTGCACATTTTCCATACCCATTCTATCACTATCTCACCACCATACCTCAACATTTCCCCACACACTCCATCTGTTCCTGGTGCTTTCCCCAACTTCACTCTTTTCATGGCTTCCCACACTTCTGACCTCCTGATCCCCACCTCCTCCTCCACTACTTCTCTTCTTCTCCCTCCCATACCATATCCAGCTATGTTTGCTGGCTCTTCATTCCTTTCATTTAGCAACTCACTGAAGTACTCCCTCCATCTTTCGACTCTCTCTTGCTTCTCGGCTAGCATTCTCCCATTCTTATCTTTCACACCCTTACTGTTTCCCTTGCTACCTTCCCTAACTTTCTTGACTTCTTTCCAGAACAGTTTCTTACTCTCCCTCCATTTTACACTCAGATTCCTTCCAAATTCCTCATCTACTCTTCTCTTACTTTCCTTCACTACTCTCTTCACCACCCTCTTACTCTCCACGTACCTCGCTCGTTTCTGTCTCTCGGAATCTTCATTCCCTCTACTACCCAACCACTCTCTATATGCTTTCTTCTTTTCTTCCACAGCTATTCTTACCTCTTCTGTCCACCATGCTGTACCTTTCACTCCCCTCCCTCTTCTCCTCACTCCACACACCTCCTCACATGCTGCACAGATCTCATCCTTAAACACCTTGCTCATCTCCTCCACTTCCTCCATAACTTCCAGGTCGAACCCACCTAGTCGTCTTTCCACTGCTCTCCTGTACTCCTCCCTGACTTCCTCCTCCTGCAACCTCTCCACCCTCCTCACCATTCCACCCTCCTCTCGCCTCCCTCCCGCTCTCCTCACCCACTTCTTTTGTATCCTAACCTTAGCTACCACTACATAATGATCAGACAGACCCCCTCCAATACCCCTATACACCCTAGCATCCATCACAGATTTCTTCATTCGTTCATCCACACATACATAATCAATCAATGACTTTCGTTCCACCACTGTCTTATCCTTCATCGTCAACATCCGTTTCCACGTGTACCTGTGGATCATTCTGTGTCGGAAGAAGGTGTTGGCTATCCACAGCCTCCTCCCCACACATACGTCCACAAGTGCACTACCATTCCCATTCACCTCTGATGGTACCCCCCACCCTCCCACCACTCCCTCAACTTTCCTATCACCCACCTTACCATTCATATCCCCAATCAGAAATATTCTTTCGTTCTTGTCAAACTTCTCCAGGCACGCCTCCACATTCATCCAGAACTCCTCTTTCTTTCTTTCAAGTATATCCTCTGTCGGGGCATACACGCATACAATCACCCACGTTTGTATTCCTACTTTCATTCTCACCCACACAATCCTTGAACCCACAGACCCATACTCTCTTACACATTCCTTCCATTTGCTACTTACAAACAAACATGCACCTTCTCTCGCTGTTCCTTCACTCACTCCAGCACACACACCCATTCCACACTCCCACTCTCTCACATCTGAACCTTTCCATTTGGTCTCTGTCATTCCACATACATCCAGCCTGGCATTCACTAACACTTCCAGAACCTCTCTCTCTTTTGTGCCATCATTCATGCCACTAACATTCCACGTAGCCATTCTCAGAATGTCCGAAGGCATGTCCTTAGTCGGTCGTGGTTCGTCAACGTTGGTTCCGTCCGCATCCGAGGCTGTTCGTTCGTTTTTCTTTGCTTAGATATTTTTTCCGGGTGGGGGTCGCAAGCCCACCGACCCAACCTCTTTAGTCGCCTCTTACGACACGCAGAAGGCACGTGGGGCATATTCTATTCCCTAACCCCCAGGGGGGGTTCTATATGTTCATCCGGGGATAAAAACACACACTTACACGTCAATTTCCGTGAATACTTACTCAGACCTAGTTCTTATGCTAATTCATCATCTGGGTACATAGAGCATAGATAAGTTTATTCACAGTGTATTTCTCAATCAGTCATTCATTTATGACTACTATTAATTATCACGCTATTTGAATTACAATTAATTTGTGTATTTTTCGACTTGTCTTAACTCTCTGTTTATTCAAGTTGCATTAACTAATTGTTCATTCTGAAACTCAATCATGCATACATGACTATTATCCAAATCTAACCTATTTATGATTTTATATTCATAGTTATTTCTCTTTGAGTTATTTGAGTTTATTCTCCTGTTCAAGTTATTATAACTAATTATTCGTTTAGAAGTCAAGTCGTGTCTTAATTTACATACCTTCAGTACCGCGTGTATGCTAAACGCAGTAACTATTATTAATTTGAGTGAAGCCATATTTAGAGCTTTTCATTATTTTCCTTCAGGACACTACTTATTGTGATTGAGACTTAACATCTCTGTGAATTATTATTTGTATATTCGTCCAGTAATATACTCATTATTTATATATTCATTTGATAACATTATTATTACTTATGATCTTTTAGTAGCATAGTTATTCTCTATATGTGCATTTAGAAACATTGTTTCATCATATATGTTTCATCAGTGACTTTAACCATATTTATATGTTACTGATTTATCATCCTGCATTATAATCTGAATATGTACCCTAGCTGTTAAGGAATACATCTTGTAAACCTTTACTGTGTATTTTGTGTCCATTGATTATTATTGAGTGTATTTGTCAAACTAAGGCTAGTAACTCTCCAGCGGAGAGGAATCCAAGTTTTTGATTGACGCTATTTCCTAAGGTGGAAACCGCAATCAGATTATCTCATGTTCTATTATAACGTGGCATAACACACACATTGCTAGTGAAGATAAAGAGCAAATGCCTATGAAGGTTTACTTTGGTAAATATGTAGGTGTTGTAAATTTTATTAGATGAACGCTGGAGAAACAGAAAGAGTTATTTGGAATGTTGGGGCTCCTTACACTGACCACACAGAACATTTGGAGCAAGTGAAGTTGTCAGTAATGAATACTAGTAGAGGGAGATAAGCCCTAAATAAGGGAATATTGAAGAATGCAAATGGAAATATTTGAAGATTCCTTAATCACCTAGGTCACCCTATTGCAGTGTCACACGACCTTCTTTTACACAGCATAACATATATTGTGTTAGTATAGTTGCCTCTTATACTCTTTGAACACTGGTAAAATTTTCAAATATGCAGCCAAACGTAATGTAAGATGCATTCCTGTATAATTGTAAATGCTAATAGTTACGTGAATGTGACGATTGAGGTGAGAAAGTTAAGCGGAAAATATACGAGAGGCGCCGAGGCGGGCGAGGGGAAGGTCAGTCTATTATCTCTGCTTTATGTGGACATCAGGGGTGAAGGTCCGGTGCATAGAGTACATATGACCTAGAGACGAAAGAAGACGCCACAAATCTGTAAATAGGGATCTGCGCGTTCGAGAGATGGCAGCACGATCGCAAAGGACAATGGGAGGGGAGGATCCCCAGAAAGACATTATATTGACTATCCTTGTCCTTGGTCTTCATTAATTCGTAATAATCCCTACCTTGTACTAATAACGCTATTAATAATCAATTGAACATTATCCAGAGACTCTGCAGACATGACATAGTTAAATAGACATAAGTAGAGGCTACTGTAAAGGCCAGTTATCGTGTAATTGTCGTCATTATGAGGAGGTACACAAGCAAAACTCCTCCAACACCCGCCATTGTTGATGTGAGATTCGAGAGTTGCCATCGTCAATGGTGGGACAAAATATCCCTAGATGTCATAAGTATAAATGTCCAGTTTTAGTGCTACTTGACAAATTAACATCTACATAACATGTAACATACTAATATATATTCAAAATTACAATTTAATTCTTGTTGTGTTGCTTGAAGGTATACAGCTTGCATCATATATGAGTAGCCTATGTTTTATAGTGTATATGTATACTTAATGTTTTCATCTTGCTTATATATATATCTAATTTATACTAAATAATTTACAAGTGTTTATACCAACATTAATTAACTCTTAAATACCTTCCCTCTTTAATCTATTGCTCCCTCGTTTTGCGGGTATTCCCTTAACTTTGGAAACACTGCAGCAAGCTAGCAGGCAGGCGCGCACGGCGCACAGACTATCTATAATGAGGACAAGCCACTGAGGTGCTTTGGTTGTTGTACAGTACAAAAGTGCTGCCACCAAATCCCTAGGACGCGCGGCAAACTAACTGTGTGACGTCACGCTTTCGTGTCTAGGTTATATGTAGTCTATGGTCCGGTGCCTGCAGGGGGGCCTGGGGAGGGGGGGGGGGGGCTGCATCATGGTTCTCTTTCGGGAGGAGAGTAAATGACAGTACGAGGAGAAATAGAATAGAGTAGATGAAAGGACAAAGAAGAGGAGAAAAGGAGTGAATAAGCGAATGAGAATGAAAGAATGGCGAATAAGTAAAGGAAGAAAACTAACAGTAGTAAACTAGAGCATATTATGAGAGGAATAGCATTTTCTTGACAGCGTTTCGCTTATTGTTTTTAATGGATACTTAGCAAAAAGCGTCACGATTCATTAAAGTGCTCTTCCTCATACGGTGTTTACTTCAAATGTATCTAATCTTCAGCCTTTATCATTCGTGAGTGAGATAATACAGTAGTAAGGATAATGAAATAGGGAGGGAAGAATATACTGGAGAGGTAGAAGAGAAGGCAAGCGGTTTGTGAATATCACTTTGGTGTGAGAGAGAATGAAGGGACGGTGCCTGAGTGTCTTCTCGTAGGTCTCGGCCTGAGGGGGTAGTCGTGTCTTATGGTTCACTGGGGGGAAGTGGAGGGGGAATAGGAGAGTGGTGGATGAGATGGGAAGAGGAGTGGGAAAGTAGAGTAAACAGGAGTAAATAAGAGGATAGGGGATGCAGAAGTGAGAGTGATGGATGAGATGGAAAGAGGAGTAGGAAAGTAGAGTAAACAGGAGGGGAATACGAGGAGAGGGGATGCAGAAGTGATATAACGAAGAAATGAAAGTAAGTATATTTTAAGTAATGCCATAGACTACAGTAGATCTGGACTGGACACGAAAATAGAACTTTGCAGTAACGGACCCAAAATCGGAAAATGAACCCCCAAGTTCGAGCCTAGAAACCGCGAAAATATCAAATTGTCGCGGTTTCGAGGTTCGTTCTCCGATTTTGGGTCCCTTACTGCAAAGTTCCATTTTCGTGTCCAGTCCAGATCTACTGTAGTCTATGGTAATGCATATACTATAGTCGTTTATTATAGAGGTATATAATTATAGTCTATATAATCAATATTATCTACAAATGAAAAGTACTGTATGTTTGCATTTTATATTTACTCCCTTCCCCCCCCCCCCTTACACTCAGACACACACAAACTTTTACCTATTTTGACACATGTCGACATAAATATATACGCAAAGTACATTTCCAACATCATGCCCTCTCTTGATAATCATTTGTAGATTCCCACAATCTCTCTCCACCAGTGTACGATAAGTCCCTCAGGCCAGCACGATTCACAGGCCCCAGCAAGGTATAAAGAGTTACTATACCGTGGGCCCCAGTAATGTACCTTCCCGTGTGCGGGTGTGTGTGTGCCAATAGCGAGAGTGATTGAAAATATACAGTATATAGAAAGTGGTGAGATAAATTTAAAATATATAAGAAGTCGATCCATAGCAGCTGAGTTTAGGAAATTGTGATGAGGAACGGAGACAGAGTTAGAAAGGTATATCAGAGTTATATAGATACACAGACTGTCCACACCTTGCGGGCCCAGCTAGGCTGTCCGGACTTAAATCTAACATAGTATTTGCTAGTAAGTGGAAGATAAGGATAGCAAAGCAGGAGGCCAAACAGAGAGAGAGGGAGCGAGAGAGAAAGGGAGGGAGAGATATTGGTTCGCTAAGGTTTGTTTTTGCCTTTCCCATTTGTATATGTAAAGTATATATACATTATATTACATAAGTAAACATAAATATGAAATAACTGAATATTTCCGGCTGTACACTTTGTTTTGTAGTTAATAGGAAGTCGTTCTTTCTGTATATGCGATGTCTTGAGTGTAAGAGAAGATTATATACTGTATATAAATTCAAATAATAATTATTATTATTTGTTTTTTTACTACCATAGACGGATTGCACTGGAGGCGCTCGTCTAAGTTTAATATTGTGTTACTAAACAGTTAGTCTTATCTCTGCGCGTAATTTTGATGTATACCCCCCTATTTATCAGGTATTACCATATACTCCACACCGACCCAACCCTTAAGGAGGGATGGGCCGGTTTTCTGGACCACTTTCTCCTTCATGTTTAGCCCCATTAGTTTTCAGATGATAAGATGTTTGTCCCATTAGTTAGTCAATTTTAAGACCTTTTGCCCCATTTCTTCGTCAATATTTTGACCTTTTGTGCTATTTAGGTGTCGATTTTTTCCCTGGCGAACGATAGTGAGCCTGTAATGTTGGAAGAACCGTCCTTCGGCCGGGAAATGTTTCTACCGAAAAATGTACAAATTAATCTAAAAGGGGGATCTAATGGATGTATTTTTGTTTTTATTTGATGGAGGTATAGGGAGGAAACTAGAAAAATAATGAATACATGCAAAATTATCTCAAAAACTGAACCATCCCCCCTTAACGTGGGTAACCGCGCCCATAAGGTTTAGTGAAGGTAAAAGCCAGAGTGTTGTCTGCCAACCTCCACAGTGAAAAGGTCAGATAATTTGCTGTGATGAGGGGAAAGGAATGGTAAGGTGGAGTTGATGGAGGGAAGGGAGGGGGAGAAGGGAGGTGGAGTTGATTGAGGGAAGGGGGGGGGGGGGGGGGGGGGGAGGGGGGAAGAAGGGAGAACGAGAGATTATGAAATGACATACAAATAGTGAATACAAGGTTTATTTGGACAGAAAAGTACACATCATCTAACCTACGAGAAAATTGAGGAAGAGGCGATATAAAAGAGGCACACTGTAGGTTGAGAGAAAATACAGATCAAATTTACACTAGGATGGCATAGTCTATAACCCACTCATAATTTACACTAGGATGGCATAGTCTATAACCCACTCATAATTTACACTAGGATGGCATAGTCTATAACCCACTCATAATTTACACTAGGATGGCATAGTCTATAACCCACTCATAATTTACACTAGGATGGCATAGTCTATAACCCACTCATAATTATTCGTGGACTTTGCCTATTTCTAATTTTGGAGGTACTGTATATCTCTGCAAACGAATTCATGAATATAATGTTTTGTACATCAACTACAAAACTACCATTTATTGAAAAATAAGTTCTATACAAAAACAAAACAAAAATCCAGATAGTTAAAATTGCATAAGGAAAAATCGCCCAAGAATAATTATGAGTGGGCTAGAGACTATGACATCCGAGTGTACAAGTAATATTTTATGAAGTACGATAAAAGCTACATGATATATATGTATACCATACTTATATACTGTAATGCTTCTTTCACCCTCTATATTCCCTTCTGCTCTCTCCCATTTCGTTACTTCATTATATCCGGTAAGAGGAATGTTTACAAAACACAATTTAACCCCTTCTGTACCGGCAACGTCTTATTTCCTTGATTTTAGCTATATTTAGACGATTTTATGAAGCTGATGGAGGATATAATGGTAGCTAAGACGACAACTGAGACAGTCTGTAGCCTTTTAATGGGTAGACGTCCATCCTAAGCTGAACACCATTTTTTAATAGTTGCCAGAATATAACGAAAATGAGTTACAAGGGGTTACAAGGAATGGTTAGTATCTCAGAGTCCTTTGCGGTCCATTCCGAGGAGATACTCGAAGTGGAAGGAGAGAGACTGTTTAGTGCACTACATTCATTATGTGCAAAATACTATCTACTATCTTCTTGAACTGTTGACAACTTCGGAGGGAAGTTTGTTCGAGGTAGAACTGATCTTATATGTGAAAAGGTTTCCACAAATACTAGTGTTGAAACGTTTAAATTCTAATTCCTAGCCATGTTTGCGGGTTGTATTCATATTGAGGCTAAACTTTTTGCTATAATCCACATTGTCAAACCCAGTAAGTATTTTAGAAACTTCAATGAGCTGACCTCGTTGTCTGCGTATCTCCAACGAGCTCCAAGAGCTCTCAACCGGTCCTCATAGCTCAGTCTTCTAAGCGATAGAATAAACTTTGTAGCCCTAGCTTGTACTCTTTCCAGTCGTTCTATATCTTTCCTGAGTACTGGAGACCAGAATTCAACAGCATACTACAGGAGAGGCCGTATCAGAGCGTTGTAAAGTGTGAGGACTATTTCCTTATATATATACTTAAATTGTCTCTTACTATAGCCCAATAATTTCTGAGCTTTCTTCTCTACTTCAATACACTACTTGGAAAACTTAAGGTCACTGCTAATCAGTAAACCCAAATCCTTTTCCAAGTCAGTCACTTCCAGGGGAAGTGGGGACTTCCAGGAGAAGTTTCCTAATAGCGAATAGCTTGACTTGGGGTTTGCTTGGCTGCTATACATCACCATACAATTTTTCCTAGTTCAGAAGCATCTGCCATGTTTCTGACCATTTAACCAGTCTGTTGAGGTCCATCCTGAGTTGTTAAACCCCTTTGGGGTCTTTCACATTAATTTCAAGTTTTATGTCATCTGCAAACTTGCATATAACACTCAACAGACCAATATCGATGTCATTGACATATATGATAAACAGAAGTGGGCCAGAAGTGACTGCAGTCCACTCGTACGAAGCACCATTGATTGCCACTCGGTGTTGTCTACCTGTTAGCCAACTTGCTATCCAATTTCTGACCTCTGTGTTGATACCTAGCACACTCACGTTTGTCATTAGCCTGTAATGAGGCACTTTATCAAAGATATCACCGGTACTGCATGGGTTAAGATTATTTTGAACACACACACTCACACACACACACACCAGACCAGATGGCTGGAGTAAAATAGGAAAGAAGAGTAATTGGACAGAGGAAGAATAAGCTGAGACACACACACAGGATGGGTATATAAAGGAAATGTTATACGTTGTCAGATGGTAACATTTACCGGGTATATTTGCCCAATGGTCCCATTGTCTGTGTGACACAACCAAACGACACCCTTCACACCAACAGTCCTGTAATGACACCACTCACTCTATCTTTCTCTCTCTCACTTCCACACACATATACACACACAAACACACACACACACAACCAAACGACACCGTTCACACCAACACCCTTGTAATGACACCACTCACTACCACTTTATCTCACTAGCACACACACACTCTCACACACACACACGTATATACACATGTACTCATACTGACGAAAGCACACACACACACATGCGCGCGCGTGCACTGATTTGTAATTTTTTTATTTACAGCCATTTTGGTTAATTCATCTTCGGTCTACATCTATTGAATCTTATTATATACTAGCATGCTACTTTATTCTCTTCGGTCTTCATCTATTGAATCTTATTATATACTGCATGCTACTTTATTCTCTTCGGTCTTCATCTATTGAATCTTATTATATACTGCATGCTACTTTATTCTCTTCGGTCTTCATCTATTGAATCTTATTATATACTGCATGCTACTTTATTCTCTTCGTTTACAGTCTTCACAGTTTTATAGCCGGACTCAAATGACAGGGAAGATATTCAAGAGCATAAATTCTGAAGCACCCATTTGAATCATTATCGAACACAAACGAAACAATACAATGCTTTATTATAGCCCATGTTCTTCTAAACTTGGCTTTAAAGGTTCAATGATTCGTATTGGTGTATAACTTATGCTCATGACTGTGTCTTCGCAACTGTTTTAATGTATATATATTTTGTTCAAACTATAAAGAAAACTAAGTTGGATAACATAATTATCTGCTTTAATATTTTAACCAATGTATATATGATAGCTGGTGAATTATATTTTACAACGGAATTTAAAGAAATATTGAAAAAAAACTATTGTGGTTTAGCTTCCTCTGTTAGTGACCATTTTAGGTGGTGCCACTCGAGCGACATCCCCATCAATTTTTACGATCAATTGTTGTCTGACAGCTTCAAAATATTAGTTCCATATGAATAAAGCTACCCAAGATAATCTACCTTCGATCTACTGTTTTATCCCAATGCGAAAGAGCATCATAATAGTACATGAATACACTTGCTTATCGAAAATTGCCGGAAACTGCGCTTGTGTGACACCATTTTAACAGTTGCCTCGGTCAACTCAAGAGCAGACAACTTGCGATTACAATTAATAGTAATGAGTCAATGTATGCATGTATCTAATATAGAACGTTAGCAATATTTTGTAAAGTTAAACTTAACAGTGTACACATTGTCTTATATCTTTGATATAAACAAATATTCATATAACCTTGAACGAAATTTATTAACTGGTTTAGTTTGTTTCGAAACAATAGTGATTAGATACATTAGAAATGCTTACCAATTAGTTAGTTTTCACTCAGTAATTAATATAACAAAATCAAGTGCCGATCTGGGACGTTGGTAAACGTTCTCAATTCCAGTCACCGAGTGGTCTGTGCAGTGCTTGTTTATATATGTAGACTTTACGGTGGAGTGTGGAGTTTACCCAAAGTTTATCAGTGAGAGAGTGAAAGACCAACCCTGTGAATATATCACAGGGCCAAAATCGACGAGGACACAAATATGAGTCTAGGAGAACGAAGGTCGGTACAATTGACCACTTGCGAGTTTCGGGCTATAAGGAAGTTGGAGCTGTAGAAATATTGATATTTAGCAGAATTTCCAGCTAAAATATGGTTGTATTAATATACGATCCAATTCAATATTATTTCTACCAATCAGAAACCTATATTATTATTGCATTTCAGTTGTATAGCGATGTTTACGGCTCCAACTTCCTTATAGCCTGAAACTCGCAAGTGGTCAACTGCACCCAGAATATAGCCATCTATATATCCATTTTAGATGTTCCTACCAAAAAATAGTAGAAAGCTGGTTTAGTCAGAATGATAATATGGTCCTTCCAAGAAAAGTCAGAAGAAAAAGAAGAATCAAGAATATTGATAGAGGACAAAGAGTTCCAGGAACCATAGTTGCTGGGCCTCAAATAAATACGAAAGGTTTATTGTAGCTCAGTTAGTTCGGTGGCGCAAGGAGGGGATTATATGAAATAAGTTGAATAAGCAAAGCGATGAAATGAGGAGAAGGGCCTGGAGCTCTCGAAAAGGGGCTCCAGTCCGTACACTATTCTTGACTTACAGTGTGCTGGCTTAATAATCCTGAAGGGTTGATAACCTCTGAAGTCTTATTTTAACTAACTATGAGGAGCCAGTCAAGGGTAAAGTTGTTGGAAGAGGTATAGGAAAGGTTGACTGAGGGATGACATGAGAGGCTTGATCGAGAAGTTTGAGGATTGAAGTGGCAGGGGAGGAACGACACAATAACTTGAGATAGGAGGGGTCCAAACTTCCGAATTGTAAAGAGGGGGAGACTTCAAGTTCTGTGGTGAGTTCAGACTTCCATCATTCACGCTGCCTTGCCCTCTTTTATATTGATATATTCTTGTGTTCATTACACAAATTGTATTTTATCAACTTTAAAGTAGCCAACTAAAAAAGTCTACATTTCCTTCTTTTTATCTTTCTTATCTTTTTTTCAGATTTCTAGATGTCAGCGAAGGAAATACATTTTGTTAAAATCATAACCATATTATATACATGATGGGATCGGCGAGAGACTGTTGCCATTTTTACATTGGCACTCGTTTACTCTATTAGTTTCCGTCCATTAAGTGATATTTTAAACTGCTATAAGTCAAATCAGGTTAGATAACTTGTGTTCAAAATCAAATAAAGTGACATGTACATTATCAGCAAAAACATATGTACTAATGAATATTAAGAAAATATACCTACAGTAGAACTGATATAATGTAAATTAATCTGGATTAATGATTGACAAGTTTTGCTATTTGGGAGATACCATCTTTGCCGGTGTTGGGGCTGAGGCAACCACTATCTCAAGAATAAGGTGGGCAAGGATGTAGTATTCGGGCGTAGTGCCCACCTTATTTACACTACACGGACACTTGCGATTATGTTTCCGTCTATTTTGACTGCCGTGTGATACAATAATAATAATAATAATAATAATAATAATTAAAGTTGCAAGCAACGTTGTCCGGGGTTCGAGGGGTTTTGCAAGCAGGGTCTTGTGTTGGATACAAAAGTTGTGTCACAGATATCAAAAGATCATTTAACTTATCGGGCATGGAGAAATTACAGAAGGAACAGATTGTGCAACCAAACAAGAGCGAGAGAGGGAGAGATTGCCTGTATAAGGGATCTGCCTCAATTCGTTTAGTAACAGAGTTGTAGATATGTGGAATAGGCTACCGAGTGCTATAATGGGATCAAGAAAAATAGAGCTTCAACTTGAAATTAGATAGAACGAGATGGGTTGGGTGTGAAAGGGATCTGCCATGTGTAGGTCAATCGGCTCTCTGCAGACTCCCGTTTTCTTATTTTGATGATGTTCTCATTTGTGAGAGAGAGTATGGCAAGAGAGCATAGGATGTCATAAACGTAAGGAAGATAGCGATAAATATGAGAGAGAGAGAGAGAGAGAGCGCGGGATGGGTTGGGTGTGAAAGGGATCTGACATGTGTGGGCCAATCGGCTCTCTGCAGACTCCGGTTTTCTTATGTTCTCATTTGTGAGAGAGAGAGAGAGAGAGACTAGGATGTCATAAATGTAAGGAAGACAGAGATAAATGAGAGAGAGAGAGTTGCTATGAGATGGGTTGGGTGTGAAAAGGATCTGTCTTGTGTGGGCCAATTGGCTCTCTACAGACTCACATTTTCCTATGTTCCTATTTCTTACAATTGTGTTTTGGTTGCAGGTATATGATAACATGGGTGTAAAGTAAGTAGTGTAAATAACAGGTAACGTTTATGAGATGGGTTGGGTGTGAAAGGGATCTGCCTTATGTGGGCCACTTGGCTCCCTGCAGACTCCCATTTTCACCTTGGTTGCATGTGTGAGGGATCTGCCTCATTTGTACCGGTGTGCAAAACAAACAAGAGCGAGAGAGAAAGAGATTGGCTGTGTAAAGGATCTGCCTCTGTTCGCTTGGTAAAAAGAGTTGTAGATATGTGGAATAGGCTACCAAGTGCTATAGTGGGATCAATAACAATTGGGCTTCAACATAAAATTTCATAGGACGAGATGGGTTGGGTGTGAAAGGGATCTGCCGTGTGTGGGCCAATCGGCTCTCTGCAGACTCCCATTTTCATCTTGGTAGCATGTGTAAGGGATCTGCCTCATTTGTACCAGTGTGCAAATAAGAGAGAGAGAGAGAGAGATTGGCTGTGTAAGGGATCTGCCTCTCTCGTAACAGAGTCGTAGATATGTGAAATAGGCTACCTAGTGCTATGTCGTGAATCCTAGCTGGTATATATACCGTAGTTTGAATTTCCCGGGTTCACGACAGCTGGTTCCTTTTTGTTTATACGCATTACTTTATTTATCTTTGTGGATAAGTATTACTGTGGTTGCACCAATTATATCTTAGTTTATTTTCCCTTATTATTTAATCACGGGGGACGATATAGAACCCTTAAATATATTTATATTGTTACGATAAGATGGAATCTCAGTACACTTCACACAGAGATTTCGTCCCGCTCACAACAAACCACCAGTTGCTGCCACATAACAACAGAACTTCACTGATCTAGACCTACCGACATGTCCATCACCTAACCTACACTCTTTGCATCACAGCTAAGTTCCTTTAATACTAGAAGTAGTTCATAGATATTACTGAGACTACCACAGATAGCCTACATATACAATCTTAACACGTAAGTCCAACGCCGACCGGTATCATATTTATAGCCTAGGCCAATTCATCTTCCCAGGTCTAATTATTTACTTTATATCCGTTTCTCCTCTACCCCCTAGAAATAATATTCAGGATATAATTGGTGCCGTGTGACCAGGATACTGGGCCATCTGTTGTATATTGATAGGAATGAGGGGGGGGGAGTATTAGGCCTGACTTGTCTGCCTTTGTGTAGAGCTGGGCGATCCAGTAGACAAATGTTGAGGGGCGCATAGGCTATGTCCGGGATTTTCCGCTGGACCGTCCAGTGCAGTGCCCTGCTTTTTTTTTTGTTAAGCAGTTCTATAGACCAGGGGCAAGGGTGGACACTGTCAGGCAGACCTCAGCCTGGGTTAGATGCGCCAGGGAGCCGGAAGATGTTAGATAGGCTACTGGACAGAGCACGTGCCTTCTTTGAGGAGAAGGTCAGGGCCGAGGAGGAGCAGTCGACGCAATAGGCTAGATCTCAAGACTAGGACGACGGCTGCGGCTGTTCCTCCTTCAGAGGAGTCTTGATCCTTCTTTCTTTTTCTTTGTAATTTGTTAAAATATAATATAGCCTAGCCTAGTAAAGTAAATATTGTAAAGTAGAGTAATATGACATAGGGTAATTTTCCTTTTCTTTGATCATTTGTAAACTCACAGGGGGCACGCGATCTGCATGCTTCAATTTGCTTGGTTGCTGTCGTCATCAATGTAAGTAGGTTAGCCTAGGCTTAGAATAGAGTAGAATAGGTTAGCCTACAGTGACGATTAGTATTGTTGTTCCTTAAGCTTTAGTTACCGTAAACTTTTTAAGAATGGATGAGAGAATAAAGTCATTGCGGAGGTTCAGGGCCGCCAAGAAGGGAGGGATTACTAAGCTTACCTCTAATCTGTCTGAATTTATTGAACATGCTGCTACACTGCATGATGTAAAGGGTGTGAAAATAACTTTAGAAGAGTTATGATAGAGTTAACTGATATCAAGTCGTATAAAGTAGAGTTGTATAGCTTATATTCAGATGATCAGTTAGAGGATGAGATGGTGAAAGATATGCAGTATGTTAATCAAGTAAACGGTCAGTTAGCTGAGTTAGATAGTGCTCTATAGACAACCACTACTGGTAGATCTCATGATGGTGCAGCAAGTAGGAAACAGAAGGGTATTAAGCTACCCTCCCTAAAGTTGCCAGTTTTTGATGGGGATCCATCACAGTGGGTGGGTTTCTGGGAGCTCTTTGATTGTAGTGTTCACTCTCAACAGACTTAACTGACATTCAGAAATTTACATATCTAAAGGGACAACTTAGTGGTGAGGCTCTACAAATTGTTAGTGGGTTTCGTTTGGTCGCTGCAAGTTATGAACCAGCGGTCACTATACTGAAAAACAGTTATGGTCAAAAGGATCGCATCAAAGCAGCTCACATAGCGAAACTGTGTAATCTCCCGCATCCTAGCCAGGAGATCAGTGCTCTGAAAGATTTGTCCACGTCATTTGAGTGTGCGTTAAGAGTCATTACGCTCTATGGACGTAACAGTAAGTGAAATGTGTGCAGTACTGTTGCATAATAAACTTCCTAGTGCACTCTCTGAAGTGATTAAGCGTGAATTAAAAGACAACTGGCTGGATGTGGATGAATATGTTCGTGTGTTTAAGACTGAAGTGTGCAATCTAGAAAGTAGACATAATCCACTAGAACAGTTTGGGGCGACTGCCACAGCAGCATATGCAGTGTATCAGAAACCCGATACCAAGCAGAAGTATGGATGTAAGTTGTGTTTAAAGACAGGACATTTTTGGGCAAAGTGTGCAAAATACAAGAGCAGTCCCGCCAAGGCCAATAGAGCAAGGCAGTTGAAATTGTGCGTCGGGTGCCTGTCGTCAGAACATGGCAGCCAGGGGTGTACTAACCCTAAAATTAGGCCGTGCCGATTCTGCCAACAGAAACATATTAATTATTTGTGTCCGACGCCACGCCTTGAACAAACTGGACATCCAGTGGCCCCTGAACCAACAGTGACCATGGCTGTGGCTTCGGGCCGTGATGTAGTGTTGTTGCCTACCATTCAGATTCCCTTGCCCGACAGAAACGGTCATACCAGTAAAGTAAGAGCTTTGTTGGACCAATGTTCGCAGCGTACCTTCATCTTGCGCTCTGCTTTATCGCAGCTTGATTACGTTAGGGTCAGTAAGGAACAGCTAAAGCTCCAGGGATTTACTGGCTCGCTTGGTAGTACTGAGTATGAAATAGTAGAGTTAACCTATCATCACAGAAGAAGGGTGCATAAATTGAGGGCCGTTGTGGTAGAGGAGTTACCAGTATACAAACCAGGGAGAGGATTAGAGATGGAGGTAAATTCTATCAAGGCTCGGGGTTACAAATTAGCAGATCCAGGTATCACTGATGGAGATATGATAGGGTTACTGATTGGGGTGGACTTATATTACCACTTTGTACATTCAGGCTATGTCAGGGAAGGAAGTATAGTTATGTTACCCACAATTTATGGTTATGCACAGAGTGGCACTTATCAGTCAGATATAGAAGAGACCCATGTAGAGTTAATCACTGTTCTTAAGTTAGCAGTAGACCCTTTAGTGGAGATATAGGAAGATATTGGCAGTAAATCTCCAGAATTAAAGGATCTGACAGCTCTATGGGACTTGGACCATATTGGTATAAGTCCTAATGAGACTGGTAAGGGTGAGGAGAAAGTCTTAAATAGATTTTCTGAAACGGTACAGTATTCCGAAGCACAGGGACAGTATATAGTGGAACTGCCGTGGAGAGATAACATAGATAAATTACCTGATAACTTTAAGTTAGCCCTGGGCAGAATGAGAGGCTTGCAGCGTAAGTTTATAAAAGATCCCAACTACTGTCAACAGTATACAAAGGTTCTGGATAATCAGATAGAAAGGGGGTTTATTGAAAGGGTAGAAAACAGGAATCAGGCTGGTCATCCCATCCACTACTTAGCTCACCATGGTATTACCAAGGATAGTGTTACTACGCCTGTACGGATAGTGTTTGACTGTTCGGCTAGGATGGACGAGAAGGCGTTCAGTCTGAATGACTGTCTCCATACAGGTCCATCGCTAGTGGCTGACCTCACCCAGGTGCTTCTGCACTTTAGATGCCATCAATTTGCCTGGGTGAGTGATATTGAGAAAGCATTTCTCATGGTGGGGTTGAGTGAGAAAGATAGGGATGCTACTAGGTTTCTGTGGCCCGTTGATCCCTTGGATGTTGCAAGTCCTTGCATTGTCTACCGGTTCCGTGCAGTTCTGTTCGGGGCCACCTGTTCCCAGTTCCTCCTTAATGCTACCATTCAAAAACACCTGTCTCTGATACAGGAGAACAGTGAAGTAGTTAATAAGCTAAAAAGGGGGCTGTATATTGATAACTTACAGGGGACTGGTGATGATGTAAGTGATTTGCAACAACAATGTTGGGATGCCCATAGAATATTTTCCAGCGCTAACCTGTCTTTATGTGAGTGGGTCACAAATAATGATTGTTTGCGGGAACTGTTGCACCTGAAGGGTATAGCTTCCGCCAAACAAGACGGGGTTAAGGTACTTGGCGTTGTGACGCCTCCCGGCGCTAGCAGAATGGTTGCGTGGGGCATTGCAGCTCGCTAGCGCTCGCCAGGATGGGGGGATGGGCGACAGTTGTCCTAGAATGATTTGCTTTCTTTTATTAGTGTCGTGTTGCCACAGACAGTCTAGAAATGGTCTTTGTTTTGGTCTGTGACCGCGCCTTATATTTTATATTCGCTATAATATAAATGTTGCTTGTGTGGGAGGCGAGCGAGAGCGGGTGAGGGAGTACACCTGGCAGCGGGGGGTGAGTCATGACGCGGCTCGCTTGGGCGCTGATGGCGTTGGCGGCCGGGTGGTCAACTAGTCCCTTCCCGTCACGGCCTCATGTTTTTTACCAAGCTCAGAGCTTGCCTGACACGCGTATCGTCTACATCCTTTGCAATTCTGTCCCCCATACTCGCCACTTTGCATACTATTTCTCTCTCTCGACTCTCCTTTCTCATTCTCTAATCTTTATTAAACTCAACATCCCTTCTGGTTTCAGCATAGACGTTCACCGTCGGCCAGTCGTATTGTACGCGAAGCTCTCGGATATTTCCATGTATTAGGCTTTAATGAGGTTTGGAGGGACGGACTTTTCCGTGTGTGTCCTCTCTCGGGAAGGTTGTAAACCGGTATATGTCTCCCTAGCAAGGTGTTGAGTGATTCTGCTGGGTTATTTAAAGCTAGACTAGGGGTAAGGTTACTGTGTCGTTGTCTCCGATGTGTGCAGTGTTAGCTAAGCCCTGCACGACATCGACAGGTACTGTGGGAGCCTAAGTTGTCTTCGGGTGGGTTTACCTTGCGAGCACAGCGCTGTGGTGTGAGAGGGCCATAGCCTATCCCTCACAACATAGTGCTGCCTCTTTGTGTTGACTTCTGAGGGATCGCCAGGATAGAACTAGGTACTAGAGACCTAGATTTATCAAGAGAGCATCCCCGTCATATAACGTAATCTTCATTATACCACCTTCGGACAACGTTAGGCTACGAGCCGCATGCTCGCCCATTGTTGCCCTGCCTTGATACCCCAGCTAGACTTTATTAACTGAGCAGACACTGGTTAGAGATAAGCCCCATTATTATATGTATGCTACATTATTATTCACTGCACTTTTGAGCCGAGGTTGTTGTTGAGTTGCACAACCCGAGTAGGCTGTTGCGTTGTGTCACGAAGCATTTCTTTAGTTGTCGAGCATTACTACCTTTGCGCAGTCTTTATTATTCGCCTGCCTATTATTACTATATGTCCTAGCATTTATTGTGACCCGTATTCTGCATTATAATTGTTCAAGATTCTTTACGAACATCTTCCCAGCATCAGACTTATTTCAGAAGTTTCCAGTTGATGTTGCAGGACTAGCATTGCACTTTCTTTAATACAGGAGTGCCAGTTATTTGAGTATCTACCGTAACGTTAATTAATCACGTTAACTATCTTTTCTTTGTGTAACCTAATCGAGTAATCTTTTACTGTTTGAGAATAGGCTGTTTCATCGAGTGTCAGCCTAGTGTGTGTGCACCAGTTACCGAGTCATAGGATACCTCGTTGTCCAGGCACGACTCAGGGCGGTAATGGTGTTTTGTTTTCCAGTGTTTAAGGCAGGGGTTGGATCTAGTGTTACCGTTGTTGCATTTTGCCGTTATCTAGTCCAATGTTGAAGAGCCCTGTGTCTTTGAGAACCTGGATCGTAACAAATGGCGACCTAGCTCAGGATCTTGTGAACTAAGAGATAATTGCAGGATTGTTGTGGTCATTTGTTTTATTGAGGAATATAGTGGGCACGTTAATTTTTTTTTGGCAAAGTAGTATAGCACTTGAGAGTCTTCAGACATTTTTGGCAAGTGAATAGTGCTACATAAGAGTTTGGGGTAGCCTACTTCTTTTCCGAATATTGTGGTGAGAAATGTTTGTGAGCATCATGTCTTATACCGGATCAGAGGAGAATGGAGACACAGTACGTCATGTCGAAACGGAGGAACAGCAGCATGATGAAAGGGTTAATCGGGTGAACTGTGAGGAGGATGCTAGGATATTTTTGCAATGGCCTGTTACTGCCGAGCGGTTGGAGGGTATGGATCGGTACGGTCTTCAATGCCTGGCCACAGCTATCGGTCATGCGGTTACTAGCAGCATGACCAAGGATAACATGATATCGTGTGTACTGGGCAGGGTGACTGGTGAGTGAGATGGGTTGAGTGCTCAGAGCCCTTCGGCCATGCTTCCCCTACACTCGACTCCCAGCCATCCCAGTAGTTTGCCGACCCCGGGTACGCTTCCGCAGTTGGGTGGTGATTGGCAGGGTGGGTTGCCCCTGGGGGGACCACCGGTAATTTCAAACATTGTAGCACCTTCACCTCCTCAAGGGTTAACTCCAGAATTATTGCTTCAGCTCGAATTAGCTAAGCTTCAGCAGCAACAAAGGGCATGTGAGCTTCAGCAGCAAATAGAATTAGCCAAGATAGAAGAGAGAAAAAGTCACCAGCACATAGAGCTAGCAAAAATCCAAGCTGATTTAGAGTCGACTAGGTACTGTGCCGACATGGATGTAGAGAAGTCGCGAGTAGAGGCAACGGGACAGCGACTTGGGGCTGGTAACCGTGTTCATGAGCCGTCTCTCTCGCACTTATTGAAACTGGTTCCGGTGTTTGATGAGAGTGGTGTAACAGAATTTTTCACACGCTTTGAGAAGAAGTGCCAGGAACACCAGTGGCCAGAGAATAAAGGGGCAGCACTTGTATCCTCTAGATTAATAGGCAAGGGTCTTAAAGCCTACGATGCGTTGCCTATAGAGTCTTGTATTATCTATGAGGAACTCAAGGAGGCTGTCCTGAGAGCATACGAACTACAACCCGAGACGTACAGGTTGAAGTTCCGGGGTGTTACCAAGGGTCGGGAGAGCACCTTTTTTGGAGCATGCCCGGGAGCTGTCCGATGCTTTTGGGAATTGGCTGAGGTCGGAGAAAACTACTACGTTTGACGAAATTAAACAGTTGGTGCTTTTAGAGCAGTTTTTCAAATGCACGGGCGGCGACCTGACGTTAAACCTTAAAGAAAAGCAACCAAAAACTCTACAGGAGGCAGCTGAGATGGCTGACCTCCGGCTATCACTAATTCGTGGGTGCGGGTTTGCCCCGCATAGTGAGGCAGGTAACAAGGGGCGTGATGCCCCACCCCCCCGAGTTAGTGATATACCTTATGCAAACAAGTACAAGAGCCATGATACCAAGACTGACCACAAGACTAGCACCGTCCCATTTAAGAAGGGGCCGGGCCCTTCCCAGTACCAAGGGAAGCCCAAAGGGGAGTTGGAGTGTTATCATTGTCATGAAAAGGGGCACTTTGCAAGAGTCTGTCCTAGCAAACCACCTACAGCAGCTGTGTCTTTGGCCTGCAACATTGGTGTGTCTCCGAAGTCATCTGAGTTTGCCCGGGGCAGTTCGTCAGAGGCACAGCCAATGCAGAAGCACCTGGGAGGCTCGAACCCTGCTCAGGATGTTTTTTGCGACCATAGAGGGCGGGGTTGCGTGATGTGGGCGGGGCGCAAGCATGGAGTAGAGGTCTTGCGTGATACAGGTGCTTCCCAGACTCTGATGAAAAACTTGACTGGCTACCCCATAAACGCGGCTCGGGTGGTGGTGGTGCAGGGTATTAATGCAACTCGGTCATACCCGCTGGTGCGGTTGGAGTTGGAGGTGGATGGTGTGGCACGTGAATTGGATGTCGGGATTGTGGAGAAACTGCCAGTGGAGGGCGTCGACCTTCTTCTCGGCAACGACTTTGCAATGCCCGCTTCTGAGGTTCTACCCTTAGTCGTTGCCGAGAGGCCGGCCGACGTGAGTAGGGAAGAGCAAGAGTGGGTCGAGCGGTGCCAGACACAACCCCTGGCGTGTGTTGTCACCCGAGCTCGGGCAGCTAAAGTGTCACAGCCTAGTCCTCCGTCTTCAGAACAGCGGAGGAACGATCAACAGGAGGAGGCTAAAGCTGGAGTTGGTTTTAAGAGTTTTGACTCGGCGGCTCTCCTGGGTGATTCAGTATTAGCACCATTACTTAATTCTGGAGTAGCCCCTGGGCCTGTCATCGAGAGTGACGAGGCTGGGCATGACGAGTCTCCACGACAGCAACGTTATGTACATCGAGAGAGACAGAGGGAGCAGCCCAGTATCGGGGAAGGTCATGCATTGCTCCGGGAGCAGTTAGATCGCTTGGCACCCTCAGATATACGTCGGTTGCAACTAGAGGACCCTGAGCTCCAAACGTGTGCTAATGGAGCTGTAGAGCTCGACGAGGACGGCGATGCACAGCCAGGAGATTTTTTTATTTAGAAGGCATCCTCTATAGGCGTTTTCAAGACCCTAAACGTAGTTGGCCAGAGGGGTCCGGAGTAGTGGACCAGTTGGTGGTGCCACGGGAGTGCAGGGATAGCCTACTGAGGTTGGCGCGTGACATACCACTGGCAGGACATCTAGGGGTGAGAAAAACGGTGGCGGCTTTAGAAAAATTGTTTTGGTGGCCGGGGTTGAAGGGGCAGGTGGTAACCTGGATAGCAAGGTGTCATACGTGCCAGAGGGTTGGAAAACCTAACCAAACAATTCCGAGAGCCCCGTTGCACCCCATTCCTGTCAGTGGACCGCCCTTCAGTAAGGTCATCATTGATATGGTCGGACCCCTACCCCCTACTAGAGCCGGTAATAAATTTCTAGTAACTATCATGGATGTGGCCACTCGTTATCCTGATGCATATCCAATGAGAAAGGGCACGGCGAAAACTGTTGTCCGGAACCTGCTCTGGTATTGCTCGCGGTATGGTTACCCGCAAGAGGTGCAATCGGACCAAGGTTCTAGTTTTACATCTAATCTGTTCAAACAAACTATGATTCAGCATGGCATCAGCACTGTCGTCTCTTCTGCGTATCACCCGGAGAGTCCAGGGGTGTTGGAGAGGTGGCACGCCACGCTGAAAAGCATGCTTCGATGTTATTGCGCAGAGAACGGAAAGGATTGGGACCTTGGTCTGCCGTATGTTTTGTTCGCGGCAAGAGAAGTACCTGGAGAGAGTCTCGGTTTCAGTCCGAATGAGCTTGTTTTCGGGCATCAGGTGAGGGGTCCTCTCCACATGGAGGAGTTGTTTGCTAGGCTGTGGCAGTCCGTCCGCATGTTTGTTGCTTCTCCAGGCCTGATGTATGGGGTAGAATCCGACATGGAAGCTGGAGACCGTGCAAGGCTCGAGTTGGTTCCCTGCCGTGTGAATCCTGCTCGACAGCCTGTTGTGAAGGCGGATCTGGACGGCGTGTGGAGAGGGGGTCTGAGGGATAGGAATGTCGTGAGTGGTCGTTGCCAGTGGCTTTGCAACCTGAGTTTGGTGGCAGAGTCCGTGTGAGTGTTGATTGCAAGAGTGTGGAAGCATTATCCCTGACAGACGCCTATCCATTACCCAGAGTTGACGACACCATAGACCGCTTCGGGGCTTCCTCGCTCATCTCGAAGGTAGAACTAGTGAAGGGTTATTGGCAGGCCCCGTTGCCGGAAGGAGCGAAGAGAAGTGCCAGTCTTGCGATGGACTGGGCAGTTTGTCAGTGTCAGGTGTTGTTGTGCTGCAGGAACACAAGTTGGATGTGTGGCATGCTAAGGGCACTGATAATGTTTTGGCTTTGTTTGCAGGAGAACCCTCGCTGTTCAGTCAGTGTCTGTCGTGGGTGGAGGATCCGGGGTAGGCTACCACAGTATGTTGGTATAGCCTCCTGTCTTGGCTCGCGGTGTATTTTTGCGCTGGTGCTTGTTGGCTCGCGGGTGTAGCATCAGCGTAGGGTCGCAGGGCAGGAGTTGTTGGCTTTGATTAGACGAAAATTAGGCTACATCTATAGTAGCCGCCAAAAAACAACATTAAAATAAAGTATGAAAAATTAAATAAAAACTCTTTCTTTTTAATAATTAATTTTAAGATAATATTGTAGCTGAGTACTGAGTGCAGATGATTTTCTCTCAGTAGGCTGTGCTTCTTAAAGCTCGCTCTGGGAGCACAATGTTATGAATTAATGTATTATGTTTGGGAAGGGTGATAAGATTTGTTTATATATAAAATGTTGTTGTATTTTTGTTTTGGAGACTGAGCTTGCATTCCATGAGTGGCAGAGTGGTTAGGAGTGGCAGATTCTAGCGACATTCTGCCTGTTCAGATATGGGCTCATGGTTGAGTGTCCCATATCTTGGGGGGGGGGGGGGTGACGCCTCCCGGCGCTAGCAGAATGGTTGCGTGGGGCATTGCAGCTCGCTAGTGCTCGCCAGGATGGGGGGATGGGCTACAGTTGTCCTAGAATGATCTGCTTTCTTTTATTAGTGTCGTGTTGCCACAGACAGTCTAGAAATGGTCTTTGTTTTGGTCTGTGACCGCGCCTTATATTTTATATTCGCTATAATATAAATGTTGCTTGTGTGGGAGGCGAGCGAGAGCGGGTGAGGGAGTAAACCTGGCAGCGGGGGGTGAGTCATGACGCGGCTCGCTTGGGCGCTGACGGCGTTGGCGGCCGGGTGGTCAACTAGTCCCTTCCCGTCGCGGCCTCATGTTTTTTACCAAGCCCAGAGCTTGCCTGACACGCGTATCGTCTACATCCTTTGCAATTCTGTCCCCCATACTCGCCACTTTGCATACTATTTCTCTCTCTCGACTTCTCGTTTCTCATTCTCTAATCTTTATTAAACTCAACATCCCTTCTGGTTTCAGCATAGACGTTCACCGTCGGCCAGTCGTATTGTACGCGAAGCTCTTGGATATTTCCATGTATTAGGCTTTAATGAGGTTTGGAGAGATGGACTTTTCCGTGTGTGTCCTCTCTCGGGAAGGTTGTAGACCGGTATATGTCTCCCTGGCAAGGTGTTGAGTGATTCTGCTGGGTTATTTAAAGCTAGACTAGGGGTAAGGTTACTGTGTCGTTGTCTCCGATGTGTGCAGTGTTAGCTAAGCCCTGCACGACATCGACAGGTACTGTGGGAGCCTAAGTTGTCTTCGGGTGGGTTTACCTTGCGAGCACAGCGCTGTGGTGTGAGAGGGCCATAGCCTATCCCTCACAACATAGTGCTGCCTCTTTGTGTTGACTTCTGAGGGATCGCCAGGATAGAACTAGGTACTAGAGACCTAGATTTATCAAGAGAGCATCCCCGTCATATAACGTAATCTTCATTATACCACCTTCGGACAACGTTAGGCTACGAGCCGCATGCTCGCCCATTGTTGCCCTGCCTTGATACCCCAGCTAGACTTTATTAACTGAGCAGACACTGGTTAGAGATAAGCCCCATTATTATATGTATGCTACATTATTATTCACTGCACTTTTGAGCCGAGGTTGTTGTTCAGTTGCACAACCCGAGTAGGCTGTTGCGTTGTGTCGCGAAGCATTTCTTTAGTTGTCGAGCATTACTACCTTTGCGCAGTCTTTATTATTCGCCTGCCTATTATTACTATATGTCCTAGCATTTATTGTGACCCGTATTCTGCATTATAATTGTTCAAGATTCTTTACGAACATCTTCCCAGCATCAGACTTATTTCAGAAGTTTCCAGTTGATGTTGCAGGACTAGCATTGCACTTTCTTTAATACAGGAGTGCCAGTTATTTGAGTATCTACCGTAACGTTAATTAATCACGTTAACTATCTTTTCTTTGTGTAACCTAATCGAGTAATCTTTTACTGTTTGAGAATAGGCTGTTTCATCGAGCGTCAGCCTAGTGTGTGTGCACCAGATACCGAGTCATAGGATACCTCGTTGTCCAGGCACGACTCAGGGCGGTAATGGTGTTTTGTTTTCCAGTGTTTAAGGCAGGGGTTGGATCTAGTGTTACCGTTGATGCATTTTGCCGTTATCTAGTCCAATGTTGAAGAGCCCTGTGTCTTTGAGAACCTGGATCGTAACAAATGGCGACCTAGCTCAGGATCTTGTGAACTAAGAGATAATTGCAGGATTGTTGTGGTCATTTGTTTTATTGAGGAATATAGTGGGCACGTTAATTTTTTTTTGGCAAAGTAGTATAGCACTTGAGAGTCTTCAGACATTTTTGGCAAGTGAATAGTACTACATAAGAGTTTGGGGTATTTCTTTTCCGAATATTGTGGTGAGAAATTTTTGTGAGCATCATGTCTTATACCGGATCAGAGGAGAATGGAGACACAGTACGTCATGTCGAAACGGAGGAACAGCAGCATGATGAAAGGGTTAATCGGGTGAACTGTGAGGAGGATGCTAGGATATTTTTGCAATGGCCTGTTACTGCCGAGCGGTTGGAGGGTATGGATCGGTACGGTCTTCAATGCCTGGCCACAGCTATCGGTCATGCGGTTACTACCAGCATGTCCAAGGATAACTTGATAACGTGTGTACTGGGCAGGGTGACTGGTGAGCGAGATGGGTTGAGTGCTCAGAGCCCTTCGGCCATGCTTCCCCTACACTCGACTCCCAGCCATCCCAGTAGTTTGCCGACCCTGGGTACGCTTCCGCAGTTGGGTGGTGACTGGCAGGGTGGGTTGCCCCTGGGGGGACCACCGGTAATTTCAAACATTGTAGCACCTTCACCTCCTCAAGGGTTAACTCCAGAATTATTGCTTCAGCTCGAATTAGCTAAGCTTCAGCAGCAACAAAGGCTTCAGCAGCAAATAGAATTAGCCAAGATAGAAGAGAGAAAAAGTCACCAGCACATAGAGCTAGCAAAAATCCAAGCTGATTTAGAGTCGACTAGGTACTGTGCCGACATGGATGTAGAGAAGTCGCGAGTAGAGGCAACGGGACAGCGACTTGGGGCTGGTAACCGTGTTCATGAGCCGTCTCTCTCGCACTTATTGAAACTGGTTCCGGTGTTTGATGAGAGTGGTGTAACAGAATTTTTCACACGCTTTGAGAAGAAGTGCCAGGAACACCAGTGGCCAGAGAATAAATGGGCAGCACTTGTATCCTCTAGATTAATAGGCAAGGGTCTTAAAGCCTACGATGCGTTGCCTATAGAGTCTTGTATTATCTATGAGGAACTCAAGGAGGCTGTCCTGAGAGCATACGAACTGCAACCCGAGACGTACAGGTTGAAGTTCCGGGGTGTTACCAAGGGTCGGGAGAGCACCTTTTTGGAGCATGCCCGGGAGCTGTCCGATGCTTTTGGGAATTGGCTGAGGTCAGAGAAAGCTACTACGTTTGACGACATTAAACAGTTGGTGCTTTTAGAGCAGTTTTTCAAATGCACGGGCGGCGACCTGACGTTAAACCTTAAAGAAAAGCAACCAAAAACTCTACAGGAGACAGCTGAGATGGCTGACCTCCGGCTATCACTAATTCGTGGGTGCGGGTTTGCCCAGCGTAGTGAGGCAGGTAACAAGGGGCGTGACGCCCCACCCCCCCGAGTTAGTGATATACCTTATGCAAACAAGTACAAGAGCCATGATACCAAGACTGACCACAAGACTAGCACCGTCCCATTTAAGAAGGGGCCGGGCCCTTCCCAGTACCAAGGGAAGCCCAAAGGGGAGTTGGAGCGTTATCATTGTCATGAAAAGGGGCACTTTGCAAGAGTCTGTCCTAGCAAACCACCTACAGCAGCTGTGTCTTTGGCCTGCAACATTGGTGTGTCTCCGAAGTCATCTGAGTTTGCCCGGGGCAGTTCGTCAGAGGCTGAGGTACAGCCAATGCAGAAGCACCTGGGAGGCTCGAACCCTGCTCAAGATGTTTTTTGCGACCATAGAGGGCGAGGTTGCGTGATGTGGGCGGGGCGCAAGCATGGAGTAGAGGTCTTGCGTGATACAGGTGCTTCCCAGACTCTGATGAAAAATTGACTGGCTACCCTATAAATGCGGCTCGGGTGGTGGTGGTGCAGGGTATTAATGCAACTCGGTCATACCCGCTGGTGTGGTTGGAGTTGGAGGTGGATGGTGTGGCACGTGAATTGGATGTCGGGATTGTGGAGAAACTGCCAGTGGAGGGCGTCGACCTTCTTCTCGGCAACGACTTTGCAATGCCCGCTTCTGAGGTTCTACCCTTAGTCGTTGCCGAGAGGCCGGCCGACGTGAGTAGGGAAGAGCAAGAGTGGGTCGAGCGGTGCCAGACACAACCCATGGCGTGTGTTGTCACCCGAGCTCGGGCAGCTAAAGTGTCACAGCCTAGTCCTCCGTCTTCAGACCAGCGGAGGAACGATCAACAGGAGGAGGCTAAAGCTGGAGTTGGTTTTAAGAGTTTTGACTCGGCGGCTCTCCTGGGTGATTCAGTATTAGCACCATTACTTAATTCTGGAGTAGCCCCTGGGCCTGTCATCGAGAGTGACGAGGCTGGGCATGACGAGTCTCCACGACAGCAACGTTATTTACATAGAGAGAGACAGAGGGAGCAGCCCAGTATCGGGGAAGGTCATGCATTGCTCCGGGAGCAGTTAGATCGCTTGGCACCCTCAGATATACGTCGGTTGCAACTAGAGGACCCTGAGCTCCAAACGTGTGCTAATGGAGCTGTAGAGCTCGACGAGGACGGCGATGCACAGCCAGGAGATTTTTTTTATTTAGAAGGCATCCTCTATAGGCGTTTTCAAGACCCTAAACGTAGTTGGCCAGAGGGGTCCGGAGTAGTGGACCAGTTGGTGGTGCCACGGGAGTGCAGGGATAGCCTACTGAGGTTGGCGCGTGACATACCACTGGCAGGACATCTAGGGGTGAGAAAAACGGTGGCGGCTTTAGATTTTTGTTTTTGATGGCCGGGGTTGAAGGGGCAGGTGGTAACCTGGATAGCAAGGTGTCATATGTGCCAGAGGGTTGGAAAACCTAACCAAACAATTCCGAGAGCCCCGTTGCACCCCATTCCTGTCAGTGGACCGCCCTTCAGTAAGGTCATCATTGATATGGTCGGACCCCTACCCCCTACTAGTGCCGGTAATAAATTTCTAGTAATTATCATGGATGTGGCCACTCGTTATCCTGATGCATATCCAATGAGAAAGGGCACGGCGAAAACTGTTGTCCGGAACCTGCTCTGGTATTGCTCGCGGTATGGTTACCCGCAAGAGGTGCAATCGGACCAAGGTTCTAGTTTTACATCTAATCTGTTCAAACAAACTATGATTCAGCATGGCATCAGCACTGTCGTCTCTTCTGCGTATCACCCGGAGAGTCAAGGGGTGTTGGAGAGGTGGCACGCCACGCTGAAAAGCATGCTTCGATGTTATTGCGCAGAGAACGGAAAGGATTGGGACCTTGGTCTGCCGTATGTTTTGTTCGCGGCAAGAGAAGTACCTGGAGAGAGTCTCGGTTTCAGTCCGAATGAGCTTGTTTTCGGGCATCAGGTGAGTGGTCCTCTCCACATGGTGAAGGAGATGTGGGAGGGCACTAGGCATGTTGTTCTGCGAGATGGGTTGCAGCCTCTTGTTCCTGAGCGACGGGAGGAGTTGTTTGCTAGGCTGTGGCAGTCCGTCCGCATGTTTGTTGCTTCTCCAGGCCTGATGTACGGGGTAGAATCCGACATGGAAGCTGGAGACAGTGCAAGGCTCGAGTTGGTTTCCTGCCGTGTGAATCCTGCTCGACAGCCTGTTGTGAAGGCGGAGCTGGACGGCGTGTGGAGAGGGGGTCTGAGGGATGAGGAATGTCGTGAGTGGTCGTTGCCAGTGGCTTTGCAACCTGAGTTTGGTGGCAGAGTCCGTGTGTGTGTTGATTGCAAGAGTGTGGAAGCATTATCCCTGACAGACGCCTATCCATTACCCAGAGTTGACGACACCATAGACCGCTTCGGGGCTTCCTCGCTCATCACGAAGGTAGAACTAGTGAAGGGTTATTGGCAGGCCCCGTTGCCGGAAGGAGCAAAGAGAAGTGCCAGTCTTGCGATGGACTGGGCAGTTTGTCAGTGTCAGGTGTTGTTGTGCTGCCGGAACACAAGTTGGATGTGTGGCATGCTAAGGGCACTGATAATGTTTTGGCTTTGTTTGCAGGAGAACCCTCGCTGTTCAGTCAGTGTCTGTCGCGGGTGGAGGATCCGGGGTAGGCTACCACAGTATGTTGGTATAGCCTCCTGTCTTGGCTCGCGGTGTATTTTTGCGCTGGTGCTTGTTGGCTCGCGGGTGTAGCATCAGCGTAGGGTCGCAGGGCAGGAGTTGTTTGCTTTGATTAGACGAAAATTAGGCTACATCTATAGTAGCCGCCAAAAAACAACATTAAAATAAAGTATGAAAAATTAAATAAAAACTCTTTCTTTTTAATAATTAATTTTAAGATAATATTGTAGCTGAGTACTGAGTGCAGATGATTTTCTCTCAGTAGGCTGTGCTTCTTAAAGCTCGCTCTGGGAGCACAATGTTATGAATTAATGTATTATGTTTGGGAAGGGCGATAAGATTTGTTTATATATAAAATGTTGTTGTATTTTTGTTTTGGAGACTGAGCTTGCATTCCATGAGTGGCAGAGTGGTTAGGAGTGGCAGATTCTAGCGACATTCTGCCTGTTCAGATATGGGCTCATGGTTGAGTGTCCCATATCTTGGGGGGGGGTGTGACGCCTCCCGGCGCTAGCAGAATGCTTGCGTGGGGCATTGCAGCTCGCTAGCGCTTGCCAGGATGGGGGGATGGGCTACAGTTGTCCTAGAATGATCTGCTTTCTTTTATTAGTGTCGTGTTGCCACAGACAGTCTAGAAATGGTCTTTGTTTTGGTCTGTGACCGCGCCTTATATTTTATATTTGCTATAATATAAATGTTGCTTGTGTGGGAGGCGAGCGAGAGCGGGTGAGGGAGTCATGACGCGGCTCACTTGGGCGCTGACGGCGTTGGCGGCCGGGTGGTCAACTAGTCCCTTCCCGTCGCGGCCTCATGTTTTTTACCAAGCTCAGAGCTTGCCTGACACGCGTATCGTCTACATCCTTTGCAATTCTGTCCCCCATACTCGCCACTTTGCATACTATTTCTCTCTCTCGACTTCTCCTTTCTCATTCTCTAATCTTTATTAAACTCAACATCCCTTCTGGTTTGTTTCAGCATAGACGTTCACCGTCGGCCAGTCGCATTGTACGCGAAGCTCTCGGATATTTCCATGTATTAGGCTTTAATGAGGTTTGGAGAGACGGACTTTTCCGTGTGTGTCCTCTCTCGGGAAGGTTGTAGACCGGTATATGTCTCCCTGGCAAGGTGTTGAGTGATTCTGCTGGGTTATTTAAAGCTAGACTAGGGGTAAGGTTACTGTGTCGTTGTCTCTGATGTGTGCAGTGTTAGCTAAGCCCTGCACGACATCGACAGGTACTGTGGGAGCCTAAGTTGTCTTCGGGTGGGTTTACCTTGCGAGCACAGCGCTGTGGTGTGAGAGGGCCATAGCCTATCCCTCACAACATAGTGCTGCCTCTTTGTGTTGACTTCTGAGGGATCGCCAGGATAGAACTAGGTACTAGAGACCTAGATTTATCAAGAGAGCATCCCCGTCATATAACGTAATCTTCATTATACCACCTTCGGACAACGTTAGGCTACGAGCCGCATGCTCGCCCATTGTTGCCCTGCCTTGATACCCCAGCTAGACTTTATTAACTGAGCAGACACTGGTTAGAGATAAGCCCCATTATTATATGTATGCTACATTATTATTCACTGCACTTTTGAGCCGAGGTTGTTGTTGAGTTGCACAACCCGAGTAGGCTGTTGCGTTGTGTAACGAAGCATTTCTTTAGTTGTCGAGCATTACTACCTTTGCGCAGTCTTTATTATTCGCCTGCCTATTATTACTATATGTCCTAGCATTTATTGTGACCCGTATTCTGCATTATAATTGTTCAAGATTCTTTACGAACATCTTCCCAGCATCAGACTTATTTCAGAAGTTTCCAGTTGATGTTGCAGGACTAGCATTGCACTTTCTTTAATACAGGAGTGCCAGTTATTTGAGTATCTACCGTAACGTTAATTAATCACGTTAACTATCTTTTCTTTGTGTAACCTAATCGAGTAATCTTTTACTGTTTGAGAATAGGCTGTTTCATCGAGCGTCAGCCTAGTGTGTGTGCACCAGTTACCGAGTCATAGGATACCTCGTTGTCCAGGCACGACTCAGGGCGGTAATGGTGTTTTGTTTTCCAGTGTTTAAGGCAGGGGTGGATCTAGTGTTACCGTTGTTGCATTTTGCCGTTATCTAGTCCAATGTTGAAGAGCCCTGTGTCTTTGAGAACCTGGATCGTAACAGCGTTGAGTGGCTAACTGATAAGGATATGTTACAGGTTAATTTCTGCGGAAGTAGCCCTGTATTGGTTACAAAACGCGAGGCTCTAAGTCTAACCGCGAGTGTTTTCGATCCTCTAGGAGTGTTGCTACCGGTAACCATCCAGGCGCGGAGGTTCGTACAGGACTTGTGGAGATTAGAGTGTGGGTGGGATGTCCCCATTCCAGATGACATGAGAGCTAACTGGCAGGGTATTTATAACGATATGATAGATAGTACAGGTATCATGTTTCCCCGTCAGGTCACTATTTCTAAGAGGCTTACGCTGCACCTATTTAGTGACGCTAGCTCAGTAGCATATGGTGTAGCGGCCTATGTGGTTGGTGATGAGGTGAGTAGGTTAGTAATGGCCAAAGCTAAGGTGGCACCTATTAAGTCCCTCACCATACCTAAGATGGAGTTGACTGCTGTTCTTCTCACAGCTCGTCTCGCATGTTATATATGTGAGGCATACGCGGACGAGCTGATTATAGAGGATGAATACCTCTGGTCGGACAGCCAGATAACTCTATGCTGGTTGTCTAGTAAAAAGATTTTGCCTATATATGTTCAAAATAGAGTTGATGAGATAAAGTCATTAGTCCCCGGCGCTCATTTTCGTTATGTGTCCACAGAGGACAACCCCAGTGATCTAGTTACCAGAGGGATTTCATAATTATGTGTCCTTAGTTGCTTCTTCGCTTTGGTGGGGAGGGCCGACATGGCTACCTCACCAAATGCTATGGCCTGATCATGGCCCAATAGGGGGCTCAATAAGAGGGGACACCACTGTGGGTTGTAACATGAGTCAAGAAGGAACCCTGTCATTGCCGGTACCGGTTGCCCCTACTGCCATATTGAATTGGGACCGGTATGGCTCCTATATGAAGTCATGGCATGTAATGGCATGGGTCCTTAGGTTTATTAAAACTCTTAAAGAGAAAACACAAGGGAATTATCAGGCAAAACCGGCATACTTGACGGTGCCGGAATTAAGAGCAGCAGAGTCAGCCATGATTAAGGTAGCCCAGAGAGAAGCTTACTCTGAAGAACACCACTATTTGCCAAAAGGACAGGACACACCAAGCAATATAGTGAAGCAGTTAGGCCTCTATATGGAGGGAGGCATGATACGCTGTAGAGGTAGGCTACACTTTTCAGCTTTACATGATAGCGCCAAGTACCCTATCCTTATCCCTAATAAACATCGTATAGCCACTCTCCTTAGTAATTACTGCCACAAAGTGTGTAACCATAGTGGTGTTAGTTATGTTGTAAATTACATAAGGCAAAGATGGTGGATCCCCAAGATTAGACAGGTAGTAAAGAAAGCCTTAAGGGGATGTATCATCTGCAAGAGATTGCAAGGTACATCATACCGTGCTGTACAGGCCCCTCCATTGCCGGAGTTTAGGGTTCAGGAAGTGAGTCCTTTCCAGGTAACGGGGGTTGACCACACAGGTGCCTTGCCAGTAAAAGAGAAGGGGGGTACTGTAAGTAAACTATATGTAGTCTTATACACCTGTGCAGTTACTAGAGCGGTCCATGTAGAAACGGTGTCTAACCTCTCCTGCGAATCATTTTTGCATGCGTTCCGTAGGTTTAGTAGCAGGAGGGGTTACCCTGAGATTATGATGAGTGATAATGCCACCACATTTGTTAGCGGACCCAGTACATTACGGGAGTTGATAGATGATGCAAGGTTAAAAGGTACTCTAGCGGAATTAAAGTGTGAGTGGCGGTTTATACCGGCCAGGGCGCCATGGTTCGGTGCCATATGGGAACGGGTCATTGGCATCCTAAAGGCTGGCTTGAAGAAGGTACTGGGTCGAGCATTGGTTACCACAGAGGAACTAAATACGGTATTACTGGAGCTCGAGGCCACAGTCAATGATCGCCCGCTTGGCTACAGCTACAGTGATCTTGAAGACCCTCTATCCATCACTCCTTCACAACTGGTTCATGGGAGGCGGATCAGAAGCTTTCCAAGGCGGGAAGTCACGGATGAAGATCTCAAGGACACGACTTGGCGTAACAATGATTCCGTCAACCAACGCTTCCAATATGTTATAAAGCCCTCACATGACCTGTGGAAAAGGTGGAGCACTGATTATTTAATATCACTCAGGGAGCAACATCGTCACTTAATGGTAAAAAAAGGGATAGCATCGCCGCAAGTTGGGGACGTCGTTCTAGTACATGATGACGGCCCCCGACTTTTTTGGCGTATAGGTCGGATAATGAAACTTCTTCGTGGTCCTGACCACGAATGTAGGGTAGTTCAGGTAAAAACAGGAGCCGGTTTGACCACCAGACCGGTGATTAAGCTATACCCACTAGAGATAGATTTAGAGGTAGTGGATGGCGACAGCAGGCCGAACTCTGATAATATCCTTCCTGCTACTGGAGCGGACCGAGGTGATGCCCCTCAGAGGCCGTCACGTCGGGCTGCTTTGGGTTCCTCCCAGTTGTGGCGATCCATGATCGGGACGGGACAATTGTAAATACTTTGTATATAACTGGTGGCAGAGTATGTCGTGAATCCTAGCTGGTATATATACCATAGTTTGAATTTCCCGTGTTCACGACAGCTGGTTCCTTTTTGTTTATACGCATTACTTTATTTATCTTTGTGGATAAGTATTACTGTGGTTGCACCAATTATATCTTAGTTTATTTTCCCTTATTATTTAATCACGGGGGACGATATAGAACCCTTAAATATATTCATATTGTTACGATAAGAGGGAATCTCAGTACACTTCACACAGAGACTTCGTCCCGCTCACAACAAACCACCAGTTGCTGCCACATAACAACAGAACTTCACTGATCTACACCTACCGACATGTCCATCACCTAACCTACACTCTTTGCATCACAGCTAAGTTCCTTTAATACTAGAAGTACTTCATAGATATTACTGGGACTACTACAGATAGCCTACATATACAATCTAACGAGTAAGTCCAACGCCGCCGACCGGTATCATATTTATAGCCTAGGCCAATTCATCTTCTCAGGTCTAATTATTTACTTTATATCCGTTTCTCCTCTACCCCCTAGGAATAATATTCAGGGTATGCTATAGTGGGATCAAGAACAATAAAGAATTTCAAGATAAAATCAGATAGACATATGGACGAAATGGGTTGGATGTGAAAGGGATCTGCCTTTTGTGGGCCACTTGTCTGTAGATTCCCATATTCATCTTAGTTGCATGTGTAAGGGATCTGCTTCATTTGTACCGATATGCAAGCAAACGAGCGACAGAGAGAAACTGGCTGTGTAAGGGATCTGCCTCTATTCGTTTAGTAACAGAGTTGTAGATATGTGGAATAGGCTACCAAGTCCTATAGTGGGATCAAGAACAATAGAGTTCAACATAAAATTAGATAGGACAAGATGGGTTGGGTGTGAAAGCCTGCCACGGGCGTGTCTGGCCACCATTTACAATACCTCTACAGATGGGACCAAGAGAATCACCTCTACAGTACCTCACTTGAGGAGTGGAAATAATAGAGAAGGAATTAGGAGGAACAAAAGCATGGCCTGCAATATAGAAAAAGTCAAGAAGAGTGAATCAAAGAAAAACATTTATCATGCAGCCAAGCAAGCCTTTTATATAGAGTATAATCTTAAAATATAGAGAATAACCTTGTACATGTATTATTAGGGTAAGTGTTTTTATAGAATAATGATTGCCTTCACAATAAGGAAAAGAAAGAAATTCCCATACTACTATTCTGAGATAGGTCAAATTGAGTTCAAATTATCATCCAAATATAGCCTGACTGAAATTGAGGGAAGGTATGCAAACACGGGTAATACCTTCCACTGGTTCAGCTTTTAGTGGGTAGAGAACAGTGTTGGCTATACTTTTCTATAGGACAAACCTGTCCCTATATACAGACCTATTTCATATGGACTTAATTATTTTAGAGTAAATTAAAGTAATTTGCTAAATGAACTAGACAAATACCCAATTGGTTGCATTGTGAAAACATCCAAACTAACTCTTCTATTGCAAATTTAATGGAATAGCGTGGATACTCTCAACATGTAACACAACCAACAACTGAAAATGTCACACTAATTGATCATGTTTATGCTAAGAGATTAGGAAATATGAAGGTGAAAGTTAATCCCACATATTACAGTTATCATAGTGAATTTCCATTGAAATTTGAATGCCCCTTTTTGTATGTTTTTCCCCTTCTATTCTTATTCTGTCTAATTCGGTTGTCCTCCGGACACATACATACATAAAATTTTAAGACAGAGTGTTCCACACATAAGTGCAGTTTCAGTCTCTTGTCCTAATGGCGGCGTTCCAGGCAATCCTATTAAGAGCTGCTTCACTTGTCAAGTTCTTGGATTTGAGATCGGCGCGGATAGTCCGATCCCAGGTCTTCCTCTTCCCTTCCCAGGTCTTCCCTTGGTGCAGCTCCCTCCACAATCACAGACCTGCATTTTTTCACCCAATTTTGTTCATCCATTCTCTCCACATGTCCATACCATCCCAGTCTACTTGTACGAATCACCTCGCTAATACTCTTTATACCTAAACGTCTCCTCAGCTCAACATTTGTTATTCTATCCTGTAGCCTGGCCCCACACATCCATCTCACCATTCTCATCTCATTAGGCTCCATTCTGTTGACATCCTCTACTTTAACGGCCCATGTTTCTGAGGCATACGTCATTGCACTTCTAACACATGAGGCATACATCTTTCCCTTCAGGGGGAGAGGCATTCTTTTCATGGTCAGGATTGGCATCAATTCTCTGAACTTCACCCAGCCACACCTAATTCTAGCAACAGTGGCAACCTCGGCCCCACCACCGGCAGAGATGGTATCTCCTAGGTAACAAAACTTGTTCACCAGCTCCAAAGACTCATTTCCAAAATTCACAGCCACAGGATCATCACTTAACACAAGCTCGCCTTTGCACACTACGCACTCAAATTTCTCTATTTCTGACTTATCCTTCGGCAGGGGCTCCTTATTCTACTACAGCGCTTACTCCCATGGTGTACCCAACATCGACAGATGCTACATTGAATTGAGTTAACGCCCACTCCTTTTCCACACACTGCACATGGGTATGCACCGCTCTTTTCCACATTGCCTCGTCTCAATCTACAATGCATAACCTTGGTTTTGTTAATATTGACTCTTAAACCCTTGCTCGCCATGCCCTCTCTCCACTCTCTGAATTTGGCCTCAGCATCCTGCATACTGTCAGCTATTAGGATTAAATCGTCCGCATAAAACAGTTCCAACGGGAGTCTGCCTCTAAAAACTCTAGACAGCGCCTCCATGATCATAATAAAGAGGAGGGGGCTTAACACTGAACCCTGATGGACTCCAACACGGACTGCGAACTCATCACTCAGTACACCCTTCACCCTCACCGAACTTCGCGAATCCTCATACATCTTCATTATCACACGCACCAGCCACTCTTCCATACCAAGTTTCCTCATAGCCCACTGCACAACATCTCTAGGCACCCTATCAAAGGCCTTCTCCAGGTCTACAAACACAAAGAAAAGATCCCTGCCTTTTAGTAAGTATCTTTCCTGTATCTGCCTGACTATGAAGATAGCATCGGTTGTACCACGTCCTGGCATAAAACCAAACTGCATATCATCAATAGAGATGCTTTGCCTGATCAAACCCTCAAGGACTCTCTCACAGACCTTCATGATTTGATCAAGAATTTTCAGGCCCCTATAATTTCCTCTATCTAGTGCATCCCCTTTTCCTTTGTATATATTTACTATTACACTTTTGAGCCAATCCTCTGGGATTTTCTCATCTTTAATAATGGTGTTTATCAACTCAGTGACTAAGTTTACACCAGTCTCCCCTGAGGCTTTTATCATCTCAGCGACAATGTCGGAGCAACCTGGAGCTTTACCGTCCTTAATTTTATTGATTGCGTCGCTCACTACAGCTGATGCTATCAAAGGAGGTGGCCCAGATATTGGTTTTTCGATACTAAGCTGTTCCTTATCCCATTCAAACTCTACATTTAGCAATCGTTCATAGTGTACCTTCCATGCTTCTCTGATTTCATTTTCTGCATACACAATCTTCCCATTATCATTTCTAACACACTGTTCACCTATAATATCCCAACTGTCATTTTTAACTCGCCTAGCTAGGTTGAAGATCCCATTGGGATTGTCAGTGTTACACACTTGCTCGAGGACCAGGTACTTAATGCGATTTTTAGCATTGTAAATAACTCTTTTGGCAGTTCGTTTAGCTGCCTGGTATTCCTCCCTGCTGCCTCCTCTCTTCCATGCTTTGAAGCATCTCCTTTTCTCTTTCACAGCATGTTCTACCTCATCGTTCCACCACCAAGAGGTCTTATTCCTGGGGTGACCCTTTGTTTTCCCACAAACTTTGTCAGTGGCAGCGATAAGGCTATGCTTAAGAAAGTTCCATTGGCTATTTACATCGTTAGGCCTAGCTTCCTTATTTCTATTCATTTCCTCCAGTTCACTATGAAACCTATCCCTAACTTCCTTGTCCTTCAGCAGCCAAACTTTCCTTTTGGGTATGTACACCTTATTGCGCTTAGGATCTCTGTATAAGCTCATGTCGCACACAAGTAGCTTATGCTGGGGATACATTCTTCGCTCGGGATGACCTTTACATCTCGAACTAGTTTCCAGTCTTTCCTGTTAACCAAGAAGTAATCTATCTGGCTACTGGAGACCCCAGAGTTATATGTGATCAGGTGGCTCTGTCTTTTCTTGAACTTTGTATTACACACAACCATGTTGAGTGCAACGCGGGACTCCAATATATATTCGCCTTCTAGATTTCTCCTTCCGTAACCATTTCCTCCATGTACCCCCCCGTATCCATCTGCAGATGCTCCCACGTAACCATTGAGGTCCCCCCCCCCCACGATTGTTATTTCGTTCTCCGAGAGGCCTGAAATGACACTGACTGTGTCATTCCAGAAGTCCTCTTTTATCTCTTTCTGTAAACCAGCCTGTGGGGCATATGCAGATATCACATTCAGAATTCTTTCACCAACTTTCAACTTCAAAACAATCAGCCATTCACTAACTCTCATAATCTGAAGCACACTTTCCGCCAGCTCTTCAGCCACCAGAACACCCACTCCTCCTTTCGCTTTATCAGTCTCCACACCCATCCAGTATATCCTATATCTTTTCCTCCTTCCGACAATCCACTGTACCCCATGCCTCTTTCAGAGTGTTTCCTGGGTACAGCAGACGTCCACTCGACGGCCTATATCATATGCCACCCTGGCCTGGCTAGTTTATTGGCTCCTGACTTTATTTGTGTCTATGGTCGCTGGTGCGGTCAAGCTGACTCGATTCCCCTCAGTGGTGTATTATGTGTGTATCTTGGTGTGATTTATTTCTTCCTTAGACCTGATTTCTCATTCTTCGCCCTTGATCATTTCTTAATTGATGCTGCAGTGTAGCAGTTCTTGACTCACCCTTCGGCCCTACCCTATAAGAATTCTGCTGGGGAACTCATGTGGTGCGGCTGAATTGGTGAAATGGTGAGAAATGTCTGCGTATCTTCACCTTTCTAGATTTGTTCACCTCTTGCCTTTCCCTACCTATCATATCTTGATTGGTTGTCCATCTTGATCTAATCCTTCAGGCCAGCCCTATAAGAGTTTTTTTTGGGAACTCAGTGGTCTGGTTAAACTATTTTAATATTTTTTTTTTAAATAGGTAAGATATGCAATCAATTATGTAAAATATATTGTTTTTTCTTTATATATATAATTGTCATTATGAAGTTAAATTGGTTTCACAGGGAAAATATATACTTGAACAATTGTTTCCGCTAACAAAGATATTATAGATTCTTGGAAGATACCGTACACTACGAAAGATTATTCAACATGGAATTTGAATGGAATGGAGCAGCTTAGCAACGAAAAGCCAATACTCCCCCCTCCCTGTGATTGTGCCAGCTTTTGTAAGCAGTGCAATAACTTAATGCAGGACAGAAAAGCTGCAGGATGCTCTGGCATTCTAGCTGAGATGATTAAGGCCTCAGGTGAGAAAGGAGTAGGTGTTTTCAATGAGCTAATTAACTTCATCATCAGAGAGGAAGTAATCTCTGATGAATGGCACAAAAGTACATTATATACTGTATAAGAGCAAAGGGGACTCATTGGATAGGGAAAATTATAGGGGCCTGAAAATATTTGATCAAGTCATGAAGGTCTGTGAGAAAGTCTTTGAAGGTATGATATTGACGATATGCAGTTTGGTTTCATGCTAGGACACGGCACAATCCAAGTCATAAAGGTATTTGTGTGATAATGAAGATGTATGAGAACTCACAAACGGCAGTGAGGGTGAATGATGTACCGGTACTGAGTGATGAGTTTTCAGTTCATGTCGGAGTTCACCAGGGCTCTGTGTTAATGAAGCCCTTTCCTCTTTTTTTTTGTATGGTTCTGGAGGCACTATCTGGTGATTTCAGAGTTGGGCTCCCCTGGGAACTGCTATAAGGGTCCTGAAAATGCTTGACTAAGTCAAGGTCTGTGAGAGAGTCTTAGAAGGTATGATAAGGGAAAGATACTGTATGGAAGGTTGAGGTTGAGGCACATGGAATAGGTGGGGCGTTGTTGGGATGGATTAGGACTCAGTGGTTCTTAACCGGGGGTGCTCGCACCCCCTAGGGGTGCGAGAATGCTTCCTAGGGGGTGCGAGGATACCCTGGGGGAAATTTACAATTTTTCGGGGATAATGGACGGGTAACAGAAAAAAGTGAAAAATTCTGGAAATCAAGAATTCATTGTGTTAATTGGCATTAGGGATAATGCTAATTAAGCCTTATAGCTGTAAAGTAAACCAATTATTATTATAATAATTATTTAATATATATAATATATAATAATGTTTTTTTTATTTATTATTTGTATTTTATGTAGTTATAATTTTTTTTTTTAAGTAATAAAGTTAAGTTAAACGAATAACAATACACAATAAAAACTTGGGAAGCTAACATGATTTTGACAGGTATGCTTCAGAACACAGTTACTCAGAAAACATTGATCACAACGTGTCTAGTACGTGTCACTCACTGCATAAGCCTGCTTCTGCTTCACACTGTTAGTTTCTCTTCAGTCATCAGCCGAGGTAGACCTAAGAAGGTATGTATGTGTACTGCCTCGTGCTCAGTGTTCATAGTTTATATACATTTTTTTGTAAAAATCAAACATGTAAAAGTTTACATGCACAATATCACACCACATTATTTCCCCATCAAAATCACATCATATTGTGTATCACAGGGGGGAGTTCGTAGGCACCAATCGAACATGGCAGTACACCCGGAGAGGCTTGGCATTTGATAAAGAGTTGCTGGAACTCCTGTTTCATTTGCCTGGCCTTTCTTGTTGATGTCCTTTTTGCCCCACATACAGAGAGTGATACCAGGGGGAGATTGTAGGTACCAATCGAACTGTTCACTTACCCATGGGGGGCCTTTCGGCTAGTCACGCCGCTAGTGACAAGGGAGATGCTGGATCTCCTGTTTCACTTGCTTGGCCCCTTCTTTCAGTTTCTCTTTGTACCTCAACTACATGAGAGTATCCAGCCATCTCTCACAAACAGTTTCTTCTACTATTCGAGGAGGTTTAGTGGCGGGGTGTCGTTGGTGCCGTCGTGCCCGGGATCTGGTCGGGGCTGCCATTTTGTGTCTGTGGCGCCTGGTTGCGTGGGGGAGGTGGGGGGTTTACTTTTGCCGGACCCTTTCGCTTCTCCTGTGCGGCTGGGCATTCTGGGCGCAGAGTGGCGGCTCCGGCTGGGTCTTGGGCGCGGGTGGCTCTTGCGGCGCTCTGTTGCTGACCTCCTCATTTATACACATTACAAGCACTATACATACCACAACTTCCACATTTTTTTTTTTTAAATAGATCTGGGGGGAGACACTTAGTTACAGGCAAACTTGCCTTTTGTCTCCCCCTTTCCATATAGAAAAAAAAAAAAAATAGTTCTCGAAAACGCTTTCTCTCTCTATCTTCAACACTAGACATGCACACTATACTTTTCTTTTGTAGGCCTACACCAGTATTTAAATAAAAAACAAAACAAATTAAATTTTATAAAGTAATATAGTCATAACATACACTTTTATTGTAACTTCAATTTTGCTCTGTTACTCTTTGAAGTTGAGGAGACACTCATTACAGGCAGCTTTGCCTTTTGTCTCCCTCTTGCACATAAAAAACAAAAAATAACAACAAAATTCTTGTTTTCCAGGTTTATCTTCAGTATGTCCAAAAAACGAAGGTGGAATGATGACTATGTTCAGTATGGCTTCACGTGTGTTACTGAGAAGGATGGTACACAACGTCCACAGTGTATCCTATGCAGCACCATGTTCTCCAACGCAAATTTGAAGCCATCAAAGCTCGATGAACATTTTAAGAACAGACATGGTGGCAAGGATGCAGGGAATGACATTGCAACATTACGAGTCAAAAGAGCTAGGTTTGATCGTGCCGGCACTTTGCTGACACACGGATTTTCACCAACAGCGAAACCTTTACTACATGCTTCTTATCAAGTTGCATACCTGGTTGCTAAGTCAAAGAAGCCCCATACAATTGCCGAGGAATTGATCAAGCCGTGTGCCCTTGAAATGGCAAAGACTGTTCTCGGTCAGGAAGCTGCGAGGAAACTGCAACAAGTGTCTTTATCAAATGATGTAATCCGTAACCGAATCGTCGACATGAGTGATGATATCCTGGAGCAAGTTGTTGTTGACATCAAGGCCAGTCCAGTAAAGATTAGCCTACAAGTGGATGAGTCAACAGATGTGTCAAATTGTTGTCAGCTATTGGTAGTAGTCCGGTACGTGAAGAACAATAAAGTGGAAGAAAGTTTTCTCTTCTGTCACTCACTGAAGACAACATCGAAAGCCATAGATGTGTTCAGTATGATAAAAGAATTCTTCACAAGATACCAACTTCACCTTGACAGGATTGGTTCGATATGTACTGATGGTGCACCAGCCATGCTGGGCAATCGTTCAGGGTTTGCTGCATTGATGAGAAAAGAAATTCCTGACCTGAAGATTACCCACTGCTTTCTTCATCGGCAGGCTCTTGCAGCAAATACATTGCCCCCAGACCTGAAAAAGACTTTGGAGATTTGTGTGAAGATTGTGAATATGATTCGTGGTCGTGCTCTGAATCATCGACTGTTTCAGTCATTTTGTGAGGAAGTGGGTCAGGAACACACTGTGCTGTTGTACCATACCGAAGTGAGGTGGCTGTCACGTGGGCGTGTGCTATCTCGTATGTTTGAATTGCGAGAAGAAATTCAGCAGTTTCTCCACGGACTGGGACAAGAACTGGCTGGATATTTTGATGATCCTGAATTTGTTCAAATGCTTGCCTATTTGGCTGATGTGTTCACAGCACTCAATGAGCTCCATCGCTCACTGCAAGGAAGAGGGATGAACATTTTGATTGCAAGTGAGAAGTTGGCTACATTCAAAGACAAAATTGTTTTGTGGATTAGGCGTGTAAAGAAAGGGAACTTGGCAAATTTTCCTTCCCTTGAAGAGACAGTCACAGAGGATGCTTCCCTACATCCAGATTTTGTTTCAAAAGTTGTTGAACATCTGCAGATACTGTGCACCTCATTTGATGACTACTTCTCGTGTGGAGAGCTACAACCCTGTGACGACTGGATCCGGCACCCTTTTAAGCAGAATATGGAAGATGTTGATGATGATAGCAACATCAAGGAAGATCTCATCGAACTGAGAAACAATCGTGGAATCCAAATGGAGTTTGCCGATGGTCACTTGGAGCACTTCTGGGCTTCTCAGTTGGAAACGTATCCTGCACTGGCAAAGAAGGCTCTCACTGTGCTCGTGCCTTTCGCGACTACTTACCTCTGCGAGACTGGATTTTCCTGTCTGCTTCACATCAAAACCAAGAGCAGAAATCGGCTGGATCCTCAACACGACATGCGAGTGGCACTCAGCACCAAGACACCAAGATTTGATGCCATCATAAATGGAAAGCAACAGCAACAAAGTCACTGAGTTTGGCGCTCAGCCATAATAATTCACAACACACCATGCATAGTACAAGCACAATGTTTTTTTTTTTTTTTTTTGCTAGTATGAAAGTAATCTTGATTTTTGTAATCCTGCAATGCATTATTTTGTTGTCAGTTATGTAAATAAAGAATTAAATACATGATGGTTTTGTTACTTACACATTATGATTATGATATCAATATTGCTTTTCATCAATTCTGGAAGGGGGTGCGAGAACTGGTTGGTGAATTGAATGGGGTGCGAACAAGGAAAAAGGTTAAGAACCACTGCGTCATCATTAGGTCATGGCTAATTGGTAGGAAACAGAGAGTCAGCATAAATGGTACCAAGTCAGAGTGGGGAGCAGTCAAAAGTGGTGTCCCCCAGGGATCGGTATTAGGTCCCCTGTTGTTTCTTATATACATAAATGACCTAGATTTAGGTATAACTAGTAGGATAAGTAAATTCGCAGACGATACTAAAATGGGGAGATCAATTGATTCAGATAGCGATATAGAGTGCCTCCAAAGGGATCTAGATACCTTACATGAATGGTCAGTAAATTGGCAGATGAAGTTTAACATTGACAAATGCAAGGTATTAAAGATAGGGAAGATGCAAACAAATGTTAAATATAAACTAGCTAATTTAGAATTAGAAAATTCAGACTGCGAGAAAGATCTAGGTGTGTTTGTTAGCAATGATTTGAAGCCTAGAAAACAGTGTATAGGCGTTCGTAATAAGGCAAACAGGATTCTCGGGTTCATCTCTAGGAGTGTGAGTAACAGAACTGCTGATGTTATCTTAAAACTTTACTTGTCATTAGTGAGACCCCATATGGATTATGCTGTCCAATTTTGGTGTCCTTATTACAGAATGGACATAGATTCATTGGAGAGAGTACAGCGTAGAATGACAAAAATGATCCATAATATTAGAAATCTTCCGTATGAAGAAAGGTTGAAGAAATTAGGTTTACATTCGTTAGAGAGACGCAGAGTTAGAGGGGATATGATAGAGGTGTTCAAGTGGGTTAGTGGGATTAACAATAACAAAGGGGACATGACAAATGTACTAAAGCTCAGTGATAGCGAAAGAACTCGTACCAATGGTTTCAAATTAGATAAATTTCGTTTCAGAAAAGATATAGGCAAATATTGGTTTGGTAACAGAGTTGTAGATGGGTGGAATGGACTACCAAGTGCTATAGTGGGATCTAAAGCTGTAGGGAGCTTTAAGAAAAAATTGGATAAGCATATGGACGAGAAGGGTTGGGTGTGAAGGGGGATCAGCCGGGTTGGGCCAATCAGCGCTCTGCAGACCCCCATAATCCTGCGTTAATCTCTAACCGTTTTGGTAAGATGATCCTCAGGGTATTAGAGTGTTGAGCCTATAATTGGGCTTTGTAATTGATTTGGGGTTGTGTGGGACAGGGATCTGCCTTGCTTGGGCCAATCGGCTTTCTGCAGACTCCCATTTTCTTATGTTCTTATGTACTTAAAAGATAGGGATCTGATGTTGTGTTTGCAGACCGGGAGAAGGCCTTTGATAAGGCCTTAGAAGTTGTGCAGTAGGCTAGGAGAAAACTTGGCGTTGAGGAGTGGCTGGTGCATGTGATAATGAAGATGTACGAGGACTCACGAACGGTAGTGAGGGTGAAAGGTGTACAGCTGAGTGAGGGACATATACTAGATATTTTGTGAGGGTTAGCTTTATATCCCACATACTGGTTACTAGGGACATATACTAGGTGTTAGGTGGAGGTTAGTTTTGTATCCCACGTTAGTTTTGTGTCCAAAGTACTGGGTACTGGGTACTGGGGACATATACTAGGTGTTACGTGAGGGTACTGAGTGATGAGTTTTCAGTTCGCGTCGAAGTCCAACAGGGATGTGTGTTAATTAAGCCCTCTCCTCTTTTTTATGGTTCTGGAGGCACTATCTAGTGATTTCAGAGTTAGGCTCCCCTTGCAACTGCTATAAGAGGCCTGAAAATGCTTGGCCAAGTCATGAAGGTCTGTGAGTGTGAGAGAGTCTTTGAAGGTATGATAAGGGAAAGCATTCTATCGACGATATGCAGTCTGGTTTCATGCCAGGACGTGACACAATCGACAACTTCATAGTCAGGCTGCTGCAGGAAAGATATCTACTGAAAGTAAGAAGTTGTGCAGTAGGCTAGGAGAAAATTTGGCGTAGAGGAGTGGCTGGTGCGTGTGATAATGAAGATGTATGAGGACTCACGAACGGTAGTGAGGGTGAAAGATGTACTGAGTGAGGGACATATGCTAGGTGAAGGCTAGTTTTGTATCCCACGTACTGGGTACTAGGGACATATACTAGGTGTTATGTAAGGGTTAGTATTGTATCCCAAATACTAGGTACTAGGGACATATACTAGGTGTTACGTGAGGGTTAGCTTGGTATCCCACGTACTGGGTACTAGGGACATATACTAGGTGTTAGGTGAGGGTTAGTTTTGTATCCAACGTACTGGGTCTAGGGGGCGGCAGCCCCCACCCATAACACTCGGATAGGTTAGGTAAGGTTGTTAGGTTAGGCTAATGGGGATGGATGTAGTTTCCGGGTGTTCGGTCGTCATGTTTACATAAGGCGATCGCCGCGGAACTTCGCGTCTATTTTGACAGTGATTTTTTCGGTTATTTGCCCCCTGCTGGCAATATGACGATGACATGACATGGGGGGGTGAGGGGTGGCAAAGCCACCCCTCAACATATTATTGCATCCATTGGCATTCAAAATAGACGGGAACATGATTGCAAACATCCGCCGCCTCCGTCATGTTTACGTTTGTCGATCGCCATTGTTAAGTTCGCGTCTATTTTGACGGCGATTTATTTTGGTTATTTGCCCCCTGCTGGAAATATATATGATGATGACAATATGTCATGGGGTGGGTGAAGGGGGGCTAAGCCCAACCTCAACATATTATTGTATCCAAAGGCAGTCTAAATAGACAGGAAAAGGATGGCAAGCGTCCGACGCCACTACGCGTACGCGTAGTGTAAACAAGGCTGGCGATACACCCGGTAACTACATCCTACCCGGCTAATGTCCTTTCAAAGGGGTAGCCTATAAATTAGTAAACACTAGGATATTATACCCGGTCAGGTGATATGCCCGATAACACAACTCTTGCCGATAGGCCTAGCCTAAAGCCTAACCTATTCATAAAGGTGTCTATTTTGACGGCGAATTTTTTGGTTATTTGCCCCCTTCTGGCAATATATATGATGGTGACAATATGTCATGGGGGGGGGGGTGAGGGCCTCAACATATTATTGTATCCAATGGGATTCAAAATAGACAGGAACTTTATTGCAAACGTCCGACACCTCCCCCGCCACCGCCATGTTTACATGTGTCGATCGCCGTGGTTAAGTTCGCGTCTATTTTGACGGCGATTTTTTTCGGTTATTTGCCCCCTGCTGGCAATATATAAGATGATGACAATATGTCAGGGGGGGGGGGGGGAGGGGGGGTCTCAACAATAACCTCTAACCTCTGTATCTCAAAAAGGGCTAGAGCAAATTGGCTGCAAATTTCCACATCTAGGCTATTCCTTGACTGACTCTTCCCAAATGATAGACATATTAGCTTTATCACTCTAGTTGTTTTTTAGTTACAGAGGTTATAGGTCATGATTTCTTGCCTACTTACAGCGAATAGACTAGGCCTATTGTAGATTGGTAAAATATTTGGGAAAAACTCCATTTTTCTGTCACCAATTTTCCCATGGATTTTTTTTATTTTTCCCTGTTAGTTGTCATCAATTTATAGTGTTTGGAAATAATTACAACCCTCGGAGAAACCGTTTTCCCTATTATACAACGATCTTAAGACCCGATAGTGGGGAGGGCTATGAAGTTCAGGGAAAATGAGGGGTTAAAAGCGTAACAAAGACATTAGCCTAACCTAACAACCTTACCTAACCTATCCTAGTATTATGGGTTACCCCGCTGATTGGGTAACAGTGCAAAAAACACAGTATTATGGGATTTATGGGACACACCCTACTCCGCCAGCGAGTGGCAGTGGGAGGGCCAAGAGGTTCACAACAATAACATGAGTGCAGCGGCGGACGCAGTGTTGCCATATTCTAAATGCAGAATTATCGTATTGTGACCACAAAATTATGGAATTTGCACCAAAATTATCGTACACACTAATATATATGGTCAATATACAGGAGACGCAACAATATAGGTAGCAAATTTATAATGGTAGTTTTGGGTTCCTATCATCATATGCTTAATTTCTATATACTTTTATCCCCGGGAAAAAAAATTAAAATTATGTTTTTTTTATGTTTTTCTTGGATTCTTTTTTTATTTTTGTTATTAACCTAACCAAAAAACCTAACCTAACCTAACCTAAATGTATTTGAGGGCTATTCGGTTAGGTTAGGTTAATGACCAAAGAAAAAAATCCCAAGAAAAAAAAATGAAAAATCCCACGATTTTTTTTGTTTTCCCCGGGGATAACAAAAGTATATAGAAATGAAGCATATGATGATAGGAACCCAAAACTACCATTAGAAATGTGCTACCTATATTGTTGCATCTCCTGTATATTAACCATATATATAAACAGGTATATAGGGAATGTTTGTTCTAAATGGCGTGTGTACGAATCGGTGCCGTCTATAGGAAGGGATTGACAACCATGTTACGAAAAAATTCCATTTTAGTACCATATATTTTTATTAGGTTTTGCCGAGGGTTGAAACTAATTTTAATATGATGCTTAGAGCATATAGATTCCATATCTGTCTTCAAATATGTCAAAATAATTGGTGACAAATAAATGGAGTTATACTAATATTTGCTTAGGTTAATAGGCCTAGGCTATGTTGGCTGTGCAATTGTCTCGATTTGACTATTTTTACCTAATTAGGCCTAAAGCAGCCTGAGCCTATTTCCAACCCCCAAACAGTATCCCATGTTAAGCCCTAGGCTAGGCCTAGGCCTAATCCCACTCCCAATCAAAATTCGAACTGATAAATTTGTACCTACCGGGTAGCGCTGCCTAGGCTAGGCCTATATTTTTCGTGAATAGATATAGAAAATGGTTTAAAGGAAAGACCATCCTATATTATGTTCAAATAATATGTAATAGCACTGTGTATGGTTGTATTCAATTTAAATAGTGATAGATGTGTATATTAATGGGATAAATATTCCGGTTAGCATACGTTCAGAAAATTATAGTGCAACACTGTTGCCAGATACTAATCAATCCCATTATCATTATTATCATAATGGATTTTTACTCATTTGGATAATTTCAAATACCTAGGACATTAATATAATATTTTCCTATCTTTTTGGTAGTGATATTTGTATGATTTAGTGGTATATTGGTGTCTGTCTAGGGTCATAATGCATTGTGAAAGTTACCTCTGAATCTCTGACTTGGTAACAGTTCGGTATGGGCCGGCTTAAGTAACCCTGCTTTCTTTGAGTACTACACGGCAAGAGAAGGTTTCGGTTCTGTCATTACTGTTCAAGGTAAATAGCAACTGCTAAATTTGACATCATGTTCAAATAATATGTAATAGCATTGTCTATGGTTGTATTAGACAAAAATCGTGATAGGTTTCTATTTTATCTGGATAAATAGTATTAAGCTGAATAAATTAAATACCGAAAGTTCACTAGAGTGGTTGTTGATACATTTTCTAGATATGAGGGAGGAGGGAGGTAGGAAGGAAGGGCAGGATAAGTCACACAGGAAATTGCCAAAACTTTAAGGGGACCGACCGGTTAATTACAAACTTCCAGGTCTTACTATCAATTTAAATGAAATTTGGCACAGGTGTATAATTATGACCATAAAACTAGATCAAAAATTGTTTTATTTTATTTTTGCTTTTTTCTTGCAATTTAGGTAAAAAAAAATGAAAATCATAGTACTGCAGAAAATGATAAACTCCTACAGAAATCCCCATAGCACATGTTTTATGTGATCAAACAACTCACAAAAGGTGTATCTATAGTTTCTATAAAACACATTTTATATATTTTGTGTATTTGTTCGATTTAGGCATAGACCCCTTTACATAAGGACTGGAAACGAGCACTCTCGGAGTTTGAAACTTGGGTCCATTGCTTAAAAGCAGTATCATGAAAGCAGTGGTCTCTCCGACTTTCTTAAACATAAAAATATGTACACAAACACAACTTTACATATAAATGCATGTAATTTCAAACGCAATCGTCCATATCCCCGCCATATTGGCGACCTAATGTCTCGCCAGAAAACGAACAGCCCAGGACGATGTCAGACGCCAGTCACCCACGAGACACGTTAGAGGCAACACATTTTTGTTCTGTTGTTCGTTATCTCTCAGCTTATTGTAAGTAATTTTCTTATAAATACTTACCAGTCACAAAAGGATCTGTGTTAACAACTTATTTAGCTGATAAATATTAGAATTGAGCTGATGTCAACGGGTTGCTTTGATATGTACTGATAACCATTTTACAACTATTCTTGTTTTTTTGCTTTACAGGAACAATGCCGAAAAGATGTGCTGCATTCAATTGTCGTGGAAACTACAGGGGAGAGCCATACAGTCCTATGGTGTGTTTCCCGAATGAAGAACAAGAACGACATGCATGGATTAGTGCTATGCCAAATAGCCCAGAAAGTTTGAGAGACAGGTCGAAACTATGGATTTGTGCATCACACTTCGACTGCGATTGGGTCACAGTTCGGGGAGGAAAACGACCAGCTGGGCCTCCTACAGTTTTTAAAGGTGTACCCAAGTCTTGCCTCAAACAACTTACGTCAGCTCCTAGGTTAACTAAAACAGTGACAAGTGAAGCAAGACTTTAAAAACAAACTGAATTGGAAAATGAACAAGACAAAATGCATAGTTATGACAAATTTGCAGGAGAGATTGGGAAACACTTCCCTGAGTTTTATATAATGCAAAATGGTAGAGAACTGACAATGTTTAAGACAGATGTTAATGGTAGAGCAGTTGATAAGTTTCTTCATTTTAAAGAGGTACAGTCTCCTTTTGGTTTTCTGCAGCTGGTAGTAGCAGAGAAAAGTGGCTTGGAGATACCAAAAAGTAAACTGAATCTTCAAAAAAATAGCTTGGTAAGTAAGTGGTCTCAAATTGAAGAAATAGTGAAAATTATGAACACTCATGAAGCGACTAATACTGACCGCTTAAAAAGAATAATTTCAGAACTTGACTCTATCACAGAATTTCATGAAATTGAAGGTTTTCAGTTCATTCAAGCACAGTTACAACTCCTGCTTATTCCTCCTAAAAATCGCCGATATACAAAGCATATGTTAATTCTTGCAGCAGAACTGTTTTGCATATCACCCACAGCATATAGAATGCTTAGAAACTCCAAAGCAATTAGTCTTCCTTGTGAGAAACAGATTCGCCAATTGTTATCTCGCACTTATGCTGACAAGTGTCTCCCAATCCTTTTTGATCAGTTGAAGCCACAACAGCGGTTAGTTAACATTTTGTTTGATGAAGTCAAGCTTAAGCAGGCCCTTAGATTTACAGGAGAGCATATAGTAGGCTATGCAACAAACGGACCAGAAAATCTAGCAACATCTGCTCTTGCTATTGAAGTTGTTTGTTACTATGGAGGACCACGGTACATCATACGAATTCATCCTGTATCAAAACTGAATGCTATTCAACTGAAGGAAATATTACTTGAGGCTGTATATGTTGTTAAAGCTAGTGGTGGCCATCCAGTATCGTTCGTCTGTGACAACTGTCCACTGAATCAAGCTGTTTACAGAATGCTTGGGGGTCCTGGAAAAGTAACACTAGCACCAGATGGCATAAATGTTTTTCTTGTCTATGATTATGTTCACATCCTCAAGAATATGAGAAACAACTGGATCACAGAGAAATGTCAAGTATTACATTTTACATTTTACGGTACAGAATATTTGGCGTGTTGGAGTGATGTTAAAGCTCTTTACAATGAAGATCAGAAGACACCACTTCGTCTGACAAAACTCACACGCTCATCAGTATTTCCTAAACCATTGCAACGTCAGAGTGTGCCCTTAGTTTGCCAAGTGTTCAATGAGAAAACGATTGCTGCATTTGAAGGTCTTAAAGGAACTGTTAAATTTCAGGATGGAACAGTGATATACATAACACTGGTAACCAATTGGTTTAAAATGATGAATGTTATAAGCAAGTACAGCGCAGTTCATTTACGAGACCAATATCGTGAACCTTGGACATTAAACTGTACAAACTTCAAAGCTCTGCAGGAAATGTGTACAGTTGTATCCAGCTGTCGGTGGACTGGTGGGCATGGCAGAGAGAAGAAACTAACACAGTCAACAGCAGATGCCTTTGTCATCACAACAAGGTATAACATAGAAGCAGCACAATATCTTTTTGAAACCCATGATTTTGCTTACATCCTACCTGCTGTTTTTTCACAAGATCCCCTAGAAAAGTTTTTTGGTCAAGCAAGACAACATAGTGGAGGAAATTTTTACATTGACATTGGGGATGTTCAAGCAGCATCCAAAGTACAGCAGTTGCATCAGCTGTTGAAACGTGACATCGTTCCTGACCGAGCCAAAGAAGTAAGCTGTGAATTTTGTACAGCAGCAATAGATGATGGTGATTTATAACTTCTGGAAGAGCTGACATCACAAGACACTCAACTACTTCTAGATTCAGATGATACTTTAAAACATAAATTTGTCTACATTGGGGGATTTTTAGCTCATAAACATGGACAACAGGAAGTAGATTCTGGGGAATGCTTGTCATCAGAGTTTTTGACTGCGCTCAATCGAGGTGGGCTGAGTATGCCTACACTGGCTATTGTCTTCTTTGTACATAGTGGCATCACCCTTCAAATGTCTCTTCAAGACTCGAAAAAGTGTTGTCGCAATTACTTGAAACAATGCTTGTCTTATGTAGATGCTCCTTTAGCTAGCCATTCAGGAGCATGCCAGACATTGTGTAATGTGTTGTTTAAGGCCTTTGTATTTAATACAAGCGATCGGGAGTGTACACTAGGCTGCTTAAGGCGACAAGAGAAACTTTCTAATGTTTAAGTTAATTATTGTGTTATGTGACTTTTGATATATGTAAAATTATGTGTAAAGTAATATTTTGCAAAGGTTTTACTTTAATTTCTTCTAATATTTAATTAATGTTAGTCATGGTATGATGCTTTGCTTGTATAATACATGTTCTTAATAAACTATCTCATTATAACTGTATATTTTCCTATTATGTTCAATCACGAAAGAGACTTATGAGTCAATCAACCAAAAACAAATGTTTTATTTTCCTTTACTTGGTTGCTCTAGTTAATAAGATGTTGTAGAGTAAAAACACAAAGTCCCATATCCAGTAAAACTAAAATAAGACCTCAGTTTGTGGGCCTGACAATGGACCCAAGTTCCGGGACCCGAGTATGGCCGACGCCAGTCCTTATGTAGAGGAGTCTATGGATTTAGGTGATGACGGATTCAGGCGAATATATTTATAGAAAATTACAACTTTGACGACATATTGTGACATTTTTTAAATTATTAGAGTAAATTTGGTTTATAGGCCTTTTAGTGTTTTTAATTACCTTTCCAATGGTATATACACCATTCCTATAGGTCCAATAATAACTGTAAAATAACATCCGATAGTGCGGCAATATAGGTTCTGAGAAAAACAGGTGAAAGTCTAAGGTCATTAGGTGAACATTTTTACTTTTGTTTTTTAGATTTACAATACTTTATGCGGGAACATGGCAAAGTAGAAGATAAAGCGTATGGTAGGTTGTAGAGTAGCTTACGCTCTTTCGATTTATATAGGTATGCTCCTCGTACGACCAGTAGTTACTGAGTATGTTAATTTCAAAGTTCGCTATATAACGTTTTTAGAATTACAGGAAAAGTTTGGAAAACATAAAAAAATACTATTTCCAATGGGTTTTCACTAATAACATTTCACTGGCTTATGAAGGGATGTTGACTCTTGTTGAGTAAACACCTATTGGTATTTTCAGGATTTCGAGTTTTTTAAGCCTAAATTAACCGGTCGGTCCCCTTAAGGGGAGGTATTTAGTTTGTTCACTAGGCCTCCATCAACCTTAAAATTACACCCCCTTGAGTCCCTTTCAAGATAAATTTGTACATTTTCCGGTAGAAAATTGTCCCGGCCAAAGGCCGGTTCCTCTTAAATTACAGGCTCGCTATCGCTCGCCAGGATAAAAATCGACACCTAAATGGCACGAAAGGTCTTAATATGGGGTGAAAGTTCTTAAAATCGCTAAACTAATGGGACAAACATTTTATAATATCAAAAGCAATGGGGCTAAACATGAAGGAGAAAGGGGTCAAGAAAAAAATCCCTCAAGTGGATATCTCCCCTTAAAGGTCCATATCATTGTTATTAAAGAAAGCATTTGGCAATGGGAGGAATTGTTAAAAACCTTAGCCAATACTCTGTCATTCACCAAAAATAAATTTGAATTATCATTATTATTTGGTAGGGTAGGTATGTATAGGTAGGTTGGCTAAATAATTGCTGGAATTCGTAGGGACTCGAACTGTTTTGAGAGAGTTAAATAACAAAAAAATAATAGATCTGAATAATAAAAGAGACTATGTTATTAAGCAAAACTGGGGGATGCGTGGAAGCCTATAGACTGTAGACGGTAAACTTTGTGTGGGTAGCGAATGCGGTTTTAAAGTCATTTAAGAATAGACAGTTTTCAATGCTGCGGCCAAACTATTCCACCCATTTATATTCGTTTGATATCAAAAGGTTCGGAATCGCGAGCCTCACCCAACTACGCAAGCATGGCTTTGATCATCGGCGTAGTTTTCAAGATGTGGAATTTTAAGTGGAATTCGAGTTTTTTTCAAGATTACCGGAAAAAAAAACCACGTGCAAAAGCAAAACCTTCTCTATAACATTTGCGGAGCATTAGTAGGAGCATTTGCGGAGCATATGCCAAAGCCCAGTCGTTTCCTATGGGTGGGAGAGACGGTATTTAGGCGTCAAATTTTTCGGGTAATCGGCTGCCACGGACCTGTTTGGCCGCCATGCCGGATGTTTAGCATATCAAAAGTTGCCCAATACAAAAACGCACCTCTTGTGAAAGTTTGATCCCGATCCAAAAAGCCGTTCTGGAGTTATTGCGTCGAAACCGGCGCGTAAGAATTTGGATGAAAAACCGGGTTTAATGATTACAATAGAGGTTCCCCGTAGGGGTCGAACCCCTAATAATAATAATAAATCTTTATTTAGCCAGAAGAAAATACAAACATGTAATATATTATAGTTGTAAATATACTGTGGCTGAGCCTTTTGAGATAAATGTCTCTTAAAGGCCCCAAGAGTGTAACTCGATTAATTAATATTTAGTAATCAGTTGAAAATAATAATAATACAAAAACAAATAAAAAAACATATGCAATTCACAATGTTATACACCCTATACCACCAAATAATTATATACAGTATACATGTACTATACTGTAAATACATGAACCCATCCATACACAGGAAAATACATACACGCAGACAAATACATACGCTCATCTAAATATATAGACTACACAGAGTACCTACGCCACACAGTAAATAACACATAAATTATATATATATTGTATTTTATTATATTTCATGCAGACACATATACATACATACACATATACATACATATACACATACACACATATACAGTATATACATACACATATACAGTATATACACACACATATTTTTGTTTAGAACAAGTATTGATTTATTGTTGATATTGTGATAATAAAAAGGATTTTAATGCAATTTTAAAACTTGATATAGTCGCTTTACTTTGTACTGTATATCCATCAGGATACTATTCCATATTTTCACTCCATGATATTTTATATTTGTTTATTATTGTTAAATATGAATAATGGGAATCTTTAATAGATTGTTATTTCTCAATTCATATCTGTCGCTGTTGTTATAGCCAAATAAACCCTCATTAATATGGTTATTTAATGATATATATACGAATATAGCTGAACAATATATATTAATATCGTTCAATTTAAGTAACCTTAGTTGATGAAATAGTTAAGTTGTATGAGCGCTCCTGGATCTATGCGTAATTGTTCTGATTATTCTTTTCTGGGATACTTGTAATGATTTTAGCTGTGTTTTATATGCTGCCTCCCAAATAGTGTGGCAGAAAGATAGGAAGGGATATATCAATGAATAGTACAATTGTTTTAATGCACCGATGTTAAAGCAATGACAAGTTATATGTAATATTCTACATTGTGTATTAATGTTATTTCTCAAATACTGTATAATTATGCGCTTTCCAATTCAGCTGTCGGTCCACCATTACACCAAGAAACTGTATGCTCTCTTCCTCCTTTATGATGGAATCTGCAAGTTTTATTTTCTGTAAATTGTGCGGTATATATTTATCTCGTGAGAACAGTACAGTTGGTCAAAGTTCCAGCTGACCCCACCCTCGCTCTGGGGCTCGCAGAATTAGCTGGCAATACTGGTGTAGTGGTGCAGGGATACAATTTATTTTTTATTTTTTTATTATGGTGACAGTTACAAAGTGGTGTACAATCTATCTTATTCTAATTACATTATAGTTTATCTTCTTGTACCAGTACCTCCCTACAATCAACCTAGTTGTTCCCCAATTCGGCCCTCCGCCAACACCATTTCAAAGTCCAAGTCTCTCACACTTGCCATTAATGTGTTACCTGTGTCTGTCCTGTATATTACTGCAAATTAGACTATGTAATGTTCAAGTTGTGAAGACTAAATGCTCCTTCATTAAGCAGCCACCAATAAAACAGATATACAGTATGTATTCTTATAAAATCGAGTAAAGTATGTTGTGGCAGCCAGCAGGTTTTATATGCGTTGCCAATCAGTGGATATAATAACTTGAATATTTGAGCAAATCTACGAACTTTGGGTGAATGTTCGGGATCATACATAGCGATGTATGCATTTTTATATGAGATAGGCTTACTTTCCCTTGCTTAGTATATTATGTTCTAACAATGATATAGCCGAAATCAGATCTACCAATCCCAATCTTTGTAAGACGGTGTACACCTCCTTCCTACACCAGTATTACCAGATAATTCTGCGAGAGCCGGAGCGAGGGTGGGTCAGCTGGAACTTTGACCAACTGTACATATTTTGTCTTTTCCATATTTAAAGTAAGTCTGTTTGCACTTACCTAATTATTTACATTGATTAGATTATCATTAACTACATCAATAAGCGCATGCAGATAACGTTGACTGGTGAACAGAGTGCTGTCCTCACCATATAAATCTAAAGTTAGAAATGCAATAGGCCCCCTTAAAACTTCGATAGGAGAAATGACAGAAAATTATTTAGAAATGTGCAGTACATAAAATAGTCAATTTCTTAACGTTTTCATTAATGAAAATTTGGCACAGATTCCAGAAGTCCGTAAGATATATAGCGATAGTATAGAAATTAGGTTAAGTACGATTACTATAAGTAGAAATGATGTGCTTAATTGTGAAAATTGACAGACTGAAACCTCAGAAATTGCCTGGTCCTGATGAGTCATATGCTAGAGTATTAAAATAATGAAGAGATGAGGTAAGTTACCCATTAATATTTCTATTTAACAAGTCATTAGAAACAGGTATAGTTCCAGAAGCTTGGAAGCTTGCAAATGTAGTTCCGATCTTTAAAAAAGGTGATAAATCAATAGCATCCAATTAACGTCCCATTAGTCTTACATCAATCATAGGAAAGCTACTGTAGTCAATTACTGCTAGGAAAATTAGAAACCACTTAGAAACATTTAACCTAATCAATTCTTCTCAGCATAGAATCACTCAGGGAAGTTCTTGCCATACTAATGTGCTTAGCCTTTTCTCAGAGGTATATGAATCAGTAGATAATGACAAGTCATATGATATTATGTATTTAGATTTCAGTAAAGCTTTCGACAGAGTCCCTCATGAGAGATTGATGAGAAAGGTTGAGGCCATGGTGGGGCATTGTTGGGATGGATTAGGTCATGGCTAATTGATAGGAAGCAGAGAGTCGGCATGAATGGTACCAAGTCAGAATGGGGAGCAGTCAAAAGTGGTGTCCCCCAGGGATCTATATTAGGTCCTCTGTTGTTTGTTATATACATAAATGACCTTGATTTAAGTAAACTTTTAGGATAAGTACATTTGCAGACGATACCAAAATGAGGAGAAAAATTGATTCAGATAGAGATATAGAGTGCCTGTAAAGGGATTTAGATACCTTACATGAATGGTCAGTAAATTGGCAAGATGAAGTTTAACATTGACAAATGCAAGGTGTTAAAGATAGGGAAGATGCATATATCTATCTATCTATCTATTGCCTGACGCCGTGATCCCCGAAGGGGTGGCCACGAACGAACCGCCCCCATGTACCTCTGTCCCCAGTCAGTCGACGCCCCTCCTCCCAACCATCACCGCCTTCATTCATATACTTCCTCACTCCATCCTTCCACCTCTCCATACAAATGTTAAATATAAACTAGCTAATGAGGAATTAGAAAACTCAGACTGACTATGAGAAAGATCTAGGTGTGTTTGTTAGCAATGATTTGAAGCCTAGAACACAGTGTACAAGCGGTCGTAACAAGGCAAACAGGATTCTCGGGTTCATCTCAAGGAGTGTGAGTAACAGAACTGCTGATGTTATCTTAAAACTTTACTTGTCATTAGTGAGACCCCATATGGATTATGCTGTTCAATTTTGGTGTCCTTATTACAGAATGGACATAGATTCATTGGAGAGAGTACAACGTAGAATGACAAAAATTATCCATTATATCAGAAATCTTACGTATGAAGAAAGGTTGAAGAAATTAGGCTTACATTTGTTAGAGGGGATATGATAGAGGTGTTCAAGTGGGTTAGTGGGAATAAAAAAGGGGACATGAAAAATGTACTAAAGCTCAGTGATAGCGAAAGAACTCGAACAAATGGTTTCAAGTTAGATAAATTTTGTTTCAGAAAAGATATAGGCAAATATTGGTTTGTGTAACCCAGGAACGGTGAGCGTCGTCATATGAGTCTGAACCCTAGGAGGGCGAGCGTCCTCATTTGAGCCATGGCCTAAAAAAAGCCTTTCCAAATATCCCACTGTCACTCAAAACAAAGGAATGTGTAAATATGTGAGATAATTCCTCTCCATACATTCTATCACTCCTCTACATGTGTCCAAATTCCCCCCCCCCCCCTTCAATTATCAATTATTTTTCTCTTATTCCTGTGATTATCGGTTTATTTATGGCGCCAAAACTCCCTACCCGGTTTCAAGGCCGAAAGGGAGGGGTGTGGAGGGAGGAGAGAGAGAGAGACTAGTCCGCGCTACCTCCAGTCTCGCTCGAGAGCTCGTGAAGGGAGGGTGCTGTCTCGCTCTCTGTCAACTCTATGAATGAACCGCTCGGTAACATTTTGTGTTTGTCACCCCCCAAATACTATTCCCACTTGTTTTATTGTTGTAACATGTAACTATCTTCATATTAACCCTCTCACTTCCTGACGCGATTTTTGAGCTTATTAGGGATACTTTAAATCCTTTGTTACCGTCAGGGGTATCTATAAACCTTTAGTTTATTTACTTCAACCTCTGCAGTTGTCTTTGAGTTAGCTGTGGGCAGAAAACTAATTTTGGAGAGGTAATTATAACAGTGAGAGTAATCAATTTCTTATTGCTAATCTGGCAACCTCTGCGTCCTATGGTCGTGAGAGTGTTAGACATAAAATAGGAGCATATGAATAAGTAATAACAATATTTATCGGATATTGACGATTTTCGTCAGAAATTAATGCAATAGCTTCGCCCCTCACGACGTTTAACGAATCTGAGTCTCGCCGCGGATAGGTTAACAGAGTTGTAGATAGGTGGAATAGGCTACCAAGTGCTATAGTGGGATCAAGAACGATAGGGAGCTTTAAGATAAAATCAGATAGGCATATGGACGAAATGGGTTGGGTGTGAGGGGGATCTGTCAGGTGTGAGCCAATCGGCGCTCTGCAGACCCCGTTTTCTGACCTCTGACCGTTTCGGTGAGGTCAGTCCAAATGGTGTTAGTCAGCTGGGCTTATAATTAGGCCTTATAATTTAGGTTAGGTGTGAGGGGGATCTGCCTTGTGTGGGCCAATCGGCTTTCTGCAGACTCCCATTTTCTTATGTTCTTATGTTCTAAAATGTATTTAAAATGTCTACTAGAATTAATTAGATCATTAATATTGAGTATAAAAAGCAATAGGCCAAGTATGGACCCCTGGGGCACTCAGTATGATATAATTTTCTTAGCAGATGTACTGTCCTTGAACTCTACACACTGTGACCTATTTTGCAAATATGAAATAAACCATTTGATAGGGGTACCTTTTATACCATAATGTTTTAGTTGTTTCTAATAATATTTGTTGGTTAACAGTGTCAAATACTTGAGACATATCAAGAAAAATACCAATAGTGTAATCTCTGGCATCAAAGGAATGTAATATATCATCTTTAAATTATGTTGGGGCGGATTCTGTTGATCGCCCATCACGGAATCCATACTGGGCCTCAGTGATGATATTATTCGAAGTTTAGAAATCTGTAACCCTGATATACATTATCTTTTCAAGAATTTTGCTAATGGCCGGCAAGGCAGAGATTGGGCGGTGGTTTTTAAAGAGTGTAGCATCTCCAGATTTAAAAATAGGAATAACTTTCGCTATTTTTAATTGATCAGGGAAAACGCCCGTAGAAAAAAACTTGTTAAAAAGACATAAGATGACTGGTGAAATTACTGGAATAATTATTTGTAATACTTTCATGGGTATACCATCAAATCTCTGAGAAGAGTCCCGCAGACGATTGGTTACATTTATCAATTCATTGTATGTTGATGGGTGGGGGGGGGAAGTCCCCCATGACTTATTGTCATTATCATATATATTGCCAGCAGGGGGCAAATAACAGATAACATAACCGTCAAAATAGACGGGAAGTTAATCGCGAGCGATCAACATTAGTGAACATGACAACCGTTCGCCCGGATACTACATCATTCCCATAAGATGCGTCTGGGGAAAGTTCAGAGAATTGTTGCCACTACTTACCATGAGAAGATTCCCTCTACCCTTGAAGGAAAAGGTTTACACTTCATTCATTAGAAACTCAATGAAACCTGCTTAAAAAACATGGCCTGTCAAACCGGATTATATCTAGGAATGAAATTCAACAAGAAGAGAATGGTAGGTGGATTTTTGGTGCCAAACTGCAAGCTAGGATATCTAGTGAAGAGCTGAGGAAAAGTATAGGTATGAAGAGTATCAGTGATGAGATGCATGCCAGCAGGCTTGAATGGTTTGAACATATGGAGAGGATGGATGAACTAAGTTGGGTGAAAAGATGCAAATCCATGAACGTGGAGGGAGCTGCACCCAGGGGCAGGCCACCAAAAACGTGGTACCTGTCCTTACGGTCTGATCTTGAATCAAAGAACCTGACAAGTGATGCAGTTCTGCACATGGCTGCCGGGAATGCTGCTATTATAACATGAAACGGAAATTGCATTTGGTGTGGAGCACTCGATCTTAAAATTAATGTATGTATGTTGGTATTCTCCACATATTGTTTATTTCTCAACCTTGGTATCATATCTGTAACCCTCTCCTGAACACGCTTACATTTTGTAATCTATCTATCTATCTATTGCCTGACGCCGTGATCCCCGAAGGGGTGGCCACGAACGAACCGCCCCCATGCATGCACCTCTGTTCCCAGTCAGTCGACGCCCCTCCCCCCAACCAGCACCGCCTTTGTTCATATACTTCCTCACTCCATCCTTCCACCTCGCTCTCGTACACCCTCTTAGTCATTCTCTCGCTTTCCATACGTTCCATATGGCTGAACCATCTCAAGTTGTTCCTTTTCACACTTTCCAGCACATCTACCTCCACACCACACCTCCTTCTTACTTCTTCATTAGTCTGTCTATCCCTCCATGTAACTCCGCACGCACTTCTTAAGTAATTCATTTTCACTGCTCTCACTCTTGGTCTGAGTCTCTCAACCAACGTCCATGCTTCGCTTCCGTAAGTCAGTGTCGGGATTACCTCACTGTCATGCAAGGACTTCTTCACTTCCATACTGACCACCCTATTTCTTGTTACTGCTTTCAGCGTTCCTACAACCCTCTTCCCCTGTTGTACCCTCTCCCGCACTTCTTCATCCTTAGTCCCATCTTTACTCAACACACTGCCCAGATACTTAAAAGAGTTGACGATCTCCATAGCCTGACCGTTCAACTTCACCTCACACTCTGTGACGTCACCCCTTTCGAAGACCATAACCTTGCTCTTCCCCGCATTTACCTTCAAATTCCGTTTTTTGCACACTGTTCCAAACTCATTTTCCAACCCCTGCAGCTCCCATTCATTATCGTTCATCAGAACTGTATCATCCGCAAACATCAGTATAGGCAGCTTCCACTCATTTTCCTCTCTTTTCAGCGATACACCAACATCCACTGCTCTTGATAGTATTTCTTTCATGACTCCATCCATATATACAGTAAACAACCATGGGGACATCACACACCCCTGTTTCAAACCAACATTCAGGTCAAAGAACTCGCTCTGCTCACTCTCCACACGTACTGCCGCCTTTGTACCCTCATACATACTCTGCACTGCTTTCAGCAACTTGCCATCTACTCCGTATATTCTAAGTACTTTCCACAAACCTTCTCTATCCACTGTCATAGGCCTTCTCCAAGTCCATAAAGGCAACATACACCTTTTGTTTCTACTCCAGATATTTCTCCACAACACAATTCAGGGTAAAAATCTGATCTACACATCCTCTTCCCTTCTTAAAACCTCCCTGCTCGTCGCCTATCCATTTCTCCGTTCTCACTCTCACTCTCTCAATCACTACCCTACTGTATACCTTCCCTACTATGCTTAGAAGACATATTCCTCAGTGGTTACCACACACTTATCTTTCCCCTTTGCCCTTATATAGGGGGACTATTATGCCAGTCTTCCAGTCATCGGGTGCACTCCCCTTCTCACATGCTAGTTTGCACATTTTCCATACCCATTCGATCACTATCTCACCACTATACCTCAACATTTCCCCACACACTCCATCTGTTCCTGGTGCTTTCCCCAACTTCACTCTTTTCATGGCTTCCCACACTTCTGACCTCCTGATCCCCACCACCTCCTCCACTACTTCTCTTCTTCTCCCTCCCATACCATATCCAACTAATGGATTATTTTTGTTATATAAACTGGTGACCAAAACTGTAAGTAGTATTCCAAAAGGGGCCAGACTAACGAGTTATGAATTGATAGCATTTTTATTTCTGAACTAAATTCGAATGACCACTCAATCAATTCAGCTACTTTATTTACCGTTTTGATCATTTCCGAAACCTGAACGCTGGGCCTACTTGTTAGTTAGTTCTCCATGCCACTTCCGCATGCAATTCATATATATGTATATATTGTTCCCGTACCGCTCAATTATTATTTCAAATGTATTTGCCCGTTAGTAATTACATTGATTATTGGATTGAGGGATTCCTGTTGATGCTTACTGTTCTTCATAAATGTTGAAGCGAAATATTGCCTCTCTCTCTCTCTCTCTCTCTCTCTCTCTCTCTCTCTCTCTCTCTCCATATTACACATTTCTTAATTACTGTTCCAATTGTATTCCAAAGTGTCACCCACTTTCTCCAATTATACTTTAATTTTGTCCTTCATCTTAGTGTTTATATCTGGATTCGCTTTATTCCCATAATCTCTATTTTCCTCTGCATTTCCATTTTATAATGATCTTATTCTCTTCGGCTTATGGGTTTCTTTACCGTTTGGTACTACTTAAAAAAATATGAGTTTTTCGTGTTTTCTATTCACGTGTTTTTCGTGTTTACGCACTATTATGTTTAGTTTCCCTACGATATGTGTTTATGTGCTCTTCTTTTTGATTTACATGTATATTTATTATGTTTTACTTTAGGTATTTTTGATTCTGGTGTGATATATTCTTATAGCTCACTTACACTTGGATCAATGTTTCACGGCTACTGACAGTTTATGAGTTTTCATTTTACTACTCTCTATAATTTTGTTCAGTAAATAGTTGTACTCTTTCTCATCCTCAATGTTGTATATGTATTTTTCTATTAACATTGATATTTCGCTTTTCTTATTGTTTATTTTTAACCTACAAGCAAGCTAAATCACTCACAATAATGCTATCTAATTTACACACACATACAAACACATGATTGATTTGGTTGAGCCAGTTGCCACTTTTGGACCAAATTAGCCATCACCTTTATATCGATGGTCCTTCTGGCCATCCCTTCCTCTGTTTTTACTTGATACGACTTAACTGGTGCCGTTACTTCACTCTGATGGCCTATCTGATGAGGGTATAAACGTCTTTGAGTACACAGGTCGAACTACAGTGTATTCTTAAGAGTATATTTATGGATATGTGGCAGGGTGACTGTAGTGATCTGGGGTGCAATGACAGGGCTTTTGAATTGATAGGTCCCACGTTTGATTCCCGGGGAGGGCTATATATATATATATATATATATATATATATATATATATATATATATATATATATATATATATATAATTATATATATATATATAATAAATAAATATATATATATATATATATATATATATATATATATATATATATATATATATATATATATATATACTGTATAATATATATATATATATACTATACAGTAGTTAGCCCCAGTTAATCATTATGATAATAATACAAGAAAAAGAGAATGAGTAAGTATTACTGAATGCAAATAGTAGACACGAGTACATTATAACGATATATGATTTCCTCCATGGAAGCAAAAGCAAAGTAATAGATAAAATAATATATAACGACCGAAAATTATATCTTGGAATCCCGAAGTTTTAAATTGGTGAGACTGAAAGCCTCGATAAAGAAGAGGTCAACATGAAGCAGATATCACCAGAATCATGGGAATGACCGGATATAAAATAAGTTAAACGAGGCGGAGAATTCCAAGGTGAAGGAGCAGATATTGGGGAGGGGAAACAGTGGGGCACTCTGTAAAGCACATACCTCTGCCTACACTGGCTGTTTTTTTACCATTAACCCTCTGAGGCGCAAAATGTTATTTGTGTGGTTTGTAGCATAATTCAAACCTTGAAATACCCTAGATACACATTAAACATGTTACTTTAGTTACCCCAAACCTCTTCAGTATTCTTTCAATGGTGGTTTGGAGAAAATTATTTTTAGAGGACTAACTTAATTTAATGTTCATAAGTGCACATAAATATAATAATATGAATAAATAAATACAACTGGCAATCATGCACCTCAGGAGGTTAATATCATTGTCCACAATTTGTATCTGGTTCTGGGTTCAAGGATATGATCCGGATCGCCTCATTAGTTGCATCACTTCTTCCCTGACACATATCCTATTTATCCACTAACTTGCGTGATTATGTCTGGGTTGCCTCCTAAATTGAGTCACTACTTCCTTGACGCATATCTTATCTGCCTATTAATTTTTGTAAAAATCGGTTTATATCTTCTTCTGTCTGCCCACCAAATTTAGTGAATATCTCCGGATCGGTTCTAAATTCAATCCCTTCTTCCTTGGCGCCTGTCCAAGTACCCACCAAATTTAGAAGGTAAAATTAATATTATTGCGGCAATACTGCTTGTTAAGTCCTGTGCTCACTTTACCGGACAGTTTACAATTAATTTAAACAATATCTACTGCAAGCAAACACGTATATATATATATATATATATATGCAGTATTTGTAAAGTAAATTAGGTTATTTAATTAATATAAGATAAGAGTTGTGTGGGGGGAGAGTAGGATGTAATTGCGATGGTAATTTCTGAAACTACCTCCTCGATATTCAATTATCACAAACCGTAGCGTAATCATCACCATCGTCTGAAATTGCGCCACGACTCCACTAACTTGTATCAGCCTCACAAAAATGTTCCAGGCCTGCAATTAAGCGTTTAAAATACCTTGATTAGTGGTGGAGGCCTCACCTAAAAGAGGAGCGAAAATAAATAAGATAATTGTTTGAAAAACATTGAATGGTGAATGACTAAGGATGATCTTTTCTGGCTTTGTTAGAGGACACTAATCGGAAAGGATTAGATGGCATTGAGTTTGCTGTGGTTTTTGTGAGTACAAGTGTCAGTTCACCCTTCTTTAACCCAGTGTTCCCTTTTGATACCTAGAGAGCCTTCCTAAGTTGTATAACATTGCTTAACCTAACAAGTGCGCATGGGGGTAATTAGACACCTCCCCCTGTGCGCATGTATTTGAGGTGTTTCCGTCACTAAAATATTCATTGTACTATTAATAGCATTAATACTTATCCATATGTGCCTATTATGGGTTGATTATAAAGGTATTAACCTGAAACAATAATAAAACGAGTGAAAACAGCGTTTGGATGGTCAAAATCGGAGATATAGCCCGCGAGTTGTATAATGTATGGGTGAGGCAAGCTGCTTTCCCGCCAATTTCCCCCAAGGGCCACTGAGACACAGTCGATCGATACTCTCTCTCTCTCTCTTGCATTCGCTTGCTATCAGTGATGGCCACACCCTGCAACCGGCTCTCTAATGTTAGCACGAAAATATACCTCAGAATAAGGGAATAACAGGGAAAATAGGTGATAACTGAAGGAGAGGAGGAAAGTGGGGAATGAGGGGAGGTAGAGGACTGAGATTTTGCATGGCCCAGGGGCCCAAAAAAAATAAAAAAAATAAAAATAAAAAAATATGTTTTTTTCGATGTCAAAAGTTGATTTTTTTTTCTCTGACTCTTAAGAGTCTTCCCGCAGTCCGCCGTGGGAACTCTTAAGAGTCTCCCCGCAGTTCCCGGGTTAATGATAGCCAGAATAAACTGTCAAAATGCGTCATAATCGTCAAGGAGTTAAGTTTCGTGGTGACTGGATGCCAAAACCCAAACAAATATAGCATACACAAGACAAGTTACAAGATGTAGCCACTGATGAAGTTTGAAGACAATCCATCCATCCATCCAGACACACACAGACAGCGACGCTCACATATTCCTCGCAAGTTTCATTTGGCGTAGATCATAATACATTAGCCTATAAACGGCGAGCGGGGGTATTGAACTCGATGCCCATGGGCAAGCATATAGGCTCCATTCAGGCCTATAATCGTCATTTTACAATAAATATCGTTATTACTTATTCATATGAGCCTATTTTACCTTCACTATGAAGATAGTAACCTGTAACAACAATAAAACAAATGAAAATATAATTTTTATGGTCAAAATCGCGAATATACATGGACCAGCCCATTCATGAATTATGGAGCAAATTGAGGCAACCCCTCCCTCTACGAGGCCTCAAGCCACACTGAGCCTACTCGTACACACTCTCGATTATGTAACACACCCGCTAGGCACGTAAGCACATCCTCCACACAGTTTGCTAATGTTAGCACAACAAATATACCAACGAATTAGGGAATAACAGGGAAAATAGGTGATAATTGAAGGGGGAGGGGAAAGGGAGGAAGGAGGGGATGTGGAGGAGTGATATGAGGTATACGGAAAAAATAAAATAAAAACAAAATTTTTTTTTTTTTTTTTTAGTGCTACTGGGGCTGTTTAAATGTTTTTTTTAGGCCTCCCTCTTAAGAGCTTTTCCGCCCTCGCCCAGTAAAACTTCTTATGAGCTTTCTGGCCGTTCCCGGGTTAAGGATAGATGTTTATGTATTGGTTTATTTATATATTATTATGATTATTTTTTTGTTTAGTTTCCTCCCAAGGCCACCATCAATCTTTATAATATACCCTCATGACTCTACTTCGAGATGAATTTGTACATTTTTCGATAAAAAAAATGCCCCGGAGCCGAAAGCCGTTACCTTCTAGATTGCTGGCTCTCTTTCGCTCGCCAAGAAGAAATTGACACCTAAATGGCACGAAAGATATTTAACTCATAAACTACGAAGCTATGGTAGTTTAAACCCTCCCGCCAAGCGAAGGTATATGGTTCTATTTTGACGAGAATCGTCATATGTAATATATATATATATAAATTTGTTAGTGGCCCCTCCATCATTGACGATATGCCTATTAATATAATAGCCTCCTTTCAAGCGCCCGCGGGTAGCCAGTTTGAAACGTCCGCCGCGTGGAAATGGAGTACTACATCATAAGTGTAACGCTACTTCTCTTATGGAATCGTCTTATGATTGGGGTACACACTACGAAAAAACTTTGTAAAAAATAAAAGAGAAAAAATAAACTCAAAACTTATTTTGTTATAGCTTTCCATCTCGTGGATTTCTTGCGCGTGGATTCTAGCCCAGACCGTTGCAAGTGAGACGCCATCCTTCCTTCCCTTCCCCGCGACCATCCCAGTCGGACGTGCGTGCCTGTGCTCTGCCACATTCTCCGTTCGCTCGCTTCTAATGAGTCCTTGATCATTTGTATTTATCTGAGTTGTATTGAACAGGTTTAGACTAGCTAGCACAGGCTACCCCATTGGTATGCCCGCAGGGAAGTGTTAAAATAGGATACTATTGTGCAGGCGCCTACAAGCTTCCAGGATCAGCGCCGTATGTGTTTTTTGTTTATGTTTTCTGCGCCTTAGAATTGCTATCAGCTACTAGTTAGGAATCTCATCTAGTTGCAGGAATAGGCTTCTGACCGTCTATATGAGGCAGTTGGTTTTGTATTATTTTAGCAGACGCCCTGGTCTAAGAGTTGTCACACGTGGTGTGGGACTTTCCATGGTTCGAGCCTGCTTTGCCCCTCTCATGGGGCTCCCATGCCAGTTGTCGCAGCAGTGTCTTCAGGAGGTAAGGAAAACTACAAGGTGTATGGTTACTACAATCCTAGTGGCCAGCCTCATTAGGGGTCTCTGTAGGGTATAGGGGTTGATATTATTAATATATATTATTATCATACTATTATAACCATAAGATATTTCCCTCGTTTATATGTGTATGTATATTTAACATGTAAACAGGGTGTCAGGAGACGTCCTGATGGTGGTGTGGGGGGTTCTGACTTTCACATATAAGTCAACCCTTCCAATGTTTTTGGCTCGTTGCCTTCCGACGATCTTTCTACTTACTGACGCCTAACCTCGCCTCGTAGGCGAAAGGATTGAGCCAAAAAATCCCGGCGTGGTGCGCAGTACCACGAACCTACCGGCGGAAAATGCAAAATTCCCAAGGGAGTAATCTTGGCCCGCCAAGCGAACTTGCCCAAACCGATAGCCTAGCATGGCATGACTTTCCTCGCCCGGCGCTAACAGTCTAGTTTAGTTTCCTGGCCTGGCACAAACAGTCTAGTGGGGTTTTTTCTATGTAGACCATAGTCAACAGATAGTTATTACAGATTAATTGGGCCAGTGGCACTTTGTCACAGGTAAGGAGTTCAAGAGGAAATTAAGTTTTCCTAAGACAAGTCAAGCGGAAGGTTAGAGTAGCAGTGCGCTATATCTAATTTTCCGGCGGACTTGAAGGATAGGATGTTTTAACACCTCTCAGGTTATCCTTATGAGCATTGATTCCTGGAAATCGTTATTTTCAGATTTCGTCACTTAGCAGCTCAGGCAGCAGGTGAGGGAGCCGATCATGGCGTTTTTTTTTTTTTTAGCTCCATCATGCCTCTGTTTACTCTGTGCGCTACACCTAACTATCCTCTTCTCCCGGTTTTTGCCCATAAACATTGCATCAGATGTGTAAAGTGCCTCGACAGATCTAGAGGACTTTGGATTTCTAAGAAGTGCAACGTTTGCTCAGAACTCCGGTCAAACGTGTTTGAGAAGAAGGACCATTCGTGCCTTGTAGCCCTTCAGGAGATTAAGATCTTTAATATCTACGCAAAAGATGTGGCCCATAAGGCATTAATGTGTGATGACGAAGCACTGTGGGAACACTTAGTGATTTAATCTCCAGTGTCAAAAGCAACGTCAGCTAGATCGACTCCCAAATCGAAAACTAAAACTAAAGCTTTTTCTAAGAAATTAGTTAGTAGCGAGAGTAGCGACAGCGACGAAGCAACCCCCCCCGACCACTGCAACCGAGGACGATCTCCTTCGCCGAGGTCCAGGTCGAGATCACCTCGTAGACGAGATTGCCAGTCTTCAGTAGAATCGGCGGTGAAGTCTAGTAAAAGAAGGAGGGACAACTCTGTGACATCGACCCCTAAATCAGTGAGTGGACATAAAAGTGGCCGCAAGGATGAGACGCTGTCTCGGCGCCAGCCTACGCCGGCGCCGCGGCCACTTTCCTCCGCCTCTGCCTCCGTGTCTGTCCAATCAGGAAACTCAGAGGCGGGGACTGAGGAGACTGAGTCGAATCCCAGGGAAGGGCTTAAAGACTTTGCTATACCTAAGGTAAATATTGCCTCGCCACGTACGGGACCACCGATAGTGTCACAACGGGTGCTGGCGGAACAATATAGGGGTTATACACCATGTACCGTACAGCATTATGACATTTCTCAGGCTAGTATTATACCGGACTCCCAACTTCCCGCCGTGCTTAACAGAAGTGTTTGGAGACAATCGGAGCCACCACAGGCACAGGCTAGGTTTCAGGGCCAAGACAGACAGAGGGGTAATGATAATATTCCCTCCTCAGTCCCGGACTTAGTGTGGCCTTTGAATGAGCCGGTAGTTATACAAAGGCAGAAAACGCCGGAGGTTGAGGAAGTGCCGTAGGTTATGGAAGTCCCAGAGGATTTAGAAGACCTTGAAATATCCTCAGGACAACCAGTGAACGAGGAAGGCTCTGAGGCGGGTTCAGAGTCTTCAAGGGGATCTCAGATTAAATATGTGACTACAGATGACCTTAATGATATCTTGCATAAAGTAGTGAGACAGTATCATATTCCTAGTTCTCAGGTCCTTCCCACTACGGCACCGGTAGCTCCCCCGATTGAATCGACAGTGAGGCCCTTACAACCTACCGGATTTCAATCTCCCAACACTGCCATGCCCTCTCTTAACGTCAATCAAACGACCACCACGGCGAGTGACACAACAATGTCCACCGCCTTGACAACTACGAATGTTCGAGTTATCACGGATATTACACCTCCTCCCCTAAACAAAATCTCCATAGAAAAGGCCCTATGCCACTTCTATACGGGGCTGACTGTTCATGGGTTCTGGCTATAGCCAAGAACGTTCACATGGCACAGACGACAATATTGGGGGAAATTCCGGTCCCGAGTGACTGGATCATAGAGGTGAGCAAAAGCAAGAAACTGAGAGCAAAGGATATGCAAGGTAGGCTGTTGGATGTTACTATTAAGGTTATACCCAATGTCTATAACCCTGATTTCTTTGTGTATTCGTCAACTCCGGCTTTACCCCCTGCCTCATCTGCAAGACTTTTTGCCGACTGGACAAAATCTGACGGCGTCAACGACATAAAAGCTCTGAACGCATTAACGCCAGAATTGCATACAATTCCGGCGCTAGATCAAACGCACAGTCCAGTCTTGCAGGTGGGGCAGGTAGGTGTGGGTCCATGGGGGGACTGGGAAGCTGAGGCACAACAGTTTGCAGCTACCATTACAACTAAATCATCCCACCAAATTCCTCTTTGTTCTCACTCCCCATAAATAAGGCGGGAGGAGTGTCTCAAGCTCTCTTTGATTTTCTTTTGGCCCCCAAACTTGCTCTCTATGAGTTAAGGGAACCTTTCTCTACTCCTCCCCCAGCTCACTTGGATAGAGATTTTAAACTAAGAAACAAAGCCTGTAGACTTTTTTCCCAATATATTGTAAGTCGCCAAATAGCCCAGTCCCTCACACAGACTATTTCAGTTATTGAATATCAAAATGTAAGACAAGCCACGGAGTTGTCACGGCGGCTGCTCTTACAAACTTCAATCCAGTCCCTAGGTGGCATCAGAATAACCTTACTGGAGGACGTTCGAGCACGCCAGGACTTGAGGGTGTTCATGGTTAAGAAATTACCGGAAGACATTGGCCGCCGGGTGACTCTTTCTCCTGTCTTGACTGCCTCTCTCTTAAATTTAGACACATGGAGAGCAGTTTACAATTTGGTAGGCAGCTTGCCGCAGAGTACCTCCCAGCCTAAGAAGGACTCGTTCAAGAACCCATACTCCAAACAAAAGACTGGAGGTAAGCCTTATGCTAACAATGCTAAACAGTCCTTTCAGGACTCCCGGCCTTCCCCACAGCAGGGAGGTACTCAGCAAAAGCAGAAACAAGGTAAGCCTCACGGTAAGTGGAACAAGAATAAGTCACAACATAAGCCAAATCAGGGAACGACATCTGCCAAACCTAGCCAGCCCTCTACCTTTATCCCAGCACCCACAAAAAACTAGTCAATCAAACTCTCTCTCTCCCGGGGCCTATCGCAGGCGAGTTGGATTCGAGGATAGTTCTGCATGACAACCCCAGTCTGGTGACTGGGTCATTTCAAGCATGTCACAGGACCTGGCCATGGCGAACATGGGCGCGGACAGTGGCACGCAAGGGAATCACCTGGCGGTGGCTCCGGCGACCTCGTTTACGTCAAGCTCTAGAAGACAACAATGTTTCTTTAGAGGTGGAGTCACTAGTCCAGGAAATTATCACCAAGCATGTCATTGTCCCGGTAGATTCAACTTGCCATGTTCACGTCCAGACTATATCTTGTGCCAAAGAGGGACAGTGTGCAGATGCGACCAGTAGTAGATCTCTCGTGTCTGAACTCTTATATTCACAATTCAATCTTCAGGATGCTCACAGTGAATCAAATCAGACTCACCCTCCCGCCGCTAGGCTGGATCTGTTCACTAGACCTGACCGACGCCTATTGCCATGTCCCGATAAACAGGAGGTTTAAAAAATGTCTCGCCTTGAGGATAAAGCAAGAGACTTATGTCTTTCAGAGAATGCCTTTTGGTTTAAGTTTGGCACCAAGAATATTCACAAAATTAGTCCGGCAGGCACTTATGCCAATGTTAGCTCAAGGGATCAAGGTGTTATGGTACCTAGATGACTGGCTAGTAGTGGCGGAGTCAGAGAGTTTATGCTGTATCCATGTTAATCAAGTAATAAATCATGTACAAACCTAAGGGTTCAAGGTCAACCTGGTAAAGTTAAACCTTGTTTCCACACAGGTAATTCAGTGGATAGGGCTAGTCTGGGACACAGCCAACCTTACTCTCAGTCAGAGTGTGGACAACCGAGACAGATTTCGCAGGAAATTTTTTGCGTTTCCCCACAGTCTGAACACGACGAGGAAGACGTGGGAGTCCCTGGTCGGTTCTCTCAACTGGATTCAACTAACTGTAAAGTTGGGCCGGTTGAAAGTAAAGAGATTAATCATGGAAGGCAACAAATGTTTCCCACTCTTACCGGAGGGAAAATTATGGCCTATCCCCCCATTAATTCACAACTTACTGTCGGTCTGGGCAAGGAAGGAAACATTGCACTCAATAATGACGTGGGTTTCTCCCCCACCTACGGTATGGGTAGACACGGATGCTTCAGAGACGATAGGCTGGGGATATCAGTCGAATCTAGGCCACCAAGGTCAAGGTCTATGGTCCAAAGACGAGAACTTTCATATCAACAAACAAGAACTTCTAGTCCCTTTATTTTTCCTCCAAAATCACGGCTCTTCTTTACAGGGAAAGTTAATAGCCTTTCGGATGGACAACTTGAATGCAGTCCACTGCATTCAAAAGCAAGGGTCAACGAGGTCTCGCAAGTTGCTGGAATTGTCAGAAGATATTTTTGCTCTAGCCGAAATGTTGAGCATACATCTTCATGCATCTTACCTTCCAGGCGTAGTGAACGTCTGAGCAGACGCCCTGTCCCGGAGACAGAGCACAGTAGTAGAATGGGCGCTCAAGCAAAACATCTTCAACAAGATGATTGCAGAGCCATACCATCCACAAATAGATCTACTTGCGTCCGAGGGAAACCACAGACTCCCTCTCTATCTATCCAGCCGAAAAATAACCGCGGCGGGGGGTCCAAAAGCATTGTCGGAGGACTGGAACAAATGGAATTCAATCTATCTTTTTCCGCTTCCAGACGCTTCACTCATGTGTCAAGTAGTTCACAAACTACGGGGTTACCGGGGCTTAGTCTCAATGATCGCGCCACTTTGGCTGGCCCTGGTGTGGTACCACCAGTTGAAAACATGGTGCGAGAACCCAGTGTCACTCCCGGTCTCGTACTTCTACTTACAGACAATTGGCAATCTAGAGACCTCGCTGACTTTTGCCTTATGGAAATTCAAAATGCCAAATGGCTAGCTCAGTACGGGGAGAGTGTGACTAATACATTTCTTAATCAGTATACTATGTCTACCAGGCGACAATATCAATCTCATTGGAAATCGTTTACAACCTGGATAGTAGAAACGGCGCAATCAGACTCATCAGTTGCTTTGGTCTTTAAATATTTAGATTATTTGTTTGAGCAAAAACACCTTTCTGTAGTTACACTAAAGAATCACTTATCTGCCATTAGAAACCCCTTTTACGACCTTACCGGTCTAACCATACCGCAGGAGGAGGTGAAAGGGTTCATGAGAGCATGTTTCAAACTACACCCACCACCACGGCAGCTCATGCCTACCTGGTCGCTGGACAAAGCTTTATCTTTGCTTCATTTGCGCAAATATAATAATGCGCCGGACTTTGACTCATTACTAAAGAAGGCTGTGTTCCTTATGGCTTTGGCGACAGGAAACAGGGTATCTGAACTGGCGGTAATGAGCAACGAACCTAATTGCCTCAGGTTTGGGAGATTGAATAAGCATTTACGGATTGCTCCGTCTCCCACGTTCGTAACTAAGAACGAACACTGTGATCGTGTATTTTCAGAATTTACGGTACCGGCACTTAAACGCAGACATACGCATCACATGTTGTGCGCGGTGCAGGCTTTAATGAAGTTTATGAGGGTAGCAAAACCTCAACAACCAGGAGCCTTATGGGTCACCAACTCAGGTACTCGCGTCACAAGAAGAAGATTGGCCTCCTTACTCGTAGAAGTCATTAGGGAAAGTAATCCTGGCGTAGTGGGCAGAGCCCATGACATCAGAAAGTGGGCTGTCTCTCTTAGATTCTTACAAAATTATTTGATTGATGACATAGCTAACACTAATTTGTGGGCTTCAAATCGTACATTCCTGACGCGATACCTGTCGGTGGCCCTGGATAAACCAAAGCTAGCCTGTGTAGCTTTACGACAGAGGGTCTCATGAGTCATTGTGCTGTTATTTACTAAGTTTAATCTTAACCCGTTGAGACCCAGCGTCGCACGTGTTGCGTCGGCAGTCTTTGATCACCAACTCCCAGCGACGCATCACGTGCGTCCGACATATAAAAAACACTTACGTGGCTCGTAAGGTAGGAAATGGGGGGAGAATAGGAGGGGGCGGTACCGTAGTGTGTGGGGGAGCCGGGCCAGTAGGTGTGAGCGGGCCGAGACAGCCGCGCGGCTGGTGGTGGTGGGCTTAGTGGGGATAGTTTACACCCCTAGTTTACCGCCACTTTGAACCTTCATTACTCCGGTCGTATGGGAGCTAGAGGCTTGAGATTTATGTGAGATACTCCTTAGGATGTATGCCGTACAATGCCATACTCAGTTTTTACCCTAGTGCTCCCGGGCGGGTGGTCATGCGGGGGAGACGAACTATTGAAACCCCCCCCCCCCCCCCCCGCCCCCCAAATGACCGAAATGAGTTTTTTTTATTTGTGTGTTCATTTCTCACCATTCTCTTCCATTTTGGCTCAACAAATTTTTTTGAAGCTCCCCCCCCCCAACCCCCCACCGGCCCCCCCCCCAAAAAAAAATGTCAGAGGTGATTGTTTTTTGTTTTTTTTTAATTTCTCATCCTTGTCTTCCATTTTAGCAAACAAAAAAAATAAGTGAAAATGGCTTGGGACTGGGGTGAACAAAATATTATAACTAGCCGGGGCTCAACGGGTTAAAGAAAGGGGGAGGGGGGGGGGGGGGTGCAGGTAATCCCCAAGACCCTGAGAGCCCCTCCGCCGGAGGATGTGATAAATTCACGAGCTGTGATAGTTTATATGTTGAGCTGGTTTTACAGCTCTAAAATATTTTTCTATGTAAAGATATCTATATTAGTTGCAACTATATAGTCAAAATGTACAAATTATATAACATGTACAAATAGGTTTAAGGACAAAAGATATGTTGATCAGGAATAGATTTTTGTTCCCTGACAACAACTTTATGAATCTCGAGACGAGAATCTTATCATATGTTTAAAGCAGATCTTCTTCGAAGTAACGCACTGCTTTCTATCCTTTTATATTGTTTATACTATATTGTATGTAAACAATTAAGAACTCAAATTTGCTGTGCGATTCTTTGTCTCTACCTATGGTATTATTAGTAATTTTATATTATTACGAATGTCCCCCTCCAGTCTTGAAATATCAGGCATATCATCAATGATGGAGGGCCCACTAATAAATTATAGGTTTGAGTCCCGGGGGGAAGAATGAAAACCTAATATTTTGTAGTGGCCCCGAAATAATTGAAGATGTAGGGCCCTCCCTTCCATCCCCTTCCCATTCGTTGATATCTTGAGTTTAGTCTTAATATGTCAGTGAAGGAAGAATGGCGTCTCGCTTGCCACAGTCTGGGCTAGAATCCAAGCGCAAGAAATCCACGAGATGGAAAGCTATAGCAAAACAAGTTTTGAGTTCATTTTTTCTCTTTTATTTTTTATGAACGTAGTGTGTACCCCAATCATAAGACGATTCCATAAGAGAAGTAGCGTTACACTTATGATGTAGTACTCCATTTCCCCGCAGCGGGAGTTTCAAACTGGCTACCCGCGGGCGCTTGAAAGGAGGCTATTATATTAATAGGCATATCGTCAATGATTTCGGGGCCACTACTAAATATTAGGTTTTCATTCTTCCTTCCGGGACTCAAACCTATATTATTACTTATCCTTATGCACCTATGTTGCTTTTAATATGAACCTGTGAACATTTAAGAGCAAGAAAAGAAGTGGGAATAGCATTTGGGGGTTGAAAAAGAAGTATTACTGCCGCAAGGTCGTATCATGAGGTGAAAACTAGGAGGACATAATATCTTCCCTCTACAAGCTCTGAAGCGACACTGGCGAGACTGAGTAGAAGTCTCTGTGTTGCAAGGCTCTCTAGCTGACTCACCCGTGTTAAAAAGACCGGGAAAGGTAAATTCGCGCTGAAAATTACCCGATAATAGGGGGACTAAGAGGAAAAATATATGATAAAGGGGGGGGGGACCCATATGTATGAGTGGTAGCAAGTAATGGAGGAGAGTTATCTCACCTAATCAACAAATTGCTTTGTTTTGAGTGCCACTGGGGTGTTTTAAAAGTTTTTTTTTTTAGGCCTTGGATCTTAACCCTTAATTAGCGGCGAGCAACATAAGTCGAGTATAATAAATCTGGACTATCTGGCGGCGCTCGACATAGGTCGTGTGGCAATTTCAGCACGTAATGTTGCTGAGAGAGAGAGAGACAAGTGGTGGCAGGAGAGTAGCGAGCGTATGACTGCTCCAGACCACCGCGGCGAACCTACTGACACGAATCCCACCTCCTCCCTCCCTCTCTCACTCGCTATATGCGGAATTGTATGGGGAAAGTGCCGAATTACATGCTTTTTGCACTCGTGTTGCACGGTTGTTGCAAGAAAACTAGCCATCATAAAAGGATCGTTATGGTGTCATTGGAAAGCTCTGTTTATGCCCTTTCAGGGATTGATACTTGTTTTACGCTCTGGGTCTTATTTAGGCATGAAAATGATCACGTAAACAGCCCTATTTTGGGTAAAAACACCCCGCTGGGCGGTACATATAAATAAACCGCATAGGCCGCTCGTAAGGTGTTAAGAGTCTGGCCGCATTCGCCCAGTAGAACCTCTTAAGAGTCTGACTTCAATCCCTGAGTTAAATAGCCAAACTGATGGGGCAAATGTCTTACATTCTTAAAACTAATTTTCTTAAACATGAGGCAGAAGAAGGTCTAGAATACCCCTCCTTGATTTCACAAATTTCACAAAAATGCTCTGTATGTGGTGGAAATGGTTCCCGGCAAATGCAACCAGTAGACCATTTCAACCAGTAGACCATTTCAACCAGTGCCAAATCAACCAGAGTCAACCGAATCAATGCCAATTTATTATACTAATCACAGTACAATATTATTCCTTCTCTATAGCCCAGGGATTTGCAACCCTTAACCGTTCAGTAGCCTAATATGTTAGACCAGTAGCCCAGTGGTCCGCTCAGTGCCACAATAGCACATCTCATTACCATTTATCACCACACAAAGGAGGGCTGCTGCCAGGCTTATGTTATAAGTGCAACACCTTAACCCTCCTTCAGTTTTCGGTGGGTAAGAATGCATTAAGTTCTGTTTTTGCTTTCTATTTTTGGAATGTTGATATTACTTCCGATATATACTATATGTTCATATACTGTATATGTATAGGCTATATATACCGGTATATATATATTATATATATATATATATATATATATATATATATATATATATATATATCTATATATATGTATATATATATATATATATATATATATATATATATATATATATATATATATATATATATATATATATATATATACATATTATATACTGTATATATAATATATATATATATATATATATATATTTAATTATATATATATATATTGTATGCGTTTTTTTCTATGGGGGAGCCTCCGCCAGAGTTGAAAGAGTGACAGTGCCAAACATCAAGGAATGTTCGAGCCAAAATGCCTGAGGCACGTTCGGCAGACCTATCGCCGATTCGTCTGATAGCGCTTGACCGAACGGTGTTTAGATTTCACTACCGAATGACACAGATCGCCGATCGGTCTGCCAGCTTCGTAAACAATAACAAACTGATATCACAACAAGAATTGCTTTATTTTTCGTAGTGTGTTTAGTATTTACATAAATTGTATTCAAGAAGGGGAAACACGATACGCAATTTATAGTATTAGCAATATAATAACTTTAAATATGATAGCTAAGAACCATCCGTCCAAGAGAATCGACAAAAGGCGCCAAATCTAGACTTAGGCTACCAACAAGGTCCAACGGATTCACACGGACGGTTACGGATGTTATCCTTGAAGTTGTCTACAACAAACAAGAGGATATGGCAGACCTCCCCCTGGCTGCAGGAATTGTCTGTGTCGCAGAGCTTGATGATAGAGGAATACTGGATGCCGTCGAAGCAGTACTTGCAAGAGACGAGGCCCTTGATGAGTACGTAGACGCTGTAGCGGTGAGAGAGCGACCTGTCACCATTCCCAATTATGTGGAACTCATCGTCCCATCGTACTCGGATCTAGTATTCAAGTCTCACTTCCACATGCAAAGGACCACAGTTAAGGTTAGTAATTTATAATTAGGCCTATGTTTAGTCTACTTACTTTAGTTACTTGATATATCCAGAGGCCCCAGCCTCACAGTCGTGGTGCGCCTGTGTCAAAACTAGCCTAATGCTTATTTAATATTTTCAAAACTAGGCTACTGATTTTGACATCAAACCCTAGTTGTGTATTCCATTTCTGCATAAGATGTGTTATTTTAAATGTTTAGGGCTAGGCTATGCCTACTTTAATTTTGATTTGTAATCTAACGTATCCTATCAACCGTATCAACGGTCAACCTTATCAACATTACGGTCATAATTCATTAGGCCTACCTAACCTAGGTTAGGTCTAGGCCTAGTTCGATGAATCAATGAATGCAATGATGATTGGATAGCCTGAATAGGAATAGCCGAATAGGCTATGTTGAATCATAACAGGGGAATATCCTAATCCTAACACAAAATACAGATGGGCCTAGGCTAATATAGCCTAAACTGAAAGATTTGTGAAGTCTAGGCTAGGCCTATAGGCCTAACTAAATACTGAATGTTTTACAAATTACTGGTCAATGACAAGTTTATTATTTATGTATGGGCCTAACCTAGCCTCCCCAAGATATATATATAGCTTAGGGTATATATATAAATATAAATATATATATATATATATATATATATATATATATATATATATATATATATATACCGGTAAAGCCTATGTATTGCGGAAAATATAGTAAACCTGACTTTTAGCTCCAACAGCGATTTTAGTAAGTACCCTATTTTTGGTTGTGTGTGTTTTTGTCCTTCAGATATAGCCTAGTGTTGTATTATAAAGATTTGGAGCAGAAATTAGTATTTACCCATTTGCCAACTATTTAAAAACAGCCCCCACTAGTGGGCAGGGCTATGAAGATCAAGGAAAATGTGGGGTTAAATACAATAAAATTACAAAAATAAGCTATATATGACCATAATAGTTTGCCGTGGGATACAGAATTCATCTCCGCCCCCCCCCCCCCCCCTCCCCCCAGGACTTATTGAAATTTTCGGTAAACATTGAAGAGACCCTGGATAGCCTTTGTATTAGTTATTTTTGTTTTTGTATTGTATTTGACATACAGTCAACTTTGAAAAGACATTAGCATAACCTAACAACCTTACCTAGCCTATCCTAGTAGCACTCTAGTTAGGAGGGGGTGAGGGGATTGGGAATTTCAATTATTCAGAATGCCCGCAAGTATATAAAGACCTATCGCATGTTAAAGTACTGTAGGACCTACGTGTACTGTATGTAAAATACTGTAGAGCATACAAAATAATTAAAAATAAGTTCATAATTATTGTCCTCTTGGAAAATTCAACCAACCAACAATATGCATAGGCTAGGCTATAGCCTACAGTACCGGGTATAGGTAGCTTAGCCCTACGCCTCTGCCAAAGAATGAAATTATCTTAGATTATTATTTGGATAAGGCTATGGCGCTCGCCGCAGTGGCTCGTGGTCACGACCGTTACACGCGTCTAATTTGACCGCTTTTTCCTGAATTATCCTATGGCCAGCTGTTATTTACTCCATGTTGGCAATGTATGTGATGATGACAATAAGTCCTTGGGGGATGAGGACCCAAATGCGAGCAAATTAGACGCGAGCGTAGTGGTCGTGAGCACAAATGTGCGAGCCTTTTCCCTACAATTATTTTATCTTTAAATTAAGTTTCTTAATTTAATTACTGTATAATAGTTTTGTAAGAATGTTTAGTAGCCTATGATTCTTTTGATGTGTGACCTTAATTTATCTCAAAAATTACTTGCCGTAGCCTAACCTAGCTTATATGTAATTATTTGCGAATCACTTTGCATTGTTCAATTAATAAAATTTGGCCTAGATGTCTATCTATCTATTGCCGGACGCCGTGATCCCCGAAGAGGTGGCCACGATCGAAACGGCCCCATGTACTTCTGTCCCCAGTCAGTCGACGCCCCTCCTCCCATCCAGCACCGCCTTCACTCATATACTTCATCCTTCCACCTCTCACTCGGTCTACCATGGCCTCACTGTCCTTCCACCTCACTCTTGTACACTCTCTTAGTCATTCTCTCACTTCCCATACGTTCCACATGGCCGAACCTTCTCAAGGTACAGTATTCCTTTTCACACTTTCCAGCACATCTACATCCACACCACACCTCTCTCGCACTTCCTCATTCGTCTGTCTATCCCTCCATGTAACTCCGCATGCACTTCTCAAGTAACTCATTTCCACCCCTCTCACTCTTGGTATGATTCTTTTCACCAACATCCATGCTTCGCTCCCGTAAATCAATGTTGGGATTACCACACTGCCATACAAGGACTTCTTTACTTCCAAATGACCACCCTATTTCTTGTTACTGATTTCAGCATTCCTACAACCCTCTTCCCCTGTTGCACCCTCTCCCGCACTTCTTCATCCATACTCCCATACTTTACTCAACACTCTGCCCAAATACTTTAATGAGCTGACATTCTCGATAACCTGACCGTTCAATCTCACCTCACACTTGCTCTTCCTCGCATTTGCCTTCAGATTCCGTTTTCACACACTGTTCTAAACATATTTACCAGCCCCTGCAACTTCCATTCACTATTGCTCATCAGAACTGTATAATCAGCAAACAGCAGTACAGGCAACCTCCACTCTTTTCCTTCCCTTATCAGAGGTACACCAACATCCACTGCTCTTCCTTGTATTTCTTTCATGACTCCATCCATATATACTGTATATACTGTATATATTGAACAGCCATGGGGACATCACACACCCTTGCTTTAATCCATCAAAGAACTCGCTCTGCTCATTCGCCACACATACTGGCCTAGATGTGTGTCTATCTAAATATTGCCAGTTGCCACCATCCCCAAGGGAGAGGCTACAATAGATCGCCTCAATGCCCCTCTGTCATCCGTCAGTGCCTCCTCCCACTCCATACTACTTTCACTCATATCTCTCAATCAATCCTTCCGTCTCTTTCTCGGTCTACCTTTTCCTCTCTGCCCTTCCACCTCACTCTTGGTAATTCGCTCACTTTACATAGCCCACACTCCAAATGATCAAACCACCTCAATTTGTTCCTCTTTACTCTCTCCATTGCATCTATATCTCCACCACATGGGTCTTGTGCTTCCTCATTTGTCTTTCTGTTACTCCATGTGACTCCACACGCACTTCTCAAGTTACTAATTTTGACCTCTTATTTATGTCACTTCAACAAAGTCCATGTTTCACATATAAATAAGTTATTATCAATAGGCTATTGCTGTTATTCTTATATTATTATTATTATTGTTTATTTCTTCCTTTTCTGAAGGGCAGTACTGTGTTCAGTTGCTCAACCCAGTAAATTTGCAGATCACAGAGCACCTCCATTAAGGTCAAATCTTTTCTTACAGGACCTGCGCCACCTGCTGAGCCCCTATCTTCTTGACAGAGTGATTACCATCGAGAAGAAGATTTTGGCAACCCTGTGGATGCTGGGAAACCTAGAAACCTTCAGAGGTGTTAGTGATCGCTTTGGACTAAGCAAGTCATCCCTTCACGATGTTGTCATGGAAGTGTGTAACGGTCTGAAATTAGTTCAGAATAATATTATATCTTTTCCTCAACCCAACCAATTTCAGGCTTTAGCAGATGACTTCCACGACAAATCTGGCATCATGGGTATCATAGGAGCAGTAGATGGTACACTCATAGAAATTCCTGGTCCAAAAGATTATAGGGAATCCTATGTATCTAGGAAAGGCTATTCAAGCATCCAGCTCCAGGCTGTTTGTGACAGCACTGTTCGATTTTTTGACATAAATGTTGGAAGGCCAGGTTCTCTTCATGATCAGTGAGTGTTTAAGAAGTCCCCTTTGTACACTGCCCTAGACAATGGATACTTGCCCGAAAATGTCCATCTTTTAGGAGACTCGGCGTACACTCTGGAAACATGTATGCTAATTCCTTATAGAGACAATGGTCATCTTACTGATGTGCAAACAAAATTAAATGCTCGTCACTCATCTGCTCGTGCTGTCATTGAGAGAGCCTTTGGTCACCTCAAAGGTAAATTTCAGAAACTAAAGTATTTGAACATGACCTTAATAGTCAAAATACCGCTAGTTGTATCAGCTGCTTGTATTATACACAATTGCATCCTTTTGAAAGAACGGCTTGATGACCAAGATGTTGAGTATCAGGATATAGAAGAAATGTCCCCAATGCCAGATCCTGAGGCTTTGCAACCTGCACAAGCAGCACAACGTAAGCGAGATCAGATAGCACATTCACTTGCATAATTAGGATAATGTAGGGTACATTATCTACTAAGGGGAGCATTGCCGCTGTCAAAACACTCTTTTTTTGCATTGCCGCTGACAAATCACTTATTTTTTGCATTGCCATTGACAAAACACTCATATAAAACAAAACCTTATAACTTGATTGAATATGCACTAATGTTTAACATCCAAAAACCATTGTAATCAACATTTGAACCAGAATAATCTTACTATTTTTAAGAGTATTTGATGTGATACTCTATATCTGAATTTTAGAAAAATCACTACTGCTTTGCTGTTTCTCAACCATTTTAATCAGCATTTTCTTTAGACATAAGTGTTCTACAAAGGGTGTATGTTTTTTTTTTTTTTTTTTTTTTTTGTCAAATTAATGAAAACTACCAAACAAAATGTGATGGTCATATACAGTAAAAGTTATCCCTTAAAATACTCTCGTAAATTGTCAGATTGTTCTGCTTCGAATGCTGATTCCAATGTTTTTTAGATAATAAAAACGGGTGCATATTCAGCCGTGTTAATACGCTTTTCTAATAAGAGACACATCAAGCTACCCTAAATATCATTATGGCTCATTGATTGTCACTAGTCACTCCTTTGTCAAGGCCTCATCCCCGTTTTCTTCGGTGTACTCCCACTTACCCTTCTCATTTATCCTCGTAACATGTTCAATCGGCCTAAACTATTTCTTGATATCTCGCCACCGGTGCTGTACACTACAGTCAATCCCTACGCACCGTCTCTAAAGCCGGTATCACACGAGCACTTTTTCACTCCACATTTATCCTTAACACTGGTCTGGCAGCTCGTAAGGTAAACATTAAATAGTTTTCTGTTACCTAAATTCATCTACCAGCAGTCTAGTTTCCGATGCCAGTGCAAAATATTCCAGAAATGTTGCCAGAAATGTTTTGATCATCGAATGTTGACCATAAAAGCTCTCGTGTGATACCGGCATTAGGATGTCTATCTAACCATTCACATGTAACCAAAACAATTCCATATGTGCTTCTTTTGATTACTTCACTATTAATGTACAGTACTGTTGTAATGTAATTATGGATATGGAGCCAGCTATACATTTGTAGTGATTTACTTTACTGAGCTGTTTAATTTATTGACATACTGGTATGTATGTATGTATGTACTCAGGCACTTACCCCATAGCTGGGAGTGGCTGACTCCAGACAGAGCCTGTATTTCATTACCTGTACTGTATTTTACTTATTTTCAGGGAGTTTAAATGTTTTTAAATGAAATTTCATTGCTAATATACTACTATAGCCAGGCTGTAATATGAACCATTTACAAAACGATTAAATCTAGGCTGCTATATGAACCATTGTTCTGAATTATTGAATGTAAAAACATAATAATCATAAATACATTGCCTTATTAATATGTAATATTTTATGGATATTCAATGGCATTGTCAAGTCACTAAGTTCTAGGCCAGGCAGGTACAGATATCGCAGTGGTCAAACACAGTAGTATATATATGAACACAGTGTAATTATCATCCTGGGTGAATTATGTGTTGCAGGTACAGTAGTTCAGTGAGTTAATAATTTAGCCTGTATCATCACTGGTCTGTGTGTGCACATAGCTATACTGTACTGCAGTTACCCCCTGGTCAAAGACTTCCTAGCATGACAGTACACCCTAGCACTGTGTTATAAAATCAACAGTCTCATAAATAATATTTATTTTTGCCTTTAACCCATTGAGCCCCATCCGCAAAGTAACCTAATGTAGTACCCAGCACCAAATTGTACTTTCTTTATTCATACAGAATTTAGTCAAATTTACCAGAACGTCCCGTACTTCCCAAACCGACTATAATTCCTTGAACATGACGATAGTGCATTGTTTTATGTGCGATTAGTTTGATTGGGAACCAGATTAACTTGCTCATTTAGTGATGTACACCCTATGTGGTAGATTGTGTTCTTTAATTTCAAATTTTATTTTATTAAGCGTTATTTCCACATAGCGATTTTGATTAGTTCCTTTGTGTTTATCTTGTGTCGTCCCAGTTTTGGTTTGCTTATTTTGCAAGTTTTACATTATAATTACTCATATCTATATATATATATATACCGGTATATATATATATATATATATATATATATATATATATATATATATATATATATATATATATACCGATATATATATATATTATATATATATATATATATATATCTATATATATATATACTGTATATACACTACAGTATTTTATTGTTATTTATTTATTTATTTTTTATTTATTTTTGTATGTACAGTATTTATTTGTGTTTTGTAACAAAATAGGGTGGTCCAAGGTGGTCTCTGTGGACTGCCAACTTTGCTCCACATCTTAAGCTATCATGTGTACTGATTCAAGACTCCTGCAAGCCTTTTGGGAGGTCTAAAATTATTTTAATAAGGTGAGTATAGCCAACACTGGGCTGTATGTTACAACAGTAGGCGTCGGCCAACGGACGTTGCTGGGCTGGATGGGTTAAGTGATTGTTAGCAAAATTAGTGTTATTAATAATATAAAGGAATTTTATAAATGTAGCATTTACTTAAGCCATAGGCTATCCTATGAAATAGAATATGTAAACACATTGTAGCTAAGTAAGCTTTGGTGTATTTTAGGTTGGTACGTAATGTATAAATGTATATACTCAGGCACATACCCCATAGCTAGGGATGGGCGACTCGAGACAGAGCCCGAACAGAAATAACAAATTATATATATATACAAAAAAAAAAAAAAAAAAAAAATCACACCCATTTAGGTCACACAGGAGAAGACCCAGAGACCAGGTAGATGATGCAGTTTTTACCACCATGCACTCCCTGTTCAGTAGTTCGGCTAAATTGAGTGCCCTGACGATCAAGGACTTCAGTACGACTGGGCCATGCCACTGTGTGAGGCCCGGGCAGAAGTGGTGTATCCGTAATCTTTCCACGGCAGGGTATACAAATAAACTTGATTTGTATTTAACATGTTTGATGTAGGCTACATAAATAAAAGATGTGCCGGATGGTTGAAAGCTACAGTTGCTCGCGCGTTTGGGGCTAGTGATTCCTTGACTGGAGCGCCGTTTACCACAGTACTGGCGTCTGCCAAATAGCACACTGGCTTGAACATCTCACCTCGTGGTTTGCAAGCGAGTGCTTTATCAACTGTGCTGGTATAGATATATTATTAGGAAAATCAGAGTGTTATTAAGGAGTAAACTAGTGCATTGGGTATTTTTTGAAAAAGTAAATAGTGAGGTGAAACTAATGTTATGGTTTATACAAGGTAGGCAAATGTGGTTATATTTACATGTTAAGGACAATTTATAGCCATATACATTATTTGTAATAGGCTTTTAATAAAGTATTTCCTATACAATATGATGCTGCATAATTTCCCAATATATGTTTGTATGCATATACAGTACATTTGTGAATTAATAGTTGTATTGTACACCTATTTGTGAATTAATAGTTGTATTGTACACCTATTTGTGAATTAATAGTTGTATTGTACACCTATTTGAATCCATATTAATAGTTGTATTGTACACCTATTTGAATCCATATTAATAGTTGTATTGTACACCTATTTGAATCCATATCGAATGAATGAGACTGTACAATGCCTTATGATAACCAAGATGCTTCAGAACTTGGCTTTAAAGTGAACACTTTCAATGAACAAAACCTTAGTAATGCTAATCATTACATAGCCCTAGGGTGAGGGCTGGTCCTATCCAGAGTGAGGTTTGGCATCCTCTACCAAACGATAGCCGTATCTGCCTGTTACTTTCCTTGTACAGTACTACTGTTCTTATAATATTAGTCCCAGAGCTGACAGACATTTATATGTGTTTTTAGCACCAAAAGGTCTGATGGTTGATTTTTGTAGGAAAATGTCTCTATGGAAATGAACGTCTGCCAAAATTGTGTTGGGCCGTTTTCTCACAATAAGCTCCTAAAGTGGAGTATCGCACGTAGTCACCGTCGATTTTTGCTTTTTGCGAGCATTTCTTGAATAATAAACCATGCACAAACAGCCATAAAATCTCTCGATATTAAGTTATGAGCATAAATGAGGTAATAAACTGATCAGTAGTGTGAATACTGGATATATTGATATCAAACACTTCATCATTATTGCCTTAAAAATTATTATTTATTCAGTAATTATTTAGTCTTTGAAAACAAACATTTGTTATGCATGCTTTTTCAAATACATTTTGGCTGATTACAACATGTTTTGATATCTTTATAGTTTGATGTATTTATAGACTTCATGATAAACAAATCTACAGCCACACAACAACGAAAATGTTAACTACTACAGATAAATGGTAAGATAGGCATCTCACTTCAAGACTTCAGATTACATCACACACCTATCATACCCCATGGAAGGAAATTATATTGATACACTGAACCTATGGTGAAATTAATCAAATATATATAGTACAACAGCCCAAAATATACTGGTATTCCTTGGAAGGAAATATTTGCTAGGCTACCCAGAGATTTATCCCACAAACATCAGATCTTATTTTGAATGAGCTGAATAGAAATATATTGAGATAATTTAATCACATTAAGATATCAAGAAGATTGCTTAATTAAAATAAACAATTATAAATATCCCACTAGGATTATAGCCAAAATTTTCATGGAATACTTATGTGTCTGAAAGATCACCTAAGCGGTTTTACTGTGGAAATATTAAACTACCAGTCATTACTGTCTAACAAACCACACAACTAAATAATTTCACACTTGAATGTTAGACCTGTAGATGAACAATTGAGTCACACTAATATCCAAAACCTCCTGACGAAATAGTACACAGCAATACAAAATAAAATACAATATCTTTCATCAGAGATATAAGATAATACTATTATATCTTTGATGAATAAGACAAAAATTCATGTAAGATCACACTAAATATAAACATCATAACTGAATATAAAAAGAAAAAAGATCATCTGTCATTTAAGTATAGTAACATATACTCTCTACTCAGCCAAAATGTGTAGACAATAAAACTCGGAAAAACTGCCTCGATAATCAGCTACACGCCCACTGCCAGCCCTGGATGACATGCACAACCATACACACCACAAGACGTGCAACCTCCTCACGAGCTCAGACCTGTCTGACGCTCTGAGCTAGCCGCTGCGGGGGTAATACTTTGGGATTCATTGCGCTCGCTAAAGGGCCCGCATATTCAAAATTAGCCTACATGACAAAAATACATTTTGATCTCATATACACCTCGGAGGGTAAATATTTTAGACACACCAATTTCAAATGACTTATGAACATAACTTACACAAGCTACTATTATGAGACATCTCAAGAAGATGCTAAGTATCAATAAAAACACTTTGGAATAGTATTATCAAGCCTGCAAAACCTCGACATGATTATGATATCCAAAGAATTATTTAATCCTTATTGGCTCGATATATAACACCTAAATTATTACAGTGTGACATTCATAAAAATATACTGTTCCAAAGCATGGTTTTCTAAACACTATAGGCTAACATAATTAAGATGATGCAATATTTGACTTGAATACGTCACCACTAGCATAGTTTAAAGGCACTTCAAGGGACACCCCTGGACACATCGAGTTTGAAGTAATTCAAGTCATAGGGTGAAGAAAAGATGGATTCATGGAGAGAGTTCCAGAGGTCAGCTGTTGAATAGATTTCGTTTTGGGAATATCGTTTAATTCACTCTTGGATTGGAGTTGCATAGAGTAGGGATGAATTGAATTGAAACGAATTGAAATTGTTTATTTAGCCAGTAGAACATACACATTATAAATATAATACACAATTAATATTCCATTGGCTGAGCCTTGTGAGAGATATCTCTCTTAAAGGCACATCAAAATTAAACTCGAAAGCTTATACAGTAATAATATGAAAATACAAGTCAATAATTTCACAACTGTACGCAATATAAGACAAATATCTGGGTAATAATTAGATTTACTAATCAAATAGATATAACGAAGTTTTTTATTTCTTCATAATTTTAATGTCAAGTTATAGATCCTTTAGATACTCTACAGATAAGGTTATTAAACAACTTGTGCAATTTAGTATCAGTATGCTAGCGAAGAAATACAAATATTTCCATACAGAAAATACATAATCAAAGCGACCCCGAGATATTAGTCCCAGACCACATTCGTAAGTCAATATATGGACCTATGTAATAATCCCGTCTCTATTAGAAAATTTGAATATGGAAAGCGATAGTTATTATATACACGCATTTACACTTACACCAAGATATCAACCTATACTTACTTATACACACACATATACTGGACGTACTGTACATCCACACGCTGCACGTAAATACGCACTTACACAGGGGATTGTGATGCAAGACAGGTGCTACGTATTCTAAGTAGAGGAGACGTTATTCACTGAGAGAGCTCTGAGGAACACTGATTATTGTAATAGCGGTAGAATAGCAAGGGAGATGCAACACTGTGGTGAAGAGAGAGAGATTGCAAAGAGTCAGTGAGTGGACGTGAGTTAATGAGATGAAAGGTTTTCTTTTCTACTTTGTCAAGAAGAGCTGTGTGAGAGGATTCTCCCGATACATGCAAACCATGCTCGATACAAGAAGCTATGCAGGGGTAAAGAACCCCCGGAGGCAGTTGAGCACACTTAGCTTCTGGGAGGCTTTTTCAGAAAGGGTGGTAATATGGTCTTTCCAAGGGAGATCAGGAGAAAACAAACCACTTAAAATATTGAGAGAAGATGAAGGGTTGATTTGTGTATTGTTGAAGTAAAAGGGATAGTCCTGTGGGAGTTCTTTATGAGTAGATACATGGATAAATTGGGTTTTGGAAGCATTGAAAGCAACAAGACTTTTTCTGCCCCAAATGGAAATTTCTGATAGGTCAGAAGATAAGAGTTTTATGGCATCATCACATGATTTTTTGAGTGATTGCTTGCTGGGGGGTTCTGGAAAAAAAGTTGAAAAGTGTAAGGTAGAGTCATCAGCATATGAATGGGTAGGACTGGAGGTACAATTGAGAAGATCATTAATCAATATTAGGAAGAGAATTGGAGATAGGACAGAACCCTGAGGAATACCAGGGTTTATAGGTTGAGAAACTGAACGGTGGCCGTCCACAACCGCAGCTATTGAACGGCCTGAAAGGAAATTAGAGATAAAGGCACAGGTAGAGGGATAGAAACCGAAGAAGGGTAGTTTAGAAACTAAAGCTTTGTGCCAGACTCTATCAAAGGCCTTCGATATTTCTAGCGTCATAGAAAAGGTCTCGCTGGAAAGCCCTGAAGGAGGATGACTAAAAGTTAGTAAAATATGAAAGGGATGTGAAAGGAGATCCCCAGTAGAGCGACCCCTAAGGAATCCATACTGGCGATCTAAGAGTAGATTATGAGAAGAGAGATGCTTAAGAAATTTTGAAGTATTGTTAGTTTAAAAAACTTTGGAGAAGCAAGAAATGAGAATAATTGGACGATAGTTGGAAGGTCGAGAGCGGTCACTCTTCTTTGGGACACGTTGAATGAGAGCAAACTTCCAGCAAGAAGGGATGACGTTAGAGGAGACAGAGACAGAAGAGTTTGCCTAGGCAGGGAGTCAGCACGGAAGCACAGTATTCTAGTACAACAGGAGGAACACCATCCGGACCGTATGCCTTCTTAGTATTAAGCCTAGAGAGGGTAGAAAGTACACCTTTAGAAGATATTAGGATATTAGGCATGAGTAAGTGAGACGAGGTTGGACGGGGTGGAATAGCACCGAATCATCGAAGGTGGAGTTTCTAGCGAATCTTTGGGCGAAGAGTTTAGCTTTGTCAGACGAAGAAGTGATGGTAGTGCCGTCAGAGAGGATAAGGGGAGGGAAAATCGAGGAAGAAAAATTGTTGGATAGGTTTTTGGCGAGATGCCAAAAAGCTTGGGAAGAGCTAGAGTTGGATAGTTCAGTGCATTTATTATTGAGGAAATAGTGTTTGCGAGTCGAAGAAGAGATTTGGCTTGATTCCGGGCAGAAACAGGAAGAATGAGATTCTTGAGTTTGAAGGTGTCAGTACCGTTTGAACCGTGAGTAAACCAAGATTATTTTTTGCATTAGTCTGAGAGAAAGAAAATGGAAAGAATGCCTCCATGCCCGAGAGGATTAACTCGGTAATGCGCAGAGCATTCTCAGAGGGTTCCCGGTCAATGAAGCAAAAATCATTCCATGGGAAATCAAAGAAGTACTGCCGGAGAGCCTCCCAGTCGGCAGCGCCAAAGTACCACAAGCGCCGCCGGCTGGGATGATCGGTGACCGTACGGGAGAGATACGCCAGGTGACAGAGATAAGTTTATGGTCGGAGAAGCCCAAAGTAGGGAAAAGATTGACGGTATAAGAAGAAGGATTAGAAGTCAGAAATAAGTCAAGAATGTTGGGCGGATCTCTGAAGCTATCCTGTCATTCTCATACTAAATATTTCTGTGCTGTCTATCTTTCTCCTCTCTACTGACTTTCCCAAAATCTTTGACTATCTAAACTCTAAAGTGAAACACATTCTATCCATCTCTCCCTTCTCGGAAATCTCCATTTTAGGAGATTTCAACGTTCACCACTGCCAATGGCTCTCCTCTCATACTATTGACCAACCTGGTGAACAAGCCTATGTCTTATCTATCCTAAATGACCTAGAGCAGCTGGTCCAGTAACCCACCTGTATCCCGGATCGCTTCGGAGATCGGCCCAACACTCTTGACTTATTTCTGACTTCTAGCGCTTCTTCTTATACTGTCAATCTTTTCTCTCCTTTGGGCTCCTCTGACCATAAACTTATCTCAGTTACCTGTCCTATCTCTCCAGTACGGCCACCCAATCCTCCCAGCCACCGGGGTTTGTGGCACTTTGGCGCTGCCGACTGGGAGGCTCTTCGCCAGTACTTCTTTGATTTCCCATGGAATGACTTCTGCTTCCGTGGCCGAGGACCCTCGGAAAGATGCCATATTTCTCCTACTGTTACGACTGGGGTTCAAATATATCAGGGCTCTTATTCATTGGACTAGTAGTGGCATAAATGTTACAACGGAAAGCGCTAGCTCCAACCTCTGATGTATATTCCCAGTGAACAAAGAACACAAATACTCTACAGAGTTCTATATGCAATAATAGGCTATCAAACTCTCAATAAATGTGCGTCTACTCTAGGCTTAATGTTATGTGAAAACAGCCTATTACTACCTATAACCGAAGGTGCTTGGTTAGGTATGCAAAGTAAGGTGGTAAGAGAAGTTACAGCTTACGTTACTTTAATCAATAAATGTAAGGCACTCCTGCATGAAAGAAAATGCACTAAAGTCCTTCAACACTAACAAGGAATCTTCTTTAAATGTTAGATGCTATAAAGATGCTCGTATCGGAAATGGAACCCAAAAAGGCAGGCAGCGGAACAATGCTCGTGCAGGCTATGCACACAAAAAGGCAGAATATATAATGCCGTCGGAGCCAAGAATATCCTAAACGCTACAACAATAATAATCGCCACGACAATGCAGTATTCCTATCAACAAAAAGAGCCTAAGTCGTTTGTGTCTCCATACATCAAACTAGGCTGCGAAATGCTTGTGTAATCATAAATGGGTATGCATAAAAAGAGTAATTAGGTTAATATACTTAATGTCTACGGTGACTGATAAAGTCTAGCTAGAGTCAATGATACGAGATACTGGTGCGCATGGCATGCCGCATAGCCTAGTGCAAATCTCAAGTCTGTGCGTAAAATATTACGTTATAGGGAAGGGTAGCTCTCTTGAGAAACCTTAATACCGAAGTATCAAGCGTTCTCCTGGCGTACCTCAAAGACAAACAATCGAGACTAGAACAGTGCAGAATGGTATAGGCAAAAAGCCCTCATTCGTGCATGCTCTATTCTCAATGGCACACAGACTAGAATTTACCCAATCAACTCCAGTTCTCAGGTATGTCGTGCAGCTTTTAACTAAAGCCAGCACTCATCGGAAACAATACCTTATAATATCAGACCCCTAGTCTAGCATTATCTAATCCAGCAGAACACTAATACTTATAGGAAGCGGTACTAAACAATATGAATGCCAACCAATGCTTCGTGATCAACATATCTTAACACTAACATACATGGGTTATATCAGACCTTAATGCGCAATACAACTGGCCAGCATGAAGCTGATTTTGCAGAGTTAACCAGAGGGGGTATAATATTAATAAAAGGTGATGAAAGATATGGAAAATGAGAGAGATAGGCAGAGGAAAAGATTCTCAGGTGAAGAGCAGGGTACAGGTATCAAAGGATAAAGATGAATGCGTTCTAGAAACCAGATCTGAGGGAGAGAGTGGCGAGGAATCAGTATATATACCGGGACTAGGTCGAGCCGCGTGGGAAAAAAGCGGTAACAAGTCCTCTAGCCACTAGCAAGGGAGCTAGCAGCATGGTAAGGACCTCTCTCAACCAACCCCCACGAGGCAGCCAGCCGTGACGTCATCGAGCGGGGCAAAAACACTGCGCGCCCCCCTCTCACTCTGTTCTACTCTCTCTCTCTCTCCCAGATCCCATCACCACTAGTTAACGACAAAACATACACTTTACAACCAAATACACAAAGCCCCGACATGGGCGAAAACAAAGAGCCCCTCTGGACTGCCCATGACACGAGCTTTCATATGAAACAAAGCACACTCTAACACATAAACCGTAGCCCCATCCACCGCCCTGGCGATCCTAGCGAGTCACTGTAGGACAAGCCATGCTGTTCTAACGGAGTGGTCAACGCCACACTACTCCCTTGCAATTTTTCGTTAGCCACTTGTTCTTGCATTACTCGACTTAATGTCGATGTGGAAAATTGTCTGTAAATTTATATTAGTTTCAGTGATTTGGTATTGCTATTTATGGTATGTTTTAACATATCGTGGATATTTTGTTTTTGTTTTAACTGCTTATATTTCAGGTCTTTCATGTTTCCTTACTTTTTGGCTTTTCTCATCTTTAGTGACGTAAATCCTCTCATTCCTCTATGGTCATTGTTGCTTTATTCATTTGTTTGTACCCCATTACAGAGTACGACGCTCTATAACAATTTATTCTGGCTAATATTAGACTATTTTCTTCAGCTTAGGAAGGATCAGAGGGAATTAAACAGGTAAAGACGATCGATAATAACCCCCGGACCTCACAACCCTTCCTATTCTGAATAAAATTGTCTAATAATAGCCAGAATAAATACAAATATAGTGTCTTCTACATATCTCCATCTTGGACAGCTTCCCATGAAAGATTGCCCTCCCCTCACCTCCATATTTACATAATCACCTTATACGTAATCTTAGGTGTTTTCATTCATACTCTCTCTCTCTCTCTCTCTCTCTCTCTCTCTCTCTCTCTCTCTCTCTCTCTCTCTCTCTCTCTCTCTCTCTGTTCTTAATAGTTAGGATTAACGAATGGTGCCTAGCCTTCTCGTCTGCATATCTCTTAGGTATTTTTGTGACTGTCAGACTGTCTGACAATAAATGCCTGATTAATGAGCATGATTTAATGTAATATCGAAACCTATATCTCTGAATCCGCATCAAAATCAAAGCTAATCAAGGTATTGACTGGTTTTGCTCCTTACTTCCACAATTCCCAGGAAATCCAATCAAGAAGGTGGAGTTGTGAAGGCTAAGTGGTGCGGCCTGTATTAATGGCTCTTACCTCAAACATCAAAGAAAATTAGTTTGTGTGAACCAATAAGTAAAGTTGTACACAGCTGCATGGGTTGTACAGTCGCGCTAATAAGTCATGTTCCAGCTGGCATTACGTTGGGCTCGCTCTGTGCTGTATTAATATTTGTCAGATGTTGAATAGTGTGGGTAAGTGTAGGAACATGTTTGTATATTTCACTCGATAGAAAGAAATCAAGCTTAGATATTGCTGATACCAATGATTGATCAAAACATAGTGGGTGCCGCTACAGTACTTATTAGTGCGATTGTACATGTGGTTTTATTCGATTAGATTGATATTCAGTATTCGATAAATGAATATTAATCGTGGTCATGCGCTTTAGATTAAACTGTCTTGATGGTATAATAGTTAAGAGCGTGTAAGTTCTGTATGTGGCATCCTGGGTTCGAATCCTGGAGGGATTGCATGCTTTCATTAATTTCATTTTGGGGGTCATTGGTGTTAAACACGATGTTAATCGATAGGTTCAGGAACATTTCGTTGCGAGGTCGGTCCTTCGAGATCTGTAGCCAATAACATTTTCTATCCTCTCGCGGAAGCGTTAGGCTATTCACAGTACAGTTGGGTCCAGTACATGATTAGATTGATATCCATATAGATAAATGGTTATTAATCGTGGCCATGCGCTGTACCTTAAACTGTCTTGATGGTGTGACGGTTACAGCGTGAAATTTCTATATGTGGTATCCTGGGTTCGAATCCTGTGAGGCTTGCATGCTTTTATTAAATCTCATTTGTGGGCTACTGGTGTTAAGAACGATATTAACTAATAGTGTAGTTCGAAGATGAAAGTAAAAACTTACCCAGTGGCATTTAAGTTGTTAGAAGTGGGTAAAACTCTCCATTAACGATTATATTATATGACAAACCTTGCTGGTGGTAGGAAAGTGGAACCAGCTCTCCCCACACATATGTCTGATTCATAGGTCTATAACTGTACCTCACATGGATCACACAAATAGGCACCAAAACGACGAGAGTAACTGCGATAAGATACAAAACAAGAACAAAATACATAAATTGATACATAAAGAAAGAAAGAAAAATTGTAAATAAATATAATAAAACAATAATATGCATGGATTGGTTGCTGAATCAAAACAGGAAATTGTACAAGACAGTAATCATTTACAAGATACCCAAATATTCATTACCAATGTATGGCGAAGAAGATGCCCATCTATATTCGAAGATCCTATGACGTTGGTTGAAATTAATATATGACCAAAAAGTAAGATATAAATTGTGATGTTCGTGGGCTGGATAGGGTGACAGGTGGAAGGTTAAGACAATGTAGATGTGGGTAAGGGAGGCAAGGGAGAAATAACAATAACAAAGGGAGATTGAGGGTACACAACAACCAAAGATAAACAGCACATCACAAGGTATACAACATATATTATTCATATGCCTTTCAGTAGAAGCCCCAATAGTTTAGGAAACATTGCATTTACCAACAAAAAATCCATAATTATGAAAAGTAGTTACTAAGGTTTATGCTAAGGACATTGAAGATAATAGTTATATTAACAATTCTACATAGAATATGGCAGTATATAATAAAGATAAATGTTACAACAACACATAACTAAAATTAAAGATGAATCTGTTGGCTGTGCCGGTCCCACGGTCAAGTGTGTGTGTGTGTGTGTGTGTGTGTGTGTGTGTGTGTGAGTGAGTGAGTGTATGTTCCTGGGCGTGCCGCACGACTTATGTGTGCATGAAAGTGGTCAGAGGAGGTGGGTGGAGGGAAGGGTTGGAGAAGTGGACATAAATATTCCGTGACAGGAATCGCCGGGAAGGGGATGAGGGAGTAAGATATTCTGGGGACACTGGAGCCCATCATATTCCTAGAATCTTAATACAGAATCAAAACATGTTAATCTTGTTGACCTTGGTAACGGTTTTCCTTTAGTTCGTTTGAGTTCCATGCAATATCCTACCTGTATCTATTGGCACTTGTGAAATGGTTAAATAATTATATATATATATATATATATATATATTCCATGGTGAATGCTGTGCGAGTGAATTATGTTGTAAAACATGTAGAAGGTAGTGGTTGATGACAATATAGAGGAAGAAAACAAAGGGAAAGACGGATAATCAAAATTATTTGACTGGGACACCTACAATGATATTAATATGTTGTATAAATATAGTTACCCTACAAAGGTATATCCCACTTTCACACCTTCAACTTCTTTTTATTCCTTCTTGATGTAATGATACCACCTTGCCTTAGTAAAAATGAACACACTCTTTATTCATGCATGTTGTGGCCTTTTGTTTTTAATTTTACTACCAAGATGGTGGAGAACGCGGAAAACGAAAGTGAAGCCTGCGTCACACAAGGGCCTGTATCCGACATTTGGCTCGAAGTTACTTTTTCTTACTTGAAATATACTGAAGAAAAGGGTTTTATCTCCCACGTATGAGATATTTCAAAATGTGTACAGTAGCTAAAAATAATTACACATCTTAGAACTTGAATACACTACTGGAAAGCTAAACAATGAGACTATACCCCGTTCCAAACAGGTCGGCCAGACATCGTGAACCCTAACCTCTGTAACTCAAAAAGCAATAGTGCATATGGGCTGAAATTATCCACAATTATTCCCTGGCTGACCCTTCCCAAATGGTAGAAATATTAGCTCGATTTTAGTCGTGTGTGAGATAGAGGTTAATGTTCAAGAGTTTTGGCCTACCAATTTAGAAGAGGGCATAGCATATTATTTCGGATCCCAGACTTGGATACAGATTATCAGATACAGGTGTTGATGTGACTCCGCCTTGAGAGGGAAGGTGTGCGGTGGACAGGGACTATTAACTCTTAGAATATATCATGCCGCATTTATTTTATATTAGCTGGTTATTATTAGATGATTTTATTCATATTAAGAAGAGTACATGGTCGTCAGGTAGTTAATTGAAATCGATGTTACCCTTATAATTCCCACAGTTCCTTCCTAAACGGCATAATATCGTTTAGTGATAACTAAGAAGAAGATCTGGATGTCGGAGGATTAATTGAAGTAATATTTCCTCTTATAATTCCCACATATCATTTCTAAATTGTATACAATCGTCTGATTATACCCAGAATAAACTGTCAAAATGCGTCATAATCTTCAAAGAGTTAACTGTTTTTTGTGGTGCTCAATTTAGAGGGTGACTGGACGGTGGCTGAGGGGGATCGGGGGGAGTTGTGTATTATGGTTCACTGGGGATGGGGGTAGAGAGAGAGCTTCAGATTCAGATTCAAATTATTTTATTTCCATTTAATATACAATGTCTCTTCATACAATAGTATCATCTTAAACAAAGTACATAATACATAGACATTTAGACTATCTCCCCGTAATGAACAGCAGGATCTTTGAAATACTAACCATTCCCTGTGCTCCTAGAGATTCAGATTTAGATTCAGAATATTTTCTTCTGTTAAATAAACAATGGCTGTTCATAAATTAATTTTAAACAAATTACATACTGCATAATACATAATACATTAACAGTGCCGTTAAGAGTTTGCAGATAAATAACTCCTACCAGAAATACGTTAAACATATTTAAAATAGATTAAACATAGATTACAAATATATAGAACGTGATCAGAGAGAGAGAGAGAGAGAGAGAGAGAGAGAGATTCAGATTCAGATTATTTTATTTCCATTAAATATACAATGGCTGCTCATACAATAGTATCATCTTAAACAAAGTACATAATACATAGACATTTAGACTATCTCCCCGTAATGAACAGCAGGATCTTTGAAATACTAACCATTCCCTGTGCTCCTAGAGATTCAGATTTAGATTCAGAATATTTTCTTCTGTTAAATAAACAATGGCTGTTCATAAATTAATTTTAAACAAATTACATACTGCATAATACATAATACATTAACAGTGCCGTTAAGAGTTTGCAGATAAATAACTCCTACCAGAAATACGTTAAACATATTTAAAATAGATTAAACATAGATTACAAATATATAGAACGTGATCAGAGAGAGAGAGAGAGAGAGATTCAGATTCAGATTATTTTATTTCCATTAAATATACAATGGCTGCTCATACAATAGTATCATCTTAAACAAAGTACATAATACATAGACATTTAGACTATCTCCCCGTAATGAACAGCAGGATCTTTGAAATACTAACCATTCCCTGTGCTCCTAGAGATTCAGATTTAGATTCAGAATATTTTCTTCTGTTAAATAAACAATGGCTGTTCATAAATTAATTTTAAACAAATTACATACTGCATAATACATAATACATTAACAGTGCCGTTAAGAGTTTGCAGATAAATAACTCCTACCAGAAATACGTTAAACATATTTAAAATAGATTAAACATAGATTACAAATATATAGAACGTGATCAGAGAGAGAGAGAGAGAGAGAGAGAGAGAGAGAGATTCAGATTCAGATTATTTTATTTCCATTAAATATACAATGGCTGCTCATACAATAGTATCATCTTAAACAAAGTACATAATACATAGACATTTAGACTATCTCCCCGTAATGAACAGCAGGATCTTTGAAATACTAACCATTCCCTGTGCTCCTAGAGATTCAGATTTAGATTCAGAATATTTTCTTCTGTTAAATAAACAATGGCTGTTCATAAATTAATTTTAAACAAATTACATACTGCATAATACATAATACATTAACAGTGCCGTTAAGAGTTTGCAGATAAATAACTCCTACCAGAAATACGTTAAACATATTTAAAATAGATTAAACATAGATTACAAATATATAGAACGTGATCAGAGAGAGAGAGAGAGAGAGAGAGAGAGAGAGATTCAGATTCAGATTATTTTATTTCCATTAAATATACAATGGCTGCTCATACAATAGTATCATCTTAAACAAAGTACATAATACATAGACATTTAGACTATCTCCCCGTAATGAACAGCAGGATCTTTGAAATACTAACCATTCCCTGTGCTCCTAGAGATTCAGATTTAGATTCAGAATATTTTCTTCTGTTAAATAAACAATGGCTGTTCATAAATTAATTTTAAACAAATTACATACTGCATAATACATAATACATTAACAGTGCCGTTAAGAGTTTGCAGATAAATAACTCCTACCAGAAATACGTTAAACATATTTAAAATAGATTAAACATAGATTACAAATATATAGAACGTGATCAGAGAGAGAGAGAGAGAGAGAGAGAGAGAGAGAGAGAGATTCAGATTCAGATTATTTTATTTCCATTAAATATACAATGGCTGCTCATACAATAGTATCATCTTAAACAAATTACATAACACATAATATAAAATATATAAAATAGATTAGGAATGGGTTAAAAATATATAGAACATGATCAATTCTCACTCTATATGATCTTCTAAAATGTGCCTCTTTAGTAGTATAATAATAATAATAATAATAATAATGAAAGTAATAATAGTAATAACGGTACAAATTATAGCAATACAATATTTCTTAAAAGGGTAAGTTTGACTTTCAACACAAGTCTACAGATATCAATAGTATCGTTTCATCGGACCTGACACAACATATCAATAAGTAAGGAAGGAAACTGTATGAATGCAAAGATCAAAATTAAATTATGTTTGGTAGCAAAACAATATTCGGAAGGAAGGTACAAGTAGTCCTCAGGGAGGGATGTGCTGCATATCCGGAGGTACTTGTGCATCAAACAATTAGCCGAGAATATTGAGGACAATAATTAGAGAGAGAGAGAGAGAGAGAGTGTGAGTGCGGGTTTGGGGGTGGGGTGAAAGGGAAGATCGCTATGAAAATAGTGACCGCGGCATCTTGTGTGTGAAGGTGGATGGATGGCATAGCATAGTAGTCGTGAGGAGGAGAGGGGGTACGGGAGTGGGGGGGGGGGGGGGTACAGATGGTGGTCATACTAGGGACGAGTGAAAGGGAAAGTGACCGGGTTAGATTAAGGGGAGATGGGTCGTTTTTTCTGGATAGAGAGAGAGAGAGAGAGAGAGAGAGAGAGAGAGAGAGAGAGAAAGGGAAAGAGAGAGAGAATCAGATTCAGATTATTATATTTCCCTTAAATATACAATGGCTGTTCAATCAATAAAATAATGTTAAACAGATTACATAATGCATAATATATAATACGTATTACATTAACAGTGTAGTTAAGAGTTTACAGATAAATGACTCCTACCAGAAATACGTTAAACATAATATATAAAATAGATTAAGAATAGATTGAAAATATATGGAACGTGATCACTTCTCACTCTATATGATCTTCTAAAATGTGTCTCTTTAGTCTGCCCTTGAATACTGGCAGGCTATTTGTGTCTTTGACTATGTTGGGCAGGGCGTTCCATACTGTAGGCCCCAATACTTGCAGAGAACTTGCCCCATAGTCGGTTCTAGCTCTAGGAACATACAGATCATTCTGCTGTCTTGTGGTGCTATTAGAAATATAATTTATGGTAGAGAATTGCGAGAACCAGTTAGGATATATATTATGTTGTACCTTAAAAACAGTTACTGCTACATCAAAGGTAAGTATTGGGGATATTGTCATCCATTCTAATTGATCAATGATAGGGGTAACGTGATCATACTTTTTTGCTCCTACAATTACTTTAGATGCAAAATTTTGCCATTTCTGGACATTATGCAGAAGTGTGTGATTAGCTTTTCCGTATATCTCCAAGCAGTAGTACAAGACAGAGAGAACTAATGACTGGACCACAATTTTCCTAGTTTGCATATCAAAATTATCTTTAATTAGAACAGTATTCCATTGACCTTCTTAGTCATTTCGTTGATATGTTTTTCGAAAGTCATATTACTATCGATATGAACACCATGTTTACATGTTTACATGGAATAATGTTAGAATTGTCGATGCGGATAACAGGTATCATTAGGTATCCTCTTAATTAGCTGCCTAGATCCTATAAATATACATTGTGTCTTATTTGAATTTAGCATTAACACATTTTTACAGAAATATTGCTTGGCTCTACACATTGTTGTTTCTGCTCTCCTGATCAGATAATGCAGCTTATCTACAGTACCATTGTGTAATAGTTGAGTGCCATCGGCATACTGAATTAATAGGCAATCGTTTACATCATCCTTCATGTCATTAACAAAAATGTCAAATAAGAGGGGTCCCAGAATTGATCCCTGCGGAACTCCGTAAGATTTTTTAGTGAAATGAGAGATGTAGTCATGATTCGTACTGACTGGGTTCTGTCTTTAAGATAGTTTTCGAACCAAAGTATATCAATTTTGTGATCCGTTAGTTTCTTTAAGATAATTTTATGGTTTATGCTGTCGAAAGCCTTTGACAAGTCACATAAAGTCAGCAATGACATTTTGTTATTATCTATATTCCTATATATTTCATCAGTTAATACAGTAAGGGCAGACTCAGTCGATTGTTTAGGTCGAAATCCATGTTGGCTATGTGCAAGGAGATTATTAGATTCAAGGAATAGCGTTAACTGATTGGCCACGACCCTTTCTAGGATTTTAGATATAATTGGAAGGAGGGATATTGGTCTGTAATTACTTACGCTATCACGATCTCCATTTTTGAAGATGGGAACTACAATGGATTGTTTCCATAATGTGGGGACCTTGCCCGTCACAATGGACGTATTAATCATACAAGTTAGATAGGGTATAATAGCGTTCAGTGAGTCTTTCAAAAATCTTGGTGTTATTCCATCTATTCCTGCTGAACTCGTATTTTTTAGCTGTTTAATGGTCAATGTGACGTCATTAGTGTTCACAGGTTGGGGTCTAAATAAGTTATTGGGATAGATGTTCTGTGCTGCAGGTAAGTTGGTGTTGTTTGCATCGTCTACATTGCCTCGGGAATTTTCGTAGGCTTGTTTTCCTACACTAGCACAAACATTATTAAACTCTTCGGCTTTCTCTCGCTCGTTTTCGAAGTAACTTTTATTGATGCATTTCTTTTTATTTGGGACAATATCGTTAATTATTTTTCAGGTGCCCGAGATGTTTCCACTATTATCGTCGAACTTTTGGCGGTAGTATTCAGTTTTAGTTTTAGTTTTATATCTTAATGTTCTTAATTGCTTATGTTTAGCTTTGTATTGCATCTGTAAAGCCTCGTTGGATCTGTCTTTCTTTAGGGCTGTTAATAAGTCATGTCTTTCCTTCATATAAGAGCGAATATCATCATTAATCCAAGGGGCGAATGGTTTAGTTACTTGCTTACTGACTACAGGGGCACATGCGTCTAAGCAAGAATTAAAAACAGTTGTGACAATTTCGACTTGTTTATCGACATCATCTGTAGCCATTATTTGATTTAAAACACAATCTTTATTAAGCAGAAGGTTACAAAACGTGTTAGCGTCATATTTACTCATGTGGCGAAAAGTTGTACATACAATCACTCGTTTAGGTTTTTTCATATCGATTTTAACAGAGATTAGTTCATGATCACCCACTATCTTAGGAACAACATCTGATTGAATTATGTTTCTGGTTTATTTACTAATATAACGTCGAGTAGAGTGGCAGAGTTTGATGTTACTCTAGTTGGTTTATCTATTATTTGGTTTAGTTTGTTTGTGTTTATTATTTTGCTCAGTTTATTTCCAGCAGATAGTAGGTCATCATTTAAATCACCAAGAACATACAGTGGTTTATTACGTAAATTCATTAGCTTTAATACTTCGTTGAGGTAGTTAAAGGTCTCAATAGAACCTTTAGGGTGGCGATACATACATCCTACTATAATTGACGGTAATTTTCTACACTGTACACTTAGCCACACCTCTTCTATGTCGTTGGGTTTATTAATCTCGTTGGTCAATACTTTGCATTGTAAATTACTCCTTACATTTATACAGACACCCCCACCATGACCCTTGTCACATCGAAATATGTTATAGTCCGCTATGTGAATATATTTGTCAGGGGTGTGGGGAAGCAGCCAAGTTTCGCTTATGCAGAGTATGTCAACATTCCTTTTCGTGATTAACATAATTATTAATTTCATCAAAGTTTGCCTGGAGTGACTGTGCATTGATGTGTTCAATAGTAATGTAGTCGTTTTTCCTTTTGTCTTAACTCTGCGGCCTTGTCTTCTTCGCCACGCCCCTAGTTGTTACAATAATAATTACAGAAACGGTTTTTTATGTCCAAGAGACTGACAGTTGTCACATCTCACTTTGTAGTCAAACCTACAGTTTCGTTGCCTGTGGTTAAATTCTCCACAGTTAAAACATCCTATTTTCTTATGTGATTGTCTTACAGAGTTATTGTATCCTGTGTTACGGTGGGGTGTTTGGGGTTGGATATGAGTGGAGTGGTGTGGGAGGTAAGATGGGTGTGTTGTTTGAGGATGGGGTAGAGTGGTGTGGGGTGGGGTGGGGTGTGTGGGTTGGAGGGAGAGTGGTGTGGGCTGGTGGGTGTGTTGGTTGACGGTAGAGTGGTGTTGGGTGGGGTGTGAGTGGTGCGGGGTGGGGGTGTGGTTTGGAGGGAGAGTGGTGTGGGGTGGTTGGTGTGTGGGTTGAGGGTAGGGTGGGGTGTGATGTGTGTGTGGTGGGGGATAGGAGGGAAGTGTGGTGTGGTGTATGCGGGGTGGGGGGGGGGGGGGGGGGGGAGGGGGATAGAGTGGTGGGGGGTGAGGTGTGTGTGTGTGTGGGGGGGGGGGGGGGGGGGGGGGGAATGAGGTGTGTAGGGTGAGTGAGGTATGGTGGGACCTCCCTCCCCCCACCCAGGACGCCTGCTGCGGTGTACGGGGTGGGCCATCCTGTCTCCAGCTATTCCTGGGCCAGCGGGGCTGTCTGTAGGGAGAAGTGTGTGGAGTATTTGGCCGCCCGCCTCGACCACTGTGACCACTGTTTAGGGGTTGAGGGCGATCATTGTGGGAGGCGGGCCGGTTTCCTGCTGGGTGGCTCGTTGTACTGTAGGCTTCCTTGCCCACCTCCACCATGGTGACGGGCTTCTTGCCGCTCATCGGTCCTGTGGTGACCTTGGGAGGCGCCCGGGTTTCCTGTGTTGCTTTGAGAGCCTGTCGCTTTTGTTTCTGTAGATCGGGGGTGATCGTAATTATATTTTTCAGAGTTGCTTTTCACCTGTTCGCAATTAACACATTTATCGAAGCTTGGGAGTTGTTTTGCCAGTGTTTCAAGTAACCTGACGGTCCCTTTTCTGTTGAATTGAGACCCTTTGTGTTCGTCGTGAGATTGGAAGCAAGTTTCGTCAATTTCACCGGAGCCATGCCTGAAGGAAGGGTCAAGCTTCGCCGTGTAGACGCCGTTGTCTTTCGCCCACTTCACTACTTGTTCGTTCAGGGTGTTTAATTTTCCTGTTAGGGATTCAGACTCTGAGCCTTGTACGGCTTGACACACGCAAATTTTCATGTTTTCGTTTTTGTTTTTTAATTCGCTTATTAAGGCCCCGAGATTATCCAGCACAGTTTCTGGGGTTTGTTGTTCCTTTAGGTCTACTACACCACCATATATAATACATTTAGATGGCGACCAGGATAGCTTTTCCTGGACCCAACACTTCATGAGGTCGATGTTGGCACCACGTAGTGTTCTGATTTTACCGTTTGTGTTCATTTCAGATGCTGCAATATTGCCAAAGTTAGCGTCACCTATGAGAAGAGTGTTTTCCTCATCATGTGTAGGCCTATTATTCGGAGGAGGAGAGTACTGTTGTTTGTTTGTTTGTGCAGTTTCACCACTATGTTTTGCTGGTACTATATTTCGCGCGGTTGTGGCCACAGGTGTGTCACTCTGAGGGGGGGGGTGCATAGATGTTTTGTGTTTCGCGGGTTTTGGGTACCGGCGCTGATTTTGGCGGGTGTTATATTTCGCGCAGTATTGCTGGCCATGTAGTGCATTGTTTCCTCCAGGGCAAATATGCGTTGTTCTATGTGGAGGCACCTTTCACTGGGTGGTATTTGCCCTGCTTCACTTGCGTAGTTCACTTTAGCGTTTATGTCGTTTATACATTTTTCGAGCCTCGTGACCCGATCAGCCAGGTGATCAGAGGTCTGGCTGGCGGGGAGGGTAGGCTCAGGTGAGGGGGCCTTCCTTCTCTCCAGTGTTGCTATGTGTACACTTATTTTTTACACAGTTGAGTTTATTTTTGTGATTTGTTCATTTAAGTGTACGATTTCACAGTTTTTCTCTTCGATTTTCTGTAAAATACTATTCATGTCACATGTACACGGTTCACTTGGTTGGGTTATTGGTGTTAAGGCGGGAGGGTTTATGGGATAACTGTTACCAGCGTTAGGGGTGCCGCCATTAGCCATGTTCAGGATCTGTTCTATTAATATGTCTTTGTTGACCCACACGTTTTTCTTACCAATGAGGTGGTTCTGCAGTGGTTCTGCAGTTGAGTTATGGTAAAGTTTTTACTGAGGTAATCTTTTGTTGGGTTGGCTAGGGATGGCTTATTGATGCCTTGTGCTGCATATTCTGGTATTGTCCCAGTTTGGATTTGGGTTGTATTTTCGTGACTTTTGTCATCACTGTCGCTGTTCGCACTTTTACTTTTGTCACTATTATCTTGATCACTCGAATCATTGTCAATATCTGTGGTATTATCTGTATTCGTGCCATAGCCATTCACTGATTGTTCCACGTGTGTTTTTGTTCCGTCTGGGTCACTGTGGGTAGCCATTGTTGGTGTTTCCGCGCCTGTATCACTTTATATATGTTCATTGTCGTCACTTCCGATGCATAGTCAATTGCCGTTTGGAGAAATATTGCAAAGAAAAAGCAATACCATTCATTGATAACTGGGATAGTTTCTATGGGAGAGATGGGATGTACGCAAGGGATGGGGTTCATCTTTCACGGTTAGGGGTTTCTACATTAGCTAGTTCTTTAGATAGGGTGGTTGTGGGGTTTTGAACAGAAATATTGAGAGTGTAAATGAGAGGTTAAATGGAACAATTTTAGCGTCAGGCGAAAGCGATAAGGATATTCAGTCTCATGCTAAAAACGATGACTATAATGCAAATGATAGTAGTGATGGTGCAACGGAAGATGGAAATGTCGCTAAAAACAAAGGTAAATTAGGTATAAAGAAAAGAAGTAAATTGAGAGTATATTACACAAACTGTAGGAGTCTATGTAACAAAATGAACGAACTTAGAGCCCTTGTTAGCAAAGAAAATATAGACATAATAGCGCTAACTGAAACGTGGATTAATACAGAAACCAGGCATTTTTTAGCAGAATTTGATATACCAGGATATAGTTTGTTTAACACTTAAAGAGCGGGGCCCGACTTAAGTCTGTATCCAAAAAGCAGCAAGTTAGGAACATTATTAAGGCTTTTAAAGGGTTAAAATAGAGTGCAAATGGCCGGGAGCGCAGCAGGCCACACGGCCGACACCCAGGGCTTACCGCCGCCCACTAACTCACCCTCCCTGTGTTCTCGAGAGGCCGGCAGTGTAGCCAGTAGTGAGCGTAGCTGGGAAAAATATACCGCTATACGCTAAACTCCCATGTTACTGGTTACACTGTATGAGAACCACGAGTGCTACGTAGCTCATTCTGGTCTCATTTTGAAGCTTTTAGCGCCTAGTTTTTTGCTGAATACATTTCTTTTCATGCAGATACTTGATTTATCATTCAGGAGGGCCTGAATATGCCCAAATAAGCCCAAAAACCCCCGCTAGACAAGGGTTAAATATGACCGAACAAGTAAGAGGGGTGGCGGTATAGCAGTGTTTGTCCGGAGTACATTAAAAAGCTGTATTAAATCAGGTATTAGACTAAATAACGATAATGAAAGTGTTTGGGTAGAGGTTAACGAAGGTAGTGAGACCATAGTTATTGGAGTTATGTATAGACCGCCAAATATGAGTAGAAATGACGGAACGTCATTATGGGAGGAAATTAAAATGGCATCAAGGTTTAGCAATGTGTGCATTATGGGGGATTTTAATTTTCCGAATATAGATTGGCAGCATCAAATAGGAGACTCTGATTCTGAGGAGTTTATAGAGGTAGTACAAGATAGTTTTTATTTCAATTCATAGATACGCCGACTAGAGGTAATAATATTCTCGATTTAGTTTTCAGTAACAATGAACATATGGTAAATAATGTAGAGATAGGGGACCACCTAGGAAATAGTGACCACAATTCTGTGTATTTTAATATACAATGGAAAGGTAATACCAGAGAGAATACAACATTAATACCTGACTTTAGAAAAGCCAATTATGGTGGGTTAAGAAGAGCCCTATTAGCAGACCCTATGGTCAAAAAATTAAGTCGATCCAGGTGTCCAAATGAGTGTACCCCGTCTCAGGCACCTGTCATCTTAAGTCAGGAAGAGACGTCAATCTTGGTAGATACATACGATAATTTTATCAAGTCAGTATTCAATGCACAAAATAAATACATCCCCAAAAGAAAATTTAGATCAACACAGAACCAACCCAAATTGATGAATAATAGACTATTAGATCTTCTAGGACAAAAGAGAGGAATATATAAAACAAATAGAAAAGGCGAAATTCACCTACTTGCTTACTATCAGAATCTATCAAGACAGGTAAAAAAGGATATTAGGAAAGAAAAAAGAAATTATGAAATTAAGGTTGCCAATGACTCAAAAAATAATCCTAAAGCTTTTTACCAACTATATAAATCCAAGGTTAGAGATGTAATTGGTCCCCTTAAAACTTCGATAGGAGAAATAACAGAAAATGATTTAGAAATGTGCAGTACATTAAATAGTAAATTTCTTTCCGTTTTCACTAATGAAAATTTGGCACAGTTTCCAGAAGTCCGTAAGGTATATAGCGATAGTATAGAAAATAGGTTAAGTACGGTTACTATAAGTAGAAATGATGTGCTTAAGGAAATTGACAGACTGAAACCTCATAAATCGCCTGGTCCTGATGAGGTATATGCTAGAGTATTAAAAGAATGTAGGGATGAGTTAAGTTACCCATTAACATTTTTATTTAACAAGTCATTGGAGACAGGTATAGTTCCAGAAGCTTGGAAGCTTGCAAACGTAGTTCCGATCTTCAAAAAAGGTGACAAATCAATAGCATCCAATTACCGTCCCATTAGTCTTACATCAATCATAGGAAAGCTACTAGAGTCAATTATTGCTAGTAAAATTAGAAACCACTTAGATACATTTAATTTAATAAATTCTTCTCAGCATGGATTCACTCAGGGACGTTCTTGCCTTACTAATTTGCTTAGTTTTTTCTCAGAGGTATATGAAGCAGTATATAATGACACGTCATATGATATAATATATTTAGATTTCAGTAAAGCTTTCGACAGAGTCCCCCATGAGAGATCGATGAGAAAGGTTGAGGCGCATGGAATAGGTGGGGCGTTGTTGGGATGGATTAGGTCATGGCTAATTGGTAGGAAGCAGAGAGTCAGCATAAATGGTACGAAGTCAGAATGGGGAGCAGTCAAAAGTGGTGTCCCCCAGGGATCTATATTATGTCCTCTGTTGTTTGTTATATACATAAATGACCTTGATTTAGGTATAACTAGTAGGATAAGTAAATTTGCAGACGATACCAAAATGGGGAGAACAATTGATTCAGATAGAGATATAGAGTGCCTCCAAAGGGATCTAGATATCTTACACGAATGGTCAGTAAATTGGCAGATGAAGTTTAACATTGACAAATGCAAGGTATTAAAGATAGGGAAGATGCATACAAATGTTAAATATAAACTAGCTAATGTGGAATTAGAAAACTCGAATTGTGAGAAAGATCTAGGTGTGTTTGTTAGCAATGATTTGAAGCCTAGACAACAGTGTATAAGCGTTCGAAACAAGGCAAACAGGATTCTCGGGTTCATCTCAAGGAGTGTGAGTAACAGAACTGCTGATGTTATCTTAAAACTTTACTTGTCATTAGTGAGACCTCATATGGATTATGCTGTTCAATTTTGGTGTCCTTAGTACAGAATGGACATAGACTCATTGGAGAGAGTACAACGTAGAATGACAAAAATGATCCATAATATTAGAAATCTTCCGTATAAAGAAAGGTTGAAGAAATTAGGCTTACATTCGTTAGAAAGACGCAGAGTTAGAGGGGATATGATAGAGGTGTTCAAGTGGGTTAGTGGGATTAACAAAGGGGACATGACAAATGTACTAAAGCTCAGTGATAGCGAAAGAACTCGTACCAATGGTTTCAAATTAGATAAATTTCGTTTCAGAAAAGATATAGGCAAATATTGGTTTGTTAACAGAGTTGTAGATGGGTGGAATGGACTACCAAGTGCTATAGTGGGATTAAAAACGATAGGGAGCTTTAAGATAAAATTGGATAAGCATATGGACGAGAAGGGTTGGGTGTGAAGGGGGATCAGCAGGGTTGGGCCAATCAGCGCTCTGCAGACCCCCGTAATCCTGCGTTAATCTCTAACCGTTTTGGTAAGATGATCCTCAGGGTATTAGAGTGTTGAGCCTATAATTGGGCTTTGTAATTGGGGTTGTGTGGGACAGGGATCTGCCTTGCTTAGGCCAATCGGCTTTCTGCAGACTCCCATTTTCTTATGTTCTTCTTATGTTCTTATAGTTGGTTGTCGGTAATTACGTCCGCACTCTCCAGGTCATCTCTTGGTATGTCTAGTTATTTTGGAGCAAAATAGTCAACATGGGTATGAGATAGAGGGCACTTTTTTTAACAGGGCACGGAGCGTAAACAAACGTGACCTCTCTCTGCGGCGACCTCAGCAAGAGAGAGAGAGAGAGCAGTGGTGGAGCTAGATAATATGTCAGTGACGAAGAAATGTGGAGAGGAAGATATGATAATGTGTAAGATAATGAGGACATGGAGTAAAGTAATATAACTATAAACAAATACCAAATATAAACAATGGACACTAACGAAGTACGTAGACATAGGCACCGGCTTTAATTAATGTACTTGATAGTTTAGGCTAAAGGGTTGACTTCTCTACAATAATTTGTATGGTACTATACCAGTTTCTGTCATCTTTGTACGGTACCTAACCTATAATTCTTCACCCAAAATATGTAGCCTACTCTCTCTCTCTCTCTCTCTTTCTCTCTCTCTCTCTCTCTCTCACACACACACATGGAGGTGCTGTACGGGGTAAGGTTAGATCGTGTTGGCCTAGGGCCTCCATCTTTACTGGCAGAGAGAGAAGAAAGAGAGAGAGAGTACAAAGGAGTACAAAAGAAAGCAAGCAACAACATATCTACTGATCCTTAATAGGCTGCGTGTATCTAAACTACCTAGCCAATTATTTAAGAGAGAACAGATGGCTTAGAAGGAACAGGATTAATCTTTTCCATGCAGAATGGATAAACTGACATGGTACTCAACAGGTAAAATAGAACTATCTTACTATCTACTCTACCAAAAGAGGTACTGTGGGCATGTCTTGTTATTCATCTGTAAATGCAGTCAGCCGGGGATTAAGGGTGAGATATTTGTCTAGGCGATTTTTGAAGGTTTCAACAGTGCTGCACTCTATAACATTGTTAGACAGGCCATTTTACAAGTTTACTACCCGGTTGAAAATATAGGTTTGATTACCTGAGGGAAGTAATGAAAACCTAATATTTAGTAGGGGCCCCGTAATCATTGACGATCTGCCTATTAATATACTAGTCTCCATTCAACACCCGCGTCGGCCGTTTTGAATATACCGCCACGGGGATGAACAGAGTATTCCTCATAAGTGTAACGCCACTTCTCTTATAGAGTCGTCTATAGATCGGGTACCCACTACGAAAAAACTTCGTAAAAAATAAGAGAAGAAATCTTTTAACTTAAACAATGTTATAACACGCTTTCCCCTTTTCGGTGGATTTCGTGCGTTGTGGCAACCCAGCCACTCCTCGCCAGGCGGCCATATCTCCTCCTTTACTGCTATACCAAGATAACAACCAAGATATTTCAGCAAATGGGAAGGGGATGGATGGGAGGGCCCTACATCGTCAATGATTACGGGGCCCCTACTAAATATTAGATTTTCATTACTTCCCTCTGGGAATCAAACCTATAATATTATTTAATAGTGGCCCCTCCATCATTGACGATCTGCCTGAATTCCCAAGACTGGAGGGGGACATTCGTAATAATATCCTAAACCTCAGAACCATAAGGTAAAGTCAAGAATTCGTATAACAGAATGTCTTTATTGTTAGCATACAACATAAAATATATAAAAATATAAAAGTTATGGGAGCAGTGCGTTACTTCGAAGAAGATCTGCTCCCTAGAAAACGTAATCTCAACTCGAGATTCTATTTGATATTGATTTGCCAAGTCATTCCTGGCTCCCTTATCACTAGATTATAAATAGTTTATTATCTGTCATGAAACTGACATTTTCTGACCAGATTCATACTCAACCAGACTTCGTATAGTTGTGACTATTAAAGAAGAATGTTCTTAAATACAACTAAAATTATACACCAGCTTTAACATAGCCTTTCATTTTACATAATGATAGCAAAAGAATAAATCAACATGTGAGCTTTCATTTAGCTCCATATCAGCCACGCCGGAGGTCCCTCCCGGCGGAGGAGTTTGTTACCGGCGGAGAGGTTTTGAGGGTATATTGTGATACTCTCACCCCCCACTCTTTTCCGTCCCCTAAGGGATTAAACTAATATCACAATGACCAGTAGCTCCTCAGCCGTAAGGAACCTCCTGAAATGCCTGTAAATGGCTATCGTCACGAAAAGGGAGATGCCCAACACTCTTTCTTGAGCCAATAAAGGGGAAAGAAACCCCGCCAACACATACTTATATCTGATACAAATAATGGTAGGATAGGGGTACTCTTTCCGTGACGGCAACCACTGCTGTAGGGGGGGAGGGGTGTCTTAATCCGTCCCCCTGGAGCTGAGTCTGCCTAAGCATAGGTATGATGTCTTACAAATAACCATTTACCGTGCCTGTGGCATGGGCAGCCTAAGCTATGGAAGAGCCGAGGACTTAAGCATCCGTTGTTACTGTAAACCACCATGATGTGGTCCAAAACTGGAATATAAGTTAATTTACTTAAGTCACACAGATCGAATTCCATCGGTCTTGGGTTAATTATTTAAGTCATGTAAATCTAAGGCCATCGTTCCTGTGGCTCCGGTCGGGCGTATGCTGACACTTAGAACAGGCTAGCTGGAAGCTCCTTGTTAGTGAGAAGGCTTTATTGATTTGGACAAGGAAAAGACCCTAGTCGAGGGTCTTGCTTATCCCGGCCAATTGCCGTTAACCTGGTCAGTAAGATTGCAGCGTATGGAAAAAACTCCGGCTACGGAGTGGGCCAATAGCCTATGAACCACAGGGCATCCTGATGACCTTCGCTACCTTATTAGCTGTCTTCTAAATCTATTACTGACGTGACTGTTGACCACCGGGAAAACCGGCAGGAATGTATAGTTGAGCTTCGTCTGACTAGGCTTGCAACGTTGGTTGCTGCCAGTGCTATCGAAGAGGGGTCCTTACGGAACCACAAGCATGTGTGATGGGAATACAAGCTAACCACGAGGGTGGAGCATTGACAAGTGTGACTGAGGTGACTAATGTGATCTTCCTCTGCTGTTATACTTGTCCCCAATGGTTCTCAGCGCCTAAGCTACTCATGCCACCTGCGGGAGAAACTAGACAAGTTTTGGTCCCCCCCCCCCCCCCCCCTGTCGGGGGGAGGGAAACCAAATGAGAATAACACGGAATAAATTTGGAGACATAGCAAGAGTGTCCAGTCCCCTGACAACTGCAGGATGGAAGAGGTCGGCATGGTAATCAAGCTTACCGGCGGTCTCATACGACCTAATGGTATTACTCGAGCCGACTTTTATGTGTATCCTCGAAGAAGTTAACCTTCTTAACCCGCCATTGTATTCTGAGGTGTGAACTGAACCAGATACCATTCCACCTGTGACCAAGACCTATTGCGTACCAGAGTGCCGTCCAGGTCTTGCTATGCCTCATGGAGGAATTAAAAGAAAACCTTCGTTGAAAGAAGTAGTTATTATTATTATTATTATATGAGATGCCGAAGTCTCCAACCAGGGTGCAGAAACACCATCAAGATCAATCCACACAAAACACCCGGAGGCACTGGAGAGAGACTACGGCAACTTAGGACAAAATAAAAACATATACTGTATACTGTACTGTACATATACACATATTAAACACAGATAACATATTATGCAGTGGAGGATATCAACTATAAATATAATACAATAAAATAGAATAAAATAAGTTTAAAAATTAGAATTAATGCTGCAAAAAAGCATTAACTCTAGACTTAAAAATGGAGATATTAGCTGAATTGACTAGCTCATTTGGCAACTTATTCCACAAGTCAACCATGGCCGGCACAAAACACCGTGACAACTGTGTAGTAGAAAAATGAACACGGCTCATGGCAAGATCATTAAGATTGCTTGTGAATCTAGTTGCACAAGCCCGGACATAGGGCCCAGGCAGAACCCCATGTAAGGGATGCTGAGGGTTGTTAAAAACTTTAAATAAAAGACTAAGGGCACCAACTTTACGTCGATGACACAGATCAAGAGACAAATGAGGTAGAATAAAACTGATGAATTTAGCGACCTGTCAAGCAACTTGAGATGGCAGTCAGCTTCTGACAACCAGACAGGTGAGCAGTACTCGAAATGTGGCAAAATAAAAGCATAAAAAGACTTGATAACTGTGGCATCACAAGCAAATGTTTTGTAAACCTTGCGAAGCAGACCAATTTTGGGGGAAATGGAAGAGGAGAAAGAACGAATATGCTTTTCAAAAGTAAGTTTGGGATCAAGAGTAACTCTTAACAAACACAGAGTATCCACATTCTCAATTTGCTCGCAAGAAACTTGTAGATAAGGATGGGGAGGATCCAAGGTACGAGATCTGCTGATGATAATGGAGTGTGTTTTACTAGCATTAAGTTTCATGCCCCAAAGTTCACACCATGATGTAATTTTGGCTAACTCCCTATTCAGAGCAGTAGCAATTACGTGTCGATCTATTGGTGATGGAATTGACGCATATAAAGTTGTATCATCAGCATAGGAGATTAGTGTATTTTCAAGCTCGGAACACAGATCAGCAGTAAAAATAATAAAAAGCAAAGGCCCAAGGAAACTGCCTTGTGGAACACCACAAACAACAGTAACAGAAGGGGAATGACACCCATCAATGACCACAGACTGAGATCTTTTCGTCAAAAAATCTTCAAAGATACTTAAAAAATTGCCACCAATACCAATGAGCTGTAACTTATACAGAAGTGCTTTATGGTTGACTAAATCAAAAGCAGAACTAAAGTCAATAGCCACGACACGAGACTCATGTCCCTGGTCCAATGAAGATTGCAAGTCATGGGTGAGTGTCAGAAGCGCATCACATGTACCCAGTCCCTTACGAAAACCAAACTGTGAGTTTGGTATCAAATTATGACTATTACAATAAGAGGAAAGGCGTCTGGACAAAAGCCTCTCATAGAGCTTGGATAGGATAGGTGTAATGGAGATAGGGCGATAGTCATTAGGAGATGATGAGGCAGTATTTCCCTTTGGAATAAGAGTGATAATAGCCTTACGCCAGCAAAGAGGAAAACTACCTGATTTCAAAAGCAACCTAAACACCACAGCCAATTTAGGTGCCAAGACCACTGCAACCTTTTTAAAAAAGAGAGGGAAAAACCCATCTGGGTCTGTGCCACCATAGGTATCAAGATCCAGCAAGTACCTTTTCAGTTCAGCTGATTTGAATGCCATTGAATTGAGGTTGGGTCTAGGGAAACATGTCAATGGCAAAGACAATTCCTGATTACTCTGCTTATTAATACAAATATTAGATAGAATATTGGCCTTCGATAATGGATCAACAGAGATGGAGCCATCAGAATGACAAAGAGGAGGCATGGAGGAATCTATTCCAAATAAAGAGGATTTCAAAGAGGACCACCATTTATGAGGCTGTGTAGCTCCTGCCAGAACATCCTGAAGATGGGAGTTATAATCCCTCTCAGCACCATCATAAACTCTCTGCGCAGCTGCCCTTTTAAAAACATAATTTTCCCAATGCAAGGGGGTTTGATTACACCTCCATAGACGATATGCAGCCTAATAAACTATAACCGATAATAATAACCGATAGTTAACTAATAAACCTTATTTGTGTTGGGGACACAGGGCTCCATCACGCCTTGTGACGATATTACCTAATATGTGCCCTTATTTACTCATTTATTTAAACAACTAGGTGACTAGATGCCCATGGAGAATGACAGCAATTTTAACTTTGTTGAAACCTGTTTCACTCAATGAGTTGCTAGACATCATACAGTAGAGTACTCAGACAGCTTGTGGCCAACGACCCGGCGGGAGTCTTAACGTAAGCTCGTGAGAATAAAAAAAACAAAAAACAGTCCGCAGGACGACTACCCGTCGCATCCCTCACATTGTGAGTGTGCCCTACATTGGTTATACTGTCCTTTGGCCGGCTGTGAAGCCGAAGAAATCCCGACCGTAGAAGGGCCCGGGGAAGTAAACAAAACACCCTCCTATGTTGTCGACCTGGCCTCCCTTCTTGCGGTTGGTGTGACGTGTCACGGGTGCCGGAGAATATCCGACACCTGTCATTGTTAAGGTAGGTTACCGCCGGAGCAAAGGCGTAACAACCAGTCTACTGTGCCGGGACGCGGCCCGGAAACGTAGCACTGACCCCTGGCGCGGCCTGGGTGTTCATGTAAGGGCAATGGAGACCTCGGAACCCTGGACCAGAGCGTGGTCTAGGGGGAGAGATCTACAAAGAGGGGTTTTCTTGGAGCGAGGTAGTCTTCTTGAAGCTGGGAGGAAAACCCAAAAAACCAACAAGCGGGTATTACAGTGTGATAACCGGTAGTCCCGCAAGTCGTTGGCCATTATCGTGTCCGTAGCTTAAGACAACCTAGTGTGAGGCCACCCTCAGCATCATATTTACATCTCTCTGAGTCTGTGAATCCACCATAGATGCTGTTAGGATAGGGGAAAAAATTACCCTATAATAAATATTCTCGGGCAGCCCCTGCACCATATGGAGTCTGAGAAGCTGTCTGGCTCGGACTGCCTCAAACAAGGCTGTTCGGATATCCCTAAGTGAACCCGCCGGGTTCGGCAGGAGGTACTGTTGAAAAGCTCTAACAGTTTCTTCCCGACGTCCCGGCGTATTGGGCATTGGTTTAGCAATAGCCTGAGCTGTGTCTCTAGGGAGCAGAAAACCAATAAACTTCCGGTGGGCGTTATCCCTTACTAGGAAGTCCCGTTGGAGTTCAATAGAGTCTGGAGTTAAGAAAGGAGCTGGGAAGTGTCTAGCTTCTAATTGAGGGGCAATGAGGAACTCAAATATAGCTCGTGGGACTCCGCCTGGCTGTGGCCTCAGCAAGTCAAACTCCATATGGCGCGGGGGTGGAATTGGTAGGGAAACATTGGTCGTTATATCAATAGCAAACTGTTGGACTTCCTGATCCCCGAGCACCCATGGTCCATGTCCCACCTCTCCCAGATTTAATTCCCTTTGCTCAAGTTGTGAGCGAGTAACTGTTAGCCGTGGTTCAATCAACCTCGGAAAATTATCGTTATTGTTGGCTTGAGGGCTAGTGGCATCACTAGAAAGATCGTTATCGTCGGTCCAAGAGCCAGCAGAGCAACTAGGAACATCTGGGGGAGGAGGGGCAAGTCGTCTTGGCTCATACACAAAATACTGATAACTAGTAGAGTTAGGTATTGCTATAATAGGGACGCCTATGACCTTTCCCTGGGCGTCTTTGGCCCGGAAAGTGTTATGTCTATTTACCTCAATGGTCCAATCTGGTGGTACTGGTATCTCACCATCAGTGGATCTGTGCCTTTCCCCTGCTGAAGACGAGGTAACCGGGAGCTACAGCTGACCCTGATCTCCCGTTTGTGACTGAGCTGGGGGGAGTGGAGCAATGGGGACAGAACCAAAAAGTATGACGGGATCCGGCGGAAGCTTCAAGGGTCACGCCACCGAATGACTCGTTATAGTAATTTTGGAAGTACAGGTTTTAGGTTGTGTGCTCGAAACTGTCTGAGTTGCCATCACGCTACCTGCCAGATTGCTAGGTTGTGACAAAGGAATGGCACTGTTGACACCTGGTTGGGTACCCTTGACCTCTATCGGCGTAATTCCGGACCCGGCCTGTAAGTCTGCCGCGCGATTACTATCGCCGGCGATTCTTAAGTTAGACAATGCCGCAGCTGTTGGCATATCAGGGTCCGGTATCACATTAATTGTTGTCGGTGACAGGGGACGGAGAGGTCCGTGGACTGGTAAAACTTTAGAGGTTTGTGACTGGGGATTGGGGGGAACCGAATGCAAAATTACAACCTCATCGTCCGGCGAGGTGACAGGCACAGATCCCTGTGGTAGGGTGACCGTTACTTCAGTACACTCCCCAGGGCGCATGGATATAGCACATTGTTGGAGGACTCTGTGCAATAACTCATCTAACTGTTGCGCCGTAACACATTGGGGTCTTTGTAGCTTAAGGGACCTAGAATTTACTTTCCTAGCCCCTGTTGGTCCCTTTACATCTACCCTTGGACTTGGTTCTGTGAGTTCCTTACCTGCATCCTGTCGAGTGAGTGGGGGGAGAACTACTTCTGGTGTCCCTACCATGTGCGTCCCTGACGCTTGAGTATCACAACGAGAGGAATTGAGAACCTTGTCCCGTGGAGCTGTGCTAACCCAGATTTCACCCTAGTATGGATTGCAGGGGCAGACTCTGACTGGCATGTAGGAGCTATGTTGCTCGTGTTACTTGTTTTCGGCCTAGTGGACAAACCTGTGTCGTCTATCGTCGGCGTGACTCCACTCGCCGCTGTATCATTACCTTGGGCCATATCAGGTGCCGGAGCCATATGGAGCCCAATCTTACCTGGATGAGGGGGCTATCCTGGATGTCTGATGCCTTGTCGGTGTGCTGCGGACTGGACAACTTGCGCACCTTAGCCGGTAGATGTTCCACACTGGACGCCTTCTGACGGAGTCGTTGAGGTGAGTCCAGTTGTGTAGAATTTACCATCTCCGGCGATTCAAAGCGAGCTTTTTTAGTGTGGGGAGGGGAGTGACAGACAGAGGAACTCAGATGAATGGGGAGAAGCAAGGTTTGAGTTGGGCAGAGATGGGACCGGAGCCTGACAGACTAAGGGATCATCAAAGGAGTACAGGTTTATAATCCTCAGTAACTCAGGTGTGTCACAGAACAATTCAGTATTCGCCACCCTTGCCGCGTAAGATTCAAATTTTGTCTTAATCTCAATTAACGTTAATAAGCAAGACATGTCTTGGTTGTCAAGCCATTCATCAAAAAGGTCCGAGCATACCGGACATTTACTAGCCGTCCATGAAAAGGTCGTCTTGTCCAAACATCTGACACAGCGGATACACAACCTGTGCGCCGCTACTGGGACAGACAGACAATTTGGTGTAGAGCAAATCCAAAAGTTTAGCATGGTTACTGCCTCCCCTCCCTGCCGGGGACAGTACCTCCTCAGCAGAGCTGCTCCGGATATGAAGAGTCTGGAAATAGAAATTTCCAGGAATCAATGCTCATAAGGATAACCTGAGAGGTGACAATAGCATCCTACTCACTGCCCGGCGAAGAGAAAACTAGTGAGCCACAGCCCACCCATCTTCTCACCGCCGGGAAGTTGTCATGGACAACCCCCTGCACTTTTCAATCGGGGGGAAGTCACGCGTGACTGCTTACCTATGACGTGAGTCACTGGCCCTAAGTGGACACCTAGCGTGCGTCGTCCTGCAGCTGCATGCTAGTTAGGCACTGCTAAATCCTATACCCAAATGTGCCGCCGGGCGTAGTGGGAGGGGAAAAAAACAAGCACGCCAATTCTTCCCAACTGTGCCGCCGGGCCGGCGGGGTAAACTGGTTTGTCACAGGGCGAGTCGAACAAGGGTGACGGTTGCAAGCCGTCTTCCCTCCGCCAGGCCGTGCACGAGCGCCGGTAGGAAGGGTAGTGGTACACTACTAGACAAACAGAGGGGAACAAGGCAGCCCAAGCATGCCAGCGCGGCGGTAGCCGGACCGAGTACGAAGACTAGGGGCTGGCGGGCCAAGGAACAAGGTAAAAACAGTCCATAGCACAAGACCACTACACCTGAACCAAACTAAAAAAATCAAAAAAGCAGAATGACTCCGTGAACTCGAGGCCCGAGATGAAATCTCGAGCCTGAGAACACAGGGTAAAAGGTGGAAGGGCATAATAAAATATCATATAATAACAATGCACTCCTAAACCCTAAGAAGAAACAAACCCCAACGTGGCTGACCACTTGGTAACAGTAATCCATACCTTTGGGAAGAAAGACTAAACCTTGAAGATGAAGCGGCCACCGCACGAGGAGAAGAGGCCAACGAAAGGGGCCCGGGAGCAGGCTCGAACGCCAGAAGACCCCACACCACGTGTGACAATCCTTATACTGGAGCGTCTGCTCAGACTGAAGAAACATATGGCCCCTAGGCCCAACACGCTGGACTGAAGACCTACTGCAATGAAAACTAGCCTGGTAACTAGAAATAATCAACAGCTAAGGCACGCGTAAACACAAGAACAAACTCACACGTGGCGACTGGCTTGGAGAACACGCAAGCGCCTGAAGTACCCTAATTTAACACTCCCTGCGGGCACCCAATGGATAGCCTGTGCTAGCTAATCCTAGACCCTGTTCAATACAACTCTGATATATACAAATGAGTAAGGACTCCCGAGAAACTGAGTGAACGACAAATGAAGCAGCTCAGGTGAGACACGTCCGACTTGGGTGCGCGGAGGGAGAAGAAGGAGGAGATATGGGCGCTTGGCGAGGAGCGGCTGGGTTGCCACAACGCACGAAATCCACCGAAAAGGGGAAAGTGTGTTATAACATTGTTAAGTTCTCCTATTTTTTACGAAGTTTTTTCGTGGTGGGTACCCGATCTATAGACGACTCCAAAAGAGAAGTTGCGTTACATTTATGAGGAATACTCTGTTCATCCCCGCGGCGGTATATTCAAAACGGCTGACGCGGGTGTTGAATGGAGACTATTATATTAATAGGCAGATCGTTAATGATGGAGGGGCCACTATTAAATATAAGTGCTTTGCTGCATGGGAGTGATAGGGCTTACAGATGATTTTACAGCCATTCTCTCGTGTGTAATTTGAATAATCGAATGGGAAGTATTTGTTTGCATCCAATTTATCAATTCCTTTAATCTTCAATACTTGAATTATATCCCCTCATAGCCTGCGCTTAGTCAAGCTGAAAAGTTTAATCTTCTAGACGTTCTTCATGTGGTTTATTTCTTAGTCTGGGAATAATTTGTGTTATTCTTCGCTGTACTCTCTCAAGTTTTTCTATATCCTTTTGATAGTAAGGAGACCAAAATTCAATGCAGTATTTTAGATGAGGGCGAACCAATGAATTATATAAGTTGAGAGTAACGTCTTCAGATTTGTATTCAAAAGATCTACCAATGAATCCAATAATCATATTTGCTTTCTTTACTACTTCCGTATATTGTTGGCCCGGTTTTAAGTATTTGTATTTGTTACTCGTAAATAAGTTTCTTTGTCGACACTTCTGAGTTGCATACCACCCACTGAATAATTCACCTTATTGTTCCTATAACCTACGTGCAGTACTTTACATTTATCGCTATTGATGCTCATTTGCCAGGTCTCAGCCCAGTTAGATATTTTATCAAAATAATTTTGGATGTACTGTATTTGAGTTGGAGAGACAAACGTGCTTGCTATATGTGCGTCATATGCAAATTTTGAAATACTACATGAGAGACAGTCATCAATGTCAATTATATAAATCAAGAAGAAGACAGGTCCAAGTACTGACCCCTGGGGAACATCACTTTTGACTTTAGTCCAGTTTGATGCTTTACCGTTTATTACTACTCGTTGCATTCGTCCAGTAAAGCCAGTTTTCGATCCATTGGAGCACGCTTCCTTGTATGCCATGAACCTTTAGTTTTATCAGGAGATGCTTATGGGCAACTTTGTCAAAGGTTTTCTGAAAGTCAAGATAAACTATGTCAACTGCTTAATTTCGTCGTACTTGTTGAAAATATCATAAAAAATGTATAGGAGGTTTGTTAAGCAAAACGCTTTTTTCAGAAACTGTGCTGTGAATCTTTTATAATGATATCTTTTTCTAGATGATTTATTAGTTTGTCTCTAATAATTATTTCAAGTAATTTACATATAATAGAAGTCAAGCTGATTGGACGATAGTAATTATGTAGGGATTTGTTTCCTTTTTTAAAGATGGGTGTTACATTAGCTAGTTTTCATTCGTCTGGCACGATGCCATTCTTTATCGTTTTGTTAAAAAGGAGAGTTAACGGTTTAGAAATCTTGTCCTTTAATTCTTTGAGAACTCGTGGTGAAATTTTATCTGGGCCAGGAGTTTTATTTGCTTTAAGTTTGTTTATGCTGTTTATTTCATCTATCTCTCTAATCTCAATGTTTTTTAGAATGTCTGGATTTTCTAAATGAAGTGGAGTGTCAGGAGGAATTGTGTTCAGATCCTCTTTCGTGAAGACTGATGCAAAAAAGTCCTTTAGGGTGCTACTAATTTGAACTTAATCATTGACATGAACACTGTTTGCGTTAACTAGTGGTCCAATTGATGGAGTATTTACCTTTTTGCTTCTGATAAATCCATAGAATTCTTTGGGGTTTACATTGCTTAAGTTTGCAATAAGTGATTCTAGATTTTTCTTACTCTGCTGGATGAGTTTTATTGGCTTTTCGTTGGAGATTAACCCTCAACCAATGCTGACCGTCACATGAGGGAGAGAGAATATTGGCCACCCCTGCGACACCTTTCATATGACGGGTGCTATTTTGAGGACTTTACGAGCTATGAGAGAGAAACCGCACGTTGGGAGGAGGGTAGCTGGCCTCGGACCGCTCGCCACCACCTTGTGGCTGTCACTGACAGTACTATTTCTCATCCTCACCTACCTACTTAGCTCAATAAGGAAAAAAACGGGAAAAATGCCTCATTGTAGGGTATTTTCACCTCCGGTTACACGATCATTGCAAGAGAACTCGTGGGCATACAAGGATGATTCAGGTGTCATTGGAAATCTCTATTATCGCCCTTTCATGCATATATAATTGTATTACACCCTGGCTCTTGCTTATGCATGAAAAAGAGCATGGAATGAAGCTCGTTTTTGGTATATATACCCGCCCAGCACTACGGCCATTTTTTTTTTTTTTTTTTTTTTTTTCTATGTGAATGAGGGAGACAAAAGGCATAACTGCCTGCAGCAAGTGCCTCCTCCAGATTTCAAAGAGTGACAGGGCCGAAATCAAGGGACGTTCGAGCCAAAATGCCTGGACACGCAGAGTTTGAAGCAATAAGAGGGAAAGACTGATTCTGGGAGAGAGTTCCAGAGCTCAGCAGTTGAATAGAAGAAAGTCTGAGAACATTGTTTCACTCTTGGGTTGGAGAGTTGCACAGAGTAGGGGTGGGATTGTGTTGCAAGGCGAGTACTACGTACCCTACGTAGAGGAGGTGGTGTACACAGGGAAAGCTCCGAGTAACACTGATTATTGTAGTAGTGATTGAATAGTGAGAGAGATGCAACATTGCGGCAAAGAGAGAGAGATTGCAGAGAGTTGGTGAGTGGACGGGAGTATCTAGGAGTGCGGTGTGAGAGGATCCTCTCCACACATGTGAACAATACTCAATACAAGGACGCACTGTACCCCTGTACAGAGCAAGAAGCTGTGCAGGGGTAAAGAACTCCTTGAGGCGGTTGTAAACAAGCATGCCTGCTTTTTGTGAGTTAAGATAGTTTAACCTTTCAGCTTTGTTATTGGTTCTAGTGAGTGGGTCATGAGCGTTTTTCTTTGCCGACAAAAAATCTTTAACTCCTTTCAGTGCGGGCTGTTATATATAAAATACGGTCATCACTGCGGCACTTGTCGTCTGACAATTGCCAAATTCCTGCCATGAACAAGGGCTGGGAGGCAGGCAGGCGAGTCTAAGCAGCGCGGGACTGTCCCATCTACCGCCCACCGTGTTAGGGCCATCTCTAGTGGCATGGGAGACATCTCCAACTCCCTTACAGACTCGGGAATAGCGGAAACCGCTCAAACTCGCTATTTTTTACCGATTTAGTGTCACGTGTGCAATATCGTTACACGGCAATCAGTGGTCTTACAGACATGAATCAGGTGTCATTGGAAAGGCCTATTCCTCTGCTTTCAAGGATATATCATTAAAATACGTTCTAGCTCTTGTTAATACATGAAAATGTGCAGGGAATGAAGGTTACTTTTAGTCCAAAACCCATGTATGGTACAGTGCAGACCAAGCAATTGTCATATGACAAGTGCTGCAACAAAAGTGTTTATTTCCTTGCTCCACCATTTTGATTTATCATTACGGATTAAACGCCGTTTGTTTGTAGGTATGCAGCTTACTAAACCATTATTATATAGATCTGTGAATGATTCCCATATCACATTTGTAACTCTATTATGGTTTATGAAGCTCCAAATCTGATTTGTCAAGAATATCTCTGAGTTTGTGAGAATATGCACGCTTGAAGTTAGGTACATTCTCGTGGCTAACGTTAGTTTTATTGCTAGTAAATTTAATGTTGAAAGTAATCATTCAATGGTCACTTGTACTGAATTCTTCTCCTACTATTACTTGGTTTACCAAGTCATCCTTTGTAGCGAAAATTAAATCGAGGACAGTATTGCCTCGTGTTGGAGATTCAATAAATTGGTATAGTGAACTTTCTAACAAATTACTGTACAAATCTAAACCAGTGTGAGATGTCAGTGGTTCACCCCAATTTGATACTGGTAAGTTAAAGTCTCCTAAAAGCAATATATCTTGGTTAAATCTAATATCTGAAATTTGATCAAAGATCTTTGTGTCCACATTATATGGTTGAGCAGGTAGTCGATATATTAATCCAAGGGTTATCTTTTCCTTTAACTTGTTTTTCAATTGGATATATATTATGTCAATATTTTCTATTGATTGTTTGTAAACCGGGATAGGATTAAGTTCTTCTGTTATATATAGCAGAACACCTCCTCCGTGTTTATTTGTTCGGCTGGAATAAAAAGTTATATAGCCTGGAATGACATACTCAGAAAATTGGTCTCTTCTCTCAGTGTTCAACCAAGACTCGGAAATTCCAATTATGTCAACATTTTAAGTGAAAACTATTTCTTCTAGGTCCGGGAATGAATTACATATACTACGAACATTTGCAAAATATACTTTGATGTATTTAATGTATGTAAGTAGAGTGTTTTAAATATCTAGGAGGAACGATAAGCAGGAGTGGAGGTATGGAAATGCAGGTAAAACAGAGAGTGTGTGAAGGAAAGAAGGTTTTCGGAGCAATGGGAAGTATGTGGAAGACGAGAAATCTCAGAATGAAAGTAAAAAGTGCAATGTAACAAGGAATTGTGCCAAAAGTGATGTATGGGGCTGAGACGTGGACTCTGAAAAAAAAGGAGAAAAGAAAGCTGGATGTGATGTAGATGAGCTGCTTGAGGAGTATGTGTGGAATTACTCATAAAGACGGATTGAGGAATGAAGAGATACGTAGGAGAGTGGGGCAGCAGGAACATTTGTCAGCTAGAGTGGATAGAAGGGTGCTGAGCTGGTATGGTCATGTTGAACAAATGGGAGATGAAAGGCTTATAAAGAGAATATGTGAGTCAGACTACAGATAGAATAGCAGGAAGACGTCCATTGAGATGGAGAGACTGTGTAAGAAAAGCTTTGTATGATAGAGGAATGACTGTAGATCAGGCAAAGGAAGTGGTAATAAACAGGAATGAATGGAGAATGCTTGTGAATAGTTGAGTGAACACGTGGTCATATGGGGCAAGGGGTCGGGCGCAAGTTGGACTAGATAATAGTCCATCAGGCACCTGGCCCGGGGAGACGATTAATATGAAGGGTGCTCCTGGAAGTGTGGTGGGCGGGCTTGTGGCTTCGGCTCATCTGCATGTCTGCCTGCCGAAATCGGAACCTTTCCGGGTGGTCGGGGGCCAGGGGAGTGCTGGAGCGACCTTGGTGACCCTGGTCTCTGGGTCTTCTCCTGGGTGACCTAGATGTGTGTGAATTTGTGTTTTGTCTGTGTTTCTTCGTTGTTTTATGTTGTTTTTGTATTTTCCCTGTACTTGCTCTGTCTTGAGTCGGCCATCCCCAAGAAAAAAGGAAAACAAAAATAAGAAAATAGAATAAAATAGAAAATAAAAATAAAAATAGGAAAAATGGGAATTGGGCCTGAGCATATACTGTAGATAGATAGATAGATTTTGAATTTGCATTGCGAAAAGAGGTGATGCACTGATTCTGTTATGTATCATATTAACTTTCCTGACTGCTCCCGTGCAACTATTTTTTTTTAATGGAAAATGTGAACTGCAACAACTGAGTAGATTAAGGGGCCATAAACCGCGCTGACCACAACACTCCCCCCCCCCCCCTTTTTCCCGTCACCACCACTTCTCCTCCCCTCGCTTAATATAGTACGATACCTGACAGTGTAAAGGCAAAAATATGTGTATTTAGGTATTGTTCTTATATAATTCCGTGTGGGGGGGGGGGGATTTATATTGAAAACAAAATGTCAGTGGTAGTTTGGGATGCAATGCTTCACTAGAGGTTTGACCCATTAAGTCAGTGTATGGGCCATGTGCAACTTGGGCCCGCCTTGCTGACAGTATGGTCGATTAAGGCATTGCAGTTTCTTGAGAAAGAATACAGGGCGATAATCGTTCACGAGAGGGCGTGGCAGCAGCTTAAAAATAAATGTGTGTTTGTGGAAGAGAGTAGTAGCTATATAGAGAGAGGAAAATACAGTGACCACAAGTATTCAACCCTCCCCCTCCCCTCCCTTCCCACCCCCACATCCTTACCCACACATTCCCTTCCTTCCCCTCTCCCCCTCCCCTCCCCTTCCCTCTTCCTTCCACTTTCCTCTCTCCCCCCCCCCACCTCCCCTCCTGTAAACCTCCCCTCCTATAAACCTCCCATATAAACCTCACCTCCTATATAGTCCCTCATGCTACTATTACATGAGTTACATGATGTGATATTTTGTACATATTGTTGTCCTGAAAATAACTAAATCATAAGACATAATTGGCTGGTTTCCATTTAAAGTTAGGCATATTTAGAATGTAAAGCGGCTCAAATTGCCAAGGTTTCTCTAGTTTTGTATAGAGTCATTTAGCTTTGAGGAAACAGGCCGATTATATTAGGTAGGGTTCTATATGATTTATGGCCGAGTCAGGAAATCAGACTTGAAGTGGTATTACCAAAAAGATATAAACAAGCTAGAACGAGTTCAACGTAGAGTTACCAAAATGATACCTAGCCTAAAGAACAAACCATACGAAGAGCGTCTTAGAGAATTAAATCTATTTCCTTTAACCCAGCGCAGATTAAGAGGCGACTTAATTCAAGTGTTCAAAATCATCAAAGGCATCGACAATATGAACTGTAGTAAGTACTTCACTATCGACCAATCTAATTACACGCGGGGAAACGGTTGCAAAATTATTGGTAAATCTTTTAACTCGCACGAATCTAAGAATTTCTTCTTCAATCGAGTTGTCAACTTGTGGAATGGGCTTCCCCGAGACGTTATAGACTGCAGCACCGTTGATTCATTTAAATTCCGCCTAGACAAATATCTCGCATCAAACCCGCGACTGGACTGACTGCGTTTGTAAATGAATAACTTTATCCTCCCCTCAGTTACTAACCCATATGTCCCCTACTAACTTCCTAGTCCTGCCACGTTAGTGGCAGGGCAGTAGTTCCCTTTCCAATGTTCCCTTACCCCCTCTAAACCACTGTTTGGACACTTGATCCTCAGTGTTTTGGAGGACAAGCAGCCTAGAAGGGTCACTAGATCTGTTGTTGCTTGATTTCCTTTGTACTCCTTTGTACTCCTTTGTATATTTCATGTGAGAGTTATCTCTAACGAACTAGTAACTAAGTATACAATTTAAAATAAGGTATAATTTGCTGATATATTATGTGCATACTGATAACCAGGACCTTTTTCTCAAACTAATGGTAAATTTCTAACAACATCCTTCTTTAATCCTTAGCACTATTTTGACATTTGTCTTTTTAATAAGTTTACTCCCTTAATTAGTGTATTTCCTTTCTCACTACAATAATCGTTTTGTATTATATTGTAAATTTATTTTGTGTTTAATGTTTTCTCTTTTCTTTTCGCGTTTATTCTTTGTGCTTATTTTTAAACACTACTTTTATTTTATTTTATTTTTATTTTTTATTTTGCAGTCACTGTCTTGTAATATAGCCTGATCTTCTGTAACTTTGCATTATACTATGTGAGTTAAATAACTTCTCTTACTCTTTCTATTTCTAACGCTACTCATAGGATGTTTACATTTTCACCTTTATCGGGCAGAGGCTCGTCCCTTAGGAAGTAATGATAGATAGACTCAGTATTAGGGAATAGGTAGATAATTAAGATAATAAGACAAGATGCCAGTAACTCGGTACCAGTCGAGGAATAATCCTGATGACAGAAAGACAAAACGCAGTGAGATGCAGTACAAATGAACCGTGAAACATACAATGTAGTTAATGGGGATGTACAAGCAAACCCTGTTAGAGAAAATGCAGAAAATAACAATCAACAACTGCAGCCTGCAGAAGAAAATGCAGGAATCAATCATTCGCAAGACAACAGAGGTGTGGAAGAAAATAATGAAAATGGTGTAAACAAAGATAATGAAAGAGAAATTATCGAAAATCGTGAACAGAACGAACGAAACTCGTAACGTAAACATGAATGGTGGAGAGTGGATGGGACATTCTGGTGACGGACTCACAACATTAGTGAATGAAATGTATACAGAAGTGATACAATGGCAACATAATAAGTTTGAACTACCGATTTGTGAAGCCGCAAAAGACATGCTGGGGCAACTCAGACGTATGATCCTATGTTATGTTCAGGATGCCCCTTTGGCGCACGTGGCGATCAAGAGAACATTAAAGCGCTGAAACAGAGAATGGAGTGGTGGAAAAATGGGGAGTTAGACAAAATTCTTAGCCAAGTACGAGCAATCCAGCAAAGACTGAAAACAAAACAACGAAGAAAGAGGAAGCCAGATGATATGGGACGATCAGTGGGAAATAGTATGAGGATTGGTAAAGTGGCACAGGCAGTCAGAATGGTCACTGGGGTAGCCTGAAGTGGGGTGCACGAAGTGAATCGACACATGTTGGACCAGCTGAAGGAGAAACACCCAGAAGCAAAACCAGCAAGTTATGAGGCCAAACTAGACTGGAATATGTTCCTCCAGACCCGGTGATATATGAGAATATAACTGGAGACCTCGTATGGAGAAAGGCGCTGAACACACTGGGAGGAGCAAGTCCATCAGGTGTAGATGCTAAGACTTGGAGGATCTTCCTAAGTCAAAACAAGTTTGGTTCAGCTGCAGGTGACCTTTGTGAAGCAATAGCAATGCTTACAAAGAAACTTGCATCATTACCATGCATGAACATAGAAGCTCTGACAGCATGTCGCCTGATACCTTTAAATAAGAATCCAGGAGTTAGACCAGTAGGCATTGGGGAAGTTCTTAGAAGGATCATAGGAAAAGCAATCATGTCCGTATTTGGAAAAGATGCACAAAGAGCAGTGGGCAACTTACAAGTATGTGCAGGACAGCAAGCCGGAGGAGAAGCAGCAATACATGCAATGGGAAAGGTGTATGATTAGGAAGATTGTGAAGCGGTACTGCTAGTGGATGCAACAAATACCTTTAACACCATTAATAGGGAGGCAGCTATTCACAACATCAAGATCAAATGCCCGAGCATCGCAAAGTACATAGAAAACACTTATAAGGAGCCAGCTAACCTGTATATAGTTGGAAGCACAAAGAAGGAAGAAATAAAAAATGCTCAAATCAAATGAAGGAATAACATAAGAACATAAGAACATAAGAAAATGGGAGTCTGCAGAAAGCCGATTGGCCTAAGCAAGGCAGATCCCTGTCCCACACAGCCCCAATTACAAAGCCCAATTATAGGCTGAACACACTAATACCCTGAGGATCATCTTACAAAAACGGTTAGAGACTAACGCAGGATTACGGGGTCTGCAGAGCGCTGATTGGCCCAACCCTGCTGATCCCCCTTCACACCCAACCCTTCTCGTCCATAATTATGCTTATCCAATTTTATCTTAAAGCTCCCTATCGTTTTTTAATCCCACTATAACACTTGGTAGTCCATTCCACCCATCTACAACTCTGTTACCAAACCAATATTTGCCTATATCTTTTCTGAAACGAAATTTATCTAATTTGAAACCATTGGTACGAGTTCTTTCGCTATCACTGAGCTTTAGTACATTTGTCATGTCCCCTTTGTAAATCCCACTAACCCACTTGAACACCTATATCATATCCCCTCTAACTCTGCGTCTCTCTAACGAATGTAAGCCTAATTTCTTCAACCTTTCTTTATACGGAAGATTTCTAATATTATGGATCATTTTTGTCATTCTACGTTGTACTCTCTCCAATGAATCTATGTCCATTCTGTAATAAGGACACCAACATTGAACAGCATAATCCATATGGGGTCTCACTAATGACAAGTAAAGTTTTAAGATAACATCAGCAGTTCTGTTACTCACACTCCTAGAGATGAACCCGAGAATCCTGTTTGCTTTGTTTCGAACGCTTATACACTGTTGTCTAGGCTTCAAATCATTGCTAACAAACACACCTACATCTTTCTCACAATTTGAGTTTTCTAATTCTATATTAGCTAGTTTATATTTAACATTTGTATGCATCTTCCCTATCTTTAATACCTTGCATTTGTCAATGTTAAACTTCATCTGCCAATTTACTGACCATTCGTGTAAGGTATCTAGATCCCTTTGGAGGCACTCTATATCTCTATCTGAATCAATTGTTCTCCCCATTTTGGTATCGTCTGCAAATTTACTTATCCTACTAGATATACCTAAATCAAGGTCATTTATGTATATAACAAAGAGCAAGGAGATCCGATCAGTGGTGTAAGCACTGGCATTATCTATTCTGCAGCAGAAAATAAAACATGAGGCAACCCGAGTAAAACAAGTGGCGTATGCAGATGACCTCACAGGTGCAGGAAGAATAAGGGATCTCAAAGAATGGTGGCGGAGAGTACAATCGGTTGGCGCAGTCATTGGGTACCATCCTAATGCTAGTAAATCTGTACTAATAGTGAAAGAAGACAAGTATGAAGAAGCGGTGTGGACTTTTGATAGGACAGGAGTGAAGATTACAAAGGAGGGTCAACGCCATTTGGGAGCAGTAATAGGCACAGAGGAATGCAAGAGAGTCTATGTGCGAAAAAAGGTAGCGAAGTGGGTAAAGGAAGTGAAAACCCAGGCATACATTGCAAAATCTGAACCACATGCTGCATATACTGCCTTCACATATGGTGTTAAGCACAGATGGACCTTTCTTATGAGAACAGTGCCTGACATTGGACAGATGCTCCGCATCTCAAACCGCTGGAAGAAGCAATCAGAGGAGCATTCATACCTGCTTTAACAGAGATGGAAGGCGTCACGCAAGAGCTAAGAGATCTATTAGCTCTTCCGCCAAGTTTCGGAGGTATGGGGATCATAAACCCAGTGGAGGAGGCACCTCATGAGTACCAAAATTCCCTTAAACTTACTACGTCTCTGACAGAAAAAATACGGGAGCAAAATGAAAATGATGAGGTGGACGAAGAGGAACAACGAAATGCAAGACAGGAAATTACAAAGAGCAGAGAAGAGAGACCGAAACATAGCCTAGAACAAATTAAGACCGAATGTAGTTAAGAACTGAAAATAAGAGTTGAGATGGCACAAGACACGGGGGCTTCAAATTGGCTCACTTCATTACCAATAAAGGAAAAAGGCTTCAGCTTAAATAAACAAGAATTCAATGATGCCGTAGCATTGAGATATGGGTGGCCAGTTTCGAACCTGCCGCTGAAATATGCATGTGGTGAAATAAACAACTCAGACCCCTGTATGACTTGTAAGAAAGGAGGATTCATCTGTATCCGGCATGATTAAGTACGAGACATCACTGCACAAATGCTGGACGAGGTGTGCCATGATGTCAGAATCGAACCGGAACTTCTGCCTATGGACGGACAGCGCTTGGCCCACAATGCTGCAAATACTTCAAATGAAGCAAGAGTGGAGGTAAGTGCTCAAGGTTTTTGGACGAGGGGACAAAGGGCTTTTTTCGACATCTGAATCTTCAACTCAAGAGCACAAACATATCGTGAGCGAGGACTCAAGGCGGCATACTTGAGAAACGAAAGTGAGAAAAAACGCGCTTATGAAGAAAGAATTTTTAACAGGGATCAAGGAAGCTTTACTCCTCTGGTCTTCTCATCGTCAGGAGGAATGGGACCTTCTGCAAGTGTCTTCTATGCCAGATTAGCTGAACAAATATCAGAGAAAAAGCGCCAGCATAGAAGCCAAGTCATAACTTGGATGAGATGCCGGCTCTCTTTCTCTCTTCTCAGGTCTGCACTCCTATGTCTCAGGGGTACAAGGTCCTCCCTGCTACAGAGGACAAGAGTGACAGACTTGGACTTTGAAATGGTCGTGGTGGAGGGCCGAATTGGGGAACAACTAGGTTGATTGTAGGGAGGTACTGGTACAATAAGATAAACAATAATGTAACTAGAATAAGATAGATTGTACACCACTTTGTAACTGTTACCTTAATAAAATAAATAAATAAATAAATAAATAAATAGAAGGAAACATGCTTACATTACTGAAATGTTTGTGGACATGCAGTAATGCAAGTAATGGTCACTCTTCTGTAAATCTAAAATGGCAAAAAAAAGAAAAAAAAAAATGTAGAGGGTCTTATCATTTGCTATATTTGAGATCTCATCGATAGCAGCAGTTATATCATCGAGGCCCGCACCTGGGATACAGAAACGCTTCCTGCTCCTTGGTGCCCTGCCACAAAACTCGGTCAGCTGGACTCGGACCATAGAATCTCCTACGAGTCAGATTTCATTATGATAATTTTCATTGTCTGCATGAATTTTGAAGGAATTGAATGTTGTGATTGGGATGACTGATTTCTTCTTTGGGCATACGCTGTTTCGCACAACCTGAAAGTTGTCCTGGGGAGTTGAAGGATTATTTTTGTCCGGGCTGACTGCTTCCATTATCGTTCTATCAATAGTATGGCCTTCATTTAAAAAAAAAGCACTTACATTGGTGGGTAATTGAGGAGCTTCATGGCCGACATTAGCAGCCACAAACTCTGCGAGAACATTAACTCTTTGGGAAAGAGATTCAATTTGCGGGGTTGCCTTGCCAAGCTTGCTTTCAAGGTCTGTGCATTGGCTTCAAATCCTGCAAATCAGTAATTCATTACTTGCAAAGATAGTGTTGCCAAAGCGTCCAGAGCATGAGTTACGCATCCGTAGGTTAGGCATGATGCTGTAGAGAGAGTGATACCAATGTATATGTAGATAGTATTTAATAGGAGCAAGATAACATGTAACACTAAATTAATGTATAAATCTAGAGAGAGAGAGAGAATAACTGACAGCGATAATAGTGCGGTAAGATGTAGGTGGAATATCAGTACCGGTATCTGTAAATTAGTACTGGAGAGCAGAGAGAGTTTTAAGCATGGTTCACACATGGACGAGTCGGTGCCCGAGTCCAACACGAGTTATGAAATTTTGCTATTCGGCAATGACTCGTCAATACTCTGCAACACTCGTGTAGACTCGTGTTACACTCGTGTATACTCTCCGTGTATCGGGGTGTGTTCTGGGTACTCACCACGTGGCCCAAAAATGTCATACATGCATGACATTTCTTGTCCCCGTCACGAGTCCGAAGGACATACGTGTAGACTAGTGTTGACTCTTGTTGACTCTTTGTGACTCGTGTTGACTCCTGTTGAACTCTGCATAACTCTTTGGGACTCGTGTTTACTCTTGATACACTCTTGGATGAATCAGGCACCTGCATAATGGGGGCCACTCTTGGGAGCACTCATTTTGACTCTTGTTACACTCTTGTTGACTCTTTTTACACTCTTGTTGACTCTTGTTACACTCTTGTTGACTCGTGTTGACTCTTTCTTTTCGTACCCTGGAATTTGACCGTTATTTTTCAAATTTATGCCACTCGTGTTGGGTTCGTGTTACACTCGTGATGACTCTCCGTTACTCGTGCGGACTCTTAAATGAACACGTGTTGACTCGTATTGACTCATGTTACACTAGTGTTGACTCGTGATCGGTTACTACTCGTGTAGTAATCGACCTCCAGCAACGCCGATAATTATCGACGAGTGTCACTCGTGTTGGACTCGGGTACCAACTCGTCTATGTGTGAACCATGATTTAGGTGTGGACGGTAGAGAGAAAGAGGGAGAGAGAGAGAGAGAGAGATGAAGGGGGGTGGGGGGGATGAAGAGTGAGTTGTGGATAGAAGAGAGTCACGATAAAGAGGGGTAGGGGAGGAACTGGCGAGTGTGAGAATGAGTGAAAATAAAAAATAAAAAATAATGCGAGAGCAAGATCAAGCGTGAATATGAGTGTGAAACAGGTGTGAGTATTAATACACAAAAGGAGCAAGTTTGAACATGTGGTGTTTGACTGTACTTGTAAAGCAAAAAGGTCACCAGAAGTGTAAGGTTATAAGGCGAATTAAGGTGATGGGTAGATGATAAGAGGCTAAACACAGTCCGTTTCCGGTACTAATAGTCGTCGACATATTTATATTAGCTTAACCCTTCCGACCCCAGAGGGACGCACATTATGCGTCGGCTATGTATGTAACCCACAGTACCAGCGACACAATGTATGTGGCCGCCTAAATTACTCTTGTCCTATGGCACCTAGATGGTTCAGATTTGTATGGGAACTACTTTAGGATCCCACGGAACAATACTGATGGTTGGCAACCCCCCAAGTCTAGCTGCGTGTGTGTGAGCGCGCGCGTGGGAGTGATAGGCTAGTATACCACTTACCCATCACCCAATGATTAATGGTGACTTTACCCCGCCCACCAGAACCCCCAAATGACCTATTTGAGCGGTTTTATGTTGTTTTTCCTTCATTACTAACCCATCCCATGTGTTTTTTAGGATAAACAAAAAATAAAAAGTGGCTGGTCTTGGAGTATACTTTTGTTATTGTATCACTTGGGGTCCAGGGGGTTAACGGGGGGAGGGGGATTTTATGTTTAAATTTTCATTGCCAATACTGCTTATATTCATAAAACCTACACTGTCAAAATGAACTCTTAATTATTTCGTTATGTAAACAACTTACCAATTAAACTACAAATAATCCTAATTAATTAAATCAATTACATTTTAACAAAAATGGTAGAGATAAAGTGTTAAGAATTGTTATGTGTTCTAAATTGAGTAGATAAACGAAGAACACTGTTTATGTTTATTTGTAAGTTAATAGGTGAGTTGGTTAGTTATATAATTATGAGTTCAGTTCAATATATACCATGAACAGCCATTACAGTTCACGTTACAAACCTGAATGAGCATAAACTTCCGAAAACAAATACAAATGTGCAAAACCAAATATCAATTCAGTTTTATTCGCTTTCCGAAGAGCAAAGCCTTAGAACATAATATTATAGCTATCTCAAGGGGTATTTTTTAGAAGTAAAACTTGTAAATTGCATTCCGTGGCTTTCTTGAGTCTGGCCGTGGAGATCAAAGGCTGAGGTTTTGAAGGAACATGGAGCAAGGCTTGGTGGCACATATCTTGGTGATTGGATCAGTAGGAAACATGAGAGAGAGAGAGAGAGAGAGAGAGAGAGAGAGAGAGAGAGAGAGAGAGAGAGAGAGAGAGAGAGAGAGAGAGAGAGAGAGAGTATTGACGGACATACGCTAGGTTACACTTTTATGGGGCACTAATCTCCGTGTCTTTTACCCTTTGGACCCTGTGATTGGTGGAATACCTATAAGAAAACACTATAGGACTTATAGTTTGGGCTACAGATGACTTTTAAAGTCCAAAAAACGGTCCCCTGGGCCCTCCAGGAAGCCCCGTCAAAATCTAAATCCTAAACTAATGGTCCGATTTTAATTCTGTTTGCGCCATTCGATTCAGCTTGCCAAAGTGTACTTATGGTATAAATTTAAACAAAATCGGTTCATAAATAACTCGTCTATGGAATTTTTAAACTTTAAAAAAAGACGAGGGGCTAAATAAGGCTATACGTGTTTTATGGGGGGGCGGGAGGGGGGGGGCGGAGCTGGGAGGGGGGGGAGGGAAGGAGGGGGTTGGGGCGGATAGGGAGGGGGTGGTAGGGAGGGGGTGGGGGGCGGGAGGGGGCAGGGGTGAAGGGAAGGAAGGAGGGTAGGGAGGGGAGGGGAGGGGGGTAGGGTGGTAGCCGGGGTTAGGGGGAGGCGGGGAGTTAGGGGGGGTAGGGTGATAGGGGGGCTCGTTGTTGGTTAACCCCCTCTCCCTCCCCCACCCTCCTTCCTTCCCCGCACCCCCTGCCCCCTCCCGCCCCCCACCCCCTCCCTACCACCCCCTCCCTACCACCCCTACCCCCTTCCTTCCCTCCCGCCCCCCCCATAAAAAACGTTGCTAACGTTCAATAACTTAACGTTTATGATTAAATATTTTTGTGATATGACCCAGCCAGGGCTCGAACCCAGGCCTTTAGTGCAACACTCCACCACCTTAACCATTATGCCACCGAGGAGCTAAAAGTAGTGGCTTCATTTGGAATCAGATCCCATCCACCACCACTCGCTCCGACTCGTGGTCACGTAGCTTAATGCCATACACACATACACCTCACACACAAACACTAGCAGCTAAGCACTAAAGAAGGATACTAGTAATCTGCGGCACATTTAAGGCCTCACTGAATAAACAAGTAGAGCCCTAATATATATAATATTTTTGTGATATGACCCAGCCAGGGCTCGAACTCAGGCTAGTAGTGCAGCACTGCAACACCTTAACCAATAGGCCACCGAATAACTAAAAGTAGTGGCTTCATTTGGAATAAAATTCAATCCACCACCACCCACTCCGACTCGTGGTCACGTAGCTTAATGTAATTTTGTATTATTTTGTCTATGTGAGTGAGGGAGACAAAAGGCAGATCTGCCTGTGATGACATGCCTCCCCCAGAGTTGAAAGAGTGACAGGGCCAAACTCAGGGAGGTTCGAACCAAAATGCCTAGACACACAGTGTTTGAAGCAATTTAAGTCATAGGATGAGGGAAACACTGATTCTGGGACAGAGTTCCAGAGCTCAGCTGTTTAATAGAAGAAAAATTGAGAATAACTTTTCATTCTTGGGTTGGAGAGTTGCACAGAGTAGGGGTGGGATTGTGTTGCAATACGGGTGCTACGTGCTCAACAAAGAGGGGATGGTATACACTGAGAGAGCTCTGAGGAAAACTGATTGTTGTAATAGCGGTAGAATAGTGAGAGAGATGCAACATTGTGGCGAAGAGAGAGAGAGAGACAGCAGAGAGTTGGTTAGTGGACGTGAGTTAGTGAGACGGAAGGCTTTCTTTTTTACTGTGTCTAGAAGTACTATTTGAGAGGATTCTTTCCACACGTGTGAACAATACTCAATAAAGAACAAGAAGCTGCGCAGGGGTAAAGAACCCCTGGAGGCGGTTGAGCACACCTCGTTTCTGGGAAGCTGTTTTAGCTAGAGTGGTAATATGATATTTACAAGAGAGATGAGAAGAAAAAAGGGCACTAACAATATTAAGAACAGATGAAGGGTTAATGTGTATGTTGTTGAAGAGTATATCATAGTTTTCTGGAAGGGGGCGACATGTAGACAGATGGAAAAATTAAGTTTTGAAAGCATTGAAAGTAACAAGGTATTCTCTGCCCCAATTAGAGACAGTAGAGTTCAGAAGATAGGTGCTTTATGTCCTCCTTACGTGAGTCTTGGAGTTCCCTCTGTGAGTGATGTTGTGGAAAGCTAGTTGAATAGTGTAACATACTATGTGTAGAGTCGTCAGCATATGAGTGATTGGGGTTGGAGGTGCAGTTGAGAAGGTCGTTAATGAATAATAGGAAGATAATTGGAGATAGGACAGAACCCTGAGGAACACAGGAGTTGATAGGTTGAGGAAGTGAACGGTGGCCGTCCACAACCGCAGCTATGAAACGGACAGAAAGGAACTTATTGACAAAGGCACAGATGGAGGTATAGACACCGAAGGAGGGTAGTATGGAAATGAGGGATTTGTGCCAGACTCTGTCGAAGGCCTTCGATATGTCTAGCGCAACAGAAAAAGTATCACCGAAGTCCCGAATGGAGGGTGACCAAGAGTTAGTTAAATAAGAAAGAGCCATACATTTAAGCCCTCACTGAATGCACATGCAGAGCCCTAATATATTTAATATGTGATTGATGGGATGCCTATATCAAACCGGACATTAATCAATAAAGTTAATGATTAACAGACTCACATTCCGCCAACATACGTTCATTGGCATCCTTAAATTTAAAACAAAAATCCCTACGTAACTCCGTTACTGAAGGAAGTAAATATAAAAAGATGACGTTATTTATATCAATGGAAATATTCATCAGTGTATTTTCTGTAAAGAACACTCATTCCCATATAATTCGTTCGATATTAGGTGCTGCAAAAGACAATAATTTTTAAAGAAGACAAGTTATAATTTCCTGAGTGTGTTATACCTGCGTCGCCCTTGCCCTACACTCACTACTTTCACACACACTAAACGGAACCTTCACCTTTATATCGAACTGGATATAAAACTATACCTTCCGTTTATCGCCATGGGTGCAGCTGGAAGTACAGAGAGAACCAAACGCAGAAATGGAGGAAAACTACATGGAATGGGAAAGAGAGGTCCACAGTGCAAAGTACAGAATCTCTCTCTTTCTTTCTCCGAAAAGTATGAAGGTAAACATTAAAAGAATCTGTTTATGAGCTATCTTGCCCCCTCAAAAAATGCCTTGCGTTAAAAACATATTTGTTTGTTCCTGTGTTGCGATGTGGAAAATAGGTCGTTGAATGCGACACACTCATATGCCAATACCACCTGCTTTGAGAAACACGGGCCACACAGATGATTGGAATATTTGGCTCTCTTAACTGAAACATATATAAAAGCAAATGCACAATGCTCTGAGCAGGGTGAAATTTCCACTGGATATTACGATGGGGATACCTTGGAGTTGCGCAATATTACCATTTTTGTCTTTGTATTTACAGTACGTTATGTTTATTTGTGTTTTGTTTTGAAGTTTTCTATTAGCTTGTGCACCGCCTGCAAACAAATGAAGTTCAAAATCTTGTATGTCTATGTTTATGGTATATTATGTTGGTTTTATACCTACAAAAATGCATATATATTGGGTCACCACTACAACATAGTTTGTTTCATATATATATATATATATATAGCATGCATCTTTGGCTTTCTACATGTGGTAGAATTTCTTTCGTGCCATTAATGCCAAACAACGTTCCACTTTATTTTTATTTTTATTATTTATTTTTTTATATATATTCCAAGTACTCCCTCTCGGGCATAGTCTGAGAGCCTGTACATTCAACTGTTATGAACGGTGAAGCAAGTGAGGTCTCGTTCAAGTCTAGGGGGTGAGACATGTGAGGCACTTTTAGCTGCAACCAGCCCCTGCCGTCTTGCCTTCGCAGGATGCATGGGGCTTAGTTGCTCACTCCCGGCCTCGCTCCTGTGCTTCACTGTCTCACCTCCTAGACTCGGACCCTCACTCAGAACGCCACTTTTTTTTCTATATTCCAACTACTACCTCTCGGGCATAGGCTGAGAGCCTGCACATTCACCGCTCAACACGGTGAAGCCCGTGAGGTCTTGTTCCAGCCTAGGAAGTGAGACAAGTGAAGCACGAGGTACAACCAGCCCTCACCAACCTGCCTTCGCAGATGCGGGGCTCTTGGTTGCCCACTCTGGCTCAAAGCAGTCCCACTTCTGAGGCTGCTTCGCCCCTATGCTTTGAACTCACTAGGAATATGGGAATATTCATACAGTCCTATTTAATCAGGGAACAATGAGGATATTTATTTGGCTTTTTGGTGGGCTTTGTGGTAATGCACTGATACGGGGTACAGCAAAAACTCCATCCCAATAACTTCTTTCCATTGACATATCGGGAGTTGAAGCTGGGTCCATTGGATTACCAGTCCAGTGGCAAGACCACTCCACCACACACACCCTTATCTTATAGGACTACTAATATTTTTCAGTTATCTAATAGTGGCTTAAAGGGGTGGTATTTAATTCTTATTTTCATTACTATATATACTGTATATTTTTAGTTTGCTCCCTAGACCTCTATCAAGCTTAAACAAAAATAAAACAGCCCGAAGACCCCTTTCGAGATAAATAAAGGATTATATCAGTCAGTCAGTAGCCAAACCCGCACTCCTTTTAAGGTGTAGGAAGGATCAGCAAGAAAAGGCTTGCTGATCCCTTAGTGAGAGTAAATTCCGGAGGTGGGATTCCCAGTCCCAACCTCCAGGTGTTATCTGCGCCACAAAAGTGACGGGCGATGGGGTAAAATGTCTTAAAACCGTCAAGCGAATGGGGCGAGCATCTTAAAATCCCATAACTAATAGGGCTAAACATGAGGGAGAAGGAAGTCCTGAAAAAAAAAACTAGGCCTACCTCCCTTTAAAGCCTTTAGTAGACCAATGCAGTTGCAAAATATAATGTGATGTGATTATACAACGTCCACTTGAAATGAATGTTATTCCTGGATATTGTTAACTCTACTAACTATGAAACTGCCAGAGCAAACAGACCTCAATATCGTGATCGGGAAATACAAGTTGCTGACCATTAGGCTCATATTCTGTTTCAGCAGCCATCAGCATCAGCCATAACGCTGTCATTTACAAGTATTAACCAGACTATTGCCTTGTATTTTACACTCGTACCCCATCCCGATTACCCCTTTAAAGAGAGATGGATTGCTTTTCTAGACCGCCTTCTTCCTCATGTTTTGCCCCATTAGTTTTCAGATCTTGAGATGTTTGCCCTATTATTTTGTCGATTTGAAGACCTTTCGCCCCATTAAATTGTCAATAATAAGACCTTTTGTGCTAATTAGGTGTCGTTTTTTTTTCCTGGCGAACGATAGTGAGCCTGTATTTTTGGAAGAACAGGCCTTTGGCCGTGACATTTTCTGCCAACAAAATTACAAATTAAATCTAGAAGGGGGATCTAATGGATGTGTTTTTAAGTTTGATGGAAGTCTATGGGAGGAAACTAGAAAAATAGTATATATATGAAAAACGACCAAAAAGTTAACCATCCCCCCCCCCCCCCGCCCTTAAAGAACAAACCCTTTTTTTCTTCTTCCCTTTAACAACTAAAATTTGCAATACTAATCAAATAATCATACTTGATCAGATTTATTAGTAAGTAATCGTTCTTCTCCGATCAACTTTAAGTCAATAATAGTACATAAGATGATACATATAATCGTATTATATTCCATCACCAACCATTACACAAACAATCCTTAAACGTATATGTTATATATGTAATATAATAATATGTTATATATGTAATATAATAATATGTTATATATGTAATATAATAATATGTTATATATGTAATATAATAATATGTTATATATGTAATATAATAATATGTTATATATGTAATATAATAATATGTTATATATGTAATATAATAATATGTTATATATGTAATATAATAATATGTTATATATGTACTATAATAATATGTTTATATATGTAATATAATATGTTATATATGTATATATATAGTAATATGTTATATATGTAATATAATAATATGTTATATATGTAATATAATAATATGTTATATATGTAATATAATAATATGTTATATATGTAATATAATAATGTTATATATGTAATATAAATAATATATATGTAATATAATAATATGTTATATATGTAATATAATAATATGTTATATATGTAATATAATAATATGTTATATATGTAATATAATAATATGTTATATATGTAATATAATAATATGTTATATATGTAATATAATAATATGTTATATATGTAATATAATAATATGTTATATATGTAATATAATAATATGTTATATATGTAATATAATAATATGTTATATATGTAATATAATAATATGTTATATATGTAATATCATATGTTATATGTAATATAATAATATGTTTATATGTAATATATATGTTATATATAATAATATGTTATATATGTAATATAATAATATGTTATATATGTAATATAATAATATGTTATATATGTAATATAATAATATGTTATATATGTAATATAATAATATGTTATATATGTAATATAATAATATGTTATATATGTAATATAATAATATGTTATATATGTAATATAATAATATGTTATATATGTAATATAATAATCACAAATGTATTAAGCATGTTATTATAAATTGTCGTTCATTAATAAATACTGTATATACGACCATCACATCAACTCTTCAGAACTTCCGACCAGGAAGTTATTATTGTATATCAGACCAATATGTTAAGTGGCTGCTGGCGGCTCTCACTACCTCACTCCGTGCATAATTAAGCTCAGTATTACCATCCATTAATATAACTCCTTCTGTACCGGTGACGTCATTCATATTTGATATCAGCTACATTAAGACGGTTTCGTTAAGCTTAGGAAGAATATATGGTAGCTAAAACGATTCATTGATATAGTATGTAGCCTTTTAATGAATAGACATCCTTCCTAAGCTGAATAAATTTGTCTAATAATTGCCAGAATATGATGACAAATATGTCGCCGGTACAGGAAGGGTTAAGTTTTGTTTGTAGCCGTGTGTGTGTGTGTGTGTGTGTGTGTGTGTGTGTGTGTCAGGCGAGGCACTCTAAGTCTTAAGGCATCCTAGTGTACAGTTGCCCACATAAGTTCTGTTCCTCGTGGTAATCTTATGTATGAATTATAATTAGTATGAATGAATTGCGAGTGTGTGTTTTACTTATTGCGAGTGTGTGTTTTACATATTGCGAGTGTGTGTTTTACTTATTGCGAGTGTGTGTTTTACTTATTGCGAGTGTGTGTTTTACTTATTGCGAGTGTGTGTTTTACTTATTGCGAGTGTGTGTTTTACTTATTGCGAGTGTGTGTTTTTACTTATTGCGAGTGTGTGTTTTACTTATTGCGAGTGTGTGTTTTACTTATTGCGAGTGTGTGTTTTACTTATTGCGAGTGTGTGTTTTACTTATTGCGAGTGTGTGTTTTACTTATTGCGAGTGTGTGTTTTACTTATTCATCAGTTAACTAATCAGATGAGTTAGCCACTTTATACTAAACTACGCTCATAATTGAATCATGCGCATTATATGTCCACTGTAAGGTCACGGAGAAGAACAGAACTTATGTGGGAAACTGTAAATTCATGGACAATAATATCTGGACAATTTTTGGAAGCACATACAGTATATGATTCATTGGCGAACTGTTTTGGTATACAGCTTGAACTACAAAGATTAAACTACTGGACTATTTGGGAGAGCTGGGCACCGTAACCACTTGGCCATGAGCGGATATAAGGAGTGGTTACGGTTCCCAATTCTCCCAAATATATCCTTAGGTGAGTGGGTTCGAATCCTGGTCAGGATACCACTCTCCCAACCTGTCCGACATATCATTAGATATTTGTAATTCAGAGAGGTTCCATAATAGTACGAGGACGGGAGTTAATGAGACGAAAAGCGTTCCTTTCTACATTGTCTAGTTACACTCTAGTATATATACAGTGTGTGTATATATATATACCGGTATATATATATATATATATATATATATATATATATATATATATATTAATAATAATAGTTATTATTATTATTATTATTATTATAATCGTAACAACAGGTACACATACTCTCGACAACAGACGACATCAGCTGTACTTGGATCCCTGGCGACCTTGTGTTAACAATTGGTGTAAGATCCTCAATTCCCAGTAGAATCCAGGGAACAAATAATATATATTGTAGGCTACATGTTGCTACTGACGGAACTTGGAAATTATAATAGTAGAGCACGGCTCTCATGACTTGCTGTGTGTGTGTGTGTGTGTGTGTGTGTGAGAGAGAGAGAGAGAGAGAGAGAGGGAGAAGGGGGGGTGGAGATTCAAATTATGTGTACAGATTTTCATTGGCTTTTCAATAATGACTTTACTCTTTACTTCAACGATCCTGTATTTACTTGTTAGGTATTCTGCTAATAAACAAGCAGTGAACTGTACACACAAATATACAATTAAAAGAGAGCATGAACATAAATAATAATACTCAGCTTTCAGAGCGCTGCCATGCCGGAGTGTTCTGATCTCTTGGTCTCAGGCGGCTGGAAGATAAAATTGCAATATAGAGTACTGTGCAAATAAGATCAAATTTATAGAATTATACTCCGATATGGGTGAAGAGTTTCACACTGTAAAATATCAAGGGTATATAAAGGGTATTTGTAAGGTATATATAAGCATTAGGTATAATATCAAGGGTATATAAAGGGTATTTGTAAGGTATATATAAGCATTAGGTATAATATCAAGGGTATATAAAGGGTATTTGTAAGGTATATATAAACATTAGGTATAATATCAAGGGTATATAAAGGGTATTTGTAAGGTATATATAAACATTAGGTATAATATCAAGGGTATATAAAGGGTATTTGTAAGGTATATATAAACATTAGGTATAATATCAAGGGTATATAAAGGGTATTTGTAAGGTATATATAAACATTAGGTATAATATCAAGGGTATATAAAGGGTATTTGTAAGGTATATATAAACATTAGGTATAATATCAAGGGTATATAAAGGGTATTTGTAAGGTATATATAAACATTAGGTATAATATCAAGGGTATATAAAGGGTATTTGTAAGGTATATATACACATTAGGTATAATATCAAGGGTATATAAAGGGTATTTGTAAGGTATATATAAACATTAGGTATAATGATCGTGATTAACCTGTGTATCCTACTGTAAAGGTTGGCTTATTTCCACCAATTTACCTGGAGTAGTTTAGTATGGACACTTTTTATATACCCTTGTCATGCTCATTATGGTGTACAGTGTAGAAGGTAGAATGTCGTTAACTAGGAAGGATGACATATTAGCGACCAAAGTACACTCTAAGACATAAATTCTGGTCTAATGTAAACCCTCGAACAACAAACCCAATCACTAGAATGTAAATATCAGTCAAATAAGTAATGGGAAGATTAAATCCAGTTTGGGATAGCTTGGCACATTTGAGACCACGATTTATGTCCTAGATTGTACATTACGTAATTGTACTTACAGTTTTTGTTAAGTAATGAAAAATAACTGTGATGGACTACGTTGATTACCCGAACAAAACCATAAATATATACGTAGGAAACACAATGTGAAAGCTATACATTTTACCCAAATGTTAATTGAGTAGCATAAAGAAATGATCCGGCCAAATAAATTAATACATAATACTATATTAATATATTGTTAATAACTCATATGTGCTCATACACATAACAGGTCTATCACCACACACACACACACACACTCTACACCAACAACATATCACATATTCACCAATATTTCTCACATTGCCTCTGGCCTCTCCATATTAGAGCCGAGATTAGTGCAAATGCTCGAATATTTTCCCTCACTTCTTGGTGGGTTGAAGAAGAATATACTTTGTTTTACAAATGAATACGTAATACCATTTAAGTACGTAATTCAGTTTTCATATTTGTCTGACGAGTAATATAATTGTGCATCTAGCGCGCGAGTGCACACGCACACACACACACACACACACACACACACACACACACATGCACACGCACACAAACTCATAAAGACAAAATCGTCTCTACGACAGTTTGTGCTCCCTGTAGAGTGTATTATTATACCAAAGTAATTTCGGGTACCTCAGCTAGGTTTGCATAAACTGTACGAACAGACTATTGGGTATACAATTCCATATTACGTGTAATGTATTTGTTCACAACGGACATATATCCACAATGAATTTCCGGAGGGTTAAATAAGGTGATGCTTGCCCTTTTGATGACAAAGATTCCCTTCTATTTGCCACTGACCAGCATTAATTGAATCTTTCCACCTATCATCGATATGTCCATCAACTACTGACCAGCATTAATTGAATCTTTCCACCTATCATCGATATGTCCATCAACTACTGACCAGCATTAATTGAATCTTTCCACCTATCATCGATATGTCCATCAACTACTGACCAGCATTAATTGAATCTTTCCACCTATCATCGATATGTCCATCAACTACTGACCAGCATTAATTGAATCTTTCCACCTATCATCGATATGTCCATCAACTACTGACCAGCATTAATTGAATCTTTCCACCTATCATCGATATGTCCATCAACTACTGACCAGCATTAATTGAATCTTTCCACCTATCATCGATATGTCCATCAACTACTGACCAGCATTAATTGAATCTTTCCACCTATCATCGATATGTCCATCAACTACTGACCAGCATTAATTGAATCTTTCCACCTATCATCGATATGTCCAATAGATACTACTATTAGTGACGGTACTGTTAACGCGACCTTCCTGTTTTATAGACCAGGCCGCTTTATGTTGATACATTCGATGGTGTAATGTAATCAGTAACTGACCAGTTATAGAAGAGAATACATAACAATTACTCGGGTGAATATTAGATTGTGTAAAATAATAACACAGTATAATATATATTGCAAATATGATTAATTTACTTACCGGTACGTATTCCAGGGAGTCTTGTAGCCTGTTTCACACGGAAGCAAATGGTAAAAGGATAATAATTTAATAAAGAATGAGTTGATAAATACAGTAAAAGACAAAAGGAGAAAAATATGAGAGAACATATAGCAAAACAAAGAAGAACATGGAATTTATTTGATGGACATATATGACTTTCATCAATCGGCAACGCTTGATTGATTACTAGACTCAAGACATATACAAGTGTCAGAATATAACACATATCGATAAACCTGTTCCTCTGACCACCCATTATAGTTCGTTCATTGGGTGTAATTCATTGATCATTGGTGTGCCAGAAAATACGGGTGACCAGGCTTGATGGCACCACCATAATGTACTGCATAACGTGGGGATACACAGCAAAAAAAATGTTATCAGACTACTTTATTCAGGTTTGGAAAGTTAAACGGATTTCAGAGGGTTAATTGAGATAGTCTTTACCCTTTTAATACCCACAAGTCCTTCCTTAACCTCTGAAGTGCGCATGGGGGTAATTAGACACCTCTCCCTGTGTGCATGTATTTGAGGTGTTTCCGTCACTAAAATATTCATTGTACCATTAATAGCATTAATACTTATCCATATGCGCCTATTATGGGTTGATTATAAAGGTATTAACCTGAAACAACAATAAAACGAGTGAAAACAGCGTTTGGATGGTCAAAATCGGAGATATAGCCCGCGAGTTGTATAATGTATGGGTGAGGCAAGCTGCTTTCCCGCCAATTTCCCCCAAGGCCACTGAGACACAGTCGATCGATACTCTCTCTCTCTCTCTCTTGCATTCGCTTGCTATCAGTGATGACCACACCCTGCAACCGGATTTCTAATGTTAGCACGAAAATATACCTCAGAATAAGGGAATAACAGGGAAAATAGGTGATAACTGAAGGAGAGGAGGAAAGTGGGGAAGGTGGGGAGGTAGAGGATGTCAAAAGTTGATTTTTTTTTTCTCTGACTCTTAAAAGTCTCCCCGCAGTCCGCCGGGGGAACTCTTAAGTGTCTTCCTGCAGTTCCCGGGTTAAGCTATCTACAAACTTCTAAGTTGAGCTAGAATAACATATGTCATAAAGCGGCATAATCCTCAAGGGGTTAATACTGTAAGTAAGTAAGCTATTTTATCACATGGGACTATCTAATGTAATGAATGTATTATAACGGCGCGTCTACACTGGCAACACAACATGTTTGCAACACAAAATACAACATAGTAGGCAACAACCTGTTAAGTTGTTAAAGATATATTGTTGCAGACATGTTGGTACTACACATTAGTACCAACATGTCTGCAACACTTTATCATTAACAACTTAATACTTTGTTGCCTACTATGTATTATTTTGTGTTGGAAACATGTTTTATTGCCATTGTGGACGCACCTTAAGTGTGTGTGTGCGTGTGTGTAAGCATAAGTTGGCTAATTAGTTTATTCCAATTGTTTGGGTAACTATTCCTTGATTATGTTTGTAATAGCTTGGTTTAATTGTTCCAATCAGCTGAATTAAGGGTATATTGAGTTGCAATGAGCAGAGACGTTATCTCGCTATTCGATGATTACGAAATTTGATCGTAAAACTGATAACGGTCTTAACGTATAGTGCAATCAGTAATGTATGTTGTGATCTGTTTTTGCTAAGTTTTCATAATACATACATAGGTTTATATGAGTTTTCCTTAAAAGGGAATACAGACTATTGTATATTGCAATTATGATCAATGCATATACGTAATTAATTGTTTTTGTACCCTGCAATGAGTTAGCATAAATAGGGAATACAAGGAATTATACATTGCAATCATACGTATAGCATATACGCAATTAAGGGTTTGTATAGCCTACAACGAGTTTGCATGAAAAGGGTAAGCAAAATATTTGTATATTGCAATTATGATTATTGCATATACGTAATTCTGGGTGTGCTGTAGCCTTTTTGGTGCTATAAGAACAGTAGAAGTAAGTGGCCAGTGTTACTCTCCGGGGTTTGTAACTCCCAAAAGCCTGGGGATGGTCTCCAAACAAATCATTATAGTCTAATCATTTAACTCTTGGAAGATAAAATAAGCATTTGTTGTGCTGGCAATCATTAGACGATTTTATTCATATTATGAAGAGTATATATATACAGTATTTATATATATTTTTCTATGTGAATGAGGGAGACAAAAGGCATAACTGCCTGCAGCGAGTGCCTCCCCCAGAGTTGAAAGAGTGACAGGGCCAAAATCAAGGGACGTTCGAGCTGAAATGCCTGGACACACGGAGTTTGAAGCAATTTAAGTCATAGGAGGAGGGAAGGACTGATTCTGGGAGAGAGTTCCAGAGCTCAGCAGTTGAATAGAAGAAAGTCTGAGACAAGCGTTTCACTTTTTTTTTTTTTTTTTTTTCAAAAGACCATTGTCTACGTATTGTGAAAAACCTGTTATCCTCCGGTAAATTACGGGGGTGAGTGAGTGAAAGTGAATACCATGATGGATACATGTTTTTTTATAATACGTGTAGTTGCTTTCAAATATCCGACACATCTCCTTTTATTTATGTACATCCAGCATGTTAAATACAAATAATGTTTATTTTACACCCTACCGTGGAAAGACTACGGATACACCACTCCTGCCCGGGCCTCACACAGTGGCATGTCCCAGTCGTACTGAACTCATGACGCTGGTGGCAAGCGTTTCACTTTTTTTTTTTTTTTTTTTCAAAAGACCATTGTCTACGTATTGTGAAAAACCTGTTATCCTCCAGCATGTTAAATACAAATAATGTTTATTTTACACCCTACCGTGGAAAGACTACGGATACACCACTCCTGCCCGGGCCTCACACAGTGGCATGTCCCAGTCGTACTGAACTCATGACGCTGGTGGCATTGCCCCGGAGGATAGCCATCCCTAATCTTTGCTTGAGCCAGAGGGTTCCCGGAGTTCTCCTGAAACTTCTCTGATTTTACGGCCTATTTCATTCACCATATTGAGGGTGGTAGGGCTAAAGACCCCTGATGTTTCGAATGCCAGAGGCTCGAACTGATGACTTCTGGCGATGACTTGATATTTTTCTCGCTTTCTACTTTCTGCTATCCGGGCGGCTTCACCTGCTTCGTTGGCGCTTCTGATGATGTTGGTTATTGAGAAAGTGTCACCACATGTGGCATCCCACACGAGGCACCGGCCATTCTTGTAAGGGAAGTGGTCATCTCATCTGGCCGTTTGCCGTCTTCTCTGAAAAGTCCATGTGGTTCGAAGATTGATGCACGGTTAGCACTCTGCAGGGCCCGTTTTATGACATCATTTAGTGCTGAGTGTCTTGGCAGGCAGCCTGCGCTGTGACTACATCACAAGGCATGGTGACCTTGAGCATCCATTAACACACCACACTTACAAGTGTGTGGGTGACAAACTGACGCACCCACTCTGAGAGCGATGGCAACCCGGAGCGCTTCAGTATCCAAGTGAGTTCCAAGAGGTGGGATGGGGATGGCATGTAACCACAAGCCACTCTCCAAATGGGCGGGTGTCTGGAGGCGTGCTTTAGCAACCTGGTCTACATGGGTTAGGAGATTTTCTTGTGTTTTCTTCGCCGAGATGGTAACCCACGCTTTCTGCTTGCTCCTGGAGGTGCCCTGAGGCTCCTCCTCTGCTCCTGTACTTTCTTTCCAAGTGTTAATCGCTTCTGCTACATCCTCATCAAGTGTCATTCCGGGTTGAGAATAAAGGATGGACACTACAAGGTCGTTGGTTGCGATAAGGGAAGAGATAAAGGCAGGGGAGGCAATATCCATAGCTCTCCGTATGCCCAGGCATCCGAGGCAGACAGGGAGAGTGGCTTGTACCCAGGTCCGATCTTGAAATTCCACGTTGGTGATGCTGGTCACTGCTTCTTGGATTATGTTGTCTAATTCTTGGAGGCCACCAGTGTTTGTGTAAGTCATCGATGTGCACAAAAGGTATTGGAGCTTTGGGATGGAGAAGTAATTCTTGAGAAGGGCCAGAGCTGAGTGGGCATCGATGTGTATCAAGTGACTCACAAGACGTTGAAGCTCCTCCTTTTTACCTTGAAGTGCTGGTGGTATTGCTGCCAGAGTAAGTGGGGAACCTAAGAGGGTTTGCTGGTGCTCCTGAAGGATCCTTACACCAGGCAATCAGTCTCGAAATTGGGCCTGAGTGTGTTCTCATTCTTCAGGTGCATGGTTGAGGAGGACAAGTTCACATTTGGTGTCATTTATCTCTAGCCCAGCCTGGCCGAGGTCAGTTATGATGTTGTTTAGATCGATCAGCACATTCTCTAAAGACCCCCCCAAGGTAGCATCATCCAGGTACCAAGCATTCAATTCTGATCTAACTTTGTTAGCTGCTGCGTCCACCCCTATTGAGAAAAGAGCTGGACCAGCTGGATCTCCCTGCTGTAACCCGGTCGCCGATGAGATTGCCGTCTCGCCGATAATCAGAATTGAAGGTTTGGAATAAGCCTGCCAAAGTAGGGGGTACAGCATGGGGATGTGCTCTTGAGCTGCACGGAGGAAGACATCCCTGCGAATGCTGTTGAATGTGCTCCGCATGTCTATCTTTAGAAGCACTCGTTTATCTCCGGCTTGATTGAGGTAAGTGCGGGTTGCGTGTACAGCAGCTTCACATCCCCCTGGAGTTCCAAAACCTAGTTGAACTGGTCTTAAGCGTTGACCTAGGCCATTCGAAAGTGGTTTCAAACCCACCTTTGTGGCTAGGCGGCAGAAGGTGTTCCCTACTGCTATTGGGCGCACACCGCCATCTTTTTTTGCCAGTGCACAGAGTCATGCCCTGAAAAATAGGGGTGTGGCACAGTCGGGTACTTCCCCTCTTTAAACCATGTTGATAAATGTGGTAAGGGTTTCCAAGAGTGCCTCCCCAGCTGCTCCTGATCCCTGACCCAAGAGGCCTTTGAGGTGGGCGGGTCGGATACCATCCGGGCCCGCGGCTGAACCTGCTGGGAACGAAGTCACTGCGGCAACCACCTGCTCCTTCGTGATAACTAAAGGTTGGGGTATCTGGTCATTTGGGGCTTGGGGGAGGCTTAGGTTTACAGGTGGAGGTGGGTGTTTTCCTCATAGGGCTTCGACAACTTCGGAGCCATGACCAGCAAAACCTTCTGAAGAGGACAACAGTCTGATGTCACTATCCGCCAGCTTCGCTGCGACCCTTTTTTGTAGCTGTTCAGCCTCTTCCTCTTCCTTGTCCTGTTGCTTCTGGGCCCTATTGGGTTGCTGTTCGGGGGGGTCTACCAGCCTGTTTGCCTCCATATACTGTGCTACTTGACGTTTCACTCTGGTGGCTAGTGAAACATGAAGATGGTCTTGTATGATGGTTCTGGGTGGCTTTTGGAGGGCCCCATAAGCGAAACCAAGGAGCCGTGCCCATGCGAGGGGTGTCTTGAGCTCTACGGCCTGCTTTATGATGGTTGGATTCTGGCTCCTTTAGGTACCCGGGCAAGGACCTGGATCCGCGCTTTCCATTTGGTCACAAGTTGGATTAAGTCGGCGTCCGGTGATGCCCTGGTTGGCTCTGCAGCGGGCCCTGGGCATGGACGACATTTCCAGTTTGGTTGTTCTCCTAAAAGCTTCTTTGTTAAGTTAAATTAACAGTTCTAAGACAGCCGGAACATTTTCGCGACCCCTTTCTTGCATTGGTAAGTCGGCAGATAAAACACTTAGTGTCTGCTAGACCATAGTCCTCCAAGATTATCCGTTCCTCTGCCTCTACCAAGCCGACCTCCTGATCTGCCTGGTTTTCCCGTGGTACTTCCACCTCTGCCATGTCTCCCTTGTTTCAGAAACACTGGGCAATCTCTTCTGGCACATATCTAGATTATTGCTGTTGCTATTGATGTAAAATTGGTTGTATGCATAAAATTCCCATATCTTTATCAAACTTACTGATGGGCCCATACACGCAATTGGCCTGCTTCTCCTAAATCTATGTGGTTACATGTATACATCCTCGGCATTGGGCACCGGTACAACTAAAAAGATCCTAAACACGCCAATTATATCCTATGATTATCCTATGATTAAACTGGCGACTCCACCCTGATGTTGAGTATTAATAAATGCTTAGGATATTAATAATGCCATCAACACTAAGATAGGGAGAGCCAGAGAGTGAGCGAGAGCCAGGATCTAAGTGAGTAACCGAATCTAGGACAGCAATTATAGCAAAATGTTTAAATTGTACAAAATGCTAAGAGAGAGAGAGAGAGAGCAGGGGCGAGGGCGAGTGAGAGCTGGCCTAGTTGGGTATGAATGATGTTGGAGAAAAAACAAATAGAATACAATAATAAAGATTGATCTGTGATGGTTGAATAAGGTTGGTAAAAACAAAAAATAATAACAATAAGAGCGACCTGTGACGGTTAAGTACGGTGATTGCAAGTGGGTGGAAAGATGTTCAGAATAAAAAGTAGTGAGAGAGAGAGAGAGAGAATAAGAATGAACCTTATAGCAAGTACTTCATAATGGTTAGAATTGCTTGAGAAATTGAAAGACTGAGGGTCAAGTTCTTGGGGTAGGTGGAAGGTAAGGCCTATGGTGAGGAACCATAAGGGTGAAATTGCCTGTCCTACACATGGTCACTTCACTCACCTTGTGGTTTCTGTAGGGTTTATGGCACTGCCAGGGCTGGGCTGGTAAGGGTTCCCTTGTCCCCTCACTAACACTGGCATTAACACTCAAGATTATACTAGAGATGCTTTATAGGCGATGTATAAACAAGAAATCACGTTCTCTTTACTATGTGGCGAAACACCGTATCATCGCCGAACTTCTGATACGTATTTCGGTCACTTAGCCCACTAAACCCCTCCGAAATTCCCCTCTTTTGAGGAGCTTAACCGACCCATGTGCTCGCTCGCTCGCTCACGATATTGATATTGTCGTGTTTCTCTCTTGGGTTGGAGAGTTGCACAGGATAGGGGTGGGATTGTGTTGCAAGGCGGATACTACGTACCCTACGTAGAGGAGGAGGTGGTATACACTGTGAAAGCTCCAAGTAACACTGATTATTGTAGTAGCGATAGAATAACTAGAGATATGCAACATTGCAGCGAAGAGAGAGAGATTGCAGAGAGTTGGTGAGTGGACGGGAGTTAATGATACGAAAGGCTTTCCTTTCTACTTTGTCTAGGAGTGCAGTGTGAGAGGATCCTCCCCACACATGTGAACAATACTCAATAACTCAATACAAGGATGCACTGTGCCCCTGTACAGAGCAAGAAGCTGCGCAGGGGTAAGAACCCCTCGAGGCGGTTGAGCATACCCAGCTTCTGGGAGGCTGCCTTAGCGAGACTGATAATATGGTCCTTCCAAGTGAGAGCAGAAGAAAAAGAGACACCGAGAACATTGAGAGAAGATGAAGGGTTAATTTTTGTATTGTTGAAGAATAAGGGATAGTCCTCTGGAGGTTCCTGATGGGTAGTGAGATGGATAAATTGAGTCTTGGAAGCATTAAATGCAACAAGGTTTTCTCTACCCCAATTGGAAATAGTAGCTAGATCAGAAGATAAGTGTTTTATGGCTTCATTACGTTTGTTTTTGAGGGACTGCTGGCTGGGGTGTTCTGGAAAACTAATTGAGTGGTGTAAGGTAGAGTCGTCTGCATATGAATGGATGGGACTAGATGTACAGTTGAGAAGATCATTTATGAAAATTAGAAAGAGAATAGGATATAGGACAGAACCTTGAGGAACACCAGAGTTGATAGGATGAGGAAGTGAGCGATGGCCGTCCACAACCGCAGCTATGGAACGGCCAGAAAGGAAATTAGAGACAAGGCACAGATGGAGGGACAGAAACCGAAGGAGGGCAGTTTGGAAATTAAAGATTTGTGCCAGACTCTATCGAAGGCCTTCGATATGTCTGGTGCAACAGAAAACGTCTCACCGAATTCCCGAAAGTTGGATGACCAGGAGTTAGTAAGATATGAAAGAAGATCACTAGCAGAGCGACCCTTAAGGAAGCCATACTGGCGATCTGAGAGCAGATTATGAGAAGAGAAATGCTTAAGAAATTTGGAAGCAAGAATAGTTTCAAAAACTTTAGAGATACAGGAGATGAGAGCAATTGGACGATAGTTGGAGGGTTGAGAGCGGTCACCCTTCTTTGGGACAGGTTGAATGAAAGCGAACTTCCAGCAAGAAGGGAAGACGTTACAGGAGAGACAGGAGCACAGTTTTTGAGTACAACAGGAGGAACACTGTCCGGACTGTACGTCTTCTTAATATTAAGCCCAGAGAGGGTAGAAAGTACATCTTTAGAAGAGATTAGGATATTAGGCATAAGTAGGAGAGGGACGAATAGCACCGGAATCATCTAAGGTAGAGTTTCTAGCAAAAGTTTGAGCAAAGAGTTCAGCTTTGTCAGAGGAAGAAGTGATGGTTGTGCCATCAGAGTGGAAAAAGGGAGGGAAAGACGAGGAAGAAAATTGTTAGAGAGGTTTTTGGCTAGATGCCAGAAAGCTTGGGAAGAGCTAGAGTTGGATAGTTCAGTGCATTTATTATTGATGAATGAGTGCTTGGCAAGTCGAAGAACAGATTTGGCTTGAATCTGGGCAGAAACATAGGAAGAATGAGATTATTTAGTTTTAAGGCATCGGTACCGTTTGAATGCTTCATCCTTGTTGTGGATAGCAGTATAACAAGCGTAGTAAACCAAGATTTGTTTGCATTTGACCGAGAGAAAGAAAATGGAATGTACGCTTCATGCCCGAGAGGATTACCTCAGTAATGCGTTCAGCACTCTCCGAGGGTCCTCGGCCACCGAAGCAGACGTCATTCCATGGGAAATCAAAGAAGTACTGCCGGAGAGCCTCCCAGTCGGCAGCGCCAAAGTGCCGGCTGGGAGGATTGGGTGGCCGTACTGAAGAGAAAGGACAGGTGACGGATATAAGTTTATGGTCGGAGGAGCCCAAAGGAGAGAAATTATTGACAGTATAAGAAAAAGGGTTAGAAGTCAGAAATAAGTCAAGAATGTTGGGCCGATCTCCGAAGCGATCCGGGATATGGGTGGGTTGCTGGACCAGAAGTCAGAGGGTTAATTGAGACAGTCTTTACCCATATTACTCTCACAGATCCTTCCTAAACTGTATAGAACCGACTGATGAGAGCCATAGTAAGCCGTCAGAATGCGTCACTAGCTTCAAACGGTTAATAAAGACATATGGGGTAGAAAACAAACTAAATAAAGCTGCTGAGTGAGTGATACAATTTAGATGAAATTGTTAAACCAATACGTCTTCACTACGTCACTTACTATTCTGTGTATACAATATGACCTTAGTTAACAGAGGTTGGTTTTCAATCAGGGATAATTTTGTAGCAGATTAATTAGTTAGAATGGGCCATAATTTGTGTCTTAGAGTGAACAATTGCCGATAGATAAAGGTTGTACAGTCACTCAGCATGTTGGTTACAGCGATTCCAATCTTTGAACCTATAAAACCAAGATCTAAATTATCTAGGCTTTAATAACACATTGTAATGCCTCGTTTAAGTTCAATACTAATACAAATAGGTGCGTCTCTATTTATGCTAGTTACTGTACTGTACAGTTATTCTGATATATTGTGAAGCCTCGAACTGATTAACCAAACCTTTGACGAGCAAATAATAGGTAAACATAAATAAGGAGATTCATTTCAGCCCAACAAATCTTCGAAAATGTATGTATCAGCGTAAATGACCGCGATTATACGTACTTTCTTGAACAATTCTGACGCTCCGATGAAATATTTTGAAAAACTTCCTTCATAAAGTAGCTTTGAATGTAAACCGAGTTCAATTGATCCAATACAATAGTTGATTAAATCCTGGATGCTTCAAAACTTAGGATACACGATTCCAAAATCCAATTGAACCTATGGGTATGTTTCACGGCTGTACACTCCAGATTTTTTTTTTTGGGCACATATAGCTCCTCTATCTATCTATCTATCTATTGCCTGACGCCGTGATCCCCGAAGGGGTGGCCACGAACGAACCGCCCCCATGCACCTCTGTCCCCAGTCAGTCGACGCCCCTCCCCCCAACCAGCACCGCCTTCGTTCATGTAGTTCCTCACTCCATCCTTCCACCTCATATTCGGTCTACCTCTCCCCCTCTGTCCCTCCACCTCGCTCTCGTACACCCTCTTAGTCATTCTCTCGCTTTCCATACGTTCCATATGGCCGAACCATCTCAAGTTGTTCCTTTTCACACTTTCCAGCACATCTACCTCCACACCACACCTCCTTCTTACTTCCTCATTAGTCTGTCTATCCCTCCATGTAACTCCGCACGCACTCCTTAAGTAATTCATTTCCACTGCTCTCACTCTTGGTCTGAGTCTCTCAACCAACGTCCATGCTTCGCTTCCGTAAGTCAGTGTCGGGATTACCACACTGTCATGCAAGGACTTCTTCACTTCCATACTGACCACCCTATTTCTTGTTACTGCTTTTAGCGTTCCTACAACCCTCTTCCCCTGTTGTACCCTCTCCCGCACCTCTTCATCCATAGTCCCATCTTTACTCAACACACTGCCCAGATACTTAAAAGAGTTGACGATCTCCATAGCCTGACCGTTCAGCTTCACCTCACACTCTGTGACTTCACCCCTTTCGAAGACCATAACCTTGCTCTTCCCCGTATTTACCTTCAAATTCCGTTTTTCGCACACTGTTCCAAACTCATTTACCAGACCCTGCAACTCCCATTCATTATCACTCATCAGAACTGTATCATCCGCAAACAGCAGTATAGGTAGCTTCCACTCAATTCCCTCCCTTTTCAGCGATACACCAACATTCACTGCTCTTGATAGTATTTCTTTCATGACTCCATCCATATATACAGTAAACAACCACGGGGACATCACACACCCCTGTTTCAAACCAACATTCAGGTCAAAGAACTCGCTCTGCTCACTCTCCACACGTACTGCCGCCTTTGCACCCTCATACATGCTCTTCACTGCTTTCAGCAACTTGCCCTCTACTCCGTATATTCTAAGTACTTTCCACAAACCTTCTCTATCCACTCTGTCATAGGCCTTCTCCAAGTCCATAAAGGCAACATACACCTTTTGTTTCTTCTCCAGATACTTCTCCACAACACAATTCAGGGTAAAAATCTGATCTACACATCCTCTTCCCTTCCTAAAACCTCCCTGCTCGTCGCCTATCCATTTCTCCGTTCTCACTCTCACTCTCTCAATCACTACCCTACTGTATACCTTCCCTACTACGCTTAGAAGACATATTCCTCGGTGGTTACCACACACTCCTCTTTCCCCTTTGCCCTTATATAGGGGGACTATTATGCCAGTCTTCCAGTCATCGGGTGCACTCCCCTTCTCCCATGCTAGTTTGCACATTTTCCATACCCATTCTATCACTATCTCACCACCATACCTCAACATTTCCCCACACACTCCATCTGTTCCTGGTGCTTTCCCCAACTTCACTCTTTTCATGGCTTCCCACACTTCTGACCTCCTGATCCCCACCTCCTCCTCCACTACTTCTCTTCTTCTCCCTCCCATACCATATCCAGCTATGTTTGCTGGCTCTTCATTCCTTTCATTTAGCAACTCACTGAAGTACTCCCTCCATCTTTCGACTCTCTCTTGCTTCTCGGCTAGCATTCTCCCATTCTTATCTTTCACACCCTTACTGTTTCCCTTGCTACCTTCCCTAACTTTCTTGACTTCTTTCCAGAACAGTTTCTTACTCTCCCTCCATTTTACACTCAGATTCCTTCCAAATTCCTCATCTACTCTTCTCTTACTTTCCTTCACTACTCTCTTCACCACCCTCTTACTCTCCACGTACCTCGCTCGTTTCTGTCTCTCGGAATCTTCATTCCCTCTACTACCCAACCACACTCTATATGCTTTCTTCTTTTCTTCCACAGCTATTCTTACCTCTTCTGTCCACCATGCTGTACCTTTCACTCCCCTCCCTCTTCTCCTCACTCCACACACCTCCTCACATGCTGCACAGATCTCATCCTTAAACACCTTGCTCATCTCCTCCACTTCCTCCATAACTTCCAGGTCGAACCCACCTAGTCGTCTTTCCACTGCTCTCCTGTACTCCTCCCTGACTTCCTCCTCCTGCAACCTCTCCACCCTCCTCACCATTCCACCCTCCTCTCGCCTCCCTCCCGCTCTCCTCACCCACTTCTTTTGTATCCTAACCTTAGCTACCACTACATAATGATCAGACAGACCCCCTCCAATACCCCTATACACCCTAGCATCCATCACAGATTTCTTCATTCGTTCATCCACACATACATAATCAATCAATGACTTTCGTTCCACCACTGTCTTATCTTTCATCGTCAACATCCGTTTCCACGTGTACCTGTGGATCATTCTGTGTCGGAAGAAGGTGTTGGCTATCCACAGCCTCCTTCCCACACATACGTCCACAAGTGCACTACCATTCCCATTCACCTCTGATGGTACCCCCCACCCTCCCACCACTCCCTCAACTTTCCTATCACCCACCTTACCATTCATATCCCCAATCAGAAATATTCTTTCGTTCTTGTCAAACTTCTCCAGGCACGCCTCCACATTCATCCAGAACTCCTCTTTCTTTCTTTCAAGTATATCCTCTGTCGGGGCATACACGCATACAATCACCCACGTTTGTATTCCTACTTTCATTCTCACCCACACAATCCTTGAACCCACAGACCCATACTCTATAGCTCCTCCAATTGGTTAAATGAGCCCATGAGGTGCATATACTATGTAAATCAAATTGCAAAGTAGATTCGGTTTGATCGGAGATAGGTTTGATTGGTTCAAACTTCAGAGCATTATTAAAGTTATAGAGTGAAGTAGTTAAGGGGGGAGGGGTCGATATTATTTATTAATCTATTTAGTTCTCTATTGTATTATTAGTTTCGTCCTTAGACCTCCATCAAGCATAATTATGAAAACACCCACCCAAGACCCTCCTTCAAGATAAATGTTTACATCTTTCGATAGAAAAATTTCTCGGCCGAAGGCCGGTTCCTCTTAAATTACAGGCTCGCTATCGTTTGCCAGGAAAAATTCAACACCTAAGTGGCACGAAAGGTCTAATTATTGGCAAGGAAATGAGGTCTTAAAATCGCCAAACTAAATGGAACGAACGTCTTAGAATCTCAAAGCTAATGAGACTAAACGTGAAGGAGAAGGAGGGCCAGAAAAACAAACCCACCTCCATTAAGCGAAGAGTCCAAAATAGTCCAAGTCAGGTTCGCTATGTTCGAGGCAGAATTACGGATCCTGTACACGAAACTAGCGTTAGCTGTGCTGCGAAGTAATAAGCTCCACCCATGAGTTCCCTTTCATCAGTAGTGACAATCTATCCATTTTGCCGCTAACTTTAGCCGATGTTAATATTCATCTAGTTGCATGTATTTGAAATTTTTGCTACATGAAATATAGGATTATAATAAAGAATATGACAAGTTTCATATAATGACAATTAATTTAAAGTTGCCCCTTTAGTAAAGCCGCCACCTGCACTATAAATCATTAACTTTATTAGCAATAGTATACATTATAATATGTATTATACGTGTCCATGGTTCTTGAATCCTAATATTCGGATTGAAAAGATGGTTGCGATTGATATCTGTTCTATTGTTGTTGGGATCGGTGGCGAAGGTAATGCAATAGCGAACTTTATCTTGTCAAAGTAGTGATTATATTATTTTCTAGCAATAGTCCATTAGCAAGCCTCTTATTATTACTTTAGCGGTACTTGTGCTAGATATGACAACGCTGCCACCCATCACAGTGACCATCCCGGGCACGAGCGGAAGTCAGGCAGTATATTAAATTTTACCTTGTGTTATTTGTTGATTTTCGTTAATTGCAGGTGTTTCGTCTGTGATACGCGCGAGTGTTTGGTGACAAGGATATGACGAACGCTTGAGAATAGTCATAATGGTATGGGTTGCTTGGTAGAAGAGTATTATTGGAATAACAGAGAGGCCTTGGTGGTCAGACTGACGATATTGCGAGCCAAGGTAGGTCCATGGTTCATTACTTGTTACACTAGGATACCAGAGTCTAGCCCACTCAAAAACATGTGCGGACCCCCTCTGCTCTTCTTTATGCAAGTGTAAGTATGTGGATTGATTTAAAGATATAACCATATTGCCATTTAATAAAATTATATATAGTTTTGTAGTTGATCTATAGACAATTGATATGGGTTAACTACACCACTACTACTCCTCGATTACGGGATTCCTGTCTTAGGTAATTATTTGTTGTTGATCTTACCATACTCAAGGGACCCTACAGATGCGCGGATAAGGGATACTTTTCTTATTTTGTCAATTTGATTGTCACCCCCGTATCAAATTTTCAGAGTTAGGCCCTAGTTTTGTCCAGCCAGTTCACTGAGTCCATAACACTTTGTTTACATGCTAGGCTCCTCCCAGAAGTTCCCAGATGTTCATTAGCCAATCAGAGTGGAGCTTCACCTAGTGATTTATTTTCCCAACAAACTATTATTATCTTTTACAATTGTCGGGATGGATGTAGAGTTCGGGCGTACGGTCGTCATTGTTTACATAGGGCGATCGCCGCTCGCACTTACGTTCCCGTCTATTTCGACGCTATAATTTTCTGCTATTTGCCCCCTGTCATTACTACATGAATACTAGGTTAGGTTAGGTTAGGTTAAAATAGACGAGAACATGATGGGAAAGGTCCGACGCCAATATGCGTAATGTAAACAAAGATGGCGGTACGCCCGGTCACTACATCCTACCCCAATTGTCTCTTCCAGTGTTTTACATACTGTCTGAATTTATTACTTTCTCATTTCTCTACAAATAGTTTTTGGGATATCGATTTGTAACAATACATTTTAACTTGTACCCACAATGCACTTCGCCTGTGAAGTGTGACGTCAGTGTCAAACACAACCTCCTGGAAGGCCTCATGCCAGGTTAGTTTTCCTCACATTTAGGGATATTTTTGGCGGTATTTCTCGAGTATGGCTATCTTTCTTCAATATATAACCGTAAATAGACCCTTAGGGCTTGCATTATAGGGTCTTTTCCATGTCAAAAAGGCCACTTTCACCCATTATATAGGGACATATCCTCAGCCCCCCCCCCCCCCCCCCCCACACACACACACTCACGTATGTTAATGCTTTGTAACTGTGTATTTTCTATTTAGAAAGTGAGGAAAGCCCTATTTATTAGCATATGTATTAATAATTGTAATTCCGATACCTCAACAATCTAGGGGAGAGTTTGGGAATGCGGGGTTTTGGGTGGGGTAAAAATAGGGGTATTAAGGGAATAACTCTAAAAATGTAATAAATACAATTGAAAAAAACTCAAAATGTTGAAATCCGAGCCAAGTTTTGGCAAAAGTTGGCTCAGATTTGGCCAATTTTCAGAGTCCAAAAAGGGCAAAACCCATAATACTAGGTTAGGTTAGGTTGGGTTAAGCTAATGTTATCCTCATAATACTAGGTTAGGTTAATGAAAAAACTTGGCTCGGATTTCATGGATTTAGCGGGGGTGTGGAGGCGGCAGCCCCCACCCATAATACTAGGTTAGGTTAGGTTAGGTTAGGTTAGGTTAGGTTAGGCTAGGCTAGGCTAATGTTAACCCCATCATACTAGGTTAGGATAGGTTAGGTTATTTGGTTAGGTTAATGACAAAACTTGGCTCGGATTTCATGGATTTAGCGAGGGTGTGGGGGCGGTAGCCCCCACCCCTAATACTAGGTTAGGTTAGGCTAATGTTAACCACATTCTTACTGAGTTTTTCAACAGTGAAAAACAAGAAAACCCCAGACAACTTTCAAAATGAGGTTACTGTGATTTTGGACTCTGAGAACTCGACAAACACCAGCCAGGTTTGGTCAACACTTTGGGGTTTTCTTCAGCAGAAAAAGGGTGAAATCCGAGCCAATTTTGTTTTCCAATTTTGCCCTTTTTGGACTCTGAAAATTGCCCAAATCCGAGACAACGTTTGCCAAAACTTGGCTCGGATTTCAACATTTTGGGGTTTTTTCAATTGTATTTATTACATTTTTAGAGTTATTCCCATAATACCCCTATTTTTACCCCACCCAAAACCCTGTATTCTCAAACTCTCCCCTAGATTGTTGAGGTACCGGAATTACAATTAATAATACAAATGCTAATAAATTGGGCTTTCCTCACTTTCTAAATAGAAAATACCAACTTACAAAGCTTTAACATACACAAATAAAATAAATTAATCATAAAATAACAGGAGTAGTAGTTATGCAGAATTACCTTCAATGAAAACATACACCATTTGAGGAGGAACACTGTATTGGCAAAGTTTCGCAGATAGCTTATTCAGGCCAGTTCTCAAATCATGCTTACAATCAGTATTCTTTTCTGGCTATTAAGCCTCGTTCACCTGACCACGATCTATTACCACAGACCCTGCAGTTTCAACACCGTCTGTTCATCTCAATTCCAGCACACACCTACAATATACGACCATAACACGATATATTGACAGGCGAACTGATCGATCTCTGTTCATCTCAATTCCAAGCAAACACTTACAGTATATGACCATAACATGATATAATATTGACGGGCGAACTGATCGATCGACAACTAAACCCCTTTATTATGGTTGAAAAGAAAAACAATAATAGATGCATCTACAGCATAATGTGTTTCATATTCAGCAACTCGTCGTGTTTGCATCATGGGCAATAGAATAATAAGTAAATAAAATAAAGATGATCAAAACAGACGAATTCCAATCGTTTCGTTGCTAATTTTGACCTGGGTCTGTTTCTGAAGAAAGCAAAATCACCACACTGACTTTCGCAGAATTGATTAGAAAATCACGATAAAAGTCTGTTATAAAACTATTGATATTACAATAATTTACCTACGACTGAATGATAATATCATGAAGAAACTTGTAATTGTTATGAGTTTGAAGAGGCGGTTATATAAAAGAAAATGGCATATTGAACTGTCAGGAGATATTTTATATAATTTACTTATAATTAATATCATATGCAGTTTGGTGGGGTAAGTCTTCTCTAGCTCAAATATCCAAATTATAGTTGCAGGTGTGTTATTTACCGCTACATTGGCCCAGGGATTGGTCAGACTACTTACTGTGTGGCACATTGGTTGGTCATACACTTCACAACATATAGGACAGGTCAGGACGATACGAATGGGCAAGTCTCCTAACAATTGGTGCCTTTGTTCACCTAACAGTATATAAGAACAGTCACTTACAAATTCATGAACTCCCATAAGAGAGAGAGAGAGACAGAGAGAGAGAGAGAGAGAGAGAGAGAGAGAGAGAGAGAGAGAGAGAGCATCACTCGGTTGATCTTTTACCTCCGTTTGTTTGTCGGTTTGTTTGTTTGACTCTAAACAAGATAAACAAAAACAGCCAGCATAGGCGAAGGTATGCTCTCTACCAAGTGCCGCTCTAGTTTACTTATATATCATATAAGCCTATATACTATATCTAACCTTGTCTTTGTCTAAACCTTGTCTATTTCAAACGAGTAGGCTTATTGTATACAAATGATGTTCTCCGAAGTAAGGTAATCGTAGTATAGATTTAGGAAAGAATAGTTAGGGAAGACTGAGTAGAACTGTTAACACATATACAGTATAGCTGGCCGCCACGTTCTAAACACAAAGCATTATACGAAGATTAGCATTATACAGATAAAGGAAATGGACATAGTGACAATAGGTAATAATAAATAGAAATACATTAATAATATACGTGAGAATGGAAGTGAATTACAGAATATTAACAACATCTGGTCGTAACTCTTATAACACATAAATAAACATAAGGCAAATAAAACAATATACACTAACATATAATGTAGGAGTGTAGCTGCTATTAGATAACGTATATAATTTGGTAGAGATAGGGAGAGGGCTATCATATATTAATGTGCACATTTTATTGATAATATGAGAGAGAGAGAGAGAGAGAGAGAGAGAGAGAGAGAGAGAGAGAGAGAGAGAGAGAGAGAGAGAGAGAGAGAGAGGAGAGGGAGAGGGAGAGGCGAGGCGAGGCGAGGCGAGGCGAGGAGAGGAGAGGAATTTTAGTTTAGAGGAAGAAAGTGGGGGTAAGGTAACTACCGTACTACCCTGCTTCTACACCCTCCTACTCTGCCCTCTCTAACACCCCCCTGTCCCTCCCCTTCCTCTGGCTGGCATCCAGGCTCAAGGGGTACCAAGTAAAAGATAAGGGGCGCCTGCAAAGCGTCAAAACTATTCCAAGGGTGTCAGCCCTATCAATACATCAAAAACCCAATCTTTTCAAAGCATAAAAAAAGTTGGACCTTTTCAATTTGACAAAAGGATGAAACTGACTGGATGATATCATATCATCAAACATAGTTAGGGGTTAACATTAGCCTAACCTAACAACCTTACCTAACCTAACCTAGTAAGAATGGGGTTAACATTGGTTAACATTAGCCTAACCTAACAACCTTACCTAACCTAACCTAGTAAGAATGGGGTTAACATTTTTGATACATCGATGACTTCCAACTTTTGATGCATTGAAGTGATATACACTTTTTTACACATTGATATGATCTGGGGAAAAACTGTTTTTTGACAAAATGAACACATCTGGAAAATTTGATGTACTGATAGCTTTTTGCAGATTTGATGAAATGATAGGATCAGTTTTTGACGCTTTGATGCTCCCCCAAAGATAATACAATTTAGTTGACGCGTTCACGTGGGGGTCCATGCATTTTTATAAGTGACTGTACATGGTGATTTATCTTCGCACTTGTTTCTTTTGTATAATTGAGACAGTAAACGTAATTAATTTCAGCTTTGCAAAACCTATTCGCATTCGTATTATATTTGGTTTATGTTAGTATCTGAGATAACAAGAATAGGGTTTTAACATTTGCGGTATTCCCCATAATGTTAAAAAAACAAAATTATTCGGACAATAGTATATGAGGTCACCCGGCCTATGGGCTATAATATTCTGTTTTCTGTAGCTTAGTCTTATAGTATTAGTAACCGTACAATATGTCAGTAGTACTGCAATATACATTATTTTTCATTATACTTTGTGGGCTAAAATAATAAGGGTGGAAGCAAGAAAGGCGGGCATCTTGAATCAGTGTAGAACATATTGTTTCACGTCTACACATCCTCTTTATCCTTGAATTTATTTCCCTGCCCCTTGTAGCGACTCTGCCCTCCTATTCTGGTTGTTCTTCCGTTTACTGTTTTAATTAGTGTACTCGCCCAGTTTACCTGCTTCGGCTCCTGAAAAATGAAAAGTGTAGGTGAGTTTTCTCTTGGGTTTAGGGGCAAAGTTTTAACCAAGAACATGTCTGATACCACTTGGGGGCCTGGAAACAATGTGGAGTTGAGAGGGAGAGAGAGAGATAGTTGATCATTCTTAATCTTCAAATATCTTGCCACCTATTTATTTATTATAATCTAGCATAATAGCCTATTACTCCAATTCATAATAATTTATCGGTTTAACTCTAGGACAGGACTGATACGGGCCCAATCGATTTTTATGGGTTTTATAAGATGTTTATATACCATACTTCTTTGTTATATATTTTGGTACCGTCGGAAATCCATTATAAGGTTAGTCTTGTATCCAATGTACTAGGTGGTAGGTAAGGGTTAGTCTTGTATCCAATGTGCTAGGTCTAGGTTATGTTAGGTTTTTGGTTAGGCTAATGACAAGGGATCAGGTGCATAGGAATGGGAAAAACTAGGTACTAGGTGCATGTACTAGCTGGTATGTAAGGGTTAGTATAGGGACACATACTAGCTTAGGTTACTGTGTTTTTGTATTCTGCAAAATGAGAAAACTCAGCCAACTTTCGAAATTTGATTACTGTGTTTTTTACTCTGCAAAATCGTAAAACCCGAGCCAACTTTCACAAATAGGTTACTGTGTTTCTTTACTATGAAAACTTGGAAAATCCGAGCAAATTTTTACTTGATTTTCCAATTTTTAGGTTTTATGCATTTGAGAAAAAAAAAACAGGAAAAACCGAGCAAAGTTTTGTTTTATATACATTGTGTTCGTATTATTTACATCTTTTACCACACAATGTCCCTGATCTTCAAAGCCCTCCCCACTATCGGGGGCGGCTCTTAAAATTGATTTATAATGGGAAAATACTAAAATGCGATGGTCCTCGGTACTAAATAACACTGCCTATCAAAGAACAAATTAAAGAAAAATAGTAATAATAATAACCTATACAACTCTTATCCGTCCTGTACTACATTTTTTCCCATTTATAATTTGCATACTTACTCCATTGTCTATACCATTAAGTATATTTAAATATGTTATGTTCGTAATAGTTTAGAACTGTTGGTGCCGATTTATCACCTCTATATTTTTGCCGTGAATGCAATTTCCGGTACTCCTACCCGTGAAGCATAATGTACATCCTTGTGTTACGTCCTGGGATATATAAACACTGCTCTTTCTATTGGACTAGGTATGCGGCAACAAGCAACAACGGAAAACGCTAGATCCAACCCTTATCTATAAACCCAGGCAACAAACCACACTAAACCGTCAAGAGTCCTGCCTGGACAACAAGGTATCCTATGACTCGGTCACAGGGTGCACGCACTATAGACTGCTGATAGTCAAGCAGGCTATATAAAAGATCACACAATTAAGTTGACTTAAAGCTTCAAGGAAAAGATAGATAACGGAATTAAATTGCAGAAACAATTTAATAACAAACTAGAAGAAAGTACATTTAACGTTACGTTAATTAATACAACTAATCACCCCTGCGTGAAAGAAGGTGAAAGCAAACAGTCCTCAAAACATCGTACAGGTAGACAAGATGCAGGTTTCTAAACTGCATGCGGCTACTGTAGGATCTGATGCTTAGCAAAGAAAGTAAGTTACGGATTTAGAGAACTCTTAACTCATAAGCAGGAATAAATACTAGTGATAGGCCATACAGTGTATAATGGCATAGGTATAATTAAATAAAGGCAGCAACTCGCAACATAACCACATACAGGTGTGCTTCTCACTCTTAGTCAGGCAAGCCTGCTCGGACGGAGTCTCTAAGCCACACCCTGACTCACAATGCTCACAACAACGGTAAACTGTGGCACAATAACAAGCATGCAGAAATAATAAACCCCTAGCTGTTAATCTGCCAGGTGGCAGAGGTCTAGCCGGAAGGATATAGGCTTCGGATACCCGGGCTGAGCCACCTGCTCTAGCCTAGGGACGTTCCCAAGTCTGTGCGCCAAATTACTCTAATTGAAAGGGTGCTCTCTTGAGAGACTCAGATCCCAAGTATCTGACTCTCTCCTGGCGACCCTAAAACAAAAGCAAGACGTGCTAGCGCAGTGCTGAGTGGACTAGGCAAGGGCCCTCACACAACACAACACTAGACACACAGGGACACAGACAAGAAAATACCCCCCAGACTCCCACGGGTATCCTAGTAAAGTCGTGCGGGTCCACAGGACTCGCACCAGCCGACTTTACTTAAAGGATCACAAAAAGCCTCCCCTCCGGTCTAGCCCCTGCTCACCTGCCACAAGAACAAACTAGCAAGCATGAAACCACCAAATATGAGACAACAAAAAGCTTCCTAGGTCTCATTAACAATTACATCTCTGCATAAAGCCCAAAATCCTATCTAATTATCTGAGAGCTCGTCGTTAATACAATAATAGATATAAGGTCTATCAAGGGGATGGGATAATTAAATAGATTGGTGAAGTAGTGGAAGGAAGGTATACAAAGTAAGAGAGAAAGTTTCTAAGTGGGGTTGAGAGGGATAGATATCAAGGGGGTCCGAAGGGTACGACAGTGAGGTGAGCTCTGAGTCTTGAATCTGTCTGGACCCCACCCTAGGCATGCGAAATACATCCCATGCTTGGCAACACTCAACACAGTTGCCGGGTCAAAATCCTCTACCCCTTGCGTGAGTCGAAACTAAGCCTAACGTTGCGATCAAATTGGCAACATCAGGCTCTTCCCAAGCTAGACTCTCCGTGCGAAGCAACGTCCCTCAGCCGGTCTCTCTCTCCCGCTCGTCTCCTCCCACTCTCACTACACTTACATCTTATATATTATAATGAAACAATCAACTATCGAGAATGAAATATACTAAGATGCGTTGGTTAAGAATAAGGGCAGCTACAAGCTGTGAAACAACATAAGAATATCCCAGACATTAGTTACATTGTCGTAGGATATATACTAAGGAAAAGCCGGCCGGCCGGCTGCCACCAGCCGGTTTCTAAACGGCTGGGCAGCCGACACTCGCGCATGCCCGCACATGGCTACTATGCAGGAGCGTCACACTTGGCACTAGTCCATTACCTACCAATATGTGCACAATACTTCTTGGTAGAGGCCTCTGTAAGAGTAAAGTCTATGATAGATCCTCCACTTCATATTTTCATCTCCCAGGGTTGTTGACTTCCTGGCCGGTTTCGGTGGTCCGTTCACACGCGGGATTATCATATCTCATGCTTGGTAATGCCCCCTACTGACAACATAGATGATGATTACAATAAGTCCTGGGGGAGTGAGGTGGGGCGGAATCCCCCCTCAATCCATCATGTATCCATCCGGATGCCTAATTAGGCGCCCTTGAAAATTACGAAAACCCAAGCCAAATGTTGCCTCGATTTCGTTGATTTGCTTACTGTTGGGTAAATAAATTGGCCTAAGTTATGTTTGGGTAGTTTTAGGTATATCTAGCGGTCCGCCTGCAGTCGTGTGTTTACGCTGAGGAACGGGTGATGTTCAAGTGTGGATTGACCCGCTTTTATCAAATGTTATGTCTTTATTACATCTCGTAAGTACAAAACTTGGCTCGTGTTTCAGTATTTATGTACTATTAAAGGTGTGGACAATGTGTTTTTATCCATATTCACTCGTTAAATGTCTTAAGCCCTAATTTTCCCTGAGCGTCAAAGCCCTTCCCACTTGTGTGTGTTTTGTTTTTTGTTTGTTTTTTTGGCGGGATAATGGGGCCGTATAATTCTGATTTATAATATGTTTTACCCATAATATTCTTCTAGAAAATATACAGAAACACCATTCCTTTATCACGCCATGGTGTAGTGGATTAACCCTTCCTCTCCGGGCTTGCCTTCCACAGGACAGCACTGAGAGCCCGGGGGATATAGCCGAAAAACGTTGTAATAGGCTAGTGGCTAGCCCTATTTTTTTTATTTTAACTGCTAGAGAATTCACATACATCTCAAAACTTAGCCCTGTTTCGTATCAACTGGCGTTGAGTAGAGCTCTCTAGGTCAACAGGTTCAGTTGTGATGACGATTTCCATGGAGAGAGTTTCGATGCAATGTTAGCAATATCAGACAATAACAAAGACTTGTTCTTGTTCTCCAAAACAATAACAACAAAAGTCTGACTTCTCCTTCTTATTTTCGAAGGTGCGCATCGCATCGCTCCAACCGGCTTTGTTTACATACGGTTCGATGCACGGCTTTCAAACCACGCTTAATAGGCTTTCAAGCTTACGGATATTAAAATGACACCCGGGCTCCTGCCCATCTGCCGCGGTGTCACTTTAAAATGACAACCGGACAGGAGGGGTTAAAAGGTTGGAAACTCGTTCTGAATGTCGGAGGTTCGAGTCCGGCTGGGAGTATTTAAACATTTATTAGCTCACATGTATCTGTGAGATATACTTTATATATACAGTATATATATATATATATATATATTTTTTTTTTCTTTAATACATACGAGGTTGAAAGAAATGGCAATTTCTGCGTTGGAAATGTTATTATTCAAAGTTTCCAGGTCTCTGATGAGTTTTCGCTGGGTGGCAGGAAGTAGATGAAGGAGATGAGCAAAATTCATGGTGGTACAGGGTTACATAAATGTAAATGATGATACAGGATATACGACGCGTTTCACTGGACAACCAGCATTATCAAGTAAGGATGGAATGATATAAAAGGTAAACAGGAAGGGTATATATAGAGGGTGGAGGATCAGAGGAGGCGGAAAACAAGGGGCAAAAATCTACTATTGGTGGAGGGGGTTCTGGAAAAGAGAAAGGGGGGAACCGCTTCACGCATGCGCACTGGATGCGGGATGGTGGTTGGTTGGTGGGGTCGAAGCTGATTAGCTGCGTGTCGAGGGGCGTGGCCTAAGTTGTGTGGCGCCTGCGGAAGACGAAGCTGAAGGAGGTAGCGCGGGGGGCTGCATCAAGGGCACCAGGGGGCGAGGGGGGGTGTTAGGTCCTGTAGGAAAGTGCCTTTTGGCAGAAGGAAGGATCTGAAGGTCCAGAGTTTGGTTGTTGATGTTGGGATGTAAGGCTTGGATATATAAAGCTTCGAGTATAGGTAATCTCCTTGGGTCATTACCTATGGTGGTGTGTTTCTCTAACTCGTTGCGTGTGAGGTGAGGGTTGTTAGGGGTGAGATAGTGGTCTTTGATGGCTCCAGCCTGAAGGTGAAGAGTTAGCCGACGTGAAAGACGAGTCTGCGTCATACCAATATAGGAATGAGGTCCACAGTCCTCATAATTACAGGTATGTTGGTAAATGACGTGATCGTCGGTCATCGGGCTCTTTATCTTGGTGGAGGCAGGTTTGTTGCGGAGAACGAGGTTGGAGGTCTTGGGGGATTTGTAGTAAATTATTAATTTGATTTTGTTTTCCGGGTTGGTTGGGTGGACATGCTTGGAGATTATTTCTTTTAAGACGGCCTCGTCATTTTTGTGTTCAGAGGACATGTAATTGCGGTAGATCTTAATTTCATTGGGGGGTCAATGTTAGGAGGGCTTTGGGTGTACCATTTTTCAAGATGGTGGTTGATGGTGCTGGAGATGTCGGAGTTGGAGTATCCGTTATTTACTAAAACTTGGGATAGTCTTTCTAGTTCCTGGTGGGTGTCGGCCCAGGTAGAGCAGTGCGTGAGGGCTCTCCTAACATAGGCGGAGATGGAGGATAGAAGATAACGGCGGGGGCATTCACTATCGCCGTTGAGGCATTGTCCTGTGTTAGTTGGTTTAATGTAGACGGTGGTTTTGAACCCATGGTCGTTCAGAGCTACTAGGATGTCGAGGAAGGGGAGTTGTCCATTGATAAAGAGCCCGATGACCGACGATCACGTCATTTACCAACATACCTGTAATTATGAGGACTGTGGACCTCATTCCTATATTGGTATGACGCAGACTCGTCTTTCACGTCGGCTAACTCTTCACCTTCAGGCTGGAGCCATCAAAGACCACTATCTCACCCCTAACCACCCTCACCTCACACGCAACGAGTTAGAGAAACACACCACCATACTCGATAAAGAAAGTGACCCAAGGAGATTACCTATACTCGAAGCTTTATATATCCAAGCCTTACATCCCAACATCAACAACCAAACTCTGGACCTTCAGATCCTTCCTTCTGCCAAAAGGCACTTTCCTACAGGACCTAACACCCCCCCTCGCCCCCCCGCGCTACCTCCTTCAGCTTCGTCTTCCGCAGGCGCCTCACAACTTAGGCCACGCCCCTCACACGCAGCCAATCAGCTTCGACCCCACCAACCAACCACCATCCCGCATCCAGTGCGCATGCGTGAAGCGGTCCCCCCCTTTCTCTTTTCCAGAACCCCCTCCACCAATAGTAGATTTTTGCCCCTTGTTTTCCGCCTCCTCTGATCCTCCACCCTCTATATATACCATTCCTGTTTACCTTTTATATCATTCCATCCTTACTTGATAATGCTGGTTGTCCAGTGAAACGCGTCGTATATCCTGTATCATCATTTACATTTATGTAACCCTGTACCACCATGAATTTTGCTCATCTCCTTCATCTACTTCCTGCCACCCAGCGAAAACTCATCAGAGACCTGGAAACTTTGAATAATAAAATTTCCAACGCAGAAATTGCCATTTCTTTCAACCTCGTATGTATTAAAGAAAATTTATTACCTGGCTTTACTAACATATATATATATATATATATATACATATTTATATATATATATATATATATACATAAGAACAGTTAAATATATGGTACTACAGTGAAAACTAACGCAATGAAGAAAACAGAGTTACACAGACTGCACATACCTTGCGGTCCCTACTAGGCAGTCCAACCTTAAATCTAACAACATTTGGTACTAAGTGGAAGGTAAGGCGAGCAAAGCAGGAGAGAGAGAGAGAGAGAGAGAGAGAGAGAGAGAGAGAGAGATACTAATCAATTAGTCACCATCACTTCCTAAATAGAGCTACTTCCACACAGGGATAATTTTTATGGCTGTGAGGAACCGTAATAGAAGGAGGGGGACAGAAAAGGAAGTGTTGGGGAAGAGGGCGGGAAACTAAAGAAAGAGTGAGAAAGAAAAACTTGTTTTATGTATGTGCATGAAGGAGACAAAGGGCATAACTGCCTGTAAAAAGTTACCCCCCCCCTCCCATAGGGTTGTAAGTAGTGATAAAGAGCCAACTTCAAGGTACGTTAGAAATAATTTAGATTATTTTGAAAGAAGTGTGGTGTGCTTGTTAAGTGTAGTGAAGAGTGTATTAAGTGTAGGAAGAGGGTAATTTTACTAATTGTAAACGAACTTTTTATAATATGGAAGCCAAAATAACATGAATCTACTTATGTTGCCAGGTAATGTTTTGTTGTTTATGCTCTCCTGTTCATCATTGTTTAACTAATTGTCTTAATTTCTTTTCTCCATACTTCTGTATTTCATCAATAACTTATTTAATCTATGCTATTCTATTGGTCTTGCCTTCTGTTTATGCTTTATAGTATTTTGTTTTTGTCTCCATCTAACGTCATTGTGTTTTACTCTAATGATATAATCTGCCATTGGTCCTTCAATTCATATACAGTATAATATATATATATATATATATATATATATATAATTGTCCAAGACCATCTCTTTTGAAGTTGAAAAGTAGGTAATTCAAGATAGGAATAACATTGACTAATATTTGTTAACGTCCAAGCTCATCTCCTTAAAAAAAAGTAAATAAACAATAAAATAAAATATATATATATATAAATAAAAAAAAATAAAGATAGCAAAAGATAGTTTAACATTGTAAGAATGTTATATCTATATCTTGAATTTCCGCCAATGTTTATGCTTTACTTCTTTCTCTTCTGTGCAGTTCTGCTTCCTCAAGATTTTTACATTTAATATTGAAAACGTGTTATATAATTTCCTGTTCTAGCAGACTGATTCACTGACCTCTATACTGAAAGTAACTAAATCAAATATCTAGCCTTTGACGTATTTCGTATAGTTGTTGTCATAATGGTTTCATTTTATTTTCTCTTGGCAATATATAAATATGTTTGTATGTTTTGAATCGCCTAACCTGTTTGTCTTTACTTCAGTATTGTCCATTCAACACCCTGAATTATTTGATACATTAAATATTTGCATGTTTCGCTTTCACCAATAATTATACACGTTAGTTAACTTCACCATACCATTAATCCACGAATTGAATTTATCTTCTCATAATACATCGCAATTGGTCATAAGTTCACGTTTATCAATTTCATAATCAAGACATTATATATTTGTTTTAAATTATTATATTTTTCTGTCACGTAGTGCCCTATTATATTTTATCGTTGCTTTCTTTCTCGTCTACCCCCGCTCACTCACTATCTCTCTCTCTCTCTCTCTCTCTCTCTCTCTCTCTCTCTCTCTCTCTCTCTCTCTCTCTCTCTCTCTCTCTCTCTCTCTCTCACCCACTGATTACAGGAACAACCTCTCAGTGAATGGTGTAAGTAGGATATTGTTGGAAACAAGGGAATGCTCTCACATTCTTCAGCTTTTCCATTTCCGCTTCTTGCACGAGAGGGAGAGAGAGAGAGAGGTAAAATGTATGGAATTATCGCTTGAAGTTACACAATTTCTCCTTAAGATTGTCAACAAACTCCTGAGTACGGGTCTTCTCCTTTTTTTTTTTTTTTTTTTTCATTTTTTTTTTTTATTTTCCTCTGTTGCTTCTTCTTAACACGAATATTACAGGTATCGTGAAATACGGAGAAACGAAACGGATATGATAATATATATATTTTATTTAATGTAGACGTCTAGCATTGCCCCGCAGCACCCTGCCGTTCAGAGGGCAAACACAAAATTATCCGCCACGAGAACTACGAAAATAAACACAAATAATTACTGTTTTTCTATAATATAATCATGGTCCCTGCTGGAGAGCCAACTTATAATAACCTCTAAAACTTTGTAATCCACCAAGCCCCGTGGACTATGAATATTTTAGGGCCCTCACTACGCCAGGGTGGCCTGTGGGGTATTTGTTAGTACATGGGGGTTCATAGACGAGAGGACCAGGGTTCGACGTCTAGTGGGTAATTAACATATTTTGTTTTATTATTATTATAGATTGTTGTTGTTTTCGCCATTTTCGAGCAATGTATCTTAGTTTGTCCCCTAGGCTAACACAAAAGCTTTCCTAGACTTCCTTCAAACTAGAAAATGCCCACAAGATCACCTTCAAGCTCATTTTGTAGATGTTTCAATTATAAGATGTCCCGCACGCAAGCCGATTTCTTCGAAGTTAGAGATTTGCTATTGGAAAAATATTCGACTCCTGAATTAGGTAAAGCGTCTTATTGGGGTGAAGGGTCTTGAAACCTCCAAATTTGGAGCGAAACAGGAGAGGTCCAAAATGACCTCCCTCTGGCCAAATAGAGTCAATTTATTTGTATATTATATAGCTATCCAGTGTATGTTAACCTTTTGACCATGAATGTTGGGTTGAGTGTGAGAGGGATCTGCCTTGTATGAACCAATCGGCTTTCTGCAGACTCCTGTGTTCTTATGTTCTTGTTTATAATTGGTCAGGCAGTGTTAACTTAAATTGATATGTTATTGTGTGTTCTTCCTTCAAACTATTTATGTTTCAGCTGGTAGTAATTTGGCTTGTCTCCATTTGTATTTTTCAGCTATTACGAAGGTTTTGAAGCGAAGTATGTCGTTAATTATAAAACAAATTTGTATCTATGTGATGCAGAGACATGTAGTTTCATATCGTTCTATTAAGTATCGTATCGATAAATCAGTTGCTAAGGGATTCAATTTACCATCAACTGGAAGTAAACAGACTATAATAGACAATTAACTTAGATGGTTAGATTATTATGTTTTAGAAATATGCTGAGGAAATTATTATCTTCAAGACATTTGGTAGGCCTGTTTATTTTGTTTTACTCGACATATTTGGCTTAAATGTACTTGAAATTATTAGTGTGTTTCTGGTTGTGATTTAGAAAAGTACTGTACAGTTTTTTTTTTGTCGTTATTACAATTACCTATCACCAAATATATCCTTAATTCTAGAGTGTATGTGCAACAGGCTTCACTGTAAAGTTCATAATAAGTTTAATTTATCTATCCTGTTCTGGATGGTGTGATGACTTGTGTGTTAATTAACAGACATGTGTTGGTGACAGGAAGTTGACAAGTGTGTGTAGCTGTAATGGATATTATCCTCATATTTTATCTTAGTAACTAACTAATTAATTAACTATTTAATTATTTATTGCATTCATGCGCGCGTGTGTGTGTTGTTGTGGTTATTGTTGTTCTCCAGGTTGTCTGACCGAACAGCCCTATGGTCCCGAGCAAGGCCATCGCCATAACCGAGTGCCCCCAAAGAACCCTCCCTGCTTACCACTAAGAAAGCCCAGGTGACCGAAGCCACTCCCAGGCGAGGAACTGAGGAGGGTGCGGAAACGACCAGGACACCGAAGCCCCACCCAAGGCCCAAGGATTCATAATTTGCTAAACCGAATAATTCATTTTATGATATAGTGTGGGAAGCCATGAAAAGAGTGAAGTTGGGTAAAGCACCAGGAACAGATGAAGTGTGTGGGGAAATGTTGAGGTATGGTGGTGAGATAGTGATCGAATGGGTATGGAAAATGTGCAAACTAGAATGGGAGAAGGGGAGCGCACCCGATGACTGGAAGACTGGCATAATAGTCCCCCTATATAAGGGCAAAGGGGAAAGAGGAGTGTGTGGCAACCACCAAGGAACATGTCTTCTAAGCGTAGTAGGGAAGGTATACAGTAGGGTAGTGATTGAGAGAGTGAGAGTGAGAACGGAGAAATGGATAGGCGCCGAGCAGGGAGGTTTTTAGGAAGGGAAGAGGATGTGTAGATAAGATGTTTACTCTGAATTGTGTTGTGGAGAAATATCTGGAGAAGAAACAAAAGGTGTATGTTGCCTTTATGGACTTGGAGAAGGCCTATGACAGAGTGGATAGAGAAGGTTTGTGGAAAGTACTTAGAATATACGGAGTAGAGGGCAAGTTGCTGAAAGCAGTGAAGAGCATGTATGAAGGTACAAAGCCGGCAGTACGTGTGGAGAGTGAGCAGAGTGAGTTCTTTGACCTGAATGTTGGTTTGAAACAGGGGTGTGTGATGCCCCCGTGGTTGTTTACTGTATATATGGATGGAGTCTAGAAAGAAATACTATCAAGAGCAGTGGATGTTGGTGTATCGCTGAAAAGGGAGGGAATTGAGTGGAAGCTACCTATACTGCTGTTTGCGGATGATACAGTTCTGATGAGTGATAATGAATGGGAGTTGCAGGGTCTGGTAAATGAGTTTGGAACAGTGTGCAGAAAACGGAATTTGAAGGTAAATGCGGGGAAGAGCAAGGTTATGGTCTTCGAAAGGGGTGAAGTCACAGAGTGTGAGGTGAAGCTGAACGGTCAGGCTATGGAGATGTCAACTCTTTTAAGTATCTGGGCAGTGTGTTGAGTAAAGATGGGACTATGGATGAAGAAGTGCGGGAGAGGGTACAACAGGGAAAGAGGGTTGTAGGAACGCTGAAAGCAGTAACAAGAAATAGGGTGGTCAGTATGGAAGTGAAGAAGTCCTTGCATGACAGTGTGGTAATCCCGACACTGACTTACGGAAGCGAAGCATGGACGTTGGTTGAGAGACTCAGACCAAGAGTGAGAGCAGTGAAAATTAATTACTTAATAAGTGCGTGCGGAGTTACATGGAGGGATAGACAGACTAATGAGGAAGTAAGAAGGAGGTGTGGTGTGGAGGTAGATGTGCTGGAAAGTGTGAAAAGGAACAACTTGAGATGGTTCGGCCATATGGAACGTATGGAAAGCGAGAGAATGACTAAGAGGGTGTACGAGAGCAAGGTGGAGGGACAGAGAGGTAGAGATAGACCGATAGAGAGGTGGAATGATGGAGTGAGGAAGTATATGAACGAAGGCGGTGCTGGTTGGGGGGAGGGGCGTCAAATGACTGGGGACAGAGGTGCATGGGGCCGGTTCGTTCGTGGCCACCCCTTCGCAGATCACGGCGTCAGGCAATAGATAGATAGATAGATAGATAGATACATGATATTGTTGGGGCTATTATGGTAGGAACATGGTGGATAAGGTACGTCTATGGGAATGGCATGGTGTTTGATATAGACAAAGACGTTATAAGGTTATTATTGTGGCAACCATTACCTTTGTTTTGCTTATTGTTTAATGTTATATACAATTATAGGTATTGCTTTCAATTTAGCATTATATTATGGCTCTAAAAACCTGTAACTGAGCTAATTGACCAATTACACGTAAATGAAATGCAACCCTTGACCGGGTCGCCTGGAAAGCCGCCATTTAGGACGTGAGACTGTAACCACACAATCTATGGACAAAGCGGTCATTAATCTTGTATGTATGTATGTATATTACGATTTCAAGGGCGGTGTTGCTTGTTCCCTCCCTACAACAGCTCCACCTTCAGGATGCTGACGTGGTATTTGATGGACAGGTCTTATAACGGAGGTAATGGGGAGAGAATCATCTGCCATCTCTAACAGAGAGAGAGAGAGAGAGGGTGTATGGGGGGGGGGGGGGGAATGCATGTAAGAGCCGTTGTTTGTGTTCTGCTTTCCTAGTCTCTCACTCTCTTCCTCCCTTCCTTACCTATTTACCATTAGTATATTGTTCGTCCAATATCTACCCCTCTTTGTCCTGTACCAACCTTTTTCTCAATACCGATTCCCATCACCCTATTTATATATCAATATGTAAATCCTCGACAAACTCCAACTGTTCTCACCCTCCGCACCCTCGACCACGACACCCCTATACCCTCTTCCTCCCTGCTCCTCCTCCTTCTCCTCCTCCTTTTCTTCCTCCTCCTCTTCCCTCTTCTCTCCCAAAAACTCCAAGGTTGCCTAAACACTTTAGTTAACTGGGCAGACAAATGGCAAATGCAGTTCAACATCGGTAGTAACATCGCAAAAAATATTGCTCAATGAACAACAATCAACTATCAAATACGGATAAAGAAAAGGGTCTGGGAGTTATAATATCAAGTGACCTGAAGCCCAGTAAACAGTGTACAGAGGTATTAAAAACTGCTAATATATTGGTGTGTTTCATTAGCAGAACATGTTATTTCAAATCAGAAAAAAATCATACTTACTCTATTCAACTCATTGATGCGTCCCCATCTGGAATACTGTGTGCAATTCTCCCTACCAATAAATGCCTTCAGTGGCCAATAGATGCGTGCTGAATGCAATGTTTACCGCGGTGCATTGTGGGAAATTGGCGACTTCACGGACATATCCACCCTCCCTCTCCTTCAACAATTCTGTATTGTAAGCAGTTAGTCGAAATTTCTGTAGCTGACACATACTTTGGTCTATGCATACTGTTGCTTTATATATTGTAAAATCACCCATATTCATAAATAACTTATATTTACAATACAAAGTCAGCAAGTATTTTCGAACCTATTTTGTTATGATAATTAATCAGCTTATAATTATGTTTGTAGTCATTATCAGGTTTATATGGACTTTCCCATTATTACTATACTATATAAGCACTTTGTGTTTACTGTAAAATAAAAACCTGTACAATCACAAAAATCGAGATAAACTGTACATATTCTAAGTGATGGGTATTATTGATGTCGACAGTCGTAGCTCTGACGCTAATTTGGAAACGTCCACCAGAGGTCTCAGGTGAATTCTTGGTAGGGTCAATTCTGGTCACTGTACTGCAGTAAGGACAAATTAACTTGAACAGGTGCAATGCATAGTCACTAAAATGATAACTAGATTGCGTAATAAACCGCGCGAAGATTGTTTAAAAGAACTAAATGTGTTTAACCTAACAAAGTGCAGATTGAAAGGTGACCTAATAGCAGTGTTCAAAATCTTCAAAGGGTTCAGCAACATAAATGTGAGCGAATTATTCACGATCAATCAAGCAAACACGAGAAACAAAGGATATAAGATTATAGGCAAGCGTTTTCATTCTCATGAGGCGAAGCATTTCTTCTTCAACTGTGTTGTGAATATTTGGAACAGACTACCCTCGAGCATTGTGAACTGTATTACTGTCGAAACAGTCAAGAATCATTTGGATAAACACTTGGCAAATAACCCCCTATTCACAATTTGTTTTTTTCTTCAGAATAACCCGTAATGAAGTGACAAAGCATACCGCAATGCATATTGATATTCATACACCTGTTCCCTTTCAGAATTGTAGTGATAGTTAGCTTAGATTACAAATCAACTTCTTTTTCCCCATGTCCGATCCGAAATTTCTTGTCAGTTTTTCCATACTACAAGGTATTTTTCCAACTGTGTTAATGCCAGCATTAGCTGAAGGGAGTGGTGGGTGGGGAGGAGCCTTCTTCTTTGCTGTTCTCTTCTCTACCTCATAGTCAGTAGATTAGTAGTTTTTTATACACAAACTGCCTGCCAAAGGTTCAGCAAATAATATCCTATACTTCGAATTGAAGTTCAAAGTGAGTTTAATACAAACCATAAGAGTGTTTAAGATAAATATTTCTAAGTGTTCTAAAGGACTATAAGAATCAATAAAAGTTTCATCTGTCTATGTTTGTAACTTTCATAATAGGGTGTGTACAATTACTTCGCTGCGTGTCAATGTTGTGCCTTCATTGGCAAAGATAATGGTCGTGTATGGTAAAGAGAAGTGTTCATATCATTTTTCTGTGTGTTCAAGGTGCATCACATCTGTGTATCTAATTTGCGTGTTGTGTGGTCAAAAGGGGAGAATGAAATAACAATCCTGTGAGGGGACCTGAATGGTCACGTGGGAGCATCTGCAGATGGATACGAGGGAGTACATGGAGGAAATGGTTACGGAAGGAGGAATCTGGATGGCGAATATATACTGCAGTCCTGCGTTGCACTCAACATGGTTGTGTGTAATACGAAGTTCAAGAAAAGACCGAGCCATCTGGTCACATATAACTCTGGGGCCTCCAGTAGCCAGATAGATTACTTCTTGGTTATGAGGAAAGACTGGAAACTAGTTCAGGATGTAAAGGTCATATAGAGCGAAGAATTTATATTCCCCAGCATAAGCTACTTGTGTGCGACATGAGCTTATACAGAGATCCTAAGTGCAAGAAGGTATACATGCCCAAAAGGAGAGTGTGGCTGCTGAAGAACAAGGAAGTTAGGGATATGTTTCATAGTGTACTGGAGAAAATTAATAGAAATATGGAAGCTAGGCCTAGCGATGTAAATAGTCAATGGAATTTCCTTAAGCATAGCCTTCTCGCTGCCACTGACAAATTCTGTGGGAAAACAAAGGGTCACCCCAGGAATAAGACCTCCTGGTGGTGGAACGATGAGGTAGAACATGTTGTGAAAGAGAAAAGAAGATGCTTCAAAGTATGGAAGAAGGGAGGCAGCAAGGAGGAATACCGGGCAGCTTAACAAACTGTCAGAAGAGTTATTTACAATGCAAAAAAAGGCATTAAGGACCTGGTCCTCGAACAAGTGTGTAACAATGGGTTCTTCAACCTAGCTAGACGAGTTAAATATGACAGTAGGGATATTATAGGTGAACAGTGTGTTAGAAATGTTAATGGGAAGATTGTGTATGCAGAAAAGGAAATCAGAGAAGCATGACAGGCACACTATGAACGATTGCTAAATGTAAGAGTTTGAATGGGATAAGGAACAGCTTAGTATCGAAAAAACAATATCTGGACCCCCTCCTTTGATAGCACCAGCTGTAGTAAGCGACGCAATCAATAAAATCAAGGATGGTAAAGCTCCAGGTTGCTCTGACATTGTCGCTGAGATGATAAAAGCCTCAGGGGAGACTGGTGTCGGCTTAGTCACTGAGTTGATAAACACCATTATAAAAGATGAGAAAATCCCCCAGGATTGGCACAAAAGTGTAATAGTAAATATATACAAAGGAAAAGGGGATGCACTAGATAGAGGTAATTGCAGGGGCCTGAAAATGCTTGATCAAATCATCAAGGTCTGTGAGAGTCTTTGAGGGTTTGATCAGGCAAAGCATCTCCATTGATGATATGCAGTTTGGTTTGTATGCCAGGACGTGGTACAACTGATGCTATCTACATAGTCAGGCAGATACTGGAAAGATACTTGCTAAAAGGCAGGGATCTTTACTTTGTGTTTGTAGACCTGGAGAAAGCCTTTGACAGGGTGCCCAGAGATGTTGTGCAGTGGGCTATGAGGAAACTTGGTGTGGAAGAGTGGCTGGTGCGTGTGATAATGAGGATGTATGAGGATTCGCGAACTGCAGTGAGGGTGTACTGAGTACAAAGGAGCACAAAGGAGTACAAAGGAAATCAAGCAACAACAGGTCTAGTGACCCTTCTAGGCCGCTTGTCCTCTAAAGCACTGAGGATCAAGTGTCCAAACAGTGGTTTAGAGTGGGTAAGGGAACATTGGAAAGGGAGCTACTGCCCTGGAACTAATGTGTTGTGGCAGGATTAGGAAGTTAGTATGGGACAGATGGGTTAGTAACATAACACAGTTACAAGTGATCTTTCGTATATCTGGGAAAAAGAGAGTAATGTCTCGGTAATATACAAGTATATACTCAATATTCCTTTGCTGAATTTGAGGGGGGAATAAAATAAAATTATGCATTTACAAATGCAGTCAGTCGCAGGTTTGATGCAAGATATTTGTCTATGCTAAGTTTAAAGGAATCAATGGTGCTGCATTCTATAATGTCTCAGGGAAGCCCATTCCACAAGTTGACAACTCGATTGAAGAAGACATTCATAGATTCGTGTGAGTTAAAAGATTTACCAATAATTTTGCAACCGTTTCCCCGCGTGTAATTAGATTGGTCGATAGTAAAGTAGTTACTACAGTTCATATTGTCGATGCCTTTGATGATTGTGAACACTTGATTTAAGTCGCCTCCGAATCTGTGCTGGGTTAAAGGAAATAGATTTAATTCTCTAAGACGCTCCTCGTATGGTTTGTTCTTTAGGCTAGGTATCATTCTGGTAACTCTACGTTGAACTCGTTCTAGCTTGTCTATATCTTTTTGGTAATCAGGGCACCAGGATTGAATGCAGTATTCCAGAAGAGGGCGGACTAAGGAATTGTAAAGAGCTAGGATAACTTCTTTGGCTTTATGCTCAAATGACCTGCTATAAAGCCAATTATTTTGTTTGCCTTCTTAATAACTTCTGAACATTGTTTACTCGGTTTTAGGTTACTCGATGTTACTCTCAGATCGGTTTCTCTGTCTACAGTCTTAAGCTGAGTGCCATTCATCGAATAGTTTGCTTTCTCATTTTGGTATTCGATATGTAGTACTTTAAATTTATCCGCATTGAAACTCATTTGCCAAATTTGGGCCCAACATGACAACTTATCTAGATTGTGTTGCATATCGTCAACTTGTTCTTTTGAGAGTACACCATTTGCATTTTTTGTATCGTCAGCAAACTTTGAGATTGTACAGGTGAGACCCTCATCTATGTCGTTGATGTAAATTAGAAAGATAATTGGTCCTAGTACCGATCCCTGGTGTACCCCGCTAGGTAGGCTACATTGGTCGATTTAGATGCCTTACCGTTTATGACTACTCTTTGCTTTCTGTCGCTGACCTAATATTCCATCCATTTCAACACACCGTTTTGTATTCCATGCGCTTTTAGTTTTAGCAGTAAACGTTTGTGGGGATCTTTGTCAAAGGCCTTTTGAAAATCAAGGTATATAATATCTACAGATTTACTCTCATCATAGAGGTTGAGAATATCGTGGAAGAAGTCTAAGAGGTTTGTTAAGCAGGAATGTTTGTTACGAAAGCCGTGTTGAATATATTTAAGTATGTTATTTTCCTCTAAGTGATTTACGAGTCTGTCTTTTATGAGTGTTTCTAGCATTTTACATACAACTGAGGTTGATCTAATTGGAAGATAGTTACTGGGTAGGGAGTTGCTGCCTGTTTTTAATATCGGTGTTACGTTGGCTACCTTCCACTGATCAGGCACAGTTTCAGACTGCAAGGATTTATTGAATAGCAATGTCAGTGGTTTGGAGAGCTCATCCTTAGCTTCCTTTAGAACTCTAGGAGAGACTGTATCAGGTCCAGGTGTTTTATTTACTGAGTTTATCTAAACATTTCAATACTTCCTCTCTGTAATGGTGATATTGCTTAGAACATTAGAATTATCAATTTGAATCGGCGATGCTGTAGGGATATCACTGAGGTCTTCTGTTGTAAAAACTGATGCAAAGAAGGTATTTAGGGCATTACTCATTTGTACTTCGTCTTTGGTGTATTCTCCATTTTCATCGACTAACGGTCCAACAGTTGAAGTAACTACTTTTTTCTTTCTGATATAACTATAGAATTCTTTCAGGTTTGTTTTACTTTGATTCGCAACATGTAACTCCAGGGTCTTTTTACTTTGCTTAATTTACTGTTTGGCTTTGCATCGTAGTTCTACAAATTTCACCCATTCTTCGTCATTTTGTGACTATTTTAATCTATCATTAGCAATCTTTTTAGCAAGCAAACAGTCTGAAATCTCTTTATTCAACCATTTGGGCTAATCATTATGGCCTGTACACTGTGTTATTGATGGTATGCAGTCTTGCACTGCATTTAGGTAAGTGGTTGCAACTAGTTCCCAAGATGTATTTATGTCGTTATTGTTATTTAGAAAACTGCAGTCAGTTTCTTTAAACATAGCTCTAAGTTTTCGGAAGTTTGCTTCTTTGAAATTAGGGACTTTCTCGATGCTGCTATTTGGTTCATTATTAGTAAACTTTAAACTGAAATTTATCGTACGATGGTCGCTGTTACTGAATTCATCACCAACATTCAAATTCTCTATTAATTCTTCTATTGTTGCAAATACAAGGTCAAGAATGTTATTACCACAGGTCGGCGATCAAACAAATTGATAGAGCGACCTCTCTTGCAAGTTCGCATACAAGTCATGTCCGGAGTGTGAAGTAAGAGTATCACCCCACTTGGTCACAGGTCAATTAAAGTCGCCCAAAATTACGGTATATTGTGAGTTACTTACATTTGCAATTTGTTCGTAAATTTCTCGGTCAGTTTGCACCGATTGAGCTGGAGGTCTGTATGTTAATGCAAGTATTATTTTTGTACCTATATTATTTTTAAATTAGCACATAGGATGTGTCGACGTTCACAATATGAGGTTTTGACAAGAGGGTCGGGTTAAGACTTTCTTTGATAAAAAGTAAAACGCCACCACCATTTTTATTTATTCGTCTTTTCTCAAACATTACATAACCGAGAAGTGAATACTTTGCTAAAAAGTCTCTGTCTTCTACATTGAGCCAAGATTCTGTTATGCCAATCACGTCATAATTTTCTGTAAACACTAGTTCCTCTAAATCTGAAAATGTATTGCGTATTCTACGAGCGTTTGCATAGAAATCTTTTAAATTTGTGATTTTAGAACTCACGGAACGCTCTTTAATAAAATGTTTGGTTCTTGTCGGATCTACATTTATATTCATGGCTGTCCTCGGTCCTCTCTGTCCTCGGTCCTCATCGCTGGCGGTCTTCGGTTGCCTCTGTTTTTTGCTTCGCGTTGTATGAGTTATGTCGCTGCTGCTGCTTCTTCTGGAATGGCGTTTTTTTATTCATGGCTGCGGACTGCTTCGTGTAGGAGACGACCTATGCGAGGTGAACCCACAGGGTTTAGATGAGTGCCATCCTTGCCGAACAGAGTAGGCTGGTTATAGAAATTAACCCAGAGATTGATGAATTCAACTTCGTCCTTTAGACGGAAATATTTCAGTCGGCTATTTGTGCTGAAGGCCTTGTCGTAGAATTTGTCAGGTGCATCGATCTTGGGGAGAATGCCTGAGATGTTGATATTCCTTGACTTATTTTTGTAGTGTACAAAGTACAAAGGAGTACAAAGGAAATCAAGCAACAACAGATCTAGTGACCCTTCTAGGTTGCTTGTCCTCCAAAACACTGAGGATCAAGTGTCCAAACAGTGGTTTAGAGTGGGTAAGGGAACATTGGAAAGGGAATTACTGCCCTGGAACTAATGTCCGTGGCAGGATTAGGAAGTTAGTAGGGGACAGATGGGTTAGTAACTGAGGGGGAGATAAAATTAAGTTATTAATATACAAACGCAGTCAGTCGCGGGTTTGATGCGAGATATTTGTCTACGCAGAGTTTAAATGAATCAACGGTGATGCAGTCTATAACGTTTCGGGGAAGCCCATTCCACAAGTTGACAACTCGATTGAAGAAGAAATTCTTAGATTCGTGTGAGTTAAAAGATTTACCAATAATTTTGCAACCGTTTCCCCGCGTGTAATTAGATTGGTCGATAGTGAAGTACTTACTACAGTTCATATTGTCGATGCCTTTGATGATTTTGACCACTTGAATTAAGTCACCTCTTAATCTGCGCTGGGTTAAAGGAAATGGATTTAATTCTCTAAGACGCTCTTCGTATGGTTTGTTCTTTAGGCTAGGTATCATTTTGGTAACTCTACGTTGAACTCGTTCTAGCTTGTTTATATCTTTTTGGTAATAAGGGCACCAGGATTGAATGCAGTATTCCAGAAGAGGGCGGACTAAGGAATTGTAAAGGGTTAGGATAACTTCTTTGGATTTATGCTCAAATGACCTGCCTATAAAGCCAATTATTTTGTTTGCCTTCTTAACAACTTCTGAACATTGTTGACTCGGTTTTAGGTTACTCGATATTGTTACTCCCAGATCGGTTTCTCTGTTTACATTCTTAAGCTGAGTGCCATTCATCGAATAGTTTGCTTTCTCATTTAGGTATCCGATATGTAGTACTTTACATTTATCCGCATTGAAACTCATTTGCCAAATTTGGGCCCAACATGACAATTTATCTAGATTGTGTTGCATATCGTCAACTTGTTCTGATGAGAGTACGCTATTTGCAATTTTTGTATCGTCAGCAAATTTTGAGATTGTACAGGTGAGACCCTCATGGATCATCTTGCGATATTTCTCCATCAGCTCTTCGGATCTGGTGCGCATGACGTCATTTAAAAAATGGGTATTTTCGTTTGCATCCTTTGTGGTATCTTCGAAGGCTTCCACAAAGTCGTCCAGTCCAGCTCCTTGGATAGAAAATCTCTTTCGTCGATTTGGGACTCTGTCAAATGCCTCTTCGACCTGTCCTCGTAGGATGGAATCCCCAACGAGCCTGGTCTCTTCTGGTTCGTCTTCCATCTCTACCAAGATCTCAAATCTGTTTGACGTTGTGACTGGTAGATGAGACCTTTTCTGCATTGGCCGTGCACGTTCCTCACTGATGTAGATCCGGAAACTTGTGGTGATGAGACTCTGCATACAGGTTGGGGAGAGGAGTGGTTAGAACGGGGGCGAGGGGTTGGCACTGTTCGTGTTAGCAGGCTTCTTGTACGAGGAGTGGGGGAGAGACTAAGGTGAACAGGGCGGCTGTCCTGGTTTGATGTTGGCTCAGGTTCATCGGAAGCATCTGCTGCAGTGGCTACTGCAGGTGCTGGATTGTTGGCAGATGACGTTGGGGCGGGGGTGGTAGCTGGAGTTGAAACAATTGGAGTTAGTGATACTCCAACATTGAGTGTTACAAACTCATGGAGTGATTCCAGCTTCATGGTGAGGGCGTTGATCTTATTGTGGGCTTCATCCAATTTCGCTGTCAAATCCTCCCATTGCTGGCAGTGTCGGCAGACTAGTAGATCGGCAGGAGCAAACATGGAAGCACCAAACCTACCTGTGAGGAGTTCATCAGGGTTCAGTGTTAAGCCCCCTCCTTTTAATTATGGTCCTGGAGGCACTGTCTAGGGCTTTTAGATCCGGACTCCCGAGGGAACTGTTTTATGCAGACGATTTATTCCTGATAGCTGACAATGTGCAAGGTGCTGAGGCCAAATTCAGAAGATGGAGAGAGGGCATGGCGAGCAAGGGCTTAGGAGTCAATATAAATAAAACCAAGGTTATGCATTGTACTTCAGTGAGTTGCTAAATGTAAGGAATGAAGAGCCAGCAAACATAGCTGGATATGGTATGGGAGGGAGAAGAAGAGAAGTAGTGGAGGAGGAGGTGGGGATCAGGAGGTCAGAAGTGTGGGAAGCCATGAAAAGAGTGAAGTTTGGGTAAGCACCAGGAACAGATGGAGTGTGTGGGGAAATGTTGAGGTATGTTGGTGAGATAGTGATAGAATGGGTATGGAAAATGTGCAAACTAGCATGGGAGAAGGGGAGTGCACCCGATGACTGGAAGACTGGCATAATAGTCCCCCTATATAAGGGCAAAGGGGAAAGAGGAGTGTGTGGTAACCACCGAGGAATATGTCTTCTAAGCGTAGTAGGGAAGGTATACAGTAGGGTAGTGATTGAGAGAGTGAGAGTGAGAACGGAGAAATGGATAGGCGACGAGCAGGGAGGTTTTAGGAAGGGCAGAGGATGTGTAGATCAGATTTTTACCCTGAATTGTGTTGTGGAGAAGTATCTGGAGAAGAAACAAAAGGTGTATGTTGCCATTATGGACTTGGAGAAGGCCTATGACAGAGTGGATAGAGAAGGTTTGTGGAAAGTACTTAGAATATACGGAGTAGAGGGCAAGTTGCTGAAAGCAGTGAAGAGCATGTATGAGGGTGCAAAGGCGGCAGTACGTGTGGAGAGTGAGCAGAGCGAGTTCTTTGACCTGAATGTTGGTTTGAAACAGGGGTGTGTGATGTCCCCGTGGTTGTCTACTGTATATATGGATGGAGTTATGAAAGAAATACTATCAAGAGCAGTGGATGTTGGTGTATCGCTGAAAAGGGAGGGAATTGAGTGGAAGCTACCTATACTGCTGTTTGCGGATGATACAGTTCTGATGAGTGATAATGAATGGGAGTTGCAGGGTCTGGTAAATGAGTTTGGAACAGTGTGCGAAAAACGGAATTTGAAGGTAAATACGGGGAAGAGCAAGGTTATGGTCTTCAAAAGGGGTGAAGTCACAGAGTGTGAGGTGAAGCTGAACGGTCAGGCTATGGAGATCGTCAACTCTTTTAAGTATCTGGGCAGTGTGTTGAGTAAAGATGGGACTATGGATGAAGAGGTGCGGGAGAGGGTACAACAGGGGAAGAGGGTTGTAGGAACGCTAAAAGCAGTAACAAGAAATAGGGTGGTCAGTATGGAAGTGAAGAAGTCCTTGCATGACAGTGTGGTAATCCCGACACTGACTTACGGAAGCGAAGCATGGACGTTGGTTGAGAGACTCAGACCAAGAGTGAGAGCAGTGGAAATGAATTACTTAAGGAGTGCGTGCGGAGTTACATGGAGGGATAGACAGACTAATGAGGAAGTAAGAAGGAGGTGTGGTGTGGAGGTAGATGTGCTGGAAAGTGTGAAAAGGAACAACTTGAGATGGTTCGGCCATATGGAACGTATGGAAAGCGAGAGAATGACTAAGAGGGTGTACGAGAGCGAGTGGAGGGACAGAGGAGGAGAGGTAGACCGAATATGAGGTGGAAGGATGGAGTGACGAACTACATGAACGAAGGCGGTGCTGGTTGGGGGGAGGGGCGTCGACTGACTGGGGACAGAGGTGCATGGGGGCGGTTCGTTCGTGGCCACCCCTTCGGGGATCACGGCGTCAGGCAATAGATAGATAGATAGATGCATTGTAGATTGAGACGAGGCAATGTGGAAAAGAGCGGTGCATACCCATGTGCAGTGTGTGGAAAGGGTGTGGGCGCTAACTCGATTCGATGTACCATCTGTCGATATTGGGTGCACCATGGGAGTAAGCGCTGTAGTAGAATAAAAGGACCCCTGCCAAAGGATAAGTCAGAAATAGAGAAATTAGAGTGCGAAGTATCCAAAGGTGAGCTGGTGTTAAATGATGATCCTGTGGCTGTGAATTTTGGAAATGATTCATTGGATGTGGTGGGCAAGTTTTGTTACCTAGAAGATACCATCTCTGCCGGTGGTGGGGCCGAGGCTGCCACTGTCGCTAGAATTAGATGTGGTTGGGGGAAGTTCAGAGAACTGCTGCCAATTCTGACCATGAAAAGAATGCCTCTCCCCCTGAAGGGAAAGGTGTATGCCTCATGTGTTAGAAGTGCAATGACGTATTCCTCAGAAACATGGGCCATTAAAGTAGAGGATGTCAACAGAATGGAACGTAATGAGATGAGAATGGTGAGATAGATATGTGGGGCCAGGCTGCAGGATAGAATAACAAATGATGAGCTGAGGACACGTTTAAGTATAAAGAGTATTAGCGAGGAGATGCGTACAAGTAGACTGGGATGGTATGGACATGTGGAGAGAAAGGATGAACAAAATTGGGTGAAAAGATGCAGGTCTGTGATTGTGGAGGGAGCTCCACCAAGAGGTGGACCGAGGAAAACTTAGGATCGGACTATACGTGCCGATCTCAAATCCAAAAACTTGACAAAATAAGCAGCCCTTAACAGGGTTGCCTGGAACGGCGCCATTAGGACAAGAGACTGAAACTGCACGAATGTGTGGAGCACTCTGTCTTAAAATTTGTTGTATGTATGTATGTACTAAAGTCCAGTGGTTCTTAACCTAGGGGGGCACGCCTCCCTAGGTGGGCGTTAGTAATTTCCAGGGGGGGTGTGAGCCTTGAGGGAAAAATAGGAATTTCTCTAATTACATTTGTTATTCTCTTAACAAGAGCGTGGGCTAATATTGAGAAGTGTATGAAAAAAAAAATGCAAAAGTATTGCCTATACTAACTTTAGTTTTCTAAATTTATAGTCTACTTAGGCTTACCATGTTCTGTACTTATTTACCCCCCTCACTATCCCTCGAAACCGTTGGGGGGAAGGGGGTGTTACCTTGCCATGTCGTCATGTATACTTCTCGTTGGTGAGCCCCGTTCTCTGGTCCTTTCCTTTCATATTGGACATGTTTGATTTCTCGTTCAGCCAATAACTTCTCTTGGTTTTAACCCATACAGTCCCACCGACGGCTACCAGCCGCCAATAGATAAGTCACGCCACAGTCCCAGCGGCTGCTGGGAGCCGTCAGTAATGTACTTTCCTTGTAACTGCCTGTACAAGGCTGTACCTGGTACCACGACCGTTTGAGCACTGCTCTCGATATGGCAACACTTCTCAGCTTATATAAGACCCACTGCAGGGTGGGAGAGTCAGTCTTTCTTCATCTCTTGAGGTGTAAAGTTGTTCTATCTTGACATTTTGGCCACAGTGCTTGGGAATGCAGGGGACATTTATTACTGTAGCCTACGGTAGGTAGAGTATGGGTTAATGTCTATAACTCGTCCTGTATACTTTCGTTGGTGAGCCCCATTCTTCTCTGGTTCTTTTCTTTTGTATTGCACATGTTTGATTTTATGTTCAGACAATAACTTTGCTAGGTTTTAATGACGTCATTAAATTCAATGACCTTATCATTTTGTGTATGCTCCCAGTCTCCCACACATGTCCATGGTAATTACTCCTTTTTCACATTTCTTCAGTTGAGCCTGTTGAGTTATGTTTTATCTCAGTTAATATATTTACCTAAAAATGGTAAGCAGCCCTAAGTTTATTGGTGAATCATGTGAACACGCATGTGTTGCTCTGTTCGTTATTCGCCAGTTTTGAATTCCATTTGTATGTTATCACAAGTTAGTGATGCTTAAAATCATGTGGTTATGGTACAGTTGTATTTATGACCATGTTGATTTGTTTCTTAATAATCATGTGTTTATGATCATGATGTGGGGTTTACTATAATGTGGTATAATCATGTGGTAGTGTTTAGGATCATGTAGTGCTGCTTCTGATCATCTTAACCCTTTCACGCTTTTATGACGCAGAGGTTGCCAGATTAGCAATACGAAATAGAGTTCTCTCACTCTTATAATTACCTCTCCACAATTAGTTTTCTGCCCACAGCTAACTCAAAGACAACTGAAGAGGTTGAAGTAACTAAACTAAAGGTTTCTAAATACCCCTGATGGTAACAAAGGCTTTAAAGTATCCCTAATAGGCTCAAAATTGCGTCATAAGCGTGAAAGGGTTAAGACTTATGATGTTTGCTAATAATCATGTGTTGTTCATGATCATGTGATGTTTGTTAGTGATCATGTAACATGTGGTTGTGATTATCATCATGTTGTGGTGTTTATGATCACGTGGTGATGTTTAGCTTAACTTACACATGCCTTATGTTTTATTCACAGATTTGCGTTGTCCACTGCACATCAAATAATTCGCAATGAGTGCAAAGAAGCAGAAGTATCTTGATGAATATATTCTATTTGGATTCGTGTCCCTCCAAAAGGGTGACACAGATGTCCCCCAGTGTGTGATATGTTACAAGACTCTGAGTAATGATGGAATGTGCCCCTCACACTTGGAGCGATACTTGAAGACAACACATCCTGCTCTAGCTGACAAGCCCAAGGCATTCTTTGAAACAAAGAGACACTCCTTGAAGCAAGCTAAGATGGACAGCAGTGGGGCATTTCGGCAACAAACTTCAAAGCTTGTTGAGGCTTCCTATGAGATCGCCATGTTGATTGCAAAAAGCAAGAAGAGCCATACCATCGGAGAGTCTCTCATAAAACCAAGTATACTTCGTGCAGCAGAACCCGTTCTGGGGAAAGATAGTGCAAACAAGCTTTCCCAAATTTCTCTATCAAACGATAGTCAAGGGAAGGATTGATGGACTGTCTCAAGACATCAAGGATCAAATTCTTGACCAAGTAAGAGCTTGTCCTGTGTTTGCCATCCAGTGTGACAAAACAACTGACATCGCTCAGTGTTCTCAGCTACTGATGTATGCTCGGTTCGTGTCAGGCAACAGTGTAAAAGAGGAAATGCTCTTCTGTCACCCCATGGAATGTTGTACAACAGCAGCAGCTATTTTTCATGATATATCAAACGTCTTTCAGGAAAATCAAATTTCGTGGGACTCGCTGGTAGGGGTGTGTACTGATGGTGCTCCAGCCATGCTTGGTCTGCGGTCTGGATTCATCACAAGGGTAAAAGAAAAAATCCATCTATTGTAGGTGCACACTGCATACTTCATCCTGAAGCCTTAGCATCCAGAACTCTACCTGCTGAAATGAAGGATGTCCTGAATGTGGCTATCAAGGTAGTCAACTTTATCAAAGATGGAGCCTTAACCCACAGGACTCCAGCGACACACATGATGCGTCGGCAATGTATGTAACGCTAAACCCCAGCGTCGCAGCACCTGCGTCAGCAATTTTGACCTTATATACTCCTGTCCTATGGTAGCTAGAGGCTTGAAGATGGTATGGGATATACCTTATGATGTTGCCGAACAGTGCCGGTACTCAGCAACCCCCTAGTCCAGCTGACCGGGTTAGTACAAGCGGATGGGGAAAGCCAGTTTACCCACTTATCTCACTGCCACATTCGAGCTTATTTATTCTTGTCCTATGGTAGCTAGAGGGTTTAAGTTTATATGGGATATACCTTATGATGTTGCCCAACAGTGGCAATATTTATTAATTGGCAATACCCAAGTCCAGCCATGGTGGGGAGTGGTGAGAGAGAGCGCGGGAGGAGGGAGGGAGTGGGAGGACTGGGCTGCCTCCCGCCCAGCCAGTTGTCTTGTGTACTTCGTGGGTGTCGGACGTATCTCGTCGCCTCGCGATGTTTATCACTCCCCTAGTGCTCCCCATGAAATAGTTAACTCCCACCAAGTGGGGAAGAGGAGGAGGAGGATGACCCAGACCCCATGGCATTCCTCAAAATTCCGCCAGGTCATGGTAGGGGTAAGAAGAGATGAGAGAGTGTTTCATGTTGCTACGTACACAACACACTAGGTGATGTGTACGTAAACTGGTTCTCCCCAACTCCCCCCACCCCTGCCTTCACCACCATCTCCCCTGTCTCCCCACTAAAGATACGTCAAAACCCATATTTCTAAGTCAAAAGTGCCTAAAACAATGTGTAACACTCATATTCTTACTATAAAACATACAGTAAAGTATAAAATCAATAAACAGTGAATGAGGGAGGTATTAAATGAAAGGCAAAGTTATGGGGGAGTGGGATGTCTGTCAGCTGGCCATGTGTGTATGTGCGTGAGTCCATGACCAAGATGTCCGCCAGCCTACCAGTCGCCATGGTTACCAGGACGCCCACAGGACTTGCCACTCCCTCAGCACTTATAAAACTTGATTCTATGCACTTATCACACTGTAACTTCACTTACAATGACATTATGTGATACATGTTGCTAATATATGAACTATGAAGGCACACATGATGCTCGGGTGGTGTAAATAACCGTTACTCGAAAACTGGACGCATTGTACATCTGCCATGCTGCCACGCTCAGCTGTGGTGGTGCGGGCGGGAAGTTTTAAGACCGCCCTGCATCAGCTGATGGTTGAAGCTGCCCCCCCCCTCCCCCTCCCCCATAGGACCCCCAAATGACCAAGGTGAGTGTTTTTATTTTGTGCTATTCATCATTTCTCACCTATTTCAGCTATTTAAGAAAATACATTTGTTTGACCAAATCGGCTGGTCTCACAGCGTACTTTTATTATTAATTAGCTGGTGCTCAGTGGGTTAAACAGTTGTCTCTTCAAAATGCTGTGTAAGGATATGGAATCTGAACATGAAGCCTTGATTTTTCACACGAACATAAGATGGCTTTCAAAGGGGAACATGCTTGGACGGCTTTATGAACTACGAGAAGAAGTAGCAATATTTCTACATTCGCAACCGAAGGCAGATCTCCATGACAAGTTCCAGTCTGAAGGCTTTCAGCTATCTCTAGCTTACCTGGTGGACATCTTCGAAGCGCTGAATGCTGTCAACCTTAAACTATAGGGGAAAAACATCAACATCATCATGCACCACGACACCATTCGAACTTTCATGGCCAAACTCAGCCTCTGGAAATGTCGAATTCAGCATGGAAATAGCCTACAGCCAGTTTTAGTAACTTGGATTCTGTTCTCATTCACAGTTCCCTTGATTCTGAGTCAAAGAAACAAATAATCACTCACCTGACTGACTTGAAATCAGAATTCATCAGATACTTCCCAGATATAGATGAAAAGCGTGATGCCTGGAAATTCATTAGGAACCCCTTTCCATGTGAAGTAGCTGATGCTTCGGATGAAGTTCAAGAGGAGTTTCTTGAGTTAAAGTTCAACTCCACAGCAAAGGAAGACTTCAAAGAACTGGATCTTGAGACATTCTGGGTCAAGTACCTCCCTGTTTACCCTCTGATCTCCCATCAAGCTCTTCAGATTCTAACTATGTTTGGATCCTCATATCTTTGTGAAGCTGCATTTTCCACACTTGTTGCTATCAAGACCAAGTACAGAAACCGGCTGAACGTTGAGGGGGACTTACGTTGTGCACTCTCTGGCATTCAACCACGCATTCAAGATCTGGTAGCTAAGAAGCAGTGTCAAGTTTCTAATTAATTCATGCTCAATAAAAAGACTAAAAACAGCCATTTTTATTTCATTTTTATTTAAATCTGAGAGGGAATTTTATCTTTAGATGAAAGGGGGGCGTGGGGGGAAGGACCAATTACTTGAGGGTGCGTGGTAGTAAAAAGGTTAAAAACCACTCTACTAAACGGTACAGTAGGAAGACGATGCATGCCTCATATCCAACATAAAAACACAATACACTGCTTACTACAAACATATTTCCCTGTACCTGAATATGATCACATTGGAGAAGGGTTTGGGTGCAGGGCAGGAAGGATAAGAGGATAATTGCAAGGGATTACCACATCACTACACACTACTATGGAAACTAGCAACATACAGCATTAAATATATATATATATATATATATATACAGGGTGTATTAAAAAAACTGTTACAGACTATGACTAACACAATGTAAAATGGAAATTGAACATATATTGCAGTATCACACTTTTACCAGATATGTCTTATTAATGAGATTCTTGCTTATTTAGAAATTTAGCAAAACAGAGATATGAGTAAAGCACTAAATGAATGATGCATGATACACATGTTTACTATGGACTTAACTAAAGGGAAAGCATAGGTTTACCTATTCACACATTAATAATTACGATATCAAAGTGTTCTTAGAATATGGTGTTGATATTATGTAGTTAGCAGAAAAATACTAATTACAAGCAACAGCTTAGTGTAAAAAAATATGTAATTTTTTTAACTCTGTTCAACGGGTATAATGCTGATGCCCAATTTTGGGTTGGGTATCCGAATTCAGCAGAAGGTAATTCAATCTTTTTTGAAGCATAGTTCTTGATTCATAGATTCATTGGGAACTGATCATTCCTATGTTGAATGAAATTCACAGAAATGTTTTTTGTCTCGGTATATATATTCAATTATCAAAATGTTGGGTGTAAATGATTTTTCAAAACTATTACACGAGTTGGTGGCAATGAAAATATATCAATTGATCTCTTATTATTACACTATAGCCTAATGACCATGTACAGTAGTGTGAATTAATTCTTATCGATGTTGAAGTCTCGAACTAATTATACGAATCTCTAAAATGCAAATACTCAGTAAAAATGAGTAAGGACATTCAATTCAACCCGAGACCGCTCTGAATAAGTTTGTATTTGAATTAATATTTATGACTGTACAATAATGCAAATAACATTAGGCAATAACTTTGTAATGCCCACATGGTTTGGCTTTATTTATCTTTCAATATTGCTTTCTTTTACTATATTATATGACAGTTATATCTGCAGATCATTTGAGGATCGTAATTCGCTTCATCCAAAATTCCTTCGGTCTTTCCTATGTTGAAAGATTTTTGTTTTTTGCATTAACAAAAAATAATTTGAGTTGGAAACGGTTTATAAAGGGAATATTAATTACAATATTTCACCCCAAAAACTAATTATGTTTATAATTCAACATGCCTAGGTATAAACTAAGAGATTGGGAGGGGGGGGGGGGGGGGGACGCATGAAGGGGGAAACCAATGTCAGTGTTCTGATTATAGCACCTTCTTGGACGGCACTGAATATTTTACTGTATTTGAATAATTAATGATTAACTATTTTGTATTTCTTTATAGAATAAAGTTAACTTGTTTTTTTTTTAATCGGTACTTAGCAATTTAAGTTTGTAAGCGTTTGTTTAATACACCCTGTATATATATATATATGTATATATATATATATATATATATATGTATATATATACACACCTGTATATATATTGTAGTTGCATGATTGTTTTATCAAGAATTTCAAAGGTATCTCATTATTAATAAGACAATCTTTACTTTAAATTCCTTTATTTAATACAATTAGGTTTTGCTCTTATTTTTATATTCTTTTAGGACAGTTCCATAAAATGCTGCGAGATAAGTGTACACAATCACTAAAAGTACTACATTCGGTAAATATATTTAGGCAGCACCATCCACACTGCACCTCTCTCTCTCTCTCTCTCTCTCTCTCATTAAATTTGCTTCACTCTGTCATCAAAATGTTTTCTCGCTCATTTTCCATACCTGTTAAAAAACGTCTGTTGTTTTAAGTGTTGATGAACGTAACACTTCTTAATCCAATGTCCTGAAGATTACGCCTATTATGAATTTGCTTTTTTGTCACTCTTTCAGCTTGTGGTGAGACACTTGTTAATGTCATATTCATCTTATGTTTCCTTCATACGCGTTGTTATGCGACTTTATAATTTAACGCGCTTTATAGTAGTTCGTTATTTTCACCATAGGAGAGCTCAGAACTGTAAATACTCAACTGGTACATAACTCACTTTAATATTATAATCTCATTTCATTCATAATTAATCAATGTCACAGAATACACAATTTCGGTACACACGTTTTATTTCTTATGTAGCTAGGGTACAAGCATAGGAAATAATGATGGAGTCTCATATATATAGAAATGAGCTCGATTCAATCATACTTCAATAATACAATAAATATGAATAAACCTGATTAATAGAATTTCATGAATGAGTAAAATAAGATCATAAAATAGTACATGTAAATACACACAATGTTACTACATTAATCACAAGATAAGTAAACACAGAGAGATTAGTCTCAAAACAATAAATATTATCCTGAAGGTAATCGGGAAACTGCGAGGTAGCTAGCGGAGCAAGGTAAATAAAGATTACTGCGGAGGCATACGCGCAGTGATAAGGTTATATGTAAATTAGGATATTAAATGATATGTGAATAACTTTTACATTAATTCAACGAATAGAAGATATAAATCTTAATTAACTCAAAGAGTCACAATAATGAATATAAATTCAATGATACGGTAAATATATATATTAGTCAGTATGCGTGACTGAGATTCTCGTCGGGTGAGAAGTTAATGCGATGTGAATGATAGGAGTATAAATCATTAACTCAAACAAAGCTTAAACTGAGTTTTAAATCAGGAAGCGTAATCTTTAGAATAGTCTAACTAGGAGACACTCTGTGAACGACTTATACATGCAATCACGTACCCAGCTAGTAATAATACATATAACAAGATCTGATTGAGCGGGCACTGGAATTTACGGATAATGAACATGTATATAATCCGAACAAATATATGTATATTTCTTATCCGGAATATAGGAAACCATCTTTCAAGAATTATATATATATCAATCCCACGTATAAGGTATGTTCTGGTCTCTCAAAACGAGTGACGATAACTAGGAGAAGAAGATAATTAATAATCTCTAATATTACGTTATTGTGAACACTAACATATCTTGTTTAACCCTTGCTAATATTCATCAAAAACACTTTATCAAACAAGAGGCACTTAAATGATTCAGGTAGAGAAGTAGGAGCCCATGAGAGGATCTGTCCGCAAGTGGTGACTGAGTACGTTGTCCTATCTTATTCAGACACTCTTACTAGAAGATACACTCTCTAGCTCGCCCACACAACTTTCTAAGGGATCACTAACACTGTTTTAGGTTATACTTTTCAGGGGATTCTGGCTAACCCCAACGGAAGTATTTCTCTGAATCGATATTTCACAATTAAGCATATTCGCCCAGGAGGGAGAGGTACCCAAAAGTGAATTCGATTTTGCCTACCTAGTTCTAGGTCTTACTAGGTGATATTCCGTTATAATTTAGGTGTACAGGTGTGGTAAACTATCAATGGAAGTTAAATATTACTAAGCTATAATGAATCAAATAAATAAATCTAAATGAAAACTACTCCATATCTAAATTGAATTCAATCTGAAACAAGCTAATTTATATCCAAATGTCTCACATAATAAATTTATATATAGGGTAAGGTTATAAGGGTTAATATTAGCCAGGAATTAACTCACCAATAGTTCCACATGGCAATTAGGCAAGGGAGAGCGTTTTACCCAATATGGCGGTGGACAATGGGGAACGAGACTTCCGTCCCGAGACACGAGTCAAGTTAAAGAAAGAATAAATGATTACATGAGAATGGACATGAATATTATGCTTATCTGTCAGTCAGTCATGGCGTCGATGAGAGCGTCGTGATGGTGTAGCTGTGTGTATTGCTGTATGTGTATTGTGATTAGAGGCACAAAACTACGATCAACTGAGGGCGGAAAATTAGATGTTAACTGGTTGGTGTTCGTGAAGGATCTGGTGTTCCTCGAAGGCACACCTTGCTGCCTTGGCAAAACGCCAGGAGCCCAAATTATCGTACCGCATCTAGGATGCTCTATACGATAAATTATATTAATATATACGATAAATTTATATATACCGTACTACATACGACCATGTCAATATAGCTTAATAGCATATTAGGCCTTTTATAACTTAACTTATTTACAATCTTATTATATACGATCTACTCGTCCTACGTCGTGCTGTAGGAGCGATCGTGACGTCACAGAGACATACGAGATCACAAAATAGTCATATTCTATCGTATTTATACGATAACAGGTGTGGCGTTTCGGCATATGAGAGGCATGCGTAATACAGTTTTTTATTTATGCTGAGGTTATTAAGGTTCTTAACATTATTTTACAAATGTCATTACAATGGTGAATACATTCTTTATTGATTAATATTAGGTTGATGGGTGAATATGCCTTGATGTTTGGATGAGAAATTAATTTCTGCTTTGGCTGCATACAGATAATTTGAGTGTGATATGGAATGAATTTATGATGAGGGGGAATATGAAGTTTTCACTTGTTTGTCTTCTTAGTTTGCATAGTTGTGTACATGATATTCAGGTTGGAAATGCGGAAATTGAGGAGGTTGGTGGCGCATTTGCATAAACATTAAATTTTCTTCGTTGTAGTCCAGGTCTGGCTCTGGTAAGGGAATACCACCACGTGTGGGGAGCGGCGCGTGTTGACCAGGTGGGTAGAGGCCATAAAGACTGTTGGTTCGCGCAGGTACTGTGGTGCTTTTTACCTTTCTGCTGGGGGTGGGGAGACTTGCTGATTTTATTTGCTATGCATTTAATGGTAGCAATGTGGCATTGTAGTTGTTGCTTCTCCTCTTGATACAGGAGCAGGTACTTGGGCTGTTTTGGCTCATGTTGGTCGAGCCCCGTCATCCCACCATCGTCTTCTATAAAAAAGTCTCGTCCTCGAGCTTGGAGTAAGTATGTCCTGGATAGTATAGTGGAGTGCGGACGTAAGGTGTGAGGCCTTTTAAAAATCGGCACCACACTATGGCTGCTATATTGTTTGGGGCATCTTCTTTGTGGAAAACAGTGAAGTTGAGAGGTATGGTGGATATTTGAGAGAGGTGCACTAGTTGAGCCGGGGTATTGATTTGGATGTCCTGCTGGTCCTTGCGTATAGATAGGCTATTAATCTTCATTGTAGCTGTTGTTGGAGCTGGGTCAGGACTGAAAATGAGTGCTGAGGGTGACTTAGAGCTGTCTTTGACCTCAGGTACAGATGGGAGGAGCTTGAAGGGTATAGGGTCATGAGGCCTAGCTTGTGTTTGCTGATTAGGTGAAGGTGTGATATTGTGGGTGGTCAATGGTTGTACTGGTGAAGGGGTTGTAGGTGAGCTGGTTGTAGTTGTAGTAGTTGGGTTGATAGGTTATGATGTGTTTGCCTGGGCTGGAGTGACAGCCGGGATGACAGGTGTGCGGGGTTGTTGAACCGGTCCGGCAGGTGGTGGGTTGGTGGTGGTAGAGGTTTTTCTCCGAGGTTTGGGGTTGAAGGGTTCTGGAGACCACCATTTTGTCTGGACGACGCGTCGGCCAGATCGTCTGCATGATGGCTGTACAATAAGGGGAGTTAAAGATGGTGAAGGGGGTGATTTTGGATGTTTAGATGTTGAAGTTGGGGGTTTGGGGAGGGGGCATGATTTGGATGGAGAAGGAAGCTTAGTTGTGATGTTCGAAGAAGGAGGGCATTAAATTAAGGTAGAAGTTGAAGGTTTGTGACTGATTTTAGGTTGAAGTATCGAGGATGGCAAAGAAGTGGTAGAGGTAGAGGTATAGGGTTGTATGATTGAATTTGGCAGGCGTGAGGGAAGACGTTTTTTAGGTAGAGAAGTTGGTGAATCAGCAGAGGGAATAAGTGAAAGGGAAGGGGAAGTTGGTTGAGTAGTTAGTAAAGTGGAAAGCAGAGGAAGGTCAACTTCGGATGAGGTGGAAGTGAGGGGGGTGAGGGGGCAAAGAGAAGAATTGGGTGAGTACTAGTGGTGAGGGGGGGTGGGGTCGAGGTGGCGTGGAGAGGAGGGGCGAGAGTAGTGGGGTGGTTGAGGTGATGTGACGTAGAGGGAGAAGGAAGAGGAGAGATAGTGGGTAAGATTTTAAGAGACGGAATAGGTGTATGTGGTAGAATGGGAAGAGGGGGGAATTGGGGGAGGAGGCAATGACTGTGGGAGAAAGTTTTTGATTATTATCAACAGGGCATGTGGTATTATTATCTTGGTCAGCTAGCATGTTACATTTTTATCAATAGATTGGAACCGGCGTACATATCGATTTCGGTATGTGCGTGACTCTCCGTGGTAATTGATTGTGACCTGGTAACAATTCAGCACTGTGAGAATTTCAAAGGGGCCTTAATTTCATGGTTTGAGTTTAGAGAGTACAGAAAGGTGAGCTACCATGACTAGATCGCCTATGTGGTGGGGGCTGACTTTGGGTGTTTCGTCAGGATGAAGATCTTGCAGGTACTGTAGTTGTCTTAGTCTGTTTTTCAAGTGGACTAGGGATTGATCGATGTTGGATGAAGGCTCGTATTGGGCAGACAGGTGGCGAAGGGGAAGGAGTAGGGGGGTACTCCAAAAACTTGTTCATATGGGGAAATTCCGTCTTGCCGAGGGCAGGTATTAATTCCCCATTGTAATATTGTGACTTGACTGGGCCAGTTAATGCTGTTCATCTGATGTAACCTGGTCCTTACTTGGTTAGCAATAGTACGGTGGCTCCTTTCACAGATGGAATTACCTTGGGGCCAATAAGGAGGGGAATGACTAATCTTGAACCCGAACATTTGTGATATTTGTGTCCATATGTGTCCGGTGAACTCGGGGGCATTATCAGAGTAAATAGCTTCGGGTAGACCAAAATATGGAAATACGTGTTGGAGCATGGCTTCGGCTACTGCAAAAACGGTGTGGTCTTTCGCTGGACAGGCTATGATATACTTGGAGTATGTATCCACAAAGGTGATGATGTATTTAAAACCCTTGACACCTTCCATTGGTCCCATGACATCAACGGCAAGTATTCTATTTTTGTCCATGTGAATGAGGGAGACAAAAGGCATAACTGCCTGCAGCGAGTGCCTTACCCAGATTTCAAAGACTGACAGGGCCGAAATCAATTGCCATGGTTTTGATGCTACTAGATTGCCTGAAGGCCCTAGGGTGCGTGTTCGATCTTTACCAAGGGCACACGCTTGTCATGCTTCAGTGACTTTCTTGGCGGTTATGCATGTTGAAGGTGTCCAGTGAATTTGTTGAAAGATTGAAACTATTTTTTTCTGAGCCTGGTGAATACCATTATGTGAATGCAGAGATTGCATTGTTGATAGGGCGGTGCTGGGGCTGATGACAATTTTACCGTCAGGAGTGTAGAGATTGTCTCCTCTTCTTTGGAGTTGTGAGAAGAGATGTCTGGTCATCCAGTCAGGTTTTTGTTGCCGTTGGAATTGTCGCAAGAGGTGTTGCTGGTATTTATCTGTAAAATCTTGATGGTGAATGGCTAGGATGGGGTTAGGGTCAGTTTCGGTGGCTGTGGTGGTGGCGTTTGATTTCGGAGGAAGCCTAGAGAGAGCATCAGCATTTGTGTGTAATTTTCCGGATGTGTACGCTATTTCGAAGTTGAACTCTTCAAGAGATTCTCGCCATCTAACTGCCAAGGCGTTGTTTGTGTCTGCTTTCCGGAGCCATTGGAGGGCGTGGTGATCTGTGATTATAGCATCTCTTGATTTTGGCCCTCTCACTCTTTCAACTCTGGGGGAGGCACTCGATACAGGCAGTTCTACCTTTGTCTCAGTCACTCAAATAGGAAAAATAAAAATAAAATCCCTTTCTGGATAATCACGCGCTTTGACGGTTTATTCTATTAAACCGTTTTTGTAAGTAAAGGAGGAATCTGCGTGACTTAAAAGATACATTTTAAGTTTAAGAAGGATCTGTGGTAGTTCAAAGAGTTAAGTGAGATAGTTTGATACCTGATAATTGTTCGAGGCCCTTTTGAAACTGTATAAAATCGACTTTACCCCTTTGATTGCTAAAGGTCTTTCCTAAGCTATATAAAGTCATCTAATAATAGCCAAAATAAATTGTTATAATGTGCCATCCTCCTCAAAGGGTTAAAGGGTAGTAGTTATTGATTGGTCTATATATTATTTATTCATTATTATTTTAATTTCCTCCTCAGGTCTCCATCAACTTATAAGACACACTCCCTAGATCCACCTTCAAGACAAATATTTACATTTCTCTAGCACAATGTCCCGGTCGAAGGCCGGTTCCTCCGAAAATTACAGGCTCGCTATCGCTTGCCAGAAAATAACGACAGCTAAATGGCACGAAAGGTCTTAATATTGACAACAAAATGGAGCGAAAGCTCTTAAAATCGCCAAACTAACTTATTATCTCAAAACCAATATGGCTAAATGTGAGGGAGAAGGGGGTCCAAAAAAGAAAACAAAATATCTCCTCCTTAACTATCTCAATTATGTCCATGCAGTTTCCATTTACTGTCTTATATATAAATACACTTGCTCTACTTTGCAAATCCGAATTTAGGTTACTCACTTTTGCATACTAACTTAAAATTGGTACCGGTAAATGCGTTATTTTGAAGCAGTGCACAGGAGGTAAACTTCAAACACACACACACACAGACAGAGGTAGAGAGTTACACAGAGTTACACACAGATACTCAGACTACACAGATCTTGCGGTCCCTACTAGGTAGTCCGGCCTTAATATTAATAGATAGGGACAGTTTATAGTAGACCAAAAGGACAGCAAAAGTAGAAGGTTCTCTCCCCACCCTCCGTCTCCTCCAGCAAAACAAGCTGGTCGGAACATAGGATGAAGTTTAACCTTACGGGTCAGGAAATGCCCACAAGGAAAGTTTATTTTTTATAGAGTATAGACAACAAATTATTTGAAAGGGAATTTACACTTACCTACTGATTCATTCATATTGATCCAATCTCCATCAGTTAATTAACCAGTTTCTTCTTAAACGCATCAGTTGAATTGCTATCGAGAGAGAGAGAGGGGAGAAAGAGAAAGGTCCACCGTTACCGGGAGTTACACTGTTGCAGGTAATGTTCTCGTGACAAGGCACATATTTTACTCAACACTTGGTGATTTCACACACTGCTGTAAGCATCGGTGGTTCAGTGGTAGAATTCTCGCCTGCCACGCGGGAGGCCCGGGTTCGATTCCCGGCCGATGCAGCTATTTTATATTGGCTGTACAGAAGCTATCAATAAAGCTATAAATAAAGCTATACGCTAGCCGAATGGACAAGCGAGTACTGCAAAAATGTATCCAACAAAAAAAACTACTTCACTATCGGCTCAAATACGACATTTCTCAAAACATTGGACACACCACTAGAGCCGGCATCAAATGAGCACTTTTCCCTCAATATTTATTCTCATCACTGGTCTGGCAGCTTATGTGGTCAACTTTGTAAGTACTTCTGTCACCAAAGTTCATCTATTTACAGTCTAGTTGCCGATACCAGTGCAAAATATATCATAATTGTTACCAGAAATTGGTTGACCATCGAATGTTGACTACATAAGCTCTCGTGTGATAAGGGATGTTATGTCGTTTTTTGTGGTCCTTCTTCTCCCTCATGTTTAACCCCATTAGCTTTGATATTTTAAGACGCTTTCCCTATTAGTTTGGCGATTTTAAGAACTTTCACCCCATTTATTTGTCAATATTAAGACCTTTCGTGCCATTTAGGTATCGATTTTTTTCCTGGCGAGCGATAGTGAGCCTGTAATTTTTGGAGGAACCAGCCTTCGGCCGGGACATTTTGTTTACCAAATTTGTTTACAAACTTATCTTGGAGGGGGTTCTAGGGGGTGTTTTCAAAAGTTTGATGGAGGTCTAGGGAGGAAACTATAAGAATAACACAAATATAAATGAATGAGCAAATATATAAACCCACCTCCCCTTAAGTAGCCAAACTACAATTAATAGGATGTCACTGGTATTGAAGGGGTTAATACATTTTGATAACACATGGTCTGGTTTGTTTGTACGCAGATATGTGTTCTGCTGAACACATATTCCTGATGTGATAGTAACACACAGAGGGTCTATACGAGAGAGAGAGAGAGAGAGAGAGAGAGAGAGAGAGAGAGAGAGAGAGAGAGAGAGAGAGAGAGAGAGATTGTGTGAGAGAGAGAGAGAGAGATTGTGTTTGTGTGTGCGAGTGAGAGTATGAGTGAGGTGAGTGTGTCCACCTGTGTGTGCCTACAAGTGTGGCTCGCTCAGGTCCATCCACCGTGACGTGAGTTGTACCGAAATGTCTCGTGACTGAGCACTTCCTATACCTCAACAGTCATTGTATTTTACTTTCAATATCAAGCATCGGTGGTTCAGTGATAGAATTATCGCCTGCCACGCGGGAGGCTTAGGTTCAATTCCCGGCCGATGCACATTTTATCACTATTAACATTAGAGTATATAGAACAGGTATACATACACCATCTACCAACCGCGAACCAGATCCAGCCTGCGGGACTATTCTGTCCAGCTCGTATGATACCTACTTTACAAATTATTTACTTTTGCAATATATGACTGTACTCAGTGTCTAGACTACCTTAATAACAAAATCATTATGTACACCTGGAAAAAAAATATATATAGCCTATATATATATATATATATGAGGTATACATGTATTTAAGCATTTGTCTTGAGTTGCAAGAATGTCTAGTTGAATGTCGTTTTAAACAGTGGTCGATGAAATTGGCCTCTGTTGTTGTTATTATTGTGTTATTGTTGTGGTAATGGGCTTGTTGACCATTCTCTGCCATACTCATAGCTTACTCTGACTGTTCCTTTCGCTTATATCATATTTTTTAGATCTCAAGTGGCGGCGTCTCTTCCGTGGATTGACCTCTCTACTGCCAACCTAGAGGTTGGCAAATGGGAGCCACATTTTTCCTTTGCCCCTCAACTTTCCCTTAAAAATTGTTAAGGGGCACAGGGCCCTGGCTGAGGCTTTGGTGTCCCGGGCATTTCTGCACCCTCCTCAGCCTCTTGCCTGGGAGCGGCTTTGGTCACCTGGGCTTTCTTAGTGGTAAATCTGAGAGGGTTCTGTGGGGTCGCTTGGTTATGGCCTTGGCCTTTCTCCGAACGTTGGGGCTGTTCGGTCAGTCAGCCTGGGGAACAACAACAGCAACAACAACAACAGTTGGCCTCTGTTATCTCTTCTTGTTGGTTGGCATCTAGTGTATTCATTTGTTGATTGTTGTTCCCAGATGATGTGACAATTAATGTTTGTCTGACTAAGTATCCAACCAAATTAGTGACTTGCGAGATAACTGAGCTTGCCCTGGTGTTACATGGCTTTGTTTATCTTAACCTAACTTAACTTAATTCAACTTAACCTAATTTACCCTAGTTAGCGGGTTCAGGTGCAATATAACTCACTGGATCCACTCATACCACCCACGATCACTCACGAACCATTCCCACCACCCACAATCACTCACTATACCTGCCCACATCACACACATTATAACTCACTGGATCCATGCATACCGCCCAAGATCACTCACGAACCATTCCCACCACCCACAATCACTCACTATACCTGCCCACATCACACACAATATAACTCACTGGATCCATGCATGCTACCCACGATCACTCATGCACCATTCCCACCACCCACAATCACTCACTATACCTGCCCACATCACACACAATATAACTCACTGGATCCATGCATACTACCCACGATCACTCACGAACCATTCCCACCACCCACAATCACTCACTATACCTGCCCACATCACACACAATCACTTTATAAACGAAGACCTCTAGTTTTCTCGCACGCGGAAGCATCTTCTCCGTTATTTTGTATATTTTGTAACTGATAAGTAGAATAATGGAGTCGTGCTGTTTGTCTTGGGTAGGGGAGGATTCATTAAAAACTCTCCTAGACGATTAAAACCAAGGCTGTTTATAGCCAGCTGGAATTATGTATCAAAAGGATCAAGGGAAGGTATTTGTATCCGATTTGTAATATATAATACAATATAATAATAATCTAGGTGGTACCAGATTTTTTTGTTTTTCTATGTGGGTGAAGGAGACAAAAGGCAGAACTGATTGTTGCGAGTGCCTTCCCCAGAGTTGAAAGAGTGACAGGCATACACAATGTTTTGTTGAACCCAACTTAATACAAATTAGAAGCCAGGACAGTTCAATAGAGCATGTAGCCTCGCCACGAGAGCAATCCTAAGAAAGTGTTAACTAAATTAGTCAACTGGTTTTCGCTCAATTGGGCCAACATTGATACAGTGGTTACAACAGTAATTGGGCCGAGTGGTCAAGTGTGGCAGATCAGTCTTGATCAGATTTGATCAAACAGTCAAATTGAGCCAAGCGATTGAGCTGACCAACAGATTAGATCAACAGTTAAATTGGACAGACCCACGACCAAGCAGTCAACATGGGATTAAGGTGGTAGAATTGGGCGGAGGCAGTCAAAGTGAACCAAGCGCATTATTTGGGATGGTTTGTTGAACTAGGCTAAGCAGTTAAACTGGGTCAAGTGGTCAAATTGTCATGATCGGTCAAATGATTTTAATTCCGTTTATAGAGATTATATTTTAGTAACAATAATAAGTCTGGTCATCCAATCGTCATAAATTGTTTTGTGATTTTATGAAACCAACATATCTTACGGTGAGTCTCGTAAAGGTCAACCAAAAACTGTTCCTGGTCACGTGTGACGAGTATATTTATAAGGTAGGGGAAGGGGGTCAACGGATGTAGGCCAAAACTTAATAGTTTCTGTTCTAGTAGCCAAATAAAGGTACTAAGCTTCACTTAAATCCATCCATTACATTTGAGAATCCTTGCTGACAGAAATGAGAGCGAAAGTCGTATATTTTTTGCGAACATCGTGACCCCTTTAACTGAACTCCTAAACTCGCTACTAAATTTCGGTGTTACCCGTGTGTCAATGACATCGCGTTTAAAATGTATTAAATAAAAATAAATCTTAGGCTTTAAAAGAAGCGCCAGTTCTTCCTCCTCCAAGGAATTCACTCTCACTGGTAATATTAACCCCTTCAGTACCATTTCCGTCCTTTTAATTGTATGCTAGCTACTAATACATTATTATATTCAGCTTAGGAAGGGCCTCCAGCAATTGACAGGCTTCGATTCATCTTAATTAACCCTTTTTACTACCACAGATCCTTCTTAACCCATAAATGGCGAGCGTCCTCATATGAGTCCGTACTGGGCGAAGGTGAGCATCCTCATATGAGCCAAGGCCTAAAAAAAAAGTTTAAAAAGCCCCAGAAGCACTTTGTGACACCTACCAGCGTTGGCAGAATCGCTTCCCGTTAGCCACTAGCCCTCGCCAGGGCAGTGAAATGGGCTACAGTTATCAGAGAATGTTGTTCTCTCTTTCATAGTACTCACATTGTTTCAGACAGTCCAATGGTGGTCTTTCTTTTTGTCTGTGACAACGGGAAATGCTTTATATCATTAATAGAATATAACATGCATTGTATATTGTTAAGGAGAGAGAGCAGTGTAGGCAGTGTTGTGGTAATGTGTGCGTGCGTATGCATGTCTTGCCTCCCTCGCTCGGAGGCTCGCGCGCGTGCTTTCCCACGCCCCTTGATTGGCTGGTGTGGCTGGCTGTGTCACCTGACACCTGCTGCCTTGTGACGTATCGGCATGTGATTGGCCGACTACCATGCCTTTGTGGGATCCTGAGCGTCCCGAGGAGATATCCTCCTCAGAGCAGGCTAGGGACGCACATGACTAACATCCTTTTTTACAACTGTCCCCCATATCTCCACCATTCTGATACTGTCTCTCTCACTCAACTTCCTTCTTTCATTCCTCTAATCTTTTAACGTCACAGCACTCCCTTTGGGTTCTGTACACGAATTCATATCGGCCCATCGTACTATGTGTGTCGCTCACATATATATGTCCATGTATTAAAATAGGCTATAAGGGTTCTTAGTCTATGGAGGTTTGATGACTCTGTGTGTGTCTCCCTCAGTGTCCTTAGTTTATGGAGGTTTGATGACTCTTTGTGTGTGTTTCCCTCATTATCAGTAGTGCTCTGCTTGGTTATTTAATGCTAGACGGGGATAAGGCTTCTGTTGTCGTTGTCAGCGATGTGTGTACGGTTCGCTTATACCTACACGACTTCGACGGTTTCTGTGGTAGCCTAGGTTGTCCTTTTGGTTGTGCCTTTTGCGAGTGCTGCATCGTGTGGTAAGAGGGCATTAGCCTACTACCTTATCACACAGTGCTGCCTCTTTGCTTGACTTTAGAGGGATCGCCAGGGTAGAACCAGATACTTGAGATCTGGATCTACCAAGAGAGCATCCCCATCATTAACGTAACTTTAACCATACCGCCTTAAGGACAACGCTAGGCTATGAGCCTGTCTTGCTCAGCCACAGTTTCCTAACCTTGATATCCCAACTAGGCTTTATTCGCCGAGCAGACACTAGTTAGGACATGAGCTCTTTTGATATGTACGCATTATTATTCACAGTATTTATTAGTCTAGGTTGTTGTTTAGTTGCACAACCATAGTATACTGTTTCGTTGATGAGGAAGTAATTCTTTTAGTGTTGAACATTACTGCCGTTGCGCATTTATTATATTCTCGTGTCAGTTAACATTATATGTCCTATCTTTTAGTGTATTCAGTCTACACGTATGGTGTCCTGCCTCCTGCCTTTATATAATTTAAGATACGAGCATCTTATGAGCATCAGACTTTCTTCAGAAGTTTCCAGGTCTATGCTGTAGGACTATACTTCACTTTCTTTCAGATAGGAGTGAAAAGTTTATTGTTGTTTAGAGTAACTATATTGAAGCATCTTTTTATTGTATTAAATCTTGCAGTGATTTAATTGATCTTTCCATAGCTTCCCTTTTATGCATTTTAACGTGTGACGCATGTCCACGTGTGAGCATGCTGTACAGAACGCCTAGTCATGCCCCACTCTCGCTACGATCGTCAGGGCAGGAACTTTGGCTGTAGTCTATGTAGAGTTTCCTAACTTAGTTCATGTGAGCCATTGTACTATAAGTAATATGAATATGTATTTTGTTTTCATCTGAGTCAACGAGTTCTATTTTATATCATTAGTTATAAGTATTGTGTGTAAAACTTATTTGTAATGATGGGAGAAGCAGCAGCCACAGTTGGGGGTCAGTGGGTGCGCCATGCGGGAGGTGGGCCTAACTCACTAGCACTCCCCCCTCCCCCCTCCCCTCAGTGCTAGGGGAGCCTTTGTCTATCCCTTGCTAACTATATATATTCTTCTGACTGATGTGAACTTTCTCTACTACCTTACATTCTTATCTCCTCTTTTCCCTACCCTTTTTATCTTCCATGGTCCCGTTGGTGCAGAGCTAGTCAGCCAACGTATTATCACTTGAGTTCTCACGAGATACTTGCCTATTAGATAGCCTATTTTGGAAGGGTTAACTTAGAATAGGATTGATTTATGTTTGTTGCACTTGTATATGCATTTCCCTGTGTGTTATTATTATTATTCCTGTTTTCTGCTAGTCTAGGTAATGCTAGACTGGGTAAGGCTTTTCTGTGTTACGAGTTGTTGTTTGATGCAGTGGTTAAGCGATAAACCTGCATACTCGTTTCGGTTCAGTGAAGCCTAGGTTGTCTTCGCGGCTGACTGTGTTGAGTTAATAATTTACAGTGCGTGAGGGCAAGAGCCTAACCACCCTGTATTTTATTAACAGTTTGTTTTTACTTTGTCAAGGAGCCGGGAGAAAACCAGATACAAGGGATCTGGATTTCTCAAAGTGCACTTGTTAGTGTTAACGTAATACTTTAAACAGTTGTGAGGACTTCGCTAGGCTACGAGCCGTTTTTGCTCAGTCACTGCTACCTTTTGCCCACAATACCCCAGCTAGACTTTATTCGATTAGTAGATACAGAATAGTATTGAAGCTTTCCTTATGTATGATATTGTTTATGCACTATTGATTTTATGTGTTGCATGCTTGGCTACTTTAGTGATTAGTGGCCCACGAGCACAATCCGATTAGGCTATTGCCGTTGCATTTGCGGAGTACTTCTTTTTAATGTTTGCCATTTACTATTGCATATTCTTTTAATTATTCTTATGCCAATTTAAATAGTATTTAATTGCCAGTGTTTTGCTTATTGAATTGCTGTTCAAAATCCGATACGTACTTCTTACGAGCATCCGAGAAGCATCTAACTTTTTTCAGAAGATTCCTTGCTCGATGCTTAAGGACTATTAATTAACGTAACGTAAGAGTGCCGATCCGAAGTAGAGGGTGGAGGACTTCTTAAGTTCTTAGTCAAGGGTGGATTACTTCGGCTTCGGCCAACACTATTCTTTGGTGTTGTTGTTTCTAACTTCTTTGTTTGATTGTTGACCAGACTAGATAATTCCTGTCTCTTTATTAGTCTGTTGTTGAACACTAGTACCGAGTTCTTGTATACCCCGTTATAGCAGATTGAACTCTGGAGGGTATTGGTGTTTTTTGTTCGGCTGGCAGTACTCAGGGGTTGGGATCGTGTGCTTCCGTTGTGGCAGCGAGCCGTATTCGAGTCCTGATTGAGAGCCCTTGTGTACCCGAGTGCCAGGTCGTAACAAATGGCGACCTTGCTTAGGATTTTGTGAACAGTATAAATTTTTGCAGAGTTGTACAACATTTGTTTGTTTGTATTTTAGCGTGCATATTGAAGAATATTTTTTTTGTATGGCAATTAGTAAAGCATTTAAGAGACTCCAGTTAATTTAGTAATTAGTGCTTGCATAGGAAGTTTAACACTTTTGTCTCGAGAATTTTTTTGTGGACTTCAGTATGTCGTGCATTAGCACTGACGATGAGCGAGAGATGCCATTTGAAGGTGTGCCGTTAGTAACCAGTGAGGAGGATGCTAGAGTTTTTGTTAGTAAGCGGTACCACGTGACGGAGGAGAGGCTGACTGGGGTGGATGTTTGTGGCTTGCACCTGATAGCCAAGGTTTTGGGCATTTCCAATGTAGTAGGGATGTCCAAGGGGGAGCTGATTTCCTGGGTGTTGCGTGGGCGACATGGGGTTTCGGAGGAGAGGGCGTTTGGGGGGGTTCCTCCCCAGATCCCCTCTTACTCGACTCCCACAGTGCCGTCCACTCAGTTACCGGAGGTTAGCACTCTCCCACAGAGGGATGAGAATTGGCAGATTGGATTGCCCTCGGGTGGTGCACATGGTGGTTCCCCAGTTTTTGCCCCCCTCCTTCAGTAGTGGCAGCTCCCTCTTCCTGCCTGTCTCCAGATATGGTATTTAGACTTGAGCTTGCTAAGATTGAGGCTAGGAAGCAGGAGAATGAGACTAGGAGGCATGAGATTGAGGTTAGGAGGCAAGAGGATGAGACCAGGAGGCATGAGGCTGAGCTTAGGTACGACTCAGAGAAATATTGTGCTAAATTAGATTTAGATAAGACTCGTGCAGAGTCGACAGGGACTCGGATGGGCCGTGAGGGCCAAGTAAGAGAACAGTCCTTGGCCCAATTAGTCAAATTGGTGCCGGTATTTAGTGAAACTGAAGTCACAGAATTTTGTAATCGTTTTGAGAAGAAGTGTAGGGAGCATAATTGGCCTGAAGAGAAGTGGGCAGCTCTAGTCTCCTCAAGACTTACGGGTAAGGGTCTGAAGGCTTATGATGCACTGCCTTTAGAGTCTTGCATTGACTACCCAGAATTGAAGAGAGCTGTCCTACAGGCATACGAGTTGCAACCGGAAATATATCGATTGAAGTTTCGGGGTGTTACAAAGACTAGGGAGGCGACCTTTCTTGAACATGCCCGGGACTTAAAAGATGCACTTAAAAACTGGACACGTTCTGAGAAAGCTGAGACGGCCGAACAGTTAACTGAGCTGTTTCTGCTCGAGCAGTTTTATAAGTGTACTGGTGCAGAAATGACTTTAACTATTAAAGAAAAGAACCCAAGAACCCAGGCGGCGACTGACGTTAAACCTTAAAGAAAAGCAACCAAAAACTCTACAGGAGACAGCTGAGATGGCTGACCTCCGGCTATCACTAATTCGTGGGTGCGGGTTTGCCCAGCGTAGTGAGGCAGGTAACAAGGGGCGTGACGCCCCACCCCCCCGAGTTAGTGATATACCTTATGCAAACAAGTACAAGAGCCATGATACCAAGACTGACCACAAGACTAGCACCGTCCCATTTAAGAAGGGGCCGGGCCCTTCCCAGTACCAAGGGAAGCCCAAAGGGGAGTTGGAGTGTTATCAATGTCATAAAAAGGGGCACTTTGCAAGAGTCTGTCCTAGCAAACCACCTACAGCAGCTGTGTCTTTGGCCTGCAACATTGGTGTGTCTCCGAAGTCATCTGAGTTTGCCCGGGGCAGTTCGTCAGAGGCTGAGGCACAGCCAATGCAGAAGCACCTGGGAGGCTCGAACCCTGCTCAGGATGTTTTTTGCGACCATAGAGGGCGGGGTTGCGTGATGTGGGCGGGGCGCAAGCATGGAGTAGAGGTCTTGCGTGATACAGGTGCTTCCCAGACTCTGATGAAAAACTTGACTGGCTACCCTATAAACGCGGCTCGGGTGGTAGTGGTGCAGGGTATTAATGCAACTCGGTCATACCCGCTGGTGCGGTTGGAGTTGGAGGTGGATGGTGTGGCACGTGAATTGGATGTCGGGATTGTGGAGAAACTGCCAGTGGAGGGCGTCGACCTTCTTCTCGGCAACGACTTTGCAATGCCCGCTTCTGAGGTTCTACCCTTAGTCGTTGCCGAGAGGCCGGCCGACGTGAGTAGGGAAGAGCAAGAGTGGGTCGAGCGGTGCCAGACACAACCCATGGCGTGTGTTGTCACCCGAGCTCGGGCAGCTAAAGTGTCACAGCCTAGTCCTCCGTCTTCAGACCAGCGGAGGAACGATCAACAGGAGGAGGCTAAAGCTGGAGTTGGTTTTAAGAGTTTTGACTCGGCGGCTCTCCTGGGTGATTCAGTATTAGCACCATTACTTAATTCTGGAGTAGCCCCTGGGCCTGTCATCTAGAGTGACGAGGCTGGGCAGGACGAGTCTCCACGACAGCAACGTTATGTACATCGAGAGAGACAGAGGGAGCAGCCCAGTATCGGGGAAGGTCATGCATTGCTCCGGGAGCAGTTAGATCGCTTGGCACCCTCAGATATACGTCGGTTGCAACTAGAGGACCCTGAGCTCCAAACGTGTGCTAATGGAGCTGTAGAGCTCGACGAGGACGGCGATGCACAGCCAGGAGATTTTTTTATTTAGAAGGCATCCTCTATAGGCGTTTTCAAGACCCTAAACGTAGTTGGCAAAAGGGGTCCGGAGTAGTGGACCAGTTGGTGGTGCCACAGGAGTGCAGGGATAGCCTACTGAGGTTGGCGCATGACACACCACTGGCAGGACATCTAGGGGTGAGAAAAACGGTGGCGGCTTTGGGGAAATTGTTTTGGTGGCCGGGGATGAAGTCTCATGTGCAGTCATGGATAAACTCATGTGATATTTGTCAACGTGTCGGGAAACCGAACCAAGTTATTCCTAAGGCTCCGTTACACCCTATTCCTGTGATTGGGCCACCCTTTAGTAAAATTATTGTTGACATGGTTGGTCCACTCCCTCCCACTAAGGCTGGAAATAAATTTTTGTTAACCATAATGGATGTTGCCACTAGATACCCCGATGCATACCCTATGAAAAATGGAATGGCTAAGACGGTAGTCAGTAACTTGTTGTGGTACTTCTCAAGGTACGGGTACCCGGAGGAGATTCAGTCTGATCAGGGATCTAATTTCACCTCCAACATGTTCAAGCAAACAATGCAACAGCATGGGATACGAGCAGTAGTATCGTCAGCGTATCACCCTGAGAGTCAAGGGGTGCTTGAGCGGTGGCATGCTACACTTAAAAGCATGCTCAGGTGTTATTGTGCTGACAATGGTATGGATTGGGATCTTGGATTGCCTTATGTGCTGTTTGCTGCTCGGGAGGTACCTGGTGAGAGCCTGGGATTTAGTCCAAACGAGCTGATTTTTGGACACCGTGTCAGGGGCCCCCTTAACATGCTGAAAGAAATTTGGGAGGGGACTGTGCAGCCTTGTCCATTATTAAAGTATGTGCTTGAAAGCCGTGAGCGCATGCTTAAGAGTCTGGAGATGGCAGGTAGAAATTTGACAGAATCACAAGCTTTGATGAAGGACAGGTATGATCACAAAGTGAGGCTCCGGAAGTTCACTGTAGGACAAGAGGTATTAATTTTGTTGCCTTTGGTTGGTAACCCCCTCTCTGCGAAGTACACTGGACCTTATAAAATTGTAGAAAAAATTTCAGACTTAGATTACCTTGTTGCCACTCCAGACGGGAGGAAAAAGAACCAGTTATGTCACGTGAACCTTATTAAAGAGTATGTGAGGCGCCCCTCTGAGCCTCTCACTGTCCCTGTGTTGGCTTGTTGCGGCCGTGGTGGAGAAGGAGAGGGGGACAGTCAAGCTTCAGAGGAGGATAGCTGGGATCAACATGTTTCAGCGGATCAGTGGGCGGGGAACTCGAGCCTAAGGGCTGACGAGGCTATAGCTCATTTGCCTGAGCCGCAGTTTGATGCCATCCGTCAGTTGTTCGGTTCATACCCCACTGTATTTGCTGAACACCCAGGCCTCACTACTCAGGCTATGCATGATGTTGATGTGGGGGACCATCTACCCTTTAAGTCAATCCCGTACCGTGTGCCCCCCATAAAACTACCAGCTCTGAGGGATGAGTTGGAGTATATGCTCGGTAGAGGGTTGATAGAGAAAGGCACAGTTAAGTGGACTTCCCCCGTAACACTGCAGCCTAAGCCAGATGGCAAGGTACGCTTTTGTATTGATTTCCGTAGGTTAAACGGTTTGACTCCAACTAACCCATATCCTCTTCCTCGGGTTGATGATAGTGTTGACAAAATTGGTAATGCTCGTTTTTTGTCTAAAGTAGATTTAGTAAAAGGTTACTGGCAAGTACCTTTGTCCGAGCGTGCTAAAGAGGTATGTGGTTTTGTTGTGGACGGGAGTACCTACCGGTGCAATGTTATGCCTTACGGACTTAACCCGTACAGCCTCAGCGACGCGCCTGACGCGTCGGCGATGTATGTAACGCACAGCCCCAGAGACGCGCCTGGCGCGTCACCCTAATTGCGCCGACCGTAACCTCAGGTGTAGCCACTCAAGAGGGCTCAGATTTGTATGGGAACTGTGTACGTATCCCACGCAACCGTGCCGATGGTTGAAAACTCTCAAAGTCCATGTGCGTGCGCGCGAGCGCGCAATAACCTGTTTTTTTGGGATAATTGCCTTCAATTTTTTACTCTTGTAAAATCCGTTTTCGGGGGCTCTGTAGGACCATTTTTTAAGCTTTTTGAGCGGTTTTTCGTGGTTTTTCCTTCATTCCTAATCCATTCGCTATTGTTTCTGGAATAAAACCATTTTTTGAAAACCGGCCGGGTTCTGGTGCGCAAACATTACAAAACTAGCCGGGGCTCCACGGGTTAAGAATGCACCAGCAACGTTTGAGAACCTGATGAATGAAATTGTAAAGGACATTCCAAATTGCACCGTATATTTGGACGATGTAATCATTTATGATAACGACTTTGAGAGCCATTGTGAGCATCTTGAGACCTTGTTCCGGAAACTTAGTGAAGCAGGTCTGGTAGTAAATTTGGCAAAGTGTGACTTCGTAAAAGCCACTGTGCAGTACCTTGGGTTTGTAGTGGGAAGGGGACAGGTGTGCCCCCCTCAGAACAAGGTACAGGCTATCAATACATTTCCACACCCAACAACCAAGAAGCAGATTATGAGATTCTTGGGTATGATAGGCTACTACAGATGCTTCATAAAAGGTTACTCAACGGTGTTGGCACCTCTCACAGATTTGTTATCTAAAGACAAAAAGTGTTTGTGGGCACCTGAGTGTGAAAAGGCTTTCACTTTGGTGAAACATTTGCTATGTACTCACCCGATACTCAGGGCCCCAGACTTTAACAGGCCTTTTCAGCTGGCAACAGATGCTAGTGGTGTAGGGGCTGGTGCCGTCTTGCTACAGACAGACAATGAAGGTGTGGAACACCCAGTAAGTTTCTTTTCTAAGAAGTTCAATGCTGCACAAAAGAACTATTCTACAATAGAAAAGGAATTACTGGCGATTGTGCTGTCGCTCAGGCACTTCGAGGTGTATGTTCCAGCCTATGGCCCAGTCGTGGTTATGTACACTGATCATCACCCTTTGAGATTCCTGAATCAATTTCACAATCGCAATATGAGACTGACCAGGTGGTCTTTGATGTTGCAGGAGTATAACCTGGACATCCGTCATATTGCTGGATGTGACAATGTGATCGCGGATTGTTTATCAAGGGTGGATGATCAGTCGTAGGCTATCACAGGTGTGTGGGTTTGAGTGGAGGAAAATAGGCTGCCCTTATAGTGCAGCCGGGAAAAACATATTAAAATATAAAAATCATATAAAAACTCTTTCTTTTGATATAGGTAATCGTATAAGTTGTCATAGCCTATAGAGTTTGAGTAGTCCACGAACTATCAAACGGCTGAGCTGCTGTAAGCTCGCTCTGGGAGCATGATATTGTGTCTTTTTGCTATTGTTGGGAGGAGTTATAAAATGTGATTTTTTTTTGTTTAATAATAAGATGTGTTTTGGTGATAAACTCAGCTTTGTTTTAGTGCCGTGCGGTCGCTGGGTGTGAGGGGCTTGATGGGGTTCTGTGTTTGTCAGATTTTAGCTCAGGGTTGAGCAAGTAAAATCTTGGGGGAGGTGTGACGCATGTCCACGTGTGAGCATGCTGTACAGAACGCCTAGTCATGCCCCACTCTCGCTAGGATCGTCAGGGCAGGAACTTTGGCTGTAGTCTATGTAGAGTTTCCTAACTTAGTTCATGTGAGCCGTTGTACTATAAGTAATATGAATATGTATTTTGTTTTCATCTGAGTCAACGAGTTCTATTTTATATCATTAGTTATAAGTATTGTGTGTAAAACTTATTTGTAATGATGGGAGAAGCAGCAGCCACAGTTGGGGATCAGTGGGTGCGCCATGCGGGAGGTGGGCCTAACTCACTAGCACTCCCCCCTCCCCCCTCCCCTCAGTGCTAGGGGAGCCTTTGTCTATCCCAGAGGAGAGAGATAAATTACGTAATGATTGTCAGTGGGCGGTCCTTAGTAGTTCACATTGGGCTCACTAGAGGGCCGGGTATAAAAAGGGAAGTCTAGCCATTTTTTCATCAGAACTCATTAGGCAGAGCGACTTCTCATTTCCCTTGCTAACTATATATATTCTTCTGACTGATGTGAACTTTCTCTACTACCTTACATTCTTATCTCCTCTTTTCCCTACCCTTTTTAACTTCCATGGTCCCGTTGGTGCAGAGCTAGTCAGCCAACGTATTATCGCTTGAGTTTTCACGAGATACTTGCCTATTAGATAGCCTATTTTGGAAGGGTTAACTTACAATAGGATTGATTTATGTTTGTTGCACTTGTATATGCATTTCCCTGTGTGTTATTATTATTATTCCTGTTTTCTGCTAGTCTAGGTAATGCTAGACTGGGGTAAGGCTTTTCTGTGTTACGAGTTGTTGTTTGATGCAGTGGTTAAGCGATAAACCTGCATACTCGTTTCGGTTCAGTGAAGCCTAGGTTGTCTTCGCGGCTGACTGTGTTGAGTTAATAATTTACAGTGCGTGAGGGCAAGAGCCTAACCACCCTGTATTTTATTAACAGTTTGTTTTTACTTTGTCAAGGAGCCGGGAGAAAACCAGATACAAGGGATCTGGATTTCTCAAAGTGCACTTGTTAGTGTTAACGTAATACTTTAAACAGTTGTGAGGACTTCGCTAGGCTACGAGCCGTTTTTGCTCAGTCACTGCTACCTTTTGCCCACAGTACCCCAGCTAGACTTTACTCGATTAGTAGATACAGAATAGTATTGAAGCTTTCCTTATGTATGATATTGTTTATGCACTATTGATTTCATGTGTTGCACGCTTGGCTACTTTAGTGATTAGTGGCCCACGAGCACAATCCGAGTAGGCTATTGCCGTTGCATTTGCGGAGTACTTCTTTTTATTGTTTGCCATTTACTATTGCATATTCTTTTAATTATTCTTATGCCAATTTAAACCTTTAATAGTATTTAATTGCCAGTGTTTTGCTTATTGAATTGCTGTTCAAAATCCGATACGTACTTCTTACGAGCATCCGAGAAGCATCTAACTTTTTTCAGAAGATTCCTTGCTCGATGCTTAAGGACTATTAATTAACGTAACGTAATAGTGCCGATCCGAAGTAGAGGGTGGAGGACTTCTTAAGTTCTTAGTCAAGGGTGGATTACTTCGGCTTCGGCCAACACTATTCTTTGGTGTTGTTGTTTCTTACTTCTTTGTTTGATTGTTGACCAGACTAGATAATTCCTGTCTCTTTATTAGTCTGTTGTTGAACACTAGTACCGAGTTCTTGTATACCCCGTTATAGCAGATTGAACTCTGGAGGGTATTGGTGTTTTTTGTTCTGCTGGCAGTACTCAGGGGTTGGGATCGTGTGTTTCCGTTGTGGCAGCGAGCCGTATTCGAGTCCTGATTGAGAGCCCTTGTGTACCCGAGTGCCAGGTCGTAACAAACGTAACTTGCATCTTGTTTGTGATCAGGCTATACCAGTGTGGGTTAGCCTGAAGTAGAGTACATTTATGCCCAGTTAAGGATACCCCGTTATCGCAGAATAACTCTGGAGGGTATAGGTGTTTTTGTTCGCCGGCATGTAAGTTCAAGGGTTTGGATCTAGCGTACCGTTGTTGCATAGTGCCCTATTACTAGTCTAATCATTAAGTGCCCTTGTTTTATTCGTAGCCCCGGTTGTAACAAATGGCGATCTTGTCCAGTATCTTATTTTAGTAGAAACCAGGATCCATTTGTTGATTATTGCAGTAATAACAAATAGTACCCTTGCCTGGTATCTAAGAAAGAATTGCAGGATTGTTGGACATTTGTTTTTTGAGGAATATTTTGGACACGTGGAATTTTTTTGGCAACGTAGTATAGCACTTGAGTTGTCTTCGAGCATTTTATATTTTTGAGTGAATAGTGCTACATGAGAGTTTAGGTACTCTTATGTTTTATAAACGTTGAGAAACGGTGGACACTATGTCGAACGACGGATCAATGTACAGTGAGGACACAGTACGGGAAGCAGACTCTGAGGGGCAGCAGCTGGGTTTGTTAGAAGGCATTAGAGTAGTAACTAGTGAGGAGGATGCAAGGAAGTTTCTGGAGATGCCTATTACTGCTAACCAGGTGTCGGGGATTGATCGGTATGGTCTCCAGTATTTGGCCACGATCATGGGGCATGTGGGCACTAGGAGCATGTCGAGAGGTGACCTGGTGGCCTGGGTGCTCGGCGAGGTGCGTGGGACTTCGGGTGGAGCGGGAGCTGGGGCACCTTCGGCCCAGCCCCCATTCCACTCGACTCCTACCTTGGCGCCCCCTCAGGCTCCGGAGCCGGGTACGTTACCGCAGGCCGATAGTCACTGGCAGCGTGGTTTGTCACTGGGTGGGTCTCCAATTGTTGCATCTCCTCCTCCTCAAGGTTTAACTCCAGATATGATCTTCCAGCTTGAGATGGCTAAGATGAAGATTCAGGCTGAGGAGAGAAAGTCCATATGAGAGGCTGAGGCTACGAAGTACTGTGCAGACAGAGATCTTGAGAAGTCTAGGGTGGAGTCGACAGGGCAGCGTCTCGGTTCTGGGAATCGGGGTCTTGATCAGTCTTTATCGCACCTTCTTAAGTTAGTCCCTGTATTTGACGAGTCGGGTGTCACCGAATTTTTCTTGCGTTTTGAGAAGAAGTGCCGGGAGCACCAATGGCCCGAGGTTAAGTGGGCAGCCCTTGTTTCCTCTAGGTTGGTTGGCAAAGGACTCGAGGCATATGATGCGTTGCCCTTGGAGTCTTGCGTCGATTATGAGGTATTAAAGGAAGTTGTTCTGCGGGCGTACGAGTTACAACCAGAGACTTATAGGTTGAAGTTCCGGGGTGTTACGAAGGGTCGTGAGTGCACCTTTCTTGAACATGCCCAGGAACTGTCTGACGCTTTTGGGAATTGGCTGAGATCGGAGAAGGCAACGACGTTTGATGAGATAAAACAGTTGATGCTTCTCGAGCAGTTCTTTAAGTGTACGGGCAGCGACCTGACGTTGAACCTTAAAGAGAAAAATCCTAAAACTCTACAGTAGGCAGCTGAGATGGCTGACCGGAGAGTATCGCTGATTCGTGGGTGCCGGTCTGCACAACGGATTAATGTAGTTAACAAGGGGCGCAACATCCCACCCCCCCCCGAGTCAGTGATGCGACATTTAATAACCAAAGTAAGAGCAATGATACTAGTTTTGATCACAAACCAAGGACTGTCCCATTTGAGAAAGGTCAGGGCCCTTCCTCACCTCAGTGGAAGTCCAAGGGTGAGGTAGAGTGTTTTCATTGTCACAAGAAGGGGCATTTTGCACGATCCTGTCCTAGCAAGCCACCTACAGCAGTTGTGTCTTTGGCTCGCAACATTGGGGTGTCTTTGAAGTCGTCTGCGTTTTCCCGGAGTAAATTGTCAGAGGCTGGAGCACAGCCAGTGAAGGAGTGTCCGAAAGGCTTGACACCTGTCCGCGATACTTTTTGTGACCATAGAGGGCGCGGCTGCGTGAGTTGGGCTGGTTGCAAGCATGGAGTAGAATTTTTGCGTGATATGGGTGCTTCCCTGACATTGATGAAAAACTTTACAGGCAAACCTATAAACGCGGCACGGGTAGTTGTGGTGCAGGGTATCAATGCTACACGGTCATACCCATTGGTCCGAGTGGAGCTGGAGCTAGAAGGTGTGACACGAGAGTTGGATGTCGGAATCGTGGAGAAACTGCCAGTAGAGGGCGTCGACCTTCTTCTCGGCAATGACTTTGCGGTGCCTATTTCTGAAGTTCCACCCTTAGTCGGTGCCGAGAGGGCGGCCGACGTGAGTAGGGAGGGGCAGGAGTTGGTCGAGAGGTGTCAACCACCGCAGAGGGCGTGTATTGTCACCCGATCTCGTGCATCTAAAGTGTCACAGCCTATTCCTCAGTCTCTAGACCAGCGGAGGAACGGTCGGAAGGAGCAAGATAAAGTTGGGAGTTTTGCAAGTTTTGCTCTAGCGGCTCTCCTTAGCGACTTAGTACTTGACCCAGAGGTGAGCTCCGGAGTGGCCCCAGAACCTGTCACCCCTAGTGACATGGTTGAGCGTGATGGCACTCCACGACTTAGTAGTTCCCAGTTGAAGGAGAGTTGTGGGAACGGGACTATTGAACACGAGGACGGGGAAACATGTCATGTGAACCTGTTGGAGGAGTTTGTGAGGCAACCACCTGAACAACCTGCTGTCCCTGCATTGGTCTGCTGCGGCCAAGGTGGAGAAGGAGAGGGGGGCAGTAGGGCACAGGTGGAGGAGAGTTGGGATTGTCATGTCTCGGCGGAGCAGTGGGCGGGGGACACGAGTCTGGTGGCTGTGGAAGCGCTAGAGCACCTGCCTGAGCAGCAGTGTGCAGCGCTCCAGCACCAGCTCGGTTCGTACCCCACTGGTCGTGCCGAGCACCCGAGCCTCACAACTCAGGCGGTGCAAGATGTTCCGCGGGCAGGTCACTTGAATGTTTATAGACCATAAGCCTCGTTGTTTCGGTGGTTCAAGGTGGGCGACGAGGCTTTGGCATGGTTGCCAGGTCAGGGTCGACCCATGGCTGCCAGGGTGGTGGTCAGAAGGAGGACATTGAGCAGATTGGTGAGGTTGGCTGTGGAGTGGATGAGCCCGGTCGTCGCATAGCCTCACCATGCTGCTCTAGTCGAATGCAACAGCCCTACCATAGACCGACTATATCTGGCCATGTCGCTGAAGGCGGTGATGCTGCGCAGGCAGATGTAGTCTCAAGGAATGCGGGCATGCGCATGTACGGTATCGGTGGGGAAGCCTTAGCAATTATGAACTATGGGAGTGACTGCACAGGTGGTACTGATTGTCTCTCTCATGACCTGGCTGTTCTAGGGACGAAGGTGGAGAAGGAGGGAGGCTATAGTTTAGAAGCTGCGGTCTCGGCTGGGTTGTGGGAGGGCACTAGGCATGTTGTTCATGAGTTGTTTACTAGGCTGTGGCAGTACATCCGCATGTTTGTTGCTTCTCCAGGCCTGATGTACGGGGTAGAATCCGACATGGAGGCTGGAGACAGTGCAAGGCTCAAGTTAATTCCCTACCGTACAAATCCTGCTCAACAGCCTGTCGTGAAAACAGAGCTAGATGACTTGTGGAAAAAGGGTCTGAGGGATAAAGGATATCGTGAGGGATCGTTGCCAGTGAGTTTGCAACCTGAGTTGAGTGGCAAGATCCGTGTGTATGGTGATTGCAAGAGTGTGGAAGCATTATCCCTGACAGACACCTATCCATTACCTAGAGTTGACGACACCATAGACCGCTTCGGGGTTGCATCGCTAATCACGAAGGTAGAACTAGTGAAAGGTTATTGGCAGGCCCCGTTGCCGGAGAGAGCGAAAAGAAGTGCCAGTTTTGTGATGAACTGGGCAGTTTATCAGTGTCAGGTGTTGTTTTGCTGCCGGGAGACAAGTTGGATATGTGGCATGTTCAGGGCACTGATAATGTTTTGGCTGATTGTTTGTCACAGGAGGGTTTGTTTGCAGGAGAACCCTCGCCGTTCAGTCAGTGTGTGTTGAGAGTGGAGAAAAATCAGGCTTGCCCCTGTAGAGCAGCCGTCAAAAACAACATTAAAATTAAATAAAAAAAAATCACATAAACACTCTTTTGTATAGTTAATTGTAAGTTGCCAATGTTATAGCTAAAGTCCTAAGTTGAACCTGTCTTTCACTTAGTAGGCTGGGCTCTGTGAAGCTCGTTCAGGGAGCATAGCAGGCTAAAATTATACTATTATGTTTGAGAGGGGTTATAAGATTTTATTTATGCTAAAATTTTGTTTTATATATGATTGAGCTTTGCATTTCATTTCTGGTGGAGTGGCTGGTTGTGGCGGGTCTTGTCGGCTTTCTGCCTGTCAGATATGGTGCTCGCCTAATGTTGAGTGTCCCATATCTTGGGCGGGGTGTGACGCCTACCAGCGTTGGCAGAATCGCCTCCCGTTAGCCACTAGTGCTCGCCAGGGCAGTGAAATGGGCTACAGTTATCAGAGAATGTTGTTCTCTCTTTCATAGTACTCGCATTGTTTCAGACAGTCCAGTGGTGGTCTTTCTTTTCGTCTGTGACAACGGGAAGTGCTTCATATCATTAATAGAATATAACATGCATTGTATATTGTTAAGGAGAGAGAGCGGTGTAGGCAGTGTTGTGGTAATGTGTGCGTGCGTATGCATGTCTTGCCTCCCTCGCTCGGAGGCTCGCGCGCGTGCTTTCCCACGCCCCTTGATTGGCTGGTGTGGCTGGCTGTGTCACGTGACACCTGCTGCCTTGTGACGTATCAGCTTGTGATTGGCCGACCACCATGCCTTTGTGGGATCCTGAGTGTCCCGAGGAGATATCCTCCTCAGAGCAGGCTAGGGACGCACATGACTAACATCCTTTTTTACAACTGTCCCCCATATCTCCACCATTCTGATACTGTCTCTCTCACTCAACTTCCTTCTTTCATTCCTCTAATCTTTTAACGTCACAGCACTCCCTTTGGGTTCTGTACACGATTTCATATCTTCCCATCGTATTACGTGTGTCGCTCTCATATATATTTCCATGTATTAGAATAGGGTATAAGGGTTCTTAGTCTATGGAGGTTTGATGACTCTGTGTGTGTCTCCCTCAGTGACCTTAGTTTATGGAGGTTTGATGACTTTGTGTGTGTCTCCCTCATTATCAGTAGTGCTCTGCTTGGTTATTTAATGCTAGACTGGGATAAGGCTTCTGTTGTCGTTGTCAGCGATGTGTGTACGGTTCACTTATACATACACGACTTCGACGGTTTCTGTGGTAGCCTAGGTTGTCCATTTGGTTGTGCCTTTTGCGAGTGCAGCATAGTGTGGTAAGAGGGCATTAGCCTACTACCTTATCACACAGTGCTGCCTCTTTGCTTGACTTTAGAGGGATCGCCAGGGTAGAAACAGATACTTGAGATCTGGAACTACCAAGGGAGCATCCCCGTCATTAACGTAACTTTAATCATACTGCCTTAAGGACAACGCTAGGCTATGAGCCTGTCTTGATCAGCCACAGTTTCCTAACCTTGAAATCCCAGCTAGACTTTATTCGCCGAGCAGACACTAGTTAGGACATGAGCTCTTTTGATATGTACGCATTATTATTCACGGTATTTATTAGTCTAGGTTGTTGTTGAGTTGCACAACCATAGCAGACTGTTTCGTTGATGAGGAAGTACTTCTTTTAGTGTCGAACATTACTGCCGTTGCTCATTTATAATATTCTTGTGTCAGTTAACATTATATGTCCTATCTTTTAGTGTATTCAGTCTACACGTATGGTGTCCTGCCTCCTGCCTTTATATAAATTAAGATACGAGCATCTTATGAGCATCAGATTTTCTTCAGAAGTTTCCAGGTCTATGCTGTAGGACTATACTTCACTTTCTTTCAGATAGGAGTGAAGAGTTTATTGTTGTATAGAGTAACTATATTGAAGCATCTTTCTATTGTATTAAATCTTGCAGTGATTGAATTGATCTTTCCATAGCTTCCCTTTTATGCATTTTAACGTAACTTGCATCTTGTTTGTGATCAGGCTATACCAGTGTGGGTTAGCCTGAAGTAGAGTACATTTATGCCCAGTTAAGGATACCCCGTTATCGCAGATTAACTCTGGAGGGTATAGGTGTTTTTGTTCGCTGGCATATAAGTTCAAGGGTTTGGATCTAGCGTACTGTTGTTGCATAGTGCCCTATTACTAGTCCAATCATTAAGTGCCCTTGTTTTATTCGTAGCCCCAGTCATAACAACTTAAAAGAAAATAAGGTGTTTAAGTGAGATAATTCCCCTCGATATCTTCTATCACTCCTCCACATGTGTCAAAATCCCCTCCTTCTCCCCCTTCAATTATCACCTATTTGTCCTCTTATTTCCATATTTATTGGCGTTTTTATCAGGCCAGTATCTCCAAAATGGTCTAAGCCGTGTTCATGTTGCTAGAGAGGGTGTAGAGTGTCTGAGAGTGTGAGTGAGTAAATCAGTCTAGCTCCAGGCTCCGAGAAGGGAGAGTGTGGCCGGCCTCAGCTCCACACTTACTGAATGGCCAGTTGGCAATTATTCGCGATTTTGACCATCCAAACTATATTCCCACTTGTTTTATTTGTGACGCTCCTGCATAGTAGCCACGTGCGGGCATGTGCGAGTGTAGGCTGCCCAGCCGTTTAGAAACCGGCTGGCGGCAGTCGGCCGGCCGGCTTTTCCTTAGTATATATCCTACGACAATGTAACTAATGTCTGGGATATTCTTATGTTGTTTCACAGCTTGAAGCTGCCCTTATTCTTAACCAACGCATCTTAGTATATTTTATTCTCGATAGTTGATTGTTTCATTATAATATATAAGATGTAAGTCTAGTGAGAGTGGGAGGAGACGAGCGGGAGAGAAAGACCGGCTGGGGGAAGTTGCTTCGCGCAGAGAGTCTAGCTTGGGACGAGCCTGATGTTGCCAATTTGATCGCAACGTTAGGCTTAGTTTTCGACTCACGCAAGGGGTAGAGGATTTTTACCCGGCAACTGTGTTGAGTGTTGCCAAGCATGGGATGTATTTCGCATGCCTAGGGTAGGGTCCAGACAGATTCAAGACTCAGAGCTCACCTCACTGTCGTACCCTTCGGACCCCCTTGATATCTATCCCTCTCAACCCCACTTACAAACTTTCTCTCTTACTTTGTATACCTTCCTTCCACTACTTCACCAATCTATTTAATTATCCCATCCCCTTGATAGACCTTATATCTATTATTGTATTAACGACGAGCTCTCAGATAATTAGATAGGATTTTGGGCCTTATGCAGAGATGTAATTGTTAATGAGCCCTAGGAAGCTTTTTTGTTGTCTCATATTTGGTGGTTTCATGCTTGCTAGTGTGTTCTTGTGGCAGGTGAGCAGGGGCTAGACCGGAGGGGAGGCTTTTTGTGATCCTTTAAGTAAAGTCTGCTGGTGCGAGTCCTGTGGACCCGCACGACTTTACTAGGATACCCGTGGGAGTCTGGGGGCATTTTCTTGTCTGTGTCCCTGTGTGTCTAGTGTTGTGTTGTGTGAGGGCCCTTGCCTAGTCCACTCAGCACTGCGCTAGCACGTCTTGCTTTTGTTTTAGGGTCGCCAGGAGAGAATCAGATACTTGGGATCTGAGTCTCTCAAGAGAGCACCCTTTCAATTAGAGTTATTTGGCGCACAGACTTGGGAACGTCCCTAGGCTAGAGCAGGTGGCTCAGCCCGGGTATCCGAAGCCTATATCCTTCCGGCTAGACCTCTGCCACCTGGCAGATTAACAGCTAGGGGTTTATTATTTCTGCATGCTTGTTATTGTGCCACAGTTTACCGTTGTTGTGAGCATTGTGAGTCAGGGTGTGGCTTAGAGACTCTGTCCGAGCAGGCTTGCCTGACTAAGAGTGAGAAGCACACCTGTATGTGGTTATGTTGCGAGTTGCTGCCTTTATTTAATTATACCTATGCCATTATACACTGTATGGCCTATCACTAGTATTTATTCCTGCTTATGAGTTAAGAGTTCTCTAAATCCGTAACTTACTTTCTTTGCTAAGCATCAGATCCTACAGTAGCCGCATGCAGTTTAGAAACCTGCATCTTGTGTACCTGTACGATGTTTTGAGGACTGTTTGCTTTCACCTTCTTTCATGCAGGGGTGATTAGTTGTATTAATTAACGTAACGTTAAATGTACTTTCTTCTAGTTTGTTATTAAATTGTTTCTGCAATTTAATTCCGTTATCTATCTTTTCCTTGAAGCTTTAAGTCAACTTAATTGTGTGATCTTTTATATAGCCTGCTTGACTATCAGCAGTCTATAGTGCGTGCACCCTGTAACCGAGTCATAGGATACCTTGTTGTCCAGGCAGGACTCTTGACGGTTTAGGGTGGTTTGTTGCCTGGGTTTATAGATAAGGGTTGGATCTAGCGTTTTCCGTTGTTGCTTGTTGCCGCATACCTAGTCCAATAGAAATAGCCCAGTGTTTATATATCCCAGGACGTAACAAATGGCGACCTTGCATAGGATTTACTGAACAGAGGAATATAATGGTCATTTGTTTTGAGATTCCTTAGGATTAGAGGAATACAGTGGACATAGATTTTTTTTTTTTTTGGAGCAACCAATATAACACATTAAAGACTTTAAATAACATTAGTATATACATACTTGCATAGGAGATAAGGCACATTCTATAACCGTGATAATTACTGCAGTACACAAACATGTCTAATACATCGGAACACAGTGATGGGTCAGGTCACGATACGGGCTTGGAGGGAGAAAGACCTGTGGAGTGGCTAGTCAATAGCGAGGAGGGTGCTAGAAGATTTTTAGAGGTGCCCCTTACCGCTGCCAGGGTGTTGAAGCTGAATAAGTATGGCTTAAAGTGTGTGGCAGGTCTTCAGGGTCACCAGGGTTTAAGTGGCATGAGGAAAGATCAGCTGAGGACTTTGATATTGGGTTTAGAAGGGACAGTCAAGCTGCTGCGGGGGAGGATAATTGGGATTGTCATGTTTCCGCGGATCAGTGGGCGGGGAATTCTAGACAAGTGGCTCACGAGTTGATATTGCACCTGCCTGAGCAACAGCGTGTAGCTGTAGCAGCAGTTGTTTGATATAAACCCAGCTGTTTTCGCGGAGCATCCTGGCCTCACTACTCAAGCGGTGCACGATGTCGATGTTGGGGACCACCCGACCTTTAAATCAGTGCCATACCGTGTTCCCCCTATTAAATTACCAGCACTTAGGGAAGAGCTGGATTATATGCTGAAACGTGGGCTGATTTCTGAGGGTGCAGTAGGGTGGACTTACCCCGTCACACTGCAGCCCAAACCAGATGGCAAGGTGCGGTTTTGTATAGATTTCCGCAGGTTGAATGGTTTAACCCCCACAAATGCCTACCCTCTCCCTCGCGTGGACGACAGTGTGGATAAGATAGGAAAAGCCAAGTTCCTCACTAAGATAGACCTTGTTAAGGGTTATTGGCAAGTGCCCTTTTCTGAGCGAGCGCGAGAGGTGTGTGGGTTTATGGTGGACGGTGCCACATATCGTTGCCATGTTATGACATACGGGCTGAAAAATGCCCCTGCAACGTTTCAGAAATTATGAACGACATTGTAGCCGACATTCCCAACTGTATGGTGTACCTAGATGATGTCATAATATACGACGATGATTTTAACAGTCACTGTGCTCACATCGGACAGCTTTTTAATAAACTGAATGAAGCAGGTTTGGTGGTAAACCTGGGTAAGTGCGATTTTGTCAAAGCCACAGTTTTGTACCTGGGGTTCGAGGTGGGGATGGGTCAGGTGTGCCCTCCACAGACAAAGATCAAAGCCATCGATCAGTTTCCCCAGCCTACGACTGAGAAACAAATCATGCGGTTTCTAGGTATGATAGGCTATTATCGTCGCTTCATCAAAGGCTATTCGACTGTACTTGCACCTTTAACTGACTTATTATCTAAGGACAAGAAGTTCCGGTGGTCTCCTGAGTGTGCAGAGGCGTTTTCCTTGGTGAAACACCTGTTATGTACCCACCCCCTACTCAGGGCCCCGGACTTCAGCAGACCTTTTCAGCTGGCGACTGATGCCAGTGGCGTAGGGGCTGGGGCTGTCTTGTTACAGACAGATGATGAAGGTATCGAACATCCAGTGAGTTTTTACAGTAAAAAATTCAATAGTGCACAAAGGAATTACTCTGTAATTGAAAAAGAACTCCTGGCGATAGTGCTGGCGCTCAGGCACTTCGATGTATATGTTCCTGCTTTCGGACCAGTCGTAGTGGTTTATACCGATCATCACCCTCTGAAATTCTTGAATCAGTTTCATAACCGGAATATAAGGCTGACCAGGTGGTCACTCATGCTTCAGGAGTATAATTTGGACATACGCCATATTGCCGGTTCTGATAACGTGATGGCGGATTGTCTATCAAGGGTGGATGATGTTGGTTAGACTGCTACAGGATTGAGGGTTGAGTGTGGAGGAAAATAGGCTGTCACTGTAGTTCAGCCGAAAAAATAAAAAAAAAATAAAAAAGCAAAAACCTTATAAAAACTCTTTATTTTTATAACGTGTAGAATTTTGTATAAGATGTTGTAGCAGTATCTAAGTTGAATGTTTTCGCTTATTGTCGCTAAGTTAGTTGAACTTGCTCGGTGGAGCGCAACAGTCTTTATTTTTTTTTATATATAGTGCCTTGTGTCGCAACAGTGTGTGGTACTATGAGAAGCTTTCTGTTAGATATGAAGAACTTAGTCAAGGGTCTTATATCTTGGGGGAGGTGTGACGCTCCTGCATAGTAGCCACGTGCGGGCATGCGCGAGTGTCGGCTGCCCAGCCGTTTAGAAACCGGCTGGCGGCAGCCGGCCGGCCGGCTTTTCCTTAGTATATATCCTACGACAATGTAACTAATGTCTGGGATATTCTTATGTTGTTTCACAGCTTGAAGCTGCCCTTATTCTTAACCAACGCATCTTAGTATATTTTATTCTCGATAGTTGATTGTTTCATTATAATATATAAGATGTAAGTTTAGTGAGAGTGGGAGGAGACGAGCGGGAGAGAAAGACCGGCTGGGGGACGTTGCTTCGCGCAGAGAGTCTAGCTTGGGACGAGCCTGATGTTGCCAATTTGATCGCAACGTTAGGCTTAGTTTTCGACTCACGCAAGGGGTAGAGGATTTTGACCCGGCAACTGTGTTGAGTGTTGCCAAGCATGGGATGTATTTCGCATGCCTAGGGTGGGGTCCAGACAGATTCAAGACTCAGAGCTCACCTCACTGTCGTACCCTTCGGACCCCCTTGATATCTATCCGTCTCAACCCCACTTACAAACTTTCTCTCTTACTTTGTATACGTTCCTTCCACTACTTCACCAATCTATTTAACACCTTACGAGCGGCCTAGGCGGTATATAATACGTAGCCACCAGCGGGGTGTTTTTAGCCAAAATAGGGCTGTTTACGTGATCATTTTCATGCCTAAATAAGACCCAGAGCGTAAAACAAGTATCTATCCCTGAAAGGGCATAAACAGAGCTTTCCAATGACACCATAACGATCCTTTTATGATGGCTAGTTTTCTTGCAACAACCGCGCAACGCGAGTGCAAAAAGCATGTAATTCGGCACTTTCCCCATACAATTCCGTATATAGCGAGTGAGAGAGGGAGGGAGGAGGTTCGTGTCAGTAGGTCGCCGCGGTGGTCTGGAGCAGTGCTACTCTCCTGCCACCACTTGTCTCTCTCTCTCAGCAACATTACGTGCTGAAATTGCCACACGACCTATGTCGAGCGCCGCCAGATAGTCCAGATTTATTATACTCGACTTATGTTGCGCGCCGCTAGTTATGGGTTAATTATCCCATCCCCTTGATTGACCTTATATCTATTATTGTATTAACGACGAGCTCTCAGATAATTAGATAGGATTTTGGGCCTTATGCAGAGATGTAATTGTTAATGAGACCTAGGAAGCTTTTTTGTTGTCTCATATTTGGTGGTTTCATGCTTGCTAGTGTGTTCTTGTGGCAGGTGAGCAGGGGCTAGACCGGAGGGGAGGCTTTTTGTGATCCTTTAAGTAAAGTCTGCTGGTGCGAGTCCTGTGGACCCGCACGACTTTACTAGGATACCCGTGGGAGTCTGGGGGCATTTTCTTGTCTGTGTCCTGTGTGTCTAGTGTTGTGTTGTGTGAGGGCCCTTGCCTAGTCCACTCAGCACTGCGCTAGCACGTCTTGCTTTTGTTTTAGGGTCGCCAGGAGAGAGTCAGATACTTGGGATCTGAGTCTCTCAAGAGAGCACCCTTTCAATTAGAGTATTTGGCGCACAGACTTGGGAACGTCCCTAGGCTAGAGCAGGTGGCTCAGCCCGGGTATCCGAAGCCTATATCCTTCCGGCTAGACCTCTGCCACCTGGTAGATTAACAGCTAGGGGTTTATTATTTCTGCATGCTTGTTATTGTGCCACAGTTTACAGTTTACCGTTGTTGTGAGCATTGTGAGTCAGGGTGTGGCTTAGAGACTGTCCGAGCAGGCTTGCCTGACTAAGAGTGAGAAGCACACCTGTATGTGGTTATGTTTCGAGTTGCTGCCTTTATTTAATTATACCTATGCCATTATACACTGTATGGCCTATCACTAGTATTTATTCCTGCTTATGAGTTAAGAGTTCTCTAAATCCATATCTTACTTTCTTTGCTAAGCATCAGATCCTACAGTAGCCGCATGCAGTTTAGAAACCTGCATCTTGTCTACCTGTACGATGTTTTGAGGACTGTTTGCTTTCACCTTCTTTCACGCAGGGGTGACTAGTTGTATTAATTAACGTAACGTTAAATGTACTTTCTTCTAGTTTGTTATTAAATTGTTTCTGCAATTTAATTCCGTTATCTATCTTTTCCTTGAAGCTTTAAGTCAACTTAATTGTGTGATCTTTTATATAGCCTGCTTGACTATCAGCAGTCTATAGTGCGTGCACCCTGTAACCGAGTCATAGGATACCTTGTTGTCCAGGCAGGACTCTTGACGGTTTAGGGTGGTTTGTTGCCTGGGTTTATAGATAAGGGTTGGATCTAGCGTTTTCCGTTGTTGCTTGTTGCCGCATACCTAGTCCAATAGAAATAGCCCAGTGTTTATATATCCCAGGACGTAACATATTGTTGTTACATGTTGCTATCTTCATATTAAACATAAAATAGCCGCATATGAATAAGTAATGACGATATTTATCGTAAAATGACGATTATAGGTGGGAATGGAGCCTAATATGTCCGCCCAGTTGTGTGGTGTCCATTACACATAACTCGCCATTTTTGGGTTAAGCTGCACACAGTCGTGTGAATATAGCTAAAATATAACAAAAGACGGTGCTGGTACAGAAGGAGTTAATTACCACAGACAATACAATACCTATACAAAGGGTCACTTTAGTTCATTCATTAAAGGTAGGCCAGAAATCCTGACTCTTAGCCTCTGCAACTCAAAAAGGGCTAGAGCAAATGGGCTGTAAGTGTATACAAATCTTCCCTGGCTGACTCTTCCCAAATGGTAGAAATATTAGCTCAATTTCTGGCCTACGTATAATGAATGGACAAAATAACCGGTAACGGAGGGTAGCGCCAGGTGTGAATAGCCCAATTGCCATATCGTTATACCTGTCTGGACTCAAACCCGGTGTCAAGCCATAGGAGTTACTATTGCGAAATCAGTGAGCTTGCCGCAGCGACTCACGGCTTTAATGAACTTAACCTAATGTAGCTTAATTTAACGTAACCTAACCAGAAAGGAGCAAATATACATATATATGAGTAATATGAATAACTATATCCACCTAACCTTATACGATTACCCATCATTCACTCAGACCATCCATACGCCTCCGTAGGGAGCCTTTACTCCTGGATTACGCAGGTCACGTATATGGCAAAATACCAGGACCTTTTATTTGCAAACCAAGCGTGCTGCTGATTACACATCGTTCTGATAATTGGTGTGTGCAGCCCCACCGATTGAACAGCCTGCATGACATGACAGTTATATGTGCTGTTCAGAACACACATATTTACTCTGTTTATGATATTATGCAATTCTTGTATTCCTTTCATTTACGAACAGTGTCTTCTCTCCAACAGAAGCAATGAAACAAACTAATTTTGGAATACAAAGTCGATTTCTCCCATATATATATATATATATATATATATATATATATTATATATATACAATCAATAAACTGTTGCTTGGTTTGAGTTGCATATGACTGTAATTAGATAATAATTATAATCTGCATTAGTTTTTATTTTCTGAACGAGTGACAGAGCCAAAATCAAGGTACGTTGTAGTCAAAATATCTGGACACATTGAGCTTGGAGCTGTGTAAGTCGTTGGATGAGGGATAAATATAATGAGGGACAGATTTCCAGACTTTACGTGTAGTAGAGGAAAGACTGGGTAAATCGGTTTACTCTTGGATTTGAAAGTTGGACAACATAGGGGTGGACATGTGTTGAAAGGCGGATACCACGTAAAGTGACCTGCTCTCCGTAAAGGAGGAGGTATACACTGAACACATCTCCAGAACACTGAATATTGTAATAGCGGTGGAAGAGAGAGAGAGATGTAAAATTGCGGTGAAATACGAACGAGTGATACAATATACAGTAGGTGAATATAATGAGAGAGAGAGAGAGAGAGAGAATACGGCAGTGGTCCGTGAAGGGAAGGGAGTTGCATCTAAACGTGTGGTGTCTGAGTAGTTAGTCACGATGAGAACCATTGTTTTCACCTTTACATTCAAGCATCGGTGGTTCAGTGGTAGAATTCTCGCCTGCCACGCGGGAGGCCCGGGTTCAATTCCCGGCCGATGCACATTTTACATAATATGGGAATTATAAAAACAAATAGGCCCTACACACAAATAACAACCAGTGGAGAAGATCCCATGTGCATCACTCCGCGAGCTAGTTGTATGATTAAATAGTTACCCTTGCAGTAGATGGATATAATCGTTTTCTATCGTAATTAGTGTGGATTATAGTTAGCAAATAACACATATATTGGACACTGTTCTCTTTACCATTCCATCTAACGTTGCTTCCCTAATGTCTTAATGTAACTGTTTACCTAACTCTTTTATTTAACCCTTCTCTCATTATTCGTTCAGTTAACCCTGTTCGCCTCACCCATCTAAATAATCATGCCATCCAAACCCTAGAATGCCACATTTTGTGTTGTTTATCCTTTCACGTAATCCTGCTCCCTCATAAATGTACTTAAGCTTGCTTTCCTTACCTATCCACAGCATTCTGCAGTCCACACCATTATATCTTATATTGTCTCCTTCCCCATCAACATATCGCACCCATCTCTTTCACCCAGTTCCCTCCTCCCATTGTCACCTATTTCCTTCCCTTATATCCCCATTTCTTCCCCCCCCCCACCTCACTGTTGTCCCAGCACCCTCCCCCTCTTCATCCCCAGTTCACTGTTTCCCTAGTTAACCCTCCCTACTTCCCCAATTATGTTTCCCCACCTCCCTCCCCCTCTTATTTCCCCAGATCATTCCACCCTTATTACCCCAGTCCCTCCCCCCACCCCATTGTAATTAGGTCGTATGGAAGATGGTGATGGTTAGATAGAAGGATAAATTGGGTGTTGGAAGCATTGAAAGTATCAAGATTTTCTCTGCCCCAATATTAAATAGTTGATAGATCAGAAGATAGGCATGGTATGGCCTCATCATGTGAGTTATGGAGAGGTTGGATGCTGGGTCTTTGTGGAAAACTTATTGAATATTGTAAGGTGCAGTCATCAGTATATGAGTAGATAGGATTAGAGGTACAATTGAGAAGATCACAATAATGAATATTAGAAAGAGTACTGGAGACAGAACAGAACCCTGAGGAACACCGGAGTTGATAGATTGAGGAAGTGAGCAATGGCCGTACACGCCCACAGCTATGGAATTGCCACAAAAGAAATTAGAGATAAAATCACAGATGGAAAGATAGAAACCGAAGGATGGTAGGTTAGAAATTAGAGATTTGTGACGGTCTATCGAAGGCTTTCGATATTTCTAGCACAATAGAGAAGGTCTCATCGAAGTCTCAAAAGGAGAATGACCAAGAGATAGAAAGCTAAAACAAAAAAAGATCACCGGTAGAGCGGCCCTTAACCATACTGGCGATCTGAAATTAGACTATGGGAATACAAATGCTTAAGACATTTTGTGTTAGGAATAGTTTCAAAAACTTTAGAGATGCAAGAAATGAGAGCAATTGGATGATCGTTAGAAAGTTGAGAGCAGTCACCCTTCTTTGGGACAGGTTAAATGAGAGCAAACATCCAGCAAGAAGGAAAGACGGTAGAGGAACGGCATAGACGAAAGATTTTGCCTAGGCAGGGAGTCAGCACAGAACAGTTGTTGAGTACAACAGGAGGAACACCATCCGGTCTGTATGCCTTCTTAGTATTAAGCCCAAAGAGGGCAGAAAGTACATCATTAGAAGAGATTATTATATTAGGCATAAGAGAAAGGGGGTGGAGAGGGAGGAACATGCTGTGTATGTGCTGATGGCCGAGTAGAATGGACACTTGAGAACATTAGAAAAAGACTGAAAAGTCCAGACTAATCTGGTTTGTGTCTCTTAGATTATGTATCTATAAACTGTAAGGCTAATATGAACAAAATGTGCATCGGCCGTAAATTGAGCTCGGGCCTCCCGCGTGGCAGGCGAGAATTCTACCACTGAACCACCGATGCTTGAAAAAATGTCTACAAACAATGATTGTGTAGGAAAGGAAGCTTCGTCACGAGATTTTCTGCAAGTCACATACGTCCCCATCGCGATGGAATGATCTGAGCGAGACTCACTTGCACTTTCAATCTCTGTCTCTCTCACTCACTCACTCACTCTCACTCTCTCTCTCTCTCTCTCTCTCTCTCTCTCTCTCTCTCTCTCTCTCTCTCTCTCTCTCTCTCTCTCTCTCTCTCTCTCTCTTTCTTATATTCTAAACATTGTATAGCATCAAGCACTGTATTATCCAGACAATAAAATGACACATGCCTGACAACCAACCAACAACAACTGTGTCGGGTGGATATGAGCGGAGAGGGCATTGTTTTTGTTGCTAACATTGTGTTTGTTGCATCAGTTATAAGATAAATCACTGCATATGCTGGGGAATTATGAACTGTACTATAACTATATAGAACAAACAATTGAGATATGAACTGTAAACAAAAACGAGTTTCTTCTCTCGTTAACCAACTCTGTACCGGTGACGTCTTTTTCATCATATTCTGGCAACTATTAGAGGAGTTGATTCAGCTTAGGAAGGACCTCTAGCAATAATTAGTCTTAAATATATCTCAACCAACCCTTTTACTTACCACAGATCCTTCCAAGCTGCCTAATACCGTCAAAATAAAGCTAGAATAAAATATAGCACACGTCGCTGGTACTCAAAGGGTTATCCCACTCTGTACAGGTAACGTCCTTTTCCTTATATTCTGGCATCTATCAGACGATTATATTTAGCTTTGGAGGGATCGGTCGTAGACTATCCCATTCACAATCATGGCTTTGCAGTGAGGTTTGCAATTCCTGTACGTTGCAATGAGTTCCTTATAATGTGTGCATATCTGTTTTGACAATTAATCTACGTTGCAATGTTTTTCTTATATATTTCGCATATCTCCATCCGATCATTTCGTGTTCTTGCAATTGCATTGTTATTATTCTGTGCTGTTATCCAAATACTGGAATATTCAGTCCCACTTCAGCTTAAGGGGAGATTTGTATTTATTTGTTAATTTACAGTATATATATATATATATATATATATATATATATATATATATATATATATATATATATATATAGATATATCTATCTCCATCAAGCTTAAAAAATACCCCCAAGACATTTTTCGGTAGAGTAATGTCCCGGCCTAAGGCCGCTATCCCTCGCCAAGAAAATGTTGACGCCTAAATGACACAACAGGTCTTAACATTGCCAAACTAATTGGGCGAACGTCTTAAAATCTAAAAGGTAATAGCGCTAAACATGAAGGAGAAGGTGGTCCAGAGTAAACCATACTTCCCCTTAACGTACATTCATATATTTAAGTTTATATTTTCCTTTCTCTGCCTCTGATCACCTCATAATGGTTAACCCCTTCAGCATCATCACGCGCTTCCACGGTTTATTATGACTATTACTAAACCATTATAGTAAGTAAAGGAGGGATCTGCGTTAGTCAAAAGATACATTTTAAGTTTAAGAAGGATCTGTGGTAGTTGAAAGAGATAAGTAAGATAGTTCGAAACCTGTTAGTTGTTCGAGGCCCTTTTGAAACTGAATAAAAGCGATGTTGCCCCTTTGATTGCTGGATGTCCTTCCTAAGCTGTATAAAGTGGTAGTGGTTATTTGTTGGTCAATAATATAAGTATTCATTATTATTGTTGTGTCCTCCTTAGAAACACTTCCTAGATCCCCATTCAAGATATTGTTTTTATATTTTTCGGTAGAAAATTTTACCAGTCGATGGCGGGTTCCTCCGAAAATTACAGGCTCGCTATCGCTTGCCAGAAAACAAAAACATCTAAATGGCACGAACGGTCTAAATATTGACAACGAAATGAGGCGAAAGGTTTCAAAATCGCCAAAATAATAGAAGACACGTCTAATAATCTCAAAACTAATGGGTCCTTAACCCGGCAAGCGCGATAGGCCTCACGGAAGGCTTCCTATAGGGAACGCGATAGGCCTCACGGAAGCAAGACCATAAAAAAAGCCTTCCAAAAAAAAAAAGGGCCTATCAAAACAAAGGATTTTGTCTCTAGGTGAGATAATTCCCCTCTAGTACTCATCCATGTGTTTCTCACCCCTCCCCCTCCCCTCCTTCCCAACCTTATTCCCCCCTCCCCCCCTCCTCAATTATCACCTATTTATCCTCTTATTATCATCATTTATCGGTTATTTTTCTCTCCCGCGATAATGTAGCACAAGTGGGTTGCATAAAAGATCGTTATTCAACACCCAGACACCGGCACACACCGCCCCGCTCGTCTCAGTTGACTCCCAGACAGCGAGAGGGGAGGGCTGCCTGTGGCTCTCTCTCGCCTGAGATTATGACCGGGTGGCCAATATCTTCGTTTTTCACCACCCAAATGCTTTTCCCACTTATTTTAGCACTCTTGAAGGTTCATATATACATCATATATGTAAAATAAAAGCATACCGAAAACAAATAATGCTTTATATTGTAAATATAACGAATTCTGTCAGAATCCAGGGCTAGAAATACACAAATAACTACCCTAGCACCTAGGTCTATATCGCGCTTGTCAGGTTAACTATCTCAGTTATGTCCATGAAGTTTACATTTACTGTCTTTGCAAATCTCAAACTTAGGTTACGCACTTTTGTATACTACCGTAGAATTGGTAAATGCGTTATTGTGAATTAATGCACAGGAGGTAAACTTCAAACACATATACACACACACACACACAGAGGGAGAGAGTTACACAGAGTTACACACAGATACTCAGACTACACAGACCTTGAGGTCCCTACTACATGTAGGTGGTCCGGCCTTGATACTAATACATAGGGACAGTTTAAAGTAGAACAACAAAGGACAGCACAGTAGAAGTCTCTCTCCCCGCCACCCGTCTCCTCCAGCAAAAAAGGATGGACCGGACAATATGATATAGTTTAACCTCATAGGTCAGGAAATGCCCACAAGGAAAGTGTTATCTATAGAATACAGAAACAAAATTAGTTTGAAAGGAAAATTACACTTAACTACTGATTCATTCATATTTATCAATCTCCATCAGATGATCGTCCAGTCTTTTCTTAAACGCATCAGTACAATTACTATCGAGAGAGAGAGAGAGAGAGAGAGAGAGAGAGAGAGAGAGAGACAGAGAGAGAGAGAGAGAAAGAAAAAGAGAAAGAGAGGTCCACCGTTACCGGGAGTTACACTGTTGCAGGTAATGTTCTCGTGACAAGGCACTTATTTTACTCAACACTTGGTGATTTCACACATTGTTGTAAGCATAGGTGGTTCAGTGGTAGAATTGTCGCCTGCCACGCGGGAGGCCCGGGTTCGATTACCGGCCGATGCAGCTATATTAATTTGGCTGTACAGAAGTTATAAATAAAGCTATACGTTATCCGAATGGACAATCCAGTACTGCAAAAAATCCAACAAACCCCTACTTCACTATCTGCTCAAAGGCAACATTTCTCAAAAACATTGGACATACATGAACACTTTTTCCCTCAACATTTATTCTCATCACTGGTCTGGTAGCTTATGTGGTCAATTTTATAAATACTTCTGTCACCAAAGTGCATCTATCACCAGTCTAGTGGCCGATACCAGTGCAAAATATATCAGAAATGTTACCAGCAAATTGTTGACAATCGAATATTGACTATAACATCTCTCGTGTGATAAGGGATGATATGTCGTGTTTCTGGTCCTTCTTCTCCCTTATGTTTAGCCCCATTAGCTTTGAGGTTTCAAGACGCTTATCTTATTAGTTTGACGATTTTAAGACCTTTCACCCCATTTCTTTGTCAATATTAGGTCTTTTCATATCATTTAGGTGTCGATTTTTTCCTGGCAAACGATAGCAAGCTTGTAATTTTTGGAGAAACCAGCCTTCGGCCGGGAAATGTTTCTATCGAAAATTGTACACATTCTTCTAGGGGATGTTTTTAAAGAGAAAGAGAGAGAGAGATTGATTTTTATTTTTATTTTGCCCCGAGGGGCGAGGTTATTGAGCAGCGCCCCCCATCCTGTGAGGGGACAACCACTAGTAAGGCGATACATACTGCTCAAAGAGCCATTATTCCACTGAAACAACAGCATCGTCGTCTGGTTACATTCATATTTGTGTTTATAAGTCAGGTTGGCATTATTCAGATGTGTTATTATAGTTTCCTCATTTAATTGTCACATGGTCTGTATATACGTATTTCATTAAAACAAAAATATATATAAAATTAAAAAAACAAAAAAAAAGCAAGCAAGCAAGCTTGTAGTGACTGAATTATTAATTGACAGGTTGTAAATAATAGCACTACAGAACTAGTGCAATCGTATGAGGAGACTTCATATTTTCAATACATCAATGGTTATTGAGATCATAGTTAGCTGAATACAATTATTACAAAAATAGGCAATGGTATAAATCAACATAATACATAATTTACAGGCGGACATAATCATGATCCGGTTCGTTGTGCACTGGGAGCTAAGGTGTCTTGAGATTGCCTCGTACCCATACACAACGAACGTATTATAGTCTGCATGGTTGGTATCTAATTGAATATACTTAGTGGGTATTTCAAGAATGTCAGGTGGTAAGAAAATGTGATTTGTATATTAGAAGACTGTGATTAACGAGACGTGTAACATGTGGAGGGAGGTGGTAGAAAGAGATGGATCTCGTTGGGGGTGGAAGTTTCGCTCCCAGGAATTTTCGTTCCTGTGGTATTGCAATAATAATAATAAAATAATAATAATAATAAGGGGACAACCACTGGTAAGGCAATACATACTGCTCAAAGAGCCATTATTCTACTGTAACAACAGTATCGTCGTCTGGTGTTATTATAGTTTCCTCATTTGATTGCCACATGTGCTGTAATCACGTGCTCATGAAAAAAAAAAAAAAAAAAAAAAAAAGTGACTGAATTATTAATTGACAGGTAAATAATAGCACTACAAAACTAGTGCAATCATATGAGGAGACCATTCATGTTTTCTTACATCAATGGTTATTGAGATCATAGTTAGCTGAATACAATTATTACATACATGATGTGACTAATATTTCGAACTACATAAATTATTATGCAATAATAGTACGACAAATATATTACAATCATATGAGGGACACTTCACATTCTTCATTACATCAACGGTTATTGAGGTCATAGTTAGCTGAATACAAGAGTCACATACATAATGTGACTAATATTACCAACTACCGAAGTTATAATGGAATTATAGTAATACAAATATTTTACAAACATGAGTTACATGGTTCAAATTCTTATTACAATAATGGTTATTGAGGGGATAGTTAGCGCAATATGACGAGTGGAGAAGTTTACATGCCGATAGTAATATAATATTTAGTAGGGTGTGTGGTTATGGGAGAGAGGGAGGGGGGTTTTGATTTGATTTGATTTGATTGTTTTATTGAGAAAAGTACAAATGTTACACAAGTATCATAGTTACATTATCTCAAAAGGGCGAAGGTGCATACGCAATCTTCACCCTATTTCTAGCTTAAACTATGTCATTACATATATAGTTAGATGAGTAATACATTGATATTGAAGATAATTTTTAACACTACCTAAGTTTAGTATATACAGTATTATAATAAAGACATGCCGGTATCTAAAATACATGAGTCCCCGTTATAGACCTTGATCAGATTGTTTTTTGTTTTTAAACACGCATGCTGTCCCACAAGAGAGAGAAAGAGAATACGGTAGTGGTCCGTGAAGGGGAAGGAGTTACACTTGAACGTGTGGTGGCTGAGCAGTTATTCACAATAAGATCAATTGTTTTCACCTTTACATTCAAGCATCGGTGGTTCAGTGGTAGAATTCTCGCCTGCCACGCGGGAGGCCCGGGTTCAATTCCCGGCCGATGCACTTTTTATGTATAAGGGCATTCTATAAACAAATATGCAGACATAACGACCAGCGGAAAAGATCCCCTATCTATCACTCCGCGAGCTAGTTGTATAATGAAATAGTTACCCTTGCAGTAAATGGATATAATCGTTTTCTATCGTACTTAGTGTGGATTATAGCTAGCAAATAACACATATATTAGACACTGTTCTCTTTACCATTCCATCTAACGTTGCTTCCCTAATTTATTCATGTAACTGTTAACCTAACCCTTTTATTTAACCCTTCTCTCATTATTAGTCCAGTTAACCCTGTTCGCCTCACCCATCTAAATAATCATGCCATCCAAACCCTAGAATGCCACATTTTGTGTTGTTTATCCTTTCACGTAATCCTGCTCCCTTATAAATGTACTTAAGGTTGCTTTCCTTACCTATCCACAGCATTCTGCAGTCCACACCATTATATCTTATATTGTCCCCTTCCCCATCAACATATCGCACCCATCTCTTTCACCCAGTTCCCTCCTCCCATTTTCACCTATTTCGTTCCCTTATTTCCCCATTTCTTCCCCCCCCCCCACTGTTGTCCCAGCACCCTCCCCCTCTTCTTCCCCAGTTCACTGTTTCCCAAGTTAACCCTCCCTACTTCCCCAATTATGTTTCCCCACCTCCCTCCCCCTCTTATTTCCCCAGATCATTCCACCCTTATTACCCCCCCCCCCTTGTAATTAGGTCGTGTGGAAGATGGTGATGGTTAGATAGAAGGATACATTGGGTTTTGGAAGCATTGAACATTTCAAAATTTTCTCGGCCTCAATATGAAATAGTTGATAGATCAGAAGATAGGCATGCTATGGCCTCACGTGAGTTATGGAGTGATTGCATGCTGGGTGGAAAACTAGTTGAATATTGTACGGTACAGTCATCAGCATATGAGTAGATAGAATAAGAGGTACAGTTGAGAAGTTGATAGATTGAGGAAGTGAGCAATGCCGTCCACAACCGCATCTGTGGAACGGCCAGAAAATAAATTTGAGATAAAAGCACAGATTGACGGATGTAAACCGAAAGATGGTAGGTTATAAATTATAAAATTGTGAAAGACTTTATCGAAGGCTTTCGATATTTCTAGCGCAAGAGAGAAGTTCTTACCGAAGTCTCGAAAGGAGAATGACAATTATTTCTATCTATCTATCTATTGCCGGACGCCATTTTCCCCGTTATAAAGGTGGTCATGCACAAAATGCTCTCAAGCGGACCTATCCCCTGTGAGAAGGACAACCCCTGCCAGTTTACTGAAGGACTTACAGGATTGACCACTCAATATAGGGTCTTCCGACTCTGAGGCCTTCTATGTATCTTTTTAGCACTATTTGTCTTCAGTGGTGTGCGGCTAGTCCATCCACTAACCTGCTTCACCCTTTGGTAAGCAGATGGATTTGTATAAGGTTTACTCTCCTAGACAGGTTGCCGACCAAGGATGACGAGTCCCATCCACCAGGATAAAATAGATAGTGAAGAAACAGCATTGGCTGCGACAGATGTGGGAAATTAAGACACAATTGTAGGGCTGGGACCCAGTTTATTCAACGTTTCGCCGTGTAGGCTTCTTCAGGAATAACATAGGGAAGTACAGTCAACAAAACATATATCTTACCACAAGGAAACAACACAACAAAAACAACAACATGAAATGTTCAAATAGTTTAGTCTGGTTCTCGACTCGTTAATAATTTTGCAAGTGGTTTGGCTAGTATAAAGAAACCTTTATTTAAGTTCATGAACTTCATGGTATCATTCATTACGATATAAGCTGATTCAAAGCATGTACGTTTAACAGTATTTGTTTCACATTGTATTAGTCTAGCTTCATTACATTTTATTCTGTGGCCTGTATAAATGGGGAGTCACAGGTAGACTGAAATATGTTCTCGCACTTTGGTAAATTTCGGCAGAGTCGCTGTGTAACGGGAAGAAATTGTACTTTCCCTTTTGGTATATATTGTAAGGTTTGACTTAACTGTAAGACTTTTTCCCCTTCATTCACTCTTCCCTATATTTAAGGGAAATGTATCGTTTAAGAAGGATTAAGTAACCCTTGTCTATGTAAAGAGGGAATTAGCCTAGATCAGGAGGAGAACTAATATTCTCAAATCTATCTAAAATACTTTCAAGCCTAATTTATCGTTTCACCCCTTTGGTTATCCCATGTAAAAATCCTTCCTTTTCGAATTTAGAGTAATGCCCCCTGTGTAAAAAGACCGCCAATTCCTACCCAAGCGACGCCACCCTTTGTGGTCACCCTCCCCTTTTTGGCGGGATCCCTGGCACTGGCCCTCGGCCCCTCACTGTCGTGACCCCAGGCCTACGAGAGAGACACCTACCTAACCCCCAGTCTCTGTCATCATTCCCCGCTTCTTCTCCGGACTTAGGCTTCCTTTCCCTCCATTCAGAGGTTCGTAATTAAGGTTTATAGTGTTATAAGGTATTGCTTATTCAGTTAAGTAAGTACTAGGTGTGTAATGTAGGAGGTATTACTGTGATTGACAAATTCGTGAACTCGAGCCTACCATCGGGTTGGTCGACAGGCACCCCTAACCTGCCAAGTGCCTACAACCATACAAATTCCCCCATTATCATTGTGTTCAGTAAAACTTAGTCTGTGCACCTTTGCTAAGTGTTCTTCCGATATTTTAGACTTTGTTATTCCCAAATTAACGTCAAATTAACTTTGTGTGTAATAATTTCAGTCAGAGGGACGCCATTTGATGGCCTTCCAATTCTTGTGTTTTTCCATAATTCCCGACCAAACTTAGGCTAGCCTATTTTGCTAGTTTGTCTATCACCGTTTTACATAATCCTGAGGTAGTGCGAGAACACCAGTTAAGAGTAGAATTGAGGACGAAGTTGATTAAAATGCTTTTGAAGCTTGACCGCCATTTTAGGATTTAGACCATCTCGCATTTCGGAGAGACGACCAGGTTGAGTAAATTACTAATGTAGCAGTTGTATTGTATGTTTAGAACTTGTTCATTACTTTGAGTTTATAAAACCATGCATTTTGGTAAATATGATTGTATTTTAACGTGTAATTCAGGAAAGGACATTCGTTTGAGATCGTGTCCTTGAGTTTTGTTTACCTTTCGTGTCTCCGACGTTTCAAAGTTAGGCCTATTCAGATAAGTATTTATAACTAACGTCTCCTAGGCCTGGTTATTGTTTATTTTAAATGTTTTTACTGGGTTATAGTGTAAAGAGTTACTTGTTATCTTGATTTAGAGGTCCTCATTTCCCAACCCCAGTACTGTCAAATTTCGGACCCCCATTGGGTCGGGTTTATTTCAGATGATTATTTGTTCTTACCTATTGTTACTTAAAGTTAACTTGTGAAAAGGTCGTTTAGGTATGGGTACTTGCTGAATTATTATGGTAGGTTATATGATTTTACATTTTTAATTAGGCTACCTAACTTTCACCTAATTGGAAGTACAGTAGGCTATTATTAATTATTGTGCTTTTTGAGTGTATTATGAGTATTGATTCCTATGATATATTTTGTTTGACATGGTCTAATGTACAGAGTTGCATTGCAAGGGACGGAACGCTGTAGTGAGATTCTGGGCAGCTGATTCCAGGGGATAAGTTACTCGAGTTACAGTAGAAATAACGTTTAGCTTTGTTTGAGCCTTGTATAGCACCCTCCGCATTGAGCAGTCCAACCTGTTAAGTTTGACCATGACAATTACCTTTGATTTATGCCATTATTGTATTGATTTGACTCCATAGATATGCTGTGTAATTAGGTATTCCCAATTGTGTGTAGAGTACTGCTGAGTAACATATGTACCTGTACTTAATGAGAGGATCTTTGGATGCCTTAAGAGATTATTTCGGTACAGTACTGTAATGTCATAATTTGATCTGTCATTGTATTTCTGTACTTATATTAGCTCATCTATTTTTATACGTTAATAGGAATCCATGTATTTTTATATGTTTATATTAGCCTATATTTTTTATATGTACTTGTTTTAGTATTACTGTGTACCGTAATTAGGATATTGATTAACCCCATTATTAAGGGTTAGCTATATGTCAACCGTGGGTTAAGAATGTATTCGAATTACCAGGGAACCAGTTTGGGACGGAGTCGATGTGATGCTGAATTGCTGATGGCGGAGAATCGGAGATTCACCCCTCCCATTGGCTGAGTGCAGGATGCTGAACTCGTGTACTGTACGAGGGTTCAAGGACCGCAGGAAGACGTATGATTACCCCCTATACCCCAGGATACGGTAGGCCGAAGAAACCTACAGGCAAGCCTGGCCGATACCGGTATCTAGCGGAATTGGGATGTATAATACTGAGAGGAATGGGGTGGATACAGACAGCAATATTCGATTCCTACCCCTAGGTTAAGAGACTGTCCCAGTATGGTAATGGATTGGTCCCAGGTTAATGGTATAGAGATAATTAGATACGGACCCTACGGTACCAATGTTAAGAGTTGTAAACGGTAAAATGTTCCTTAAATATTAATATCAAGCTTAAGATTACTGCAATATGTTTGTATCTATCCTCCCGTACCTATTTGGATCTAAATGTGTTGTCAGGATAGTAAATCGGAGCTGTCAGTATTAAATTGGTCTAAGAATAGTACCAGTAGCCTAACCGAGAGTTAAAGTCTTGTCAGCCAACATTGAAGGTGAAGTTCTTGATTGGTCTTTGCTAGCCTCCGATTTATCCTACTGTCCTAATGTACCTGAATAATGAGCATGAGTCACGATTGCATAAAGAATAAGAAAACCATGGGGACGGCCAGTTCACCTGAAGGTGGGCGATCAAATAATTCGAATGAATTACCGTTCCCAAAAACATCCTTATGTGATATCTAGAAAGTAGAGAATATGCTAGGTCTCAGTGGGGTTTTTGTGGTTCTTTGGTGTTATCATCGTGTCGGAGTTGCAGCCTTATCCCCTTCCTCGAAGGATGTTGGATGTGGGTCAACCAAACAGGGTTGTCCTCTCGTTAATTAGAATGCAATAACGGGTTTGTCGTCATCTCTTCCTTTCTATCCTTGAGTACCTATTTTCCACCTTCGCAGCTTAATCTATCTTTTTCTGTCCTACCCTCTCTCTCTCTTGTTGGCAGCAGAAGAAGGGATGTTGATAAAGAAAGAGAGATCCCCGGCGACCCCCCCCCCCCCCGTTACAGTGGTGGCAGCGGTGGGATTTCTTTAGGAGTCCATGGTTTGACATGCTCCTGTTCCGTTCAGGGCTCCTGAATTAATCCCGTTCCCCCCGTAGAAGAGACTGTACAGTACCGGTACTGGTTCTTACACTTTCGCTCGGGTGTTTAGAATCAGTGCGTTGCAGTTGTAATTTTTCACGCTACCAACCCGTGAAATAGTTACCACAAACAGTATTGGCCATGCTACCACATTTCAATACTGTTAGTGTAATATTTCAGGGAATCTTTAAGTGCAGCAGATACCAGCAAGAATCACAGTGACTGTGAAGGAACCTCAAAGTTGAGATAGCGGTGGTTAGTGTTTTCCGGTTATTAGTTTATCAATTATCCTTCTTTCCTGTCCAAGATGGAGAATCCTGATCCAGAGCCAAGGCACGAGGTGCAAGATGCTTTAGTCAGGAGGAATGAGGAACAAGGAAGTGAAGTGTCAATTGAGGATACGGACAGTTCCCGGTTTGTCACGGTCGACCAGTGGGAGGAAGGTCAGAGTGAAGACAACTCCCAGAATGAAATGGACCAGATGAAAGCCATACTAGAACGATTAGTCGGTGAAATGTCAGCATTGGCAGACCAGGTGCGAGACGTGAGAGACCGAGAGATGTTCCAGAGCCCAACTGGTACTCCACAACCAACCCCCAGCATTAAGAACCTTTCCCCGCCTCCGCCTCTGGCCTTTGCGGACTCTCTCAAATCTGCAACCCCAACACCTCCCACTCCTTCCCCTCCAGTACCCTTGATCCGTAATCCCCCAACCTCACTTTCCCATTCTTCTTCACACCCCCAGCTCCCCTCCGTCAGCCCTACCACCGACGTAGTGAAGGGATTAGTTCCCGAGATGTACCCATGCTTCACATGGACGAGTTACGATCTTATATGGCTTCCACTAAGATTGAGGTCTTTCAGATGCGGATCGAAGCCTGTATGTCCCATGACGAGGCAAGGTTGAACCTGGCCAAGTTCAAGTTGGATTCCGACCTGGCTGTTCTGGTGCAAGTAGAGACAGCTCAGGGAAAGTTAAAGACTTGGGCAGAGTTCATCCAGTTCCTGAAGCAGTTCTTTCATAAGACGCCAACGATGTCCGAGTCGTTCCGAGAAGCAGAACATAACACGTATGTCCTCTCAGAAGATCCTTATGATTACGTCCAGAAGATGACGTATAGCTATAGTATGATTCAGTCAATGTTCCCCGGGGAAACTTTACCTCCACGCGACCAGTGGCTTAAAATAAGACTCCATGCGACCCTCCCCTTATCCGTTAAGCAACAGGTGGATCGATACATGCCTGTTGAGATACCCCTGAAGGAGTTCCTGAGGCACCTGAACTATGAGCGTCAGCTGCAGAACCATGCGGAACGGATGGTCGCAGGAGGACGGGTTTGTGAAGTAATGAAACACCATGCCCCAGTGACTACACCGCCTCCCAGCAGTAGCCAACCTTCCCTGACGACCCCTCTCCTTCCATCAACGGGAGTGGACGATAGATTCATCCGCCTCCAGGAATCTCTGGCGACCTTGTCACAGGATGTCCAGAGATTAACACGAAGACCTCTGGGCTTAACACTAATAAGGCGTACGGTCCGGACGGTGTTCCTCCTGTTGTTCTCAAAAACTGTGCTTCCGTGCTGACTCCCTGCCTAGGCAAACTCTTTCGTCTCTGTCTATCCTCTAACGTCTTCCCTTCATGCTGGAAGTTTGCTCACATTCAACCTGTCCCAAAGAAGGGTGACCGCTCTCAACCCTCCAACTATCGTCCAATTGCTCTTATCTCTTGTCTTTCTAAAGTTTTTGAAACTATTCTTGCTTCCAAATTTCTTAAGCATTTCTCTTCTCATATCTGCTCTCAGACAGTATGGCTTCCTTAAGGGTCGCTCTACTGGTGATCTTCTTTCATATCTTACTAACTCTTGGTCATCCTCCTTTCGGGACTTCGGTGAGACTTTTTCTATTGCACTAGACATATCGAAAGCCTTCGATAGAGTCTGGCATAAATCTTTAATTTCTAAACTACCCTCCTTCGGTTCTATCCCTCCATCTGTGCCTTTGTCTCTAATTTCCTTTCCGGCCGTTCCATAGCCGCGGTTGTGGACGGCCATTGTTCACTTCCTCACTCTATAAACTCCGGTGTTCCTCAGGGCTCTGTCCTATCTCCTATTCTCTTTCTAATTTTTATAAATGATCTCCTTAACTGTACCTTAATTCCCATCCATTCATACGCAGACGACTCAACCTTGCACTACTCCATTAGTTTTTCAGAACGCCCCAGCCAGCAATCCCTCAACGACAAACGTAATGAAGCCATAGAACTCTTAAATTCTGATCTAAATACTATTTCCAATTGGGGCAGAGAAAACCTTGTTAACTTTAATGCTTCCAAAACCCAATTTCTCCATCTATCTACCCGTCAGGATCTCCCAGCGGACTATCCCTTATTCTTCAACAATACAAAAATCAACCCTTCATCTTCTCTCAATTCTTGGTGTCTCTTTTTCTTCTGCTCTCATTTGGAAGGACCATATTACCAGTCTTGCTAAGGCAGCATCCCAGAAGCTGGGTGTGCTCAACCGCCTTAGGGAGTTCTTTTCCCCTGCACAGCTTCTTGCTCTGTACAGGGGCATAGTGCGCCCTTGTATTGAGTATTGTTCACATGTGTGGGGAGGTTCCTCTCACACTGCTCTCCTAGACAAAGTTGAAAGGAAGGCCTTTCGTATCATTAACTCCTGTCCACTCACCAACTCTCTGCAATCTCTCTCTCTCCGCCGCAATGTTGCATCTCTCTCGCTATTCTATCGCTACTATAATAATCAGTGTTCCTCAGAGCTATCCCAGTGCATACCACCTCCTTTACGTAGGGCACGTGGTCCCGTCTTGCAACTCAATCCCACCCCTACTCTGTGCAACTCTCCAACCCAAGAGTGAAACGTTACTCTCAAACTTTCTTCTACTCAACAGCGGAGCTCTGGAACTCTCTCCCAGAATCAGTCTTTCCCTCTTCCTATGACTTAAATTGCTTCAAACTCCGTGTGTCCAGGCATTTTGGCTCGAACGTCCCTTGATTTTGGCCCTGTCACTCTTTCAACTATGGGGGAGGCACTCGCTATAGGCAGTTATGCCTTTTGCCTCCCTCAATCACATAGAAAAAAAAAAAAAAAAAATACAGGATGCCCCTTCTGTAGAACAAAGGAGCATAACAGGGCGGATTGTCCCCTCCGTCCCCCACGTTTGGCATGTTTCGACTGCCTGAGAGAGAATTGTAGATGTGGGAGACCTGACTGCCCAGGGCGAGAGGGTAGAGCAACAAGGTGACTCGGGACCTCGAACAAATCTCCAACCATTTTCCTCGTAGTAAACCAGAGATCGTGTTGCGCCATGGTAGATACCGGTAGTGAGCTTACGCTCGTTAAGCAGTCCTTGGTGATTGAGTTAGGGCTTCCTATCTCTCTCAGCAAGAATATTCCCGCCCTCTTTGGCATTACCGGTACCTCCCTAAGGATTTTGGGCACGGTCTCCCTGGCGGTATGCGTAGGAATGTCCCAGACAATACAGCACCTGGCGGTGGTGATCCCAGACGACTATATGGACACTGACCTGCTTCTTGGGGTCGACCTTTTGGGTCGCTACCCTATGTTATGGAATCATCCACGTCAGACGCTACGTTGGGGGGATGTTACCTACGACATCCATCATGTTACTACAGGGAAAAGAAAAGCGAGATCTGTTCGCCGAGTCAAGGCTACACTCACTGAGGAGAAGCCCCAGAAAGAAAATTGCATTCGGCTCCCCTGTCGAATGGTGATAGGTCCTTACCAGACTGTTATGCTCCCTGTTATTGTTGGTGAGGACATAAATAGCATTCTTGAAATTCAGCCCCGGAACCCTGCTCTTCAACAAGAACTTCCAATATGTGTGCGAGTTACTAGTGAGGCCGAAGTCTTTCTCCCTTTCGCAAATCCTTCCCGTGGAAGAGTGGTCCTGAAGCCTGGCACCCTCCTAGCCACGTACGAGAAACTGGCTGAGAGTCAGATTCACGATGTACCCCAGTGCATGAAGACCAAAGTAAGTAATGCTATGCTACCTGACATGGATCAGCCCTCCTCCTCGGGGACCCGAGAGGAAAAGTTACAGTCTTTGATTGACAAGTGTCAATGGGACCACTTGGAGGATGGTCAGAAGGGTCAGCTGGGACATGTTCTCAAGGAGCATAATTCGGTTTTCATCTTGAGTGAACACGAATTAGGCACTATGAATGTTCCCCCGGCCCATATTCATGTTTCAGACCCTACACCTACGAGAAGCCCTTTGTATAGAACCCCGGAGAAAGCAAAGCCGATTCTCGCACAAATGTTGAACGACATGTTGAAGAAGGATATCATCGAGCCTTCAACAGCGGCCTGGTTGAGCCCTATAGTCTTAGTTGCTAAACCTGATGGCACCAAGCGCATGTGTTTGGATTATCGTCAGGTCAATACGAGACTACAGGCCGACATCCAGCCACTGCCCAGGTTAGATGAGTTAGTGGAATTGACTACTGGACACAAGTATTATGCTACGCTGGATCTCAAGGACGCGTACTACCAGATTCCCCTTGATGATGAGAGCCGAGATCTGACGACTTTCAGCGATGGAGTAGCGTTATATCGTTTCAAGCGGCTACCTTTTGGGCTCAGTTGTAGCCCGGCCATATTCACTCGGCAGATGGGTTCTGTCCTGGCTCCCTTGGCAAAGGAAGGCTGGGTCAGAAACTATCTGGATGATGTGCTGCTATGGGCCTCTAGTTTTGATGAGCTCCTGACTCGTCTATCTACTCTTTTCAGTCACTTTGCCAAGATGGGCCTGAAATTGAATCTCACTAAGTGCCAATTTGCGCACCCTGAGGTAAAATTTCTGGGCCACCTCATTTCTGAACAAGGGTGTAGACCAGATCCGGAACACGTCGAAGCTGTGATCAACATGAAGTCCCCCTCGAACGTCAAGGAAATACAGCGATTTTTGGGTATGGCCGGTTTTTACAGGAAGTGTATTCCTCAATTTGCCAAATTTGCAGCTCCCTTGACTGAGTTAACCAAGAAGTATGCCCAGTTTGAATGGTCCTCGGAGTGTGAAGAGGCGTTCCAAAAGCTGAAGACCTTGTTAGTTAGTGCACCAGTTCTAGTGAAGGCGGACATGCATCGCAAGTTCCTTCTGCATACAGATGCTTCCGGTACTCATGTGGGCGCCGCGTTGATGCAACCTCAGTCAGACGGCACCTTGCGGCCCGTGGGGTATTTAAGTAAGAAGTTGAAGCCCGCTGAAACTCGCTACTCCACCACTGATCGTGAAGCTTTAGCCGTAGTATTAGCATGTAGACAGTTTCACCACTACTTGTGGGGAGTCCGTTTCAACCTCATGACGGATCATCAGCCATTGGTGTCAGCCTTTACGAAGAAGACTAAGTCGGCTCGCATGAGTCGGTGGAGTCTAGAGATGAGGGAGTATAGGTTTGACATCAGTTACAAGCCGGGTCCTAAGAATTATGTTGCCGACCAGTTAAGTCGACCCGTGAGAGCAGTGAGGTGGGAACAGGATCATAAATGGTTAGGTAAGACCAGCGCCGAGATGAGGGAGTTGCAGTGTCAGGAGGCCCGATGGAAGGATCTCATAGTTTTCCTCGAAGGTGGGGCCTTACCTAAGCATCGCTATCCTCGAGCCACGCTCGATCAGTTTGTAATGGACCAAGGAGTTCTTTATTTTGTAGTGGCTAAGTCGGACGGAAGTCTGCATTACCTTCTAGTTGTGCCGAGTGAGCTGAAGAAAGCTGCGTTGAATCTGGCACATGACCAAGAGTCTGGTCATCTGGGTAGATTTAAGAGTATCATGAAGGCCGAGTCGCTGTTTTACTGGCCTAATTTACGTAGTGATGTAAGTACTTATGTTAGGGAGTGTTCGGTCTGTCAGCAGTATAAGGGCACCCAAGGACTCCAGCAGCGCTGGCAGGAATTGCCACCCGTTAGGCAACCTATGGAGAGAGTCAGTGTTGATCTTACGGATATGACGGCAGGAGCCCAGGGGTATCGTTACATTCTGACAGTAACCGATCACTACAGTAGATTTGTAAGGTTCTATAAGTTAAGGTCCAAGGTCTCGGCGGAGGTCTGTGGGAAGTTCCGAGAGTACTTATGCGATTTCGGGTCGCCTCAGACCCTCCTCTCTGATAATGGTGGAGAGTTTACCTCGCAACAGTTCCGAGATTTATGCACTTCATTTAATATTAAGTTGGGATATGTGACTCCTTATCACCCGCGTGGGAACAGTGTGACCGAACGGATGCATCGGACATTAAAGACGGTCTTAGCAACCTTGTGTAAAGGGCACCCCTTAAGGTGGCCCCAGTATGTAGGCGAGTGTCAGCGCGTTTTGAACTGTGCAGTGCATGTGACGCTAGGGGAACAACCTCATTTTGCGTTCTTTGGTCGTTACGCTCCCAGACAATTAGGTGCAGCGTTACCATCAATAGAAAATGAGGAACGCCAAGAGGCTATGTCCGTCGCGAAAGAGGTCCTGGAACAGACCTCACTGACCATGGCCAGGAAGGTTAGAGACGTGGCTAATCGGAACCGCCGGAATGAAAAGGTCAATGTGGACGACATGGTATGGATCAGGAACGAGAATCCACTACCAGGGACTAGCCAAAAGTTGAATGCAAAGTGGGTGGGTCCCTTTAGGGTTACGGAAGTAGTCCGAGACGGGGCTGCGTATAAGCTAGTAAATCCCTATACGGGTGTGTTTATGAAAAGGGCCGCTGAGAAAGTGAAACCGTTCATGGGTGAGGAGTATTGGCAGGTAGAGCAAGTTGAAATGCCGGTTGAGGAAGACTATCAACCTGAGATTTTAGCACCCAGAGCCCGCCAGCCGGCCCGGCGTTATATAGAATCTTGTTAGAGTGCACAGTAGAGTCCCTGTTGTGGTCGTCTTGTTGTGTACTCCCCTGTGGCCCCCGCATGGTTAATTAATCTTTCCGGTCAAACCCCCGTGCAGCGAAACTTTAAGAGACGTAGGTGCCTAGGTTATGTAGAACGTCATACAGGTGATTGGGACTAGGGTGGTGGCGTTCCCATCAGGACGTGCTGTTGGCTCTGAGTACCTTTATGGTTGACTGGGGTTATACTCCTTTCGTCCCGAGGCTCAGCCAGCGCACAGAGTGTGAAGGGACTCCCACGATACGGGTGTCCACGCTGCTCTCTAGTCTGGTCTCCTGGGGTTTTCCAAGCAATAAAGGGGTGGAGAGAGGCTGTCTCTACGGGGCCAAGATAGTGCCTGGTTGGCACTCTCCTGAAAAGGAGGGACACTTTATAGAGTGGTATAGTGATTTGTTGATGAAGGAAGGGACGCCCCACAGGCAGAGTACAGTACAGTAATGTGTCAGATTCTAAGACGTTGGGTATAGACTGCGAGCTCTGGGCATGGTAAGATGCCAGGCGGATCAGAAATTCTGCTGTAATAAGTTAAGGCTGGATTAATTGGTAACTGTATAATGTTTATGTTCATGAAAGAGTGAATGAGGTAAAAAGTCTTCAAAGAAAAGGTAGAGCTGTGTAACGGGAAGAAATTGTACTTTCCCTTTTGGTATATGTTGTAAGGTTTGACTTAACTGTAAGACTTTTTCCCCTTCATTCACTCTTCCCTATATTTAAGGGAAATGTATCGTTTAAGAAGGGTTAAGTAACCCTTGTCTATGTAAAGAGGGAATTAGCCTAGATCAGGAGGAGAACTAATATTCTCAAATCTATCTAAAATACTTTCAAGCCTAATTTATCGTTTCACCCCTTTTGTTATCCCATGTAAAAATCCTTCCTTTTCGAATTTAGAGTAATGCCCCCTTGTGTAAAAAGACCGCCAATTCCTACCCAAGCGACGCCACCCTTTGTGGTCACCCTCCCCCTTTTTGGCGGGATCCCTGGCACTGGCCCTCGGCCCCTCACTGTCGTGACCCCAGGCCTACGAGAGAGACACCTATCTAACCCCCAGTCTCTGTCATCATTCCCCGCTTCTTCTCCGGACTTAGGCTTCCTTTCCCTCCATTCAGAGGTTCGTAATTAAGGTTTATAGTGTTATAAGGTATTGCTTATTCAGTTAAGTAAGTACTAGGTGTGTAATGTAGGAGGTATTACTGTGATTGACAAATTCGTGAACTCGAGCCTACCATCGGGTTGGTCGACAGGCACCCCTCACCTGCCAAGTGCCTACAACCATACAAAATTCCCCCATTATCATTGTGTTCAGTAAAACTTAGTCTGTGCACCTTTGCTAAGTGTTCTTCCGATATTTTAGACTTTGTTATTCCCAAATTAACGTCAAATTAACTTTGTGTGTAATAATTTCAGTCAGAGGGACGCCATTTGATGGCCTTCCAATTCTTGTGTTTTTCCATAATTCCCGACCAAACTTAGGCTAGCCTATTTTGCTAGTTTGTCTTTCACCGTTTTACATAATCCTGAGGTAGTGCGAGAACACCAGTTAAGAGTAGAATTGAGGACGAAGTTGATTAAAATGCTTTTGAAGCTTGACCGCCATTTTAGGATTTAGACCATCTCGCATTTCGGAGAGACGACCAGGTTGAGTAAATTACTAATGTAGCAGTTGTATTGTATGTTTAGAACTTGTTCATTACTTTGAGTTTATAAAACCATGCATTTTGGTAAATATGATTGTATTTTAACGTGTAATTCAGGAAAGGACATTCGTTTGAGATCGTGTCCTTGAGTTTTGTTTACCTTTCGTGTCTCCGACGTTTCAAAGTTAGGCCTATTCAGATAAGTATTTATAACTAACGTCTCCTAGGCCTGGTTATTGTTTATTTTAAATGTTTTTACTGGGTTATAGTGTAAAGAGTTACTTGTTATCTTGATTTAGAGGTCCTCATTTCCCAACCCCAGTACTGTCAAATTTCGGACCCCCATTGGGTCGGGTTTATTTCAGATGATTATTTGTTCTTACCTATTGTTACTTAAAGTTAACTTGTGAAAAGGTCGTTTAGGTATGGGTACTTGCTGAATTATTATGGTAGGTTATATGATTTTACATTTTTAATTAGGCTACCTAACTTTCACCTAATTGGAAGTACAGTAGGCTATTATTAATTATTGTGCTTTTTGAGTGTACTATGAGTATTGATTCCTATGATATATTTTTGTTTGACATGGTCTAATGTACAGAGTTGCATTGCAAGAGACGGAACGCTGTAGTGAGATTCTGGGCAGCTGATTCCAGGGGATAAGTTACTCGAGTTACAGTAGAAATAACGTTTAGCTTTGTTTGAGCCTTGTATAGCACCCACCGCATTGAGCAGTCCAACCTGTTAAGTTTGACCATGACAATTACCTTTGATTTATGCCATTATTGTATTGATTTGACTCCATAGATATGCTGTGTAATTAGGTATTCCCAATTGTGTGTAGAGTACTGCTGAGTAACATATGTACCTGTACTTAATGAGAGGATCTTTGGATGCCTTAAGAGATTATTTCGGTACAGTACTGTAATGTCATAATTTGATCTGTCATTGTATTTCTGTACTTATATTAGCTCATCTATTTTTATACGTTAATAGGAATCCATGTATTTTTATATGTTTATATTAGCCTATATTTTTTATATGTACTTGTTTTAGTATTACTGTGTACCGTAATTAGGATATTGATTAACCCCATTATTAAGGGTTAGCTATATGTCAACCGTGGGTTAAGAATGTATTCGAATTACCAGGGAACCAGTTTGGGACGGAGTCGATGTGATGCTGAATTGCTGATGGCGGAGAATCGGAGATTCACCCCTCCCATTGGCTGAGTGCAGGATGCTGAACTCGTGTACTGTACGAGGGTTCAAGGACCGCAGGAAGACGTATGATTACCCCCTATACCCCAGGATACGGTAGGCCGAAGAAACCTACAGGCAAGCCTGGCCGATACCGGTATCTAGCGGAATTGGGATGTATAATACTGAGAGGAATGGGGTGGATACAGACAGCAATATTCGAGTCCTATCCCTAGGTTAACACCTTACGAGCGGCCTATGCGGTTTATTTATGTGTACCGCACAGCGGGGTGTTTTTAGCCAAAATAGGGCTGTTTACGTGATCATTTTCATGCCTAAATAAGACCCAGAACGTAAAACAAGTACCTATCCCTGAAAGGGCATAAACAGAGCTTTCGAATGACACCATAACGATCCTTGTATGATGGATAGTTTTCTTGCAATAACCGTGCAACGCGAGTGCAAAAAGCAGGTAATTCGGTACTTTTAGTACATAATTGAGTATGTAGCGAGTGAGAGAGGGAGGAGGGAGCTGAGATTTGTGTCAGTAGGTTCGCCGCGGTGGTCTGGAGCAGTCATACGCTCGCTAGTCTCCTGCCACCACTTGTCTCTCTCTCTCAGCCACATTACGTGCTGAAATTGCCACTCGACCTATGTCGAGCGCCGCCACATAGTCCAGCTTTATTTAACTCGACTTATGTTGCTCGCCGCTAAATAAGGGTTAAGAGACTGTCCCAGTATGGTAATGGATTGGTCCCAGGTTAATGGTATAGAGATAATTAGATACGGACCCTACGGTACCAATGTAAAGAGTTGTAAACGGTAAAATGTTCCTTAAATATTAATATCAAGCTTAAGATTACTGCAATATGTTTGTATCTATCCTCCCGTACCTATTTGGATCTAAATGTGTTGTCAGGATAGTAAATCGGAGCTGTCAGTATTAAATTGGTCTAAGAATAGTACCAGTAGCCTAACCGAGAGTTAAAGTCTTGTCAGCCAACATTGAAGGTGAAGTTCTTGATTGGTCTTTGCTAGCCTCCGATTTATCCTACTGTCCTAATGTACCTGAATAATGAGCATGAGTCACGATTGCATAAAGAATAAGAAAACCATGGGGACGGCCAGTTCACCTGAAGGTGGGCGATCAAATAATTCGAATGAATTACCGTTCCCAAAAACATCCTTATGTGATATCTAGAAAGTAGAGAATATGCTAGGTCTCAGTGGGGTTTTTGTGGTTCTTTGGTGTTATCATCGTGTCGGAGTTGCAGCCTTATCCCCTTCCTCGAAGGATGTTGGATGTGGGTCAACCAAACAGGGTTGTCCTCTCGTTAATTAGAATGCAATAACGGGTTTGTCGTCATCTCTTCCTTTCTATCCTTGAGTACCTATTTTCCACCTTCGCAGCTTAATCTATCTTTTTCTGTCCTACCCTCTCTCTCTCTTGTTGGCAGCAGAAGAAGGGATGTTGATAAAGAAAGAGAGATCCCCGGCGACCCCCCCCCCCCCCCCCGTTACAGCTGAGGTCTCAAAAATAGGTTAAACATTTATTAATTCAAAATAGATTCACTGGTGGATGGCAAAATATTGATCCGTATCACTTGTACTGTATGGGAGTACAACTCGTAGCTTTAGAACCCGTTTATTATCACTGGTGAGGATTTATTCGTATTTAAGCCACTCTTGGGGGAACTTGCTTATTTTATACACTCGACACTTTTCCCACTTGTTGTCACTCTATCTTCTTCTCTGGGTCTCCCGGCGTGGTAACTTCTCAATGGATGTCTACAGTGGACACTTCTGGAGGTAATTGATTCTTGTTGGCTGCTTCCCCGTAGGCCGTCTAGGTGGGTCGGCTGTGTGAAGTAGTTACAGATGGGTTGATTGGGCTTGAGATCTTAAGTATGACTCTGTATCATATAGTAATCGTCTGGCGAATTACTGTTGGGCACCATACCGAACTAACGCGAGTATTTCAGAGGTAGAAGAAACTACTCGACTGTTCTGATCAGTATATCAACCGTTGATGAAGTCCTGTTAAGGTACTCTCGGACTAGGATCTTAAATATCGAGTCTTATGTGGTCGATATCAGACGAACGCAGTAATTTCAGTAGAAATTATATTACTGTCTGCCCTGATCTTTATGAGAGGTTCGGGGGACCCGGAGCGGTGTTAAAACCTTTAAGTTACACAGTCATATGGGATGCCACAGACTCCGTGTACCAAGGACTTGTCTCTGCAAAGTGCCTGTGAGGGTATCTCGCCAAGCCCTATCTCTAACACAGCGGTTTCAGAGGATTGAGATTACCTGTGCCGAGTGGCAGTGTCCACTTTAAACAGAGAACAAATAGAGAGGGCGGCAGGCCGTAGTCTCTCTACTTTTCACTATAGAAAATGGAACCTCGCGGGGGAGTCTATGTCACGTCGGCAGGCCGAACGATGACAAAGTTCCTCAACAAGGACACTGGGATTTCCCACTCTAGAATTATTGTGACAAGCCACAACTGTCGACAACTATAGAGTCTTGGAAGAAATATCGGCAGGCCGTACACATTCTTCCTAGACTAACTAGTCACCGCCTAAGTAGGATCTCCACGTTAGCTAGGCAGGCCCGGGTCTAACAAGGATCCCTAGTTTAATGTTTGGGGTTTAATGGGGACTTGCAGTCTAAGAAGAGATATCGGCAGGCCGTACACACTCTTCACTAGGCGAACTAGTCACTGCCTAAGTAGGATATCTACGTTAGCTAGGCAGGCCCGGGTCTAACGAGATCCCTAGTATAGGGTTGGTGGGTTAACGGGGACTTGTAGTCTAAGCAGAGATATCGGCAGGCTGTACACACTCTTCACTAGACTAACCAGTAACTGCCTAAGTAGGATCTCCACATTAGCTAGGCAGGCCCGGGTCTAACAAGGATCCCTAGTTTAGGGTTTTACAGACAGTATCTGGATTTCACGGCAAGCCGGTCAGTCCCACTGAATGGAGAGCAATCTTGGTTTCTTAAGTCAATACTTTTTGAAGCCTCAACAATTGCCTGACTTTCCTCAAAAATCCTGAACTGGTATTGCGGATTACTGAGTGCACTCCTGCGGTACCTCTAAGATGGTAAGGGCATGGGGAGTTCTCCTAGAGGTGGTCCTTGAACCCTTCTTACACTGTTGGTCAGGTCTCCTTTAATAGAAGGTAAATACTTGGTGGTGGTGTGGTGAGTAAGGTCGATTAATGCTCCTAGAGTAGGCTACTTCATCAAGGATAAATTATAAAATCATAGGGGGTAGGTGTCACTTCAATAGAACTATGAAAAACAATAATAGTGGGTGAAGTGAAGGAATTCCGAGTTTTGGGCTCTCGGGGAGGATTGGTGGTGTCGGGTGCATTTAGGGTGTCGAGTGTACCAGACAGTTGAGGGTCGCGATGCGTGCGAGACAGCGTTATTCTTTCTCCCTCCTTCTTGTGGTGGTGTTGGCTGGGTTTTACTACTGATCTTGGTTGTTAGTAATTTTAGGTATAAGAATATGTAAATCTCTCTTGGCATGGTGGTGTCTATAGGGTTGTGTACGTATCTACCTTCCCGGTTCGTGTTGGTAGGCCTGTGTGTACACCAGGCATTTAAACGTCCGGAGCGCCCCCTCTCGGGGCGCGGGAGCGGCAGTTTTCCCGCGTTATTTTACTTGGAGACGAGGATTTACGGGGCCCTCTTATATAGAAAGAAAAATTTGTGATTTGTATAACTAGTAAACTAGTTGAAGAATGTCAAAAAAAGGCATGTGTAATATGTGTATCAATGTGTGGAAAAACAAGGTTCCAGGGTCTATTAGCATTGATTTCTTCTGTAGTGAAGATTCTCTTTATACTACTTCTCAATTCTCCCCGGAGTATATTGTGAGTTGGGGAGAACCGATAACACAAGAATACATGCATTACTACTTTTCAAATCTCCCTTGAGTATATTGTGAGTTAGGGAGAACAGATAACACAAGAATACATGGTTGATCATAACGTTGGTTTATTTTTGGTTATACAGGGTTATGATAACATTACTTAAAAATTACAATGTGATAATCATATAGTATAGCACACGGTGGCTTAGAAGTGGACACTGAACCTCAATTTCATCTTTGTGGTGGTCTTAGGAGTTGGTGTCCGTTTTGGTGTGGTGGGGTGTTCTTCTCCCGGGGTGTTTTCTCGTATCCGGTCCGGGTCCATTTGTGATGTGCCTGATTCCGGTACCTCCTCTGCCTTCTTTCTCATCTTCTTCGGCCTCCGTGATGGTTTCCTGTGTTCCTTCTCGTCCGGGGATTCTGCCTCTCGCTTTCTCTTTCGAGGTATTTTAAATAGTTTAAACAATCTAGATATGCAAGAAATGAGTGCATTTGAATGAAAGTTGGAAGGTTGAAAGAAGTCACCCTTCTTTGGTACAGGTTAAATGAGAGCAAACTTCCAGCAAGAAAGAAAGACATTAGAGGAACGACAGAGACGAAAGAGTTTGCCTAGGCAGGGAGTCAGCACGGAAGAACAGTTTTTGAGTGCAACAGGAGGAACTCCATCCGGTCCATATACCTTCTTAGTATTAAGTCAAAAGAGGGCAGAAAGTACATCCTTAGAAGAGATTATTATATTAGGCATAAGAGAAAGGGGTTAAAGAGGGAGGAACATGCTGTGTATTTATTGATTGCCTAGTAGAATTGACACTTGAGAACATTAGAAAAAGTCTGAAAAGTCCAGACTAATCTGGTTTGTGTCTCGTAGTTTATGTATCTATAAACTGTAAGGCTAATATAAATAAAATGTGCATCGGCCGGGAATTGAACCCGGGCCTCCCGCGTGGCAGGCGAGAATTCTACCACTGAACCACCGATGCATGAAACACTTTGTACAAACAATGATTGTGTAGGAAAGGAAGCTCCGTCGCAAGATTTTCAGGTGCAAGTCACTCATGTCCCCATCGCGATGGAACGACCTGAGCGAGCCTCACTTGCACCTTCAACCTTTCTCTCTCTCTCTCTCTCTCTCTCAACAAACACTCTCTCGAGCACTATATCCTGGAATGCCCAATGATTAGGGAATACAGGAATAATCAGTTAACCACAATTGAGGATCAAGCAATATACATGCTAAAGAATAACGTAATCAATAACATACTAAAAAAACACAAGAACTTTGCCCCTCCACAATAATATGTACTGTAAACATGAACATGAACCTTATAAGTATGCACCCCTTGCCCTCCACACATCTCTTCTTTCTTACAAGGTCACACTTAAACCCTTTGTAACGCCCTCTACACGATTTCATATTTTCATTGATCATGTCACACTTATAATATCAGTCAGTATTTCTTTACTTATCACTGCTATTCTCATTTAATAGATTGACAATGTACAGTATATACATATCCCTCTGAGCCTCTAATACAGCTTTTATTTAAATAATCTGTTAAGTGCCAATTCATATCCTTTTGCAAGCCAATATACATGACCCTTGCATATGTAAGCAACATAATTGTCCTCAATATTCTTTGCTAATGGTTTGATCTACAATTAAGTACCTTCGGATATGCGGCATATCCATCCCGGAGGACTACTAGTATCTTCCTTCTGAATATTGTTTTGCTACTAAACTTAATTGAATCTTGATCTTTAAGCTCTTCATAAGACAGTGTAATCTTCTCTAGACTGCAGTTGACAACCATGCCTTGCTGCCCCACTTTAGACCCTTACCATCCAAAATTGCCAGACCATCATTAAAACATTCTCCATTACCAAATTTTATATTCAATTCACCCAGACTCATCTGATTCGTCCAGACTGGTAGAGGCGGTGGGGTATGCCGGCTCGTCCACATCCCAGCCTCCATGCCACTTTTGACCGATCAGAGCTTCTGAATCTCACTTCACCAAATTAACTTTTACCACCCAAAATTAATTATCTTTTGCCTTACCACCCATTTTTATCTCCAAGCCTTCTTGACGTGCCATACTGAGGCTCTCGGAAAATGTGTCTCAATACCAACAGTGCCTCCCCTAAACCCCCAAACTAAAATCAACAACTCACGCAAGTTGGGTCAAGCCCCGACACTCTTTATGCTCCTACTTTTTCACTTTCTCTCTTACTACACCAATAAAAACTTCCCTTCTTTCACCCTCACCCACCTTTTCTATATTCATTCATTCATTCATTCATTGCACGTATACAGTTTCCTTCCCTACTTATTGATATGTTGTGTCAGGTACGATGAAGCAATACTGCCGATATCTGTAGACTTGCGTTGAAATTCAAACTTTCCCTTTTAAGATTTTATTTTTTATTTTTTTTTATTTTTTTTGTATTACCATATTTATCTTCAGTACTATCGCTGGCCTTAAACAACTTATTTATATGTAGTATGTCCCACCCTCCCCAACACATACACACACACACACCTCCCCTCTCACACTTTCCTCCTCCCTTGAGTGCCTTACCCCTCCCCCCCCCCCCCCCCCCCCCTACTCCTCCTCCTCTCCCACCCATTCCTCTACCTCCTACAAAACCCCTAACCATACTGCTGTATTGTCCTCAATATTCTCGGCTAATGGCTTGATGTGCAAGTACCTCCGGATATGCGGCACTGTCCCTCCCGGAGGTCCACTTGCACCTTCCCTCCGAATATTATTTTATGGAAATAAAATAATTTGAATATGAATCTGAATCTGTGTGGCTGTGTGTTTTGGGTGCTGGGGCAATGCCTTCTCTATACATAATTATGTATAGAGAAGGCATTGGCTGGGGTCTGGTGACTGGGTCACGACGGGTAGGGTCTCTCTAGGATGTTTAAGAAGGGACATACACACTCACACACCTCCCCTCTCACACTTTCCTCCTCCCTGGAGTACCTTACCTCCTCCTCCTCCCCCCCCCCTACTCCTCCTCCTCTCCCACCCATTCCTCTACCTCCTACAACCCCCCTCCCTCTCTCCCATAACCACACACCCTACTAAATATTATATCACTATCGGCATGTAAACTTCTCCACTGGTCATATTGCGCTAACTATCCCCTCAATAACCATTATTGTAATAAGAATTTGAACCATGTAACTCATCTTTGTAAAATATTTGTATTACTATAATTCCATTATAACTTCGGTAGTTGGTAATATTAGTCACATTATGTATGTGACTCTTGTATTCAGCTAACTATGACCTCAATAACCGTTGATGTAATGAAGAATGTGAAGTGTCCCTCATATGATTGTAATATATTTGTGGTACTATTATTGCATAATAATTAATGTAGTTCGAAATATTAGTCACATCTTGTATGTAATAATTGTATTCAGCTACCTATGATCTCAATAACCATTGATGTAAGAAAACATGAATAGCCTCCTCATATGATTGCACTAGTTTTGTAGTGCTATTATTTACCTGTCACATTCAGTCACTTTCTTTTTTTCTTTTTTTTTTCTTTTTTTTTTCCATGAGCACGTATATACAGCATATGTGGCAATCAAATGAGGAAACTATAATAACACCAGACGACGATACTGTTGTTACAGTAGAATAATGCTCTTTGGGCAGTATGTATTGCCTTACCAGTGGTTGTCCCCTTATTATTATTATTATGTTATTATTATTATTGAAATACCACAGGAACGAAAATTCCTGGGAGCGAAACTTCCACCCCCAACGAGATCCCTCTCTTTCTACCACCTCCCTCCACATGTTACACGTCTCGTTAATCAGTCTTCTAATATACAAATCACATTTCCTTACCCCCTGACATTCTTGAAATACCCACTAAGTATATTCAATTAGATACCAACCATGCAGACTATAATAAGTTCGTTGTGTATGGGTACGAGGCGATCTCAAGACACCTTAGCTCCCAGTGCACAACGAACCGGATCATAATTATGTCCGCCTGTATTAAATTATGTATTATGTTGATTTATACCATTGCCTATTTTTGTAATAATTGTATTCAGCTAACTATGATCTCAATAATCATTGATGTAATGAAAATATGAATAGTCTCCTCATACGATTGCACTAGTTCTGTAGTGCTATTATTTACAACCTGTCAATTAATAATTCAGTCACTACAAGCTTGCTTGCTTTTTTTTTTTTTTTTTTTTTTTTTTTTTTTTTTTTTTTTTAATGAAACACGTATATACAGACCATGTGACAATTAAATGAGGAAACTATAATAACGCATCTGAATAATGCCAACCTGACTTATAAACACAAATATGAATGTAACCAGACGACGATGCTGTTGTTTCAGTGGAATAATGGCTCTTTGAGCAGTATGTATCGCCTTACTAGTGGTTGTCCCCTCACAGGATGGGGGGGCGCTGCTCAATAAACTCGCCCCTCGGGGCAAAATCAAAATCTCTCTCTCTCTCTCTCTCTCTCTCTCTCTCTCTCTCTCTCTCTCTCTCTTATATTCTAAACATTGTATAGGATCAAGCACTCCATTATCCAGACATCGTCATTTTACATATGCCTGATAATCAACCAACAACAACTGTCGGGTGGATATGAGCGGAGAGGACATTGTTTTTGTTGCTATATATATATATATATATATATATATATATATATATATATACTGTATATATATATATATATATAATTTTTTTTTTTTTGCATTAGTTGCAAGATAAAGCATTGCATATGCTTGGGAATTATTAACTGTAATATAACTAGATAGAGCAAACAATTGAGATATGAACTGTACAAAAAAAAAAAAAATCTTCTCTCGTTAACCAACTCTGTACCGGTGACGTCCTTTTTAATATATTCTGGCAACTTTCAGACGATTATATTCAGCTTTGGAAGGATCTGTGTTGGCTAAAAGAATCCTTTTAGACAACACAGATAGTTTGTAGCATTTTAATGGTTAGAGGTCCTTCATAAACAGCATAAAATGATCTAATAGTTGCCAGAATATAATGAAAAGGACGGTAGCGAAATAAATTGTTTATCATAAAACCTTGAAATATAGATGATGCAGATTTGGTGTTCATACTTTTCCAATGATTATTCACATTATCAACAACCCACCATTTAACAATAAATATATATAATTAATGAGATTAATGAAACTAATGAATGCATGTGGATTGTGGTACTCAACAGATTTGAACCTAGGATATCCACACCGAAATTCCGAAATACCAACAGGTTATATTTAAGTTAAATATGGTATTACCAAATGAGCTAGAATAGAATGACAACAACATACTAAGGGGCGATGGGCGTATTTACTTGCTCATTTAGGTGTCTTATATATATATATATATATATATATATATATATATATATATATATATATATATAATATATATAATATATTTTCCTCCCTAGACTTCCAACAAGCTTAAAAAAACACCCGCCCAAGACCCTCATTCAAGATGAATTTGTACATTGTTCGATATAAAAATGTCCCAGCTCGCTATCGCCCACTAGAAAATATCAACACCTAACTGACACGAAAAGTCTTAATATTGACAAAGAAATGGGGCGAAAGGTCTTATAATCGCCAAACTAATGGGCCGAACGTCTATAATCTGAAAACTAATGAAGCTAAATATGAGGAAGAAGGGTGACCAGAAAAACGAACCATCATCTCTTAAAGTGGATAATGGGTGTGGGGAGAGGAGAGGAAGGGGGGAGGGGGGATTTCATTGAATATTAACCCAGTCTGTACCGGTAACATCCTTTGTAACTTGATTAACTATTAGACGATGTTATCCAGTTTGAAATGGGCCTCCAGCAATTAGTAGGCTTCGAACAATCTCGCTTAACCCATTTTACTACCAAAGACCCTTCTTAAGCTGCACAACATTATATAAATATAGTTACCGTAACATTAAATAAACGTCGCCGGTACAGGAGTTAAGCCATTCAGAATATGAGGACACTCTTCAATAATAATATTCTGGCTAATATTAGACTATTATAACTTGATATGGAAAGCCCTCCAGTAATCAAATGGCTAATTATCTCCGTTAAGGGGAGATGGGTAGTTTTTCTGGTCCCCCTTCTTCCTCATGTCTAGCCCCATTAGTTTTGAGATGCTAAGATATTCAGCCCATTAGTTTGATGATTTTAAGACTTTTCACCCCATTTCATTGTCAATATTAAGACTTTTCGTGTCACTTAGGTGTCGATTTCTTTCTGGCGAGCAATAGCGAATCTGTATTTTAAGAGGAACCAGCCTTCGGCCAGGAAATTTTTCTATCGAAAAATGTAAACATTTATCTTGAGGGGAAGTCTTGGGCGGGTCTATTAGTAGCCACAATATAATGAAAAGGACGGCACTGGCACTGAACGGGTTAAAAGCCATATTTACATTATATTTCTAACCTCCAAACACCAGTGATAACACATTCCGTTAGGTTATCACTTTTGGTATTGTTTTCATGTCTGGTTGCTAATATTGAAATGCATGTTGCGATTTACATGATACGAACGTCAAAATAATAGATCTATAAAAACGCGAGCTAGTTACAATACTGAAGCAATGAACATAAATGTGTGTGTGTGTGTGTGTGTGTGTGTGTGTGTGTGTGTGTGTGTGTGTGTGTGTGTGTGTGTGTGTGTGTGTGTGTGTGTGTGTGTGTGTGTGTGTGTGTGTGTGTGTGTGTGTGTGTGTGTGTGTGTGTGTGTGTGTGTGACAACCTTCTTATCATACTACAGTGTTTATGATCAACTTTTGTTTCGTAACTTTTTTTTATGCGAACAGTTTATGACCTTTGTACTGGCATTGGCAAATAGACTCAACACACTATTTAACCCTTTCTGTACCGGCGACGTCTTTTGAAGTTTATTGTAACTATATTTAGAGATTTGTATGCTGTTTAAGAAGGATCTGTGATAGTAAAAAAGGTTAAGTGAGATAGATTGAAGCCTGTTAATTGCTGGAGGCCCTTTTTAAGCTGCCTAAGATCGTCTAATAGTAGCCAGAATAAATTTAAAATACGTAGCCGGTACAGAAGGTTTTAAAGGGTTTATAAAAGTGCGTTGTAGAAGTTATATCAGATAAGGGTTGCTGAGAAAAGTTGAGGGAAAGTATTCTAGTCTGATACCCCCTAAATTAACCGTTTCAAGATCCGATTCCGCATTTCTGTTTTGTTTTCTGGCTGTTATTAGACGATTTTATTCAGATTAGGCAAGTAATATGGTAGTCAGAGGGTTAATTAATATGGTCTTCACCTTTACACTACCCACAGATCCTGTATCAACTATAAAATCGTCTAATGATAGCCAGAATAATGTCAAAACACGTCATACTCCTCAAGTGGTTAAGGGGAAGTATTGTTATTTTGTCTGGACCCCTTCTCTCTCATGCTTAGGCCAAATAATTAAGATGTTAGGACGTTCGCCCCATTAGTTTGACGATTTTAAGACCTTCTGCCCTGTCTACGTGTCGATTTTTTTCCTGGCGAGCGATAGCGATCCTTGAATTTAGGAGGAACCATCCTTCCGATAATAATACAAAACAAACTAGTAAATATTATAACCTCCCTTTAAGTTTAAGAGATAATAATCCTTTTGGCTAAAGTGAACATGTTACAATTGTAATTATCTATAATATACACGATAATATTTGTATTGGTCTTGGCTAGTGTTTACCAATGATAATCTGTGCCATTGGGTATTATGTGGTATTTAGTCCTTTGAGTACCAGCGACGTGTGGTATATTGTATTATAGCTATATTTATACAATATTATACAGCTTAGGAAGGATTTCTGGTAGCTAGAAAGGTAGGTTGAAATAGTTTGAAGCCTTATTAGTTACTGCTAGGGGTTCTTCCTAAGCTAAATATAATCGTCTAATAGTTGCCAGAATGCGATAAAAGAGACGCATCCGGTGCTGAATTGGTTAGTAATCGGTTATGGAAGTTTATGCTGAATATTTACCCCTTCAGCACCATAGTGACTTCTCACCATATATTCTGGTTACAACTAGAGGTAGATTATAAGCTAAAGATAATCGTCTAAAGGTAACTTTAGGAACATATATAAGGGAGCAGGAATACATGAACAGATAAACAACACAAAATGTGGCAAACTAGGGATTGGATAGCATTATTATTTAGATGGGTAAGGCGAACAGGGTTAAGTATTTATCCAGAACTGGATCGAATGTTCTCATTAATTATTTGCTATTACTTACGTTTCGGAGGTTCATTGTGAATATTTCGAGCAAAATATAATGTTATCATCAACTCTTTACCTATTATCTACGTTACGTTACGGAGGTTCATTGTGAATATTTCGAACAAAATATAATGTTATCATCAACTCTTTACCTATTATCTACGTTACGTTACGGAGGTTCATTTTGCGGTCCGAAAGTTTATACTAAGCCAGTATTTATCCCGAACTGGAACGAATGTTCTCATTAATTATTTAGCTGTGTATATTGGCTTTGTTACACTATTCCGAGCCTATAAACTGGTATTGGCGCCAAACTGTCCGTCGCCAATTGGGCTGGCGCCAAATAGGCTTGGCGCCCAAACGGCTGCACCTAAACGCCGTCGCCCAAATGGCAGCGCCCAATCGTCCCATTCCGTAATGAGAGAAGGGTTAAATATAAGGGCTAGGTAAACTGTTACATGAAGCAATTTGGGAAGCACCGTTAGATTGAATGGTAAAGAGAACAGTGTCCAATATATTATGTGTTATTTGCTAACTATACTCCACACTAAGTACGATAGAAAACGAATCCATCTACTACAAGGGTAACTATTTCATTCTACAACTAGCTCGCGAAGTGATACGTATATGTGATCTTCTCCACTGGTTGTTATTTGTGCGTATTTGTTTATAGAATGCCCTTATATATAAAATGTGCATCGGCCGGGAATTGAACCCGGGCCTCCCGCGTGGCAGGCGAGAATTCTACCACTGAACCACCGATGCTTGAATGTAAAGGTGAAAACAATGGATCTTATTGTGAATAACTTCTCAGCCACCACACGTTCAAGTGTAACTCCTTCCCCTTCACGGACCACTACCGTATCCTCTCTCTCTCTCATTATATTCACCTACTGTATATTGCATTACCCGTTCATATCTCAAAACTTCTTAAGCGTTCTCTTTGTATAATCTACTTTCAGACCACCAGGATAGTTTCCTTAAGAGCCACTCTACTGGTGATCTCCTTTCTTATCTCACTAGCTCTAAGTCATCCTCCTTTTGGGATTTCGGCGAGACCTTTTCTATTGTGGTAGACATTATCTAAAGTCATTAATAGTCAGGCACAAATCCCATGTTTCCAAACTACTAATCTTCGGTTTCTATCCATCCATCTGTGTCACTATTTCCAATTTCCTTCTTGACCGTTCTATAGCTTCCGTTGCAGACGACAGGTGTAAGGTGTTCCTCAGGGACCAGGGTTTTATCCTATCTCCAGTTCTATTTCTACTAATCATTAACGATCTTATCAACTGTACCTCTAGTCCTTTCCACTGCTATACTGTTGACTCTACCTTACACTATTAAATTAGCTTTTCACAGCGACCCTCCATGCAGTTACTTTATAACTCGCGTGACTATTTTCAATTGGGACAGAACAAAATAATAATAATACAAAAATAATAAATACTTTATTGGCCATGTAGATTACATGAAATTTGTGATGTGCATTATTCCATACAGGGATAAAAAATACATTCATAGAGATATATCACATTCTTACAATTTGGGTATCATGTTAATATTAAATACTTGAAAATATGAAAGTTAGTATACATACAAATCCCTATATAGTTTACAAGCGACTGCGCAGTCAGTACCTTGGTGTTGGTGGATGGATTGTTAATTAATTTATTATTATGCTGGCTGGTACAAAGGATCTCGAATACCTTGCTGTTGTACAATTTGTTGGTCTTAGCCTTCTTCCCGAGGGCAACATTTGGTAACTGCAGTTCAGTGAGTGTGTGGAATCAATTGCATTTACTTCACATCTCTGGATAGTAGCCTTATTGTGCTTTAAATGTTTCCAACCCCAGTTTCTCCATCTATCTACCCGTCAAAATCTTCCACACGACTATCTCCTACTGTTTAACAACATTCAAATAAACCCTTCGTCCCGTCCCCTCTCAATATTCTTGGTTCTCTTTTTCCTCTAACTGTTCTTGCCACTCTTGCTAAAAACAGCTTCCCAGAAGTTAGATGTGGTCAACCATCTCTATGGGTTCGGTGCCCCTGCACAGCTTCTTCCTCTGTATGGGGTACTGTACGCCCAAGTAAGGAGCACTGCTCGCATTTGTGGGAAGGTTCCACCCATACCGCACTTTTCGAAAGTCATATTAATTCGATACAATCTCTCTATATACACCGCAATGTTGCAGCTTTATCTTCCACTGCTCTTACAGTGATCAGCGTATACCTCCTCCCTTACGGCAAGTAGCTGGTAACCTTGAATTTGGCTCAGTCACTCGTTCAATTTGGTGGGGACACTCGTTTCAAGCAGTTTGGCCTTTTTGTTTTCTTCATACACACAGCACAAATAATATTGCATATTATGCTATCTAATTACAATCATAATTCTACCTCAAACAAAGCAACAATACAATATACTGTTTATATATAATATATCATCATCATCAGCAGCCCGAGTTAGTCCACTGCAGGACAAATGCCTCTCCCAAACGTTTCTACTCCAACCAGTCAGATGTCAGTCTATTTCATCCCACCCCAGCAAACTTTAGTATCTCATCCCTCCATGTAGTTCTCTGTCTACCCCTTCCTCTAGCTCCAGCTCTAGGTTTCCATGCTGTTGCTCTAGTTGTCTATCTGTTATTATGTCTTCTAAATATATGACCTGCCCAGGACCACTTTCTCTTCTTTATGGTACTGAGAATATCTTCTACTTTTGTTTATTCTCCTATCCAGGAGGCTCTCTTCTTATCTCTCCAAGTTATGCCTAACATTATCCACTCCATTCCTCTTTGGGCACTCTTAGGTTTACGTTCTAGACACTTTGTTATGCTCCAAGTTTCTGATCCATAAATTAGTACAGGGAAGACACATTGGTTATATAATTTCCTGTTTTTAATGAAATGGGTAGCTTGCTTTTCATAATGGAACTCTGTTTACCAAATGCACTCCATCTCATGCCTATCGCTTGATTTATCTAGAGTGATCTGGGTTTGACTTTATAACCTGGCCTAAAGGTATACAGTATGTATTCTTCGATTGCTTCTATCACTTCATCTTCTATCTTTATTTGATTGATTGCACAAGTTTGTTACACATGATCTTTGTTTTATTTCTATTCATTTTCAGACCTACCTTAAGGCTTTCTCTGTTCAAATCTTCCATCATTTGTTGTAACTCCTCCCCTGAGTCGCTGAAAAGAACTATGTCACCAGCGAATCTGAGGTTGCTTAGGTATTCTCCGTTAACATTTATTCCCTTATTGTCCCAGTCATGATTCCTAAATAATTCTTCCTAGCACTCTGTGAACAGTTCTGGTGTAATTGTATCGCCCTGTCTTACCCACTTCTCAATTGGTATTTTCTCACTTTCCTTGTGGATCTTTATTTCTGTTGTTCCAATGATATATGTTTTCTAAAACCTGTACATAATTATCTTCTACTCCTTGTTTTCGAATCGCTCTCATTACTGCAGAAATTTCGACCGAGTTAAATGCCTTTTCGTAGTCTATAAATGCCATACACAAAGGCTTTTGAAATAAATTCGTCTGTTTTCTCAATTACTTGGTTAACAACTTGCATATGATCTGTTGTCGAGTATCAAGTTCGGAACCCTGCTTGTTCTCTTGGCTGATTTGAATTTAGTGTTCTATCTATCCGGTTGGTGACAATTTTAGTGAACAGATAATACAAAACAGAAAGCAAGCTAATTGGTCGATAGTTTTTCAGGTCTTTAGCATCTCCTTTTTTGTGAATGAGAATGATGGAGGCATTTTGTCCAGGTTTTAGGAACCTTTTGACATTGCTAACATTTTGTGTATAGTTTAGCTAGATTGTTAAGTGCTACATCACCTGCATCTTTGATTTGGTCAACAGTACAATTGTCGTCACCACTTGCATTAACTCTCGTTGCTTCTCGTAATGCAGTCCTAAATTCTATTGTTACCGCGGGTACTGGTATAGCAAAGGTTACATGCTCTGGTATAATATATATATATACAGTATTTGGGGAAAATCGACATTGTTCTTCAGAATTAGTTTGCTTCGTTGGTCCCGGTGGAGATATGACATTGTTAGTAAATGAAAAGAATACAAGAATTGCATAATATAATAAAAAGGTTAAATATAGGTGTTCTGTACAGCACATAATATAACTGCCAGGCAGACTGTTCAATCGGTGGGGCTGCACACAGCTATTATCAGAACGATGTGTAATCAGTGTAATCAGCAGCACGCTTGGCTCATAAACAAAAGGTCCTGGTATTTTCCTTTATCTGTAACCTGCGTAATCTAGGGGTAAAAGGTCCTTACGCAGGTGTGGTAAGCATGTAGGCCATATTGAGGGTGGTAGGGCCGAAGACTCCTGAAGTTTTGAATGCCAGAGGCTCGAACTGATGACTTCTGACGATGACTTTATATTTTTCTTGCTTTCTACTTTCTGCTATCCGGGCGGCTTCACCTGCTTCGTTGGTGCTTCTGGTGATGTTGGTTATGGAGAAAGTGTCAACACATGTGGCATCCCACACGAGGCACCGGCCATTCTTGTAAGGGAAAGTGGTCATCCCATCTGGCCGTTTGCCGTCTTCTCTGAGAAGTCCATGTGGTTCAAGGATTGATGCACGGTTAGCACTCTGCAGGGCACGATTTATGACATCATTTAGTGCAGAGTGTCTTGGCAGGCGGCCTGCGCTGTGACTACATGACAAGGCATGGTGACCTTGAGCATCCATCAACGCACCACACTTGCAAGTGTGTGGGTGACAAACTGCCGCACCCACTCTGAGCGTGATGGCAACCCGGAGCGCTTCAGCATCCAAGTGAGTTCCAAGAGGTGGGATGGGGATGGCATGTAACCACAAGCCACTGTCCAAACGGGCGGCTGCCTGGAGGCGTGCTTTTGCAACCTGATCCGCATTGGTTAGGAGATTTTCTTGTGTTTTCTTCGCCGAGATGGTATCCCACGCTTTCTGCTTGCTCCTGGAGTTACCCTGAGGCTCCTCCTCTGCTCCTGTACTTTCCTTCCAGGTGTTAATTGCTTCTGCTACGTCCCTAATAAGTGTCATTCCGGGTTGAGAAGAAAGGATGGATACTACAAGTCGTTGGTCGCGATAAGGGAAGATATAAAGGCAGGGGAGGCAATATCCGTGGCTCTCCGTATACCCAAGCCCCCGAGGCGGACAGGAAGAGTGGCTTGTGCCCAGGTCCGATCTTGAAATTCCACATTGGTAATGCTGGTCACTGCTTCTCGGATTATGTTGTCTAATTCTTGGAGGCCGCCATTGTTCGTGTAAGTCATCGATGTGCGCAAAAGGTATTGGAGCTTTGGGATGGAGAAACAATTCTTGAAAAGGGCCAGAGCTGAGTGTGGGGTGAGGGGGGGATAGTGTTGGGTAGCGTTGTTGGATGTATATAGGCCGTGTGTGGTGTGACTGAACAGTCAGTAATGTAGGCAGGCATAGTGAATAATTATGGATGGTCTGAGTTGATAGTGGGTGATCGTAGTTGGTTTGGTGGATGTAGTTATTTATATCGCTCATGTACTTGTTGGTTAGGGTATAGTGTAATATTTGTTTACACCTCTATAATTATAGTATAATGTTTGTGTACACCTGTTCTATATATTGTAATGTTTGTGTACACCTGTTCTGTATAGTGTAATGTTTGTGTACACCTGCTTTATAATATTATATTGTACTCTACTGTAATGTTAATGTACATCTGCTCTATATACCCCCAGGGGGTAAGGGAGCCTTCATCTTATGGTGGAGGAAAAACAAATATGCCCCACGCATCCTAATGCGTGTCTTACAAGGCGAATAATAGGGGGAATGGGGTAGATTGTAGGCACCAATCAAACAGGGCTATACCCAGGAGAGGCTGTAGGCAATTGATAAGTCGTCGCTGGAACTCCTGTTTCATTTGCTTGGCCTCTCTTACTGATTCCCATTGTGCCTCACTTACACTATGAGTAGTGCAGCCTGCTCTCACAAACTTTCTCTATCCTAGTTTCAAAGCCAAAGGCAGATGTTGTGCATATGTGCACAACAAACTCACTTGCTCTCGTGTTCCTGATTTCGACTCCTCTGAATTCTCAACTTTATGGCTCAAACTATCCTGTCATTCTCATACTAAATATTTGGGTGCTGTCTAGCATTCCCCTAACTCTACCGACTTTCCCAAATTGTTTGACTATCTAAACTCTAAAGTGGAACACATTCTATCCATCTCTCCCTTCTCGGAAATCTCCAACTTAGGAGATTTCAACGTTCACTACTGCCAATGGCTCTCCTCTCATACTACTGACCAACCTGGTGAACAAGCCTACTTCTTTTCTATCCTAAATGACCAAGAGCAGCTGGTCCAGCAACCAAGCCGTATACCGGATTGCTTCGGAGATCAGCCCAACATTCTTGACTTATTTCTGACTTCCAACACTTCTTCTTATACTGTCAACCTTTTCTCTCCTTTGGTCTCCTCCGACCATAAACTTATCTCCGTTACCTGTCCTATCTCTCCAGTATTGTAATTAATGTGTACATCTATTTTACATACTGTAAAGCTAATATAAGTCAAATGTGCATCGGCCGGGAATTGAACCCGGGCCTCCCGCGTGGCAGGCGAGAACTCTACGCCTGGATTTAGTGGTGAAAACAATAATTCATGTGTAGGAAAATACGTGCTGTGTTATCCAGTTGCAACTCACAGGTCCCCGTCCATGTGGAATGAGTTGCTCTCTCTCAGTTGCAACCGCAACTTTAAAGGTTTTCTATGCAAACGCTCGTAGCATACGCAATAAATTTTCAGATTTAGAGGAACTAGTGTTTACAGAAAATTATGATGTGATTGGCATAACAGAATCTTGGCTCAATACACAAGATAGAGACTTTTTAGCAGAGTATTCACTTCCCGGTTATGTAATGTTTGAGAACAGCCGAATAAATAAAAATGGAGGTGGCGTTTTATTTTATATCAAAGAAAGTCTTAACCCGACCCTCGTGTCAAAACCTCAAATTGTGAACGTCGACACATCTTTTGTGCTAATAAAGAATAATAAAGGTACAAAAATAATACTTGCGTTAATATACAGACCTCCAGCTCAATCAGTGCAAACTGACCGAGAAATTTACGAACAAATTGCAGATGTAAGTAACTCACAAGATACCGTAATTTTTGGCGACTTTAATTTACCTGTGACCAAGTGGGGCGATACTCTTACTTCACACTCCGGACATGACTTGTATACGAACTTGCAAGAGAGTTCGCTTTATCAATTTGTTCGAATGCCGACCCGTGGTAATAACGTTCTTGACATTGTACTTGCAACAAAAGAAGAATTGATAGAGAATTTGAATGTTGGTGATGAATTCAGTAACAGCGACCATCGTACGATAACTTTCACTTTAAAGTTTACTAGTAACGAACCAAATAGTAGCATCGAAAAAGTCCCTAATTTCAAGAAAGCAAACTTCCATAAACTTAGAGCTATGTTTAAAGAAACTGACTGGAGCTTTTTAATTAACAATAACGACATAAATACATCTTGGAAGTTATTCGAAACCACTTACCTAAAAGCAGTGCAAGACTGCATACCATCGAAAATACGGCGTCCAGGCCATAATAATAAGCCCAAATGGTGGAATAAAGATATTTCAAACTGCCTGCTTGCTAAAAAATGTGCTAATGATAGATTAAAATCCTCACAAAATGACGAAGAACGGGTGAAATTTGTAGAGCTACGACGCAAAGCCAAAAAGTTAATTAAGCAAAGTAAAAAGACCTTAGAGTTACATATTGCGAATCAAAGTAAAACAAACCCGAAAGAATTCTATAGTTATATCAGAAAGAAAAAAGTAGTTACTTCAACTGTTGGACCGTTAGTCGATGAAAAAGGAGAATACACCAAAGACGAAGTACAAATGAGTAATGCCCTCAATACCTTCTTTGCATCAGTTTTTACAACAGAAGACCTCAGTGATATCCCTACACCATCGCCGATTCAGATTGATAATTCAGATGTTCTAAGCAATATCACCGTTACAGAGAGAGAAGTATTGAATTGTTTAGATAAACTCAAGGTAAATAAAACGCCAGGACCTGATACAATCTCGCCTAGAGTTCTAAAGGAAGCTAAGAATGAGCTCTCCAAACCACTGACATTACTATTCAATAAATCCTTGCAGTCTGGAACTATGCCTGATCAGTGGAAGCTAGCCAACGTAACACCGATATTCAAAAAAGGCAGCAAATCCCTACCCAGTAACTATCGTCCAATTAGCTTAACCTCAGTTGTATGTAAAATGCTAGAAACGGTCATACGAGACAGACTCGTAAATCACTTGGAGGAAAATAACATACTTAAAGATACTCAACACGGCTTTCGTAAAAAACGTTCCTGTTTAACAAACCTCTTAGACTTCTTCCACGATATCCTCAACCTCTACGATGAGAGTAAAGCTGTAGATATTATATACCTTGATTTTCAAAAGGCCTTTGACAAAGTTCCCCACAAACGTTTACTGCTAAAACTAAAAGCGCATGGAATACAAGACGGTGTGTTGAAATGGATAGAAAATTGGCTCAGCAACAGAAAGCAAAGGGTAGTCATAAACGGTAAGGCATCTAAATGGACCAATGTAAGTAGCGGGGTACCCCAGGGATCGGTACTAGGACCAATTCTCTTTCTAATTTACATCAACGACATAGATGAGGGTCTCACCTGCACAATCTCAAAATTTGCTGACGATACAAAAATTGCAAATAGCGTACTCTCAAAAGAACAAGTTGACGATATGCAACACAATCTAGATAAATTGTCATGTTGGGCCCAAATTTGGCAAATGAGTTTCAATGCGGATAAATGTAAAGTACTACATGTCGGATACCTAAATGAGAAAGCAAACTATTCGATGAATGGCACTCAGCTTAAGAATGTAAACAGAGAAACTGATCTGGGAGTAACAATATCGAGTAACCTAAAACCGAGTCAACAATGTTCAGAAGTTGTTAAGAAGGCAAACAAAATAATTGGCTTTATAGGCAGGTCATTTGAGCATAAATCCAAAGAAGTTATCCTAACCCTTTACAATTCCTTAGTCCGCCCTCTTCTGGAATACTGCGTTCAATCCTGGTGCCCTTATTACCAAAAAGATATAAACAAGCTAGAACGAGTTCAACGTAGAGTTACCAAAATGATACCTAGCCTAAAGAACAAACCATACGAAGAGCGTCTTAGAGAATTAAATCTATTTCCTTTAACCCAGCGCAGATTAAGAGGCGACTTAATTCAAGTGTTCAAAATCATCAAAGGCATCGACAATATGAACTGTAGTAAGTACTTCACTATCGACCAATCTAATTACACGCGGGGAAACGGTTGCAAAATTATTGGTAAATCTTTTAACTCGCACGAATCTAAGAATTTCTTCTTCAATCGAGTTGTCAACTTGTGGAATGGGCTTCCCCGAGACGTTATAGACTGCAGCACCGTTGATTCATTTAAATTCCGCCTAGACAAATATCTCGCATCAAACCCGCGACTGACTGCGTTTGTAAATGAATAACTTTATCCTCCCCTCAGTTACTAACCCATATGTCCCCTACTAACTTCCTAGTCCTGCCACGTTAGTGGCAGGGCAGTAGTTCCCTTTCCAATGTTCCCTTACCCACTCTAAACCACTGTTTGGACACTTGATCCTCAGTGTTTTGGAGGACAAGCAACTAGAAGGGTCACTAGATCTGTTGTTGCTTGATTTCCTTTGTACTCCTTTGTACTTTGTACTCTCTCTCTCTCTCTCTCTCTCTCTCTCTCTCTCTCTCTCTCTCTGACCCCACCCCGCCCACCCAGCTTACAGACTACCATCCAGATGACCGGCAATTGAGTGTCCCCCTTCCGCCCTGGGAAGAGGCCACTATTGAGATTATAGTGACACAACTCGACACAAAAAAGTCTGAGATCCCGTCCTACGCTCTGAAGACAAACTTTATGTCACTAATAGAAGATATGACAGATGAGAACACTGATCAGGTATACTGTGACGGCTCACTTAACACCGTAACTGGGAGGGCAGGAGCTGCCATCACTATTATGAGTGGTGGCAACTTTGCTCAGGAAGACGATGAACTATCCAGGCTACAGGACTGGGCCTCCTCCACTCAAACTGAGCTGGTGGCAATAGCGATGGGAATTGGGAGTATCTTTCGAAGGGGAAAGAATATTCTTATCCTATCTGACAGCAGGGCGGCCTTGGAAGCTATCTCTAGCCCCCAACCCACCTATCCTTTCCTTGTACAAGATATCAGACGGGGGATAAAATGTGTAGGGGAGAAGGGGCTAGGGGTCAAATTTGCCTGGATTCCTTCACATGTAGGCATCCCGGGCAATGAAAGGGCAGATAAGCTTGCCAAGGAGGCCACAGAGAAAGAAGAACCTGATCATATTCTTGAACTGTCATTGAAACAAATGAGAACTATAATTAAAAAGACACAAGAAGAAAGAGTGGATGAAGACAGAGCTAGACATCATAATACCAGCCGATCTATAAACTACTACAATAAAGTAGCATTTACGACCAAATACACCTATGGTAAACGTACAACGAGTAGGTGGGTAGACTCAGTACATGCAAGAATAAGGCTTGGCTATTGTTATCCATGGCAGCTGAATTGGCAGGTAGAAGAAGAGCACAGGCAATGTAGGGTTTGCAGAGCTCCCAACAAACACTCTCTCGAGCACTATATCCTGGAATGCCCAATGATTAGGGAATACAGGAATAATCAGTTAACCACAATTGAGGATCAAGCAATATACATGCTAAAGAATAACGTAATCAATAACATACTAAAAAAACACAAGAACTTTGCCCCTCCACAATAATATGTACTGTAAACATGAACATGAACCTTATAAGTATGCACCCCTTGCCCTCCACACATCTCTTCTTTCTTACAAGGTCACACTTAAACCCTTTGTAACGCCCTCTACACGATTTCATATTTTCATTGATCATGTCACACTTATAATACCAGTCAGTATTTCTTTACTTATCACTGCTATTCTCATTTAATAGATTGACAATGTACAGTATATACATATCCCTCTGAGCCTCTAACACAGTATTTATTTAAATAATCTGTTAAGTGCCAATTCATATCCTTTTGCAAGCCAATATACATGACCCTTGCATATGTAAGCAACATAATTGTCCTCAATATTCTCGGCTAATGGTTTGACCTACAATTAAGTACCTTCGGATATGCGGCATATCCCTCCCGGAGGACTATTAGTATCTTCCTTCTGAATATTGTTTTGCTACTAAACATACTTGAATCTTGATCTTTGCATGTATACAGTTTCCTTCTTTACTTATTGATATGTTGTGTCAGGTACGATGAAGCGATACTGCTGATATCTGTAGACTTGCGTTGAAATACAAACTACCATTTTTTTTTTTTTTTTTTTTTTTTTTTTTTTTTTTTTTTTTTTTATCTTCAGTACTATGGCTGGCCTTAAACAACTTATTTATATGTAGTATGTCCCACCCTCCCCAACACATACACACACACACACCTCCCCTTTCACACTTTCCTCCTCCCTGGAGTACCTTACCTCCTCCTCCTCCCCCCCCCCTACCCCTCCTCCTCTCCCACCCATTCCTCTACCTCCTACAACCCCCCTCCCTCTCTCCCATAACCACACACCCTACTAAATATTATATTACTATCGGCATGTAAACTTCTCCACTGGTCATATTGCGCCAACTATCCCCTCAATAACCATTATTGTAATAAGAATTTGAACCATGTAACTCATGTTTGTAAAATATTTGTATTACTATAATTCCATTATAACTTCGGTAGTTGGTAATATTAGTCACATATGTATGTGACTCTTGTATTCAGCTAACTATGGCCTCAATAACCGTTGATGTAATGAAGAATGTGAAGTGTCCCTCATATGATTGTAATATATTTGTGGTACTATTATTGCATAATAATTTATGTAGTTCGAAATATTAGTCACATCATGTATGTAATATTTGTATTCAGCTAACTATGATCTCAATAACCATTGATGTAAGAAAACATGAATGGCCTCCTCATATGATTGCACTAGTTTTGTAGTGCTATTATTTACCTGTCAATTAATAATTCAGTCATTTTTTTTTTTTTTTTTTTTTTTTTTTTTTTTTTTCATGAGCACGTTGGCCTATATACTGTACAGCACATGTGGCAATCAAATGAGGAAACTATAATAACACCAGACGACGATACTGTTATTACAATAGAATAATGGTTCTTTGAGCAGTATGTATTGCCTTACCAGTGGTTGTCCCCTTATTATTATTATTATTTTATTATTATTATTGAAATACCACAGGAACAAAAATTCCTGGGAGCGAAACTTCCACCCCCAACGAGATCCCTCTCTTTCTACCACCTCCCTCCACATGTTACACGTCTCGTTAATCACAGTCTTCTAATATACAAATCACATTTCCTTACCCCCTGACATTCTTGAAATACCCACTAAGTATATTCAATCTCACAATCACACGCTTTAAAAAAAAAAAAAAAAAAAAAAAAAAAAAAAAAAAAAACCCTAAGATTCGACACAAACCAAAGATACCCCTATACAATGACGACACAACAAATACACGAATACACAAACACACTACCATTAAATGTCCGACTCCATAGACAAGCAACACAAATATGGCACAAACTAGAACTATCACAAGACCCAACTCTAGAGAAAATTAAGGAATATTATGCACAACAACCAAATTTAAGATTCAACAACTGGTTTAAAAGCAGTCTAAATAAAATAAACACAGAAGATGAACCACAGCCAATTTATTAAAGGAAAAAAGAGGAAAAAAGAACAGGGAGGGAAAAAAGAAAATAAACAAACAAACACACAGTTTATGTTCAGCATATTAAGTGTTGGTTGACGACCGTTTGACTTCAATGTTCTCTCCGAGTGGTAGTCCCTGGAAACGAGTGCATTATTTGAAGCTTCATTCGGTGTTTAATCAATTCTTGACAATAATTGTATTCAGCTAACTATGATCTCAATAACCATTGATGTAATGAAAATATGAATAGTCTCCTCATACGATTGCACTAGTTCTGTAGTACTATTATTTACAACCTGTCAATTAATAATTCAGTCACTAGAAGCTTGCTTGCTTTTTTTTTTTTTTTTTTTTTGAGATACGTATATACAGACCATGTGACAATTAAATGAGGAAACTATAATAACACATCTGAATAATGCCAACCTGATTTATAAACACAAATATGAATGTAACCAGACGACGATGCTGTTGTTTCAGTGGAATAATGGCTCTTTGAGCAGTATGTATCGCCTTACTAGTGGTTGTCCCCTCACAGGATGGGGGGCGCTGCTCAATAAACTCGCCCCTCGGGGCAAAATCAAAATCAATCTCTCTCTCTCTCTCTCTCTCTCTCTCTCTCTCTCTCTCTCTCTCTCTCTCTCTCTCTCCTTATTATTCAATGTGACAGATGTTTCTCTCTCTCCTTTTTTTTTCTTGTTATATTTGTTGTTCTTCTGAATCTTATTGTTGTTGTTCTTCTTCTTCTTCTGTTTTTTTTTCTTGTTCTTTGTCTTCTTCTTCTTATAACTACTATACCTCTCGTTATCAACCCAAAGCTGTGTGATAGCACTTACTGTATTGCCAGAAGCCGGTCCACTTCTAACGTGTGCCCAACTGAACAGCTTTAGTGGCCAGAATTAAGTAGGGTATTAAAACATTTTAATTGTGATTATTTCTTGGTTAGATCAGCCGTGCAACTTCCAACTAAGGTTGTGTAATTTTTTGTGGAACCTACTGTATAATCTGAAGCTGCGAATTAACAATTGCCCATAAATATTGACGGAAAATCGCTTATGTGACACCGCCTTTAATTAAGCATTTTTGAACTTTGCCCATACTTGCTCGTAATTGTCGTTTCCGTATGCAAATGATGTCTGTGCTTGGATTCTGTGCGGGTGGCAGGTGCAGGGTGGAGAGCCTGTAGTAAGGGAGAATGACCAACCCATTTTCTTTGGAGCCTAAATGCCTGGACACACAGAGTTTGAAGCAATTTAAGTCATAGGAAGAGAGAAAGACTGATTCTGGGAGAGTTCCAGAGATCAGCAGTTGAATAGAAGAAAGTCTGAGAATAGCATTTCACTCCTGGGTTGGAGAGTTGCACAGAGTAGGGGTGGGATTGTGTTGCAAGACGGGTACTACGTACCCTATGTAGAGGAGGTGGTATACACTGTGAATGCTCTGAGGAACACTGATTATTATAGTAGCGATAGAATAGCGAGAGAGATGCAACATTGTGGCGAAGAGAGAGAGAGATTGCAGAGAGTTGGTGAGTGGACGGGAGTTAATGATACAAAAGGCTTTCCTTTCTACTTTGTCTAGGAGTGCAGCATGAGAGGATCCTCCCCACACATGATAACAATACTCAATACAAGGACGCACTGTGTCCCTGTACAGAACCAGAAGCTGCGCAGGGGTAAAGAACCCCTTGAGGTGGTTGAGCACACCCAGCTTCTGGGAGGCTGCCTTAGCAAGACTGGTAATATGGGCCTTCCAAATGAGAGCAGAAGAAAAGAAAAGACACCAAGAATATTGAGAGAAGATGAAGGATTGATTTTTGTATTGTTGAAGTGTAAGGGATAGTCCAATGGAAGTTGTGAACAAGTAGTAAGATGAAGAAATTGGGTTTTGCAAGCATTAAAGGTAACAAGGTTTTCTCTACCCCAATTGGAAATAGTAGTTAGATCAGAAGATAAGTGTTGCATGGCTTCATTACGTTTGTATTTGATGGATTGCTGGCTGGGGCATTCAGGAAAACTAATTTAGTAATGTAAGGTAGAGTCGTCTGCGTATGAATGGATGGGACTGGAGGTACAGTTGAGATCATTTATGAAAATTAGAAAGAGAATGGGAGATAGGACAGAGCCCTGAGGAACACCGGAGTTGATAGGATGAGGAAGTAAGCGATGGACGTCCACAACCACAGCTATGGAACGGCCAGAAAGGAAATTAGAGTCAAAGGCACAGATAAAGGGATAGAAACCGAAGGAGGGTAGTTTAGAAATAAAAAAATTGTGGCAGACCCTATCGAATGCCTTCGATATGTCTAGTGCAATAGAAAAGGTCAATCTCACCAAGTTCCAAAAGGAGGATGACCAAAAGTTAGTAAGATATGAAAAAAGATCACCAATAGAGCGACCCTTAAGGAAGCCATACTAGCGATCTGAGAGTAGATTATGAGCAGAGAAATGCTTAAAAAACTTGGATGCAACAATAGTTTCAAAATGTTTAGAGAGACAAGAGATGAGAGCAATTGGAAGATAGTTGGAGGGTTGAGAGCGGTCACCCTTCTTTGGGACAGGTTAAATGAGAGCAAACTTCCAGCAAGAAGGGAAGACAGGGACAGACAGTGACAAAAGAGTTTGCCTAGGCAGGAAGTCAGCACGGAAGCACATATTTTTAGTACAACAGGAGGAACACCGTCCAGACCCGTACGCCTTTTTATTATTAAGCCCAGAGATGGTAGAAAGTGCTTCTTTAGAAGAGATTAGGATATTAGGCATAAGCAGGAGAGAGGGAGGAATAACACCGGAATCATCCAAAGTGGAGTTTCTAGCAAAGGTTTGAGCAACAAGTTCAGCTTTGTCAGGAAGTCCAGTCAGTTAGTCTTTTTTTCACCCATTGTCCTCTCTTCTTTGCTACATGTCCTGCCCATCTCCGCCTTTTCTCAGTTATCATTTCTAGAATATCCTTAACTTTGGTTTACTCTCTTACCCACGATGCTACCTTACTATCTCTAAGAAATATTCCTATAACTGATCTTCCCATTGCTCTCTGTGCTCTCCTGACCATAATCTCCATTGTTTGTATTAGTGTCCAAGTTTCGGATACATAGATCATGGTTGGTAGCATACACTGGTTATAAACTTTACGCTTAAAGCATATTGGTAGCGAATTGTCCACGGTTTAGCTTATCTCTTCCTTGTTTATATATATATATATATATATATATATATATATATATATATATATATATATATATATATATCTATCTATCTATCTATTTTCCGCGATCCCCGAAGGGGTGGCCACGAACGAACTGCCCCCATGCACCTCTGTCCCCAGTCAGTCGACGCCACTCCTCCAAACCAGCACCGCCTTCATTCATATACTTCCTCACTCCATCCTTCCACCTCTCCTTCGGTGCACCTCTCCCTCTCTGTCCTTCCACCTCGCTCTCCTACACCCTCTTAGTCAATCTCTCGCTTTCCCTAGTTCCATATGGCCGAACCATCTCAAGTTTTTCCTTTTCACACTTTCCAGCACATCTACCTCCACATCACACCTCCTTCTTACTTCCTCATTCGTCTGTCTATCCCTCCATGTAACTCCGCACACACTTCTCAAGTAACTCATTTCCACCGCTCTCACTCTTGGTATAAGTCTCTTCCCGAACGTCCATGCTTCGCTTCCGTAAGTTAGTGTCGGGATTACCACACTGTCATACAAGGACTTCTTCATTTCCTTACTGACCACCCTATTTCTTATCACTGCTTTCAACGTTCCTACAACCCTCTTCCCCTGTTGCACCCTCTCCCGCACCTCCTCATCCACAGTCCCATCTTTACTCAACACACTGCCCAGATACATAAAAGAGCTGACAATCTCCATAGCCTGACCGTTCAACTTCATATATATATATATATATATATATAAAGTACTGCCACTTATGACCATCAATTACTGGTGCCCGTGAGTTTAAGGTGGAGTCTGAAAGACGTAAACGGTAGGTGGAGAAAGGAGGAGTGGGGTAGTATAAAAAGGGATTAGTATCGCCAAGAAAGTAACATTACAATACATGAAAGGAATAATTGAGGTTAATGAGATGAAACCTGAGGGAGATCTTTAGAGCGGGAGTGTGGGCAAAGCAAACAGAACATCATAGGAGGCACGTGCATTCAAGAGAGTACCTCACAAAGTATATAATATTTCTTGGTAGCCCCAAATGATCAACTTAAGTATCTTTAACATTCTGGTTAAGTATGTTTACCCTACCAGCTTCTTCCCTCTATGCAATACAAGACAATATCAATTGTCAAGCTAAATATACCAGCATAGCAAAATCGACAAAACATTCCTAATACTATAAAACAAAATACGTGGCCCAGCCAATTGTGTACCCTAGCTGATTCACAAATAGTTATATAGACAACTAATGGATAGTGGATGTGACCGATGTAAGAGACTCTATAACTATGTGTGAATCAGCAATGGTAAACAATGGACTGGGCCAGGTAGTTGTTGTTTAATTATAGTATAAGTTATGATTTCTTGATGTTGATATGCTGGTATACTTACCGTAAGGCTTGAGATTGTCTTTTACTTTATAACGGGAATAAACTGGTAGGTAAAATATACTTAATGATGTACTGTATATTAATATACATGTTAATAAAATTATACATGTAATTTAACTAATCAATTGGAGCTGCCAAGAAAATATATAAGTAACCGCTTCATCATTATAAAATACCTTACACCACAGAAAATATTTTCTATATAACAAATATATCTTCAGTATGAAATGTGAAAATATAGGTTGAGACAGCTTGTCACTGTCAGGCTGTGATTGACGTTACTCATTAAATTACTATTCTATCAACCCATTTCCATTTCCTCGTTTATTTGACATCATGTTTAGCATTATGTTAACACGAAACACATATATTTGATACTGGTAAGTACACCGTGAATGTTGTAGACACACACGCGCACACACACACACACACACACACGCACACACACACACACACACACACACCGTAGTAATCATTAAAACTATATTTGAACACAGTTGCCCCTTGTACAGTCCCTGCACGAGTTCCGTTCCTCTCCGAGATATTATGTATGTAAGTAAATATAGTATAATTGAATTCAGTGTGTAGTATCTTATCGAACAGTTGCATAAGGAGGTTATTTAACTACTGTATAGTAAGGAACTCAATATTACTATTTTGACTGTCATAAAGAGAGGAACGGAACTTGTGAACGGAACTGTACGTATTCTCTACACTATATATAGACATACACATACATACATACACATACATACATACATGCATACACATACATACGTACATGTGTGAGTAACAGAACTGCTGATGTTATCTTAAAACTTTACTTGTCATTAGTGAGACCCCATATGGATTATGCTGTCCAATTTTGGTGTCCTTATTACAGAATGGACATAGATTCATTGAAGAGAGTACAGCGTAGAATGACAAAAATGATCCATAATATTAGAAATCTTCCATATGAAGAAAGGTTGAAGAAATTAGGTTTACATTCGTTAGAGAGACGCAGAGTTAGAGGGGATATGATAGAGGTGTTCAAGTGGGTTAGTGGGATTAACAAAGGGGACATGACAAATGTACTAAAGCTCAGTGATAGCGAAAGAACTCGTACAAATGGTTTCAAATTAGATAAATTTCGTTTCAGAAAAGATATAGGCAAATATTGGTTTGGTAACAGAGTTGTAGATGGGTGGAATCGACTACCAAGTGCTATAGTGGGATCTAAAACTGTAGGGAGCTTTAAGATAAAATTGGATAAGCATATGGACGAGAAGGGTTGGGTGTGAAGGGGGATCAGCCGGGTTGGGCCAATCAGCGCTCTGCAGACCCCCATAATCCTGCGTTAATCTCTAACCGTTTTGGTAAGATGATCCTCAGGGTATTGGAGTGTTGAGCCTATAATTGGGCTTTGTAATTGATTTGGGGTTGTGTGGGACAGGGATCTGCCTTGCTTAGGCCAATCGGCTTTCTGCAGACTCCCATTTTCTTATGTTCTTATGTTCTTATGTACATACATACATGCATACATACATACATACATACATACATTCAAGTTTAAAGACCACGTCATCCGCAAAGAGTGTGGTTACAGTTACGTCCTCAATGACGGCATTCCTTGCGATCCCGTCAAGGGCTGCCTTTGTTGTTGTTGTTGTTGTTGTTCCCTAAGCTGCCTGGCCGAACAGCCCTGAGTCCCTAAGGAAGGCCATGGCCATGATCGGGCTTTCCCACAGAGCTCTCAAGGAGTGTAGATTGTGTTGTTGGCGTAAGTGGTTGTGTGAAATGCAGTCTTCTATGATGTGCTTAATAGTATGGGATGCTGTGTTACAACCTGGGCAGGAGTCGACGACGGAGTCATCCAGTCTCTTCTGATAGCTCAGAAGGGCTGGATGGTGTCCGCATCTCAGCCTGGCCTGGAGGACTCTGTCCTCGTGAGGAAGGGAGGATTCAGAAGGATGGATTTCGGGAGGTTGTGCCTGCAGCTGCGCGTTGTTTATGAGTGAGTGGATGGAACGGCGAGAGATATGAGTATGGATGTGCTTCTTTAAGCTGGTTTGGGGTTGGCAAGGAGGGAAAGAAGATAGTATTTGTGTGTGATAGCGTGTGCTGGGTGTTGTTTTAATATATTTTAATATATTTAATATATTAATATATTTTAATATATTTCAATATATTTCTTGGTGTCTGTGGATGTGTTGCCATGTAGTGTAGTGGGTGGTGTTGGTTCGTGGAGGCTGCTGCCAGGAATTGAGTGCCTCTCATGTCCAGATGGTCTTTGACTTTGAGGACTTTGGTTTCTTGATGTAGGTGATCTGTAGGTGAAGTAGCTGTGTAGCCTGTGATGATTTTTAGGGCTTTATTTTGAATAGTCAGTAAGGTCTTATGATGTGTTTCAGCTAGGTTAGCAGCCTAGGCCGGGCTTGCGTATTCCATCACTGATCTTATGTATTGTTTGTAAACTGTGGTGGTGGTTTCTTTGTTGTGTCCAAATTTTGTGTGGGCAAGTGACCTAAGGGCGTTAAGTCTGGGTGTCGGTTTCTTTTTAATGTTTGTGGTGTGCTGTTTGAATGTAATTTGAGTATTATATGTTACTCCTACGATTTTGGGTGAGTGTGTGTGTGTTAGGGGTATGTTGTTTATGGTGAGTTGCGGGGAGTATGCGTGATCTCCTGTCCAGCTTGTGAGGAGGGTTGCAGTGGATTTGGCTGGGGCTAAATTAAGTCTGTTTGTAGTGCACCAGTCATGTAATGTGTTGAGATAGGGTTGAAGGAGATCTGTTGCTGTGCCTGGGTCTTGGTGTGTGCACGTGAGTGTTATGTCGTCTGCATAGGAGGCTATGTTTATTTGGGGTGTATTGGGTGTATTTATATCATGCATGTACAGATTAAAGAGTGCGGGCGACAGGACGGATCCTTGCGGGACTCCGTTTGGGAAATTTCTGATGCTAGATGACTGACCGGCAAAAGATACATGTGCACATCTACCTGCTAGGAAGTTGGCCAGCCACTTTTTTGTGTTGTTGTGCATGTTTGTGTTGTAAATTTTGTTTGTTAGGTTGTGGCGGGGGATGGCATCGAAGGCTTTACTAATGTCGAGTGTGGAAAGTATTGATCTATATGGTCTGGCTGAGTTGATGCTGTCAAAAGCTCTTTGTGTAAGGTCTGTAAGAAGAGTGTTTATGGAGTACAGTGGCCTGAAGCCATGTTGTGTTGGAGCTAGGGGTAAGGCATGTTTAATTAGTTGTAGTACAAGGCGTTCTTTGACTGTGGAGCGGGTGCAGAGGAGTGTGATAGGGAGGTGTGAGGAGGGTAGTGTGGGGTCTTTGTTGGGTTTGGGGAAAGTGATGATGATACCATGCTTTCAGATGTCTGGTATTGTGTTGGGTGAATAACTGTAGTTTGATATGTTAGTGAGTGCTTGTATGCCTTGTGGTCTGAGGTGTATGTTGCTTATGTTGGCTAGGCCACAGGAGGGTGAGTGCTTGAGATTGTTGATGATGTGCTTTGTCTGGTAGTTAGTGAAGGGTGCATAGTCAGGGTCTGTGGGGAATTGTCTCTTACGTCGGATGACACGTCGGTCGTCTTTATGGGGTTTTAGGTGGCTGATATAAGAGAAGTGATTAATGAGAGTGTTTGCTTGTTGTTTAGAGTCTGTTGTTGTGATTGCAGCATGTGATTGTGTTGTGTTGCTGTTGGAAAGTGTGATGCTGTTTAGTGTTTTGTAGAGTTTTTTGTGGTTTGTTTTGTGATTAAGTGTTTGTAGGAAGTTATTCCAGTTTAGTGTTTGTTGTTCTTGTATTTTATTTTGTTGTTGATCTGGGTGTTGAGTGCTTGGATTTGTTGTGTGATGTCTTGTGTGTGGGGTGCTGGGGAGTGTTTCAGTGTGTCACGTTGTCTGATGAGGTTTTGAATTTCTGGTGAGAAGTTGGGGTTGTGTCTTTTTCTGTAATCTCTTGGAATGTGTTTCTTGTCAGCGTTTTGGAAAGTTGTGTTGAATGTGTGGACAGCATTGTTGATGTTAGTGATGGGTGCGCTGTTTAGGGTTTCAAAGTGTTGTTCTATCTCATTTGTGAAAGCTTCCCAGTTGGCTCTTTTATAATTAGTGTAAGTGTGTCTGTGGCCAGCTGGGGTGAGTCTGGGTTTGGTGGTGATAATGATGTGATCGGGAGGTGGTCGGAGCCTAAGTTTTAACCACCTTCCAGGATATTGTGGGGGCGAGTTCTGGGGAGCAGAAAGTGATATCTGGAGATGATGGGTCGTAGAGGGCTTGGTGAGGAGTATGGGTATGTTGATGGATGTCATTGAGGATGTAAAGGTTATCTGATTGGTGTTGTAGGACCAGCCCTCTGTCTGTGTCGGAGTTGTCGACGCCGAAGGCTTGGCGTTGAAGTCACCACCCAGGATGATGTGTGGGGTGTTTTTGATATGTTGTAGTTGTGGTCTGTAATCGTTGGGTACTGTGGGGGATGTTTGGGGAGGGATGTATGTGTTTATGATGGTTATGTTGGATGTGTTGCCAGTGCGTATTTTAATGGATTGTATTTCTGTTGTGTTATCATTTGGGGGGAGGAGGGATTTGGTATGTGCACTGGTGACTATATATGTTATGTCTTTGTGTACCAGGGTGATGAGGCCACCGCCGCCGCCGACGGCCCGGTCTTGTCGAATGTTGGTGAGCTCTTGAAATGTAGGTGTTTTTTGCGAGGGCTGCCTCTGTTGTCAAGTTCTATTATTTTAAGATCGGTCCGGATTTACCTTATTTTATTACCATAACGTAGAAATATTATCTTCCCATTTACCATTTCTGAACATTGATGACATAATTATATATTTTTCCTGACAAGTATTAAATTAACATATATTGCACATAAAACAAATCTATGAATAACAAGTGTCTCCAACAATCTCCAGCAATCTTTTTACTCCAACATGTCCCTCTTAACACCTTATTAGCGGCCTAGGCGGTTTATTTATATGTACCGCCCAGCGGGGTGTTTTTAGCCAAAATAGGGCTGTTTACGTGATCATTTTCATGCCTAAATAAGACCCAGAGCGTAAAACAAGTATCTATCCCTGAAAGGGCATAAACAGAGCTTTCCAATGACACCATAACGATCCTTTTATGATGGCTAGTTTTCTTGCAACAACCGTGCAATGCGAGTGCAAAAAGCATGTAATTAGGCACTTTCCCCATACAATTCCATATATAGCGAGTGAGAGAGGGAGGGAGGAGGTGGGATTCGTGTCAGTAGGTTCGCCGCGGTGGTCTGGAGCAGTCATACGCTCGCTACTCTCCTGCCACCACTTGTCTCTCTCTCTCAGCAACATTACGTGCTGAAGTTGCCACACGACCTATGTCGAGCGCCGCCACATACTCCAGATTTATTTAACTCGACTTATGTTGCGCGCCGACAGTTAAGGGTTAAACTGAATCAAATATTTATTTGATAAACTTAGCAAGGCCTCGATTACTATATTGAAGCTTATATGCATTGTTCCATCCCTTTTTTTTCTTTCCTCTCATACTCCTATGCTAATAATACTTAAGATAACATAATATATTTATAAAGTGGAGGCCATTATCTGTTTCTATATACACAGCTTTCTACATTAATAGTAAGTGAACCTAAATTCTTGCTTGCATGACATTTACTAACATTTTAAGCGACGTGTTTTAAAGGGAGCAGAGGGGAGGATGTGTGTTTAGTTTTGGTAAAGTTTACAAACACTTTCAAAGCCGGGAACAGTTTTGAATGTCAGGGGGTGATCATCAAGGTTACAACAATGTGTGAACTGCAATAGTAATAAACATACGCTATGAAAATACTGATCGACAAGGTACAATGAAAACAACAGGTATATAAGAAAGGTCAGAGGCGTATAGCGATATGCCATATTTGTGTCCATGTCACACAGGAAACAATAGAATTTATATTTAAGCAAAAATACCAATACATGCGTAAATTACTGTACAGACCAGTATTAACTGAGGTTTGTAAATTAATGTTTTTGTAAAATAGGTATTCATTACTGAACTATTTCATGATAAGACGAGTTTTTTGCTCAGGCTGTGATTAGAGGATTATTTGCAGCTCCGGAACCAAAGGGATCCGTTTCGCCGTCAGACACGCATAGATCCTTTGTTAGCTGGATGAAACCGTCTGGTGATAGCCTGAATGAAATCAAGGAAGGGTGAAAATATCTTACGTGAAATTTACGAACTGATGTCTGAACTATGATGAGTGATTGCGCATTTATATTCCGTATATTATGTGTATAACACTTGCACCCTTGTTAGATTACGATTACAACATATTGACTCACCCGTACTAAACTACACCGACCCTCCCTCTTTGTATGGAACCGGGCATACACATAAAACTCTTCAGGATAATAACACGTTATGACAGTTTATTCTGGCTATCATTAGACGTCTTTCTACAGATTAGGAAGGATCTGTGGGATTTAAATGGGTAAACACTGTCTCATTTACCACTTTGACTTTCATATACCCTTCCTAATCTAATTAACATCGTCTAATGATAACCAGAATAAACTGCCATAACGCCTCAAAATCCTCAAGGAATTTACCTGTATTGCAGTGGAGGCGGGGAAAGGAAAATATAACTAAAGAGACAGAGGGATAAGAAAATAAACATGCACACAATAACAGAGGTCCATAGTGTAAAGGACGTATGCTTTACAAACACACACACACGCACACACACACACACACACACACTCAGCTTAGCACACCTTTCCTCAACTTCACATTATATTCTGAATCAAAAGGTTTCTCTACATATTTAATTTGTACACTTGTAAACAAAATGGCAGTCTGTGAACGACAATGTATGGTAGGAGGCTTTAAAATGGTAGTGTTTTGAAGAGGATTTAGTAAAAGCTATATAAATTATATAAGTACTTGTGTTTATGCTGTACCTACTTGTTACTCTTTTCTTTACTGTCTGTTCTGCTTTAGAAAGGTGGCCATAAGAAGCTCACACAGCGTTCGAGGATTTAAGTAAATATTGAACTAAATCCAAATATATTTTGTATTAATACTTCATTTTACTTAATATGTGAATTTCGTCTAATTCACGTTCATTTATATATTACTATGATCATATTATTATTAGCCAATACACATCCTTCCAATCCCCCAACACATCACACTCCCTATCATTCCAAACCTCTGTTCTTTAACATTTGTCCTGGCTCTGTCTCCCATTCTCTTCAATAACAACACAATTATAAACCCAACACACCATCTCTAAGTTGGTATATTGTAGCACCAGGAATGCGGTCAATAAGTCCTGGCTGTGGAGATAGAGAGCAGCTTTACGGGGCTATCATACTCATCAGATATTCTCTCCAAGTTTTCCGCCGAGGTGAAGTTTTACGAGGGAAGCAAGCAATACATGTGAGCCAATCTCCGCAATAAACAAAACTGCTAGTTAATACGGATTTTTACCATCTTCAACGAACGACTTTACTGTCTGTGAACTGCGAAGTGTATTACCGGTCTGACCAGGAGTAAGTAAAAAAATACCCACGTAATGACACAATATGCAATGTATAAAATACTATGTTCTTAACTTTAATCCTTTCAGTACAAGAAACTCCCTTTTTATTGTGTTTTTGCTACATTTAAAGGAGTTTGTTGTTGTTAAATAAACTCCTGTGAGAATCAGAAATATATTTGTAATAATGAATAGAGTTTTAGAAGGAAGGGAGAGGGCGACTTCTTTCTCATACTTAAACCTTTGGCTTCGAGACTTACATAAAGAATTGCCGATCCCTAGAAGACTGGAGTAAAACAGCTGGATCTCTGAAATACAATACTTCTTTGATTATTAATCACTTATTATATGATCAAATTTCATCCTAATTACACTTCTTAGTTCGATACAAATTTCAAAATATATTGAATACATTTCTTTATTTGCTCGTTTATGTGAATGTCAGTCTGCTGTTCTTCCTCGTTTTGCCTTTGTCTATCTATCCTTTTCAGTTTCCCAGCCCAACACTTTTATATAAACTCACTACTGTAGTTCACCAACGTTCGTTGAGTCACTATACTTCACAAATAATATTTATCAAGTCATTATCAATGTCACAAATAATATTAATTTCGTTACTGTCAGCGCGTCCTTCGTGACATATAGATCAGGGTACATTGTCAATAGATGATGGTTATTATTAGACTTATACATTGACAACGAATGTGCATTTCAGCCTATTTTGGGTGTGCAGGCCACCATTACCATTCTACCAAATATAATACAAAATAATGTTTATGTTACTAGGAGATATGTAAGGACAAATACAATATTAATTGTTTCTTGCTTTTTCGGAAGTACCTTTATTGGCAACATACACGACAGTAATGAAGTCTCAGAATCCTTAAGGTGTCTCATTCTTCACTCTTCTATCCAGGGGCGTCCTGGCTAGCTGGGCATTTGGGCAATGCCCGAAGGCATGGTTCTTTTTCCGTTTTTGGAACGGTACAGAGACCGGATGTAACTCTAGGCTGGGCCATGGCCAGGCACGCCCGCATCACTTTGTAAACAACACGTAATGAGAGCCTACCAGTTCGAGTGAGTAGGTATAATTTACGTGTCAACACTCAATACTAATATATATATATATATATTTTTTTTTTTTGAGTAGAAGTAAAAAAACAAAACAATATTGTTATCATATATACCGGTACATACTCTATATAATATACCAGCATTATTCAGCGAACCTGTTTTGTACCGACCATTGACTACGCCGCTATGGTGGGAAGCATCATTGGTGTGGTAAACTATCAATGGAAGTTAAATACTTCTAAGCTATAATGATTCAAATAAAATCAATCTAAATTAAATTTATTCCATATCTAAATTGAATTCAATCTAAAACAAGCTAATTTATATCCAAAGGCTTCACTACATAAGACCATGTCAATATTGCTTAATAGCATATTAGGCCTTTACAATCATAACATACTTACAATCTTATAATATACGATCTACTCGTCCTACGCCGTGCAGCGGGAACGACCGTGACGTCACAGAGACATACGGGATCACAAAAGAGTCACAGCCTATCGTATTTATACGATACACTCCGTCCATAAAAAAATACCTGAACCCCATCTTAAACTTAAAATTGCCCAGAGGCTATCTTCTGACGCCACATGTCGACGGCGCCAGCAGCAGCGCGTCTGGGACGCGTCCCGGTCCGAGAATGATCACCATCAGTAAGAGGTGAGTCGGACCTCGGACCCAGCAATAACAGGTGGAGCATCAGATTGCAATGCGGAATCGAACTCCAAAGCGTACAAATGTGCGATAGGACGAACAGTAGTTCCAGTGGCCGTCCTCAATAGTGCCACCTGCTCTACAGTGTCTTCCCCCTTGTATACCTCCAACACGCGGCCCAATTTCCAGTATAGACGAGGACAATCTTCTTTAATTAAAACTACTTCACCAACAGTAGGTGCCGTCGGTCTACCAGAGGGAGTAACACTCCTTTCCCTTAATGCTAGCAGATATTCATTAATCCACCGTTTTCTAAAATCTTCGATTACCCTCGATATATACTGGTATCTCGTAGACACCGCTGCCTCACAGTACATAAATGTAAAGCGGATAAATGTAAAGTACTACATATCGGATACCTAAATGAGAAAGCAAACTATTCGATGAATGGCACTCAGCTTAAGAATGTAAACAGAGAAACCGATCTGGGAGTAACAATATCGAGTAACCTAAAACCGAGTCAACAATGTTCAGAAGTTGTTAAGAAGGCAAACAAAATAATTGGCTTTATAGGCAGGTCATTTGAGCATAAATCCAAAGAAGTTATCCTAACCCTTTACAATTCATTAGTCCGCCCTCTTCTGGAATACTGCGTTCAATCCTGGTGCCCTTATTACCAAAAGATATAAACAAGCTAGAACGAGTTCAACGTAGAGTTACCAAAATGATACCTAGCCTAAAGAACAAACCATACGAAGAGCGTCTTAGAGAATTAAATCTATTTCCTTTAACCCAGCGCAGATTAAGAGGTGACTTAATTCAAGTGTTCAAAATCATCAAAGGCATCGACAATATGAACTGTAGTAAGTACTTCACTATCGACCAATCTAATTACACGCGGGGAAACGGTTGCAAATTATTGGTAAATCTATTAACTCACACGAATCTAAGAATTTCTTCTTCAATCGAGTTGTCAACTTGTGGAATGGGCTTCCCCAAAACGTTATAGACTGCATCACCGTTGATTCATTTAAACTCCGCCTAGACAAATATCTCGCATCAAACCCGCGACTGACTGCGTTTGTAAATGAATACTTTATTTATCCCCCCCTCAGTTACTAACCCATCTGTCCCCTACTAACTTCCTAATCCTGCCACGGACATTAGTTCCAGGGCAGTAATTCCCTTTCCAATGTTCCCTTACCCACTCTAAACCACTGTTTGGACACTTGATCCTCAGTGTTTTGGAGGACAAGCAACCTAGAAGGGTCACTAGATCTGTTGTTGCTTGATTTCCTTTGTACTCCTTTGTACAACGAGGGATCCTCTAACTCTACTATGGATTGGAAATCAGATGGAAACGCAGTCAATGGTTTACCATATAGCAAGTGAGCTGGTGTTAATGGTAGTGGTTCTTGCAGGTCGGTGTACACATACAGTATGTGAGCGATAGATCATTCACGACTGCCTCTATCTCTGTGAGGACTGTCGTCAACTCACTCTTCTTTATTAGAGCACGTCCTACTACCGCTCTGAGTCCTGACTTTACTATGCCGACACACCGTTCCCACATTCCACCAAACCAAGGTGCCTTAACTGGAGTGAACCTCCATTCGCACTTCCTCTCTCCCAAAAAAGTGGTGATTGTAGGATCACTCCTCATATCCTTTAGATATTTTGATGCCTGGACATAAGTGGGAGCATTGTCGCTAAGAATGAGTTGAGGGAATGAACGATGGGCACAAAACCGTCTAAATGCCAGCATAAATTCTTCGCTAGACATATTATCACATAGTTCTAGGTGTACCGCTCGAGACATTGCACAGGTAAACAATAATATATAAACTCTCTCATGCTCTCTCGTCTTCAATGCACCTGTCTAATCTAACCCTACAGCTTGGAAATGTTCTATGTGCTTTACACAGCATTCAGGTAGAGGTGGAGCTGGTCCAGTTGCATATGGTTTACCCTTTAGTCTCTGGCATATTACACACTTTCTTACTACGCGTCGAGCTACTTGTCGAACTCTGGGTATCCACCATGTGAGACGCAAATTTTATATAATATGACATACCCCGTAGTGGTTTACTTCCCTATGTGCATGTATGATCAATAGATCAGTAACGTGATGTCTTGTTGGCATAAGTACAGTATAGGGCAGTTTGTGCCGTCCGTTACACCCGACCACTTCAGGCGACCCTCACACCTGATGAGGTCATTATCTAGGTGCAACCTTAGTTGACGCACTAAGTTTGGCATTAATGTCTTATTCGAGCTTTGCAAAGATTCTAATTAATTGGAAAAGGTTTCTGCTTGAACCCACTTAATCAAAGTTACTTGAGCTGCTTTATATTCACGAGCATCAATGTTGTAACCCCCGTTGCAGAGCCGGCCCGTTACTTTAAGCTTGATATTGGATACATATCTCAACACCCAAGCGACAACTCTGATTAGTTTATTATAATCACCGAATCTTGCCCACTCTAGTATTGGACCCGGTGGCTCATTTGGTTGGGCTGTAACTGCCACTGTTTCCAGTGGCAGAAGTCCCTCACCAACAGCATGCCAAATCGTCCATTCCCTTTCATGGAGCATGCCACCACAATTCGGACTTCACTAACTGGCTAGCCGTTATACCCCTAGTTATGAGATCACTAGGGTTGTCTTTTGTATTTACATAATGATAAGCAACGTCTGGCAATAGGGCCCTAATCTCATCTACCCAGTTATGTAATGTTTGAGAAAAGCCGAATAAATCGAAATGGAGGTAGCGTTTTACTTTATATCAAAGAAAGTCTTAACCCTACCCCCATGTCAAAACCTCAAATTGTGAACGTTGACACATCTTTTGTGCTAATAAAGAATAATAAAGGTACAAAAATAATACTTCCGTTAATATACAGACCTCCAAGTCAATCAGTGTAAACTGACCGAGAAATTTACGAACAAATTGCAGATGTAAGTAACTCACAAGATACCGTAATTTTTGGCGACTTTAATTTACCTGTGACCAAGTGGGGCGATACTCTTACTTCACACTCCGGATATGACTTGTATACGAACTTGCAAGAGAGTTCGCTTTATCAATTTGTACGATCGCCGACCCGTGGTAATAACGTTCTTGACATTGTACTTGCAACAAAAGAAGAATTAATAGAGAATTTGAATGTTGGTGATGAATTCAGTAACAGCGACCATCGTACGATAACTTTCACTTTAAAGTTTACTAGTAACGAACCAAATAGTAGCATTGAAAAAGTCCCTAATTTCAAAAAAGCAAACTTCCATAAACTTAGAGCTATGTTTAAAGAAACTGACTGGAGCTTTTTAATTCACAATAACGACATAAATACATCTTGGAAGTTATTCGAAACCACTTACCTAAAAGCAGTGCAAGACTGCATACCATCGAAAATACGGCGTCCAGGCCATAATAATAAGCCCAAATGGTGGAATAAAGATATTTCAAACTGCCTGCTTGCTAAAAAATTTGCTAATGATAGATTAAAATCCTCACAAAATGACGAAGAACGGGTGAAATTTATAGAGCTACGACGCAAAGCCAAAAAGTGAATTAAGCAAAGTAAAAAGACCTTAGAGTTACATATTGCGAATCAAAGTAAAACAAACCCGAAAGAATTTTATAGTTATAGCAGAAAGAAAAAAGTAGTTACTTCAACTGTTGGACCGTTAGTCGATGAAAATGGAGAATACACCAAAGACGAAGTACAAATGAGTAATGCCCTCAATACCTTCTTTGCATCAGTTTTTACAACAGAAGACCTCAGTGATATCCCTACACCATCGCCGATTCAGATTGATAATTCAGATGTTCTAAGCAATATCACCGTTACAGAGAGAGAAGTATTGAATTGTTTAGATAAACTCAAGGTAAATAAAACGCCAGGACCTGATACAATCTCGCCTAGAGTTCTAAAGGAAGCAAAGGATGAGCTCTCCAAACCATTGACATTACTATTCAATAAATCCTTGCAGTCTGGAACTATGCCTGATCAGTGGAAGCTAGCCAACGTAACACCGATATTCAAAAAAGGCAGCAAATCCCTACCCAGTAACTATCGTCCTAAATGTACATAAAAGCACAGGACCAGACAAAATTCCTGCCAAATTTCTACGAGATGGAGCCATTGGTATAGCAGGCCCCCTAACCCACATCATCAACTTGTCAACTAACACCAACACTGTACCTGCTGAACTGAAGGAAGCTTATTTAAGGAAATAAACTAGAAGTTGGTAACTACAGACCAGTTAGCATATTATGTATTGTATCTAAAATCCTTGAAAGAGCGGTATACACCCAAATTGAACACTACCTCAAACAAAAGGATCTATTCTATAAGTTTCAATCAGGTTTCAGATGCATGTACTCGACAGACTCCTGTCTCATCCACTTAACGGATCACATTCGTAAAGAAATGTCTAAAGGTAACTACACCGGTATGGTTCTTCTTGATCTACAAAAAGCGTTTGACACAGTAGACCATGATATCCTATGTAATAAACTACAAGCAATGGGCATAGGGTCTGTGAACTGGTTTAAATCTTATCTTAGTGGTAGAACCCAAAGAGTCAAAATTGATGATAATATATCTGATCCTATATCAATTAACTGTGGGGTCCCGCAGGGAAGCATCCTTGGTCCCTTACTCTTTCTCTGTTATGTGAACAACATGGAACTGAGCGTCTCATGTAAATTATTACTGTATGCAGACGACAGCGTGCTTCTGGTTTCAGGAAATGACCCAATAAGTATTGCCGCTTCACTTTCCAAAGAACTAGAATCATGTAGTGAATGGCTAGTGGACAATAGACTATCTCTTCACCTGGGCAAGACGGAAGCCATCTTATGTGGAACAAAACGCAAACTGAAAAACATTGTGGGCTTCTCGGTCAACTGTAATGATATCCTATAACAACAGTGTCACAAGTTAAATATCTCGGACTAAAACTGGATGCGAGTTTGTCAGGTGAAATATTTTTGGAATCTATCCTGAGTAAGTGTAGAGCACGTATAAAATACCTGTATAGACAGGTGGGATGCTTCCCCGCGGCGACCAAAAAGACCCTCTGCCAAGCGCTTGTTCAATGTCATTTTGACTATTCTGTGTCATCCTGGTACTCTGCATCATCTAAATCAGCACAGCACAAACTTCAGGTCACTCAAAATAAAATGGTTAGGTTCATGCTGAACCTAGGACCCAGATCACATGTTGGCCAGGAACAACTTCAGTCACTAGGTATGCTCAATGTCTCTGACAGGGCCAAACAAATCAGGCTCACTAATGCCTTCAAAATTTTCTATGACAGAGCTCCAGAGTATCTAAAGAATGATTTTGTTAAAGCAAATGAGAGGAGTGGACATAATACAAGAAACAGGATGTTTAATTTTAAGGTCCCAAGAATCCAAGGACAGGGTAAGCAAACATTCTTCTTCACCGCCATCAAAGACTGGAACGACCTACCCCAGTCAGTCCGTGAAAAGAGAACACTGTATTCCTTCAGACGTAGCCTGAAGGAACACCTGAACCAGACAGCTGCGAGAAGGGAGCACCAAGCTTATGTCTACTACTAAATGCGACATAAGAGCTAGACAAACCAAACTGAAATTATTACTGATTACGGATTACTGATATTTACTATAGGATGTAAGGTATCTTAAAATAACCCCCTAGAAATACTTTCTCTAAAGTATCTATTTCTTTATCCTCCCCATTTTCCCCAGCTAACCTAATCCCACAAGGACCCCAATGGAAATACGCCTAACGGCCTTATTGGGCTATCCTTAGTTGGAATTATGCAAGGCTGGTACATGTCATATTTGTAACATACTATGTGGTACCGGTACCAACTCTGTAAATTGCTAACTGAATAAATATTATTATTATTATTATTATTATTAGCTTAACCTCAGTTGTTTGTAAAATGCTAGAAACGGTCATACGAGACAGACTCGTAAATCACTTAGAGGAAAATAACATACTTAAAGATACTCAACACGGCTTTCATAAAAAACGTTCCTGTTTAACAAACCTCTTAGACTTCTTCCACGATATCCTCAACCTCTACGATGAGAGTAAAGCTGTAGATATTATATACCTTGATTTTCAAAAGGCCTTCTGCTAAAACTAAAAGCGCATGGAGTACAAGACGGTGTGTTGAAATGGATAGAAAATTGGCTCAGCGACAGAATGCAAAGAGTAGTCATAAACGGTAAGGCATCTAAATGGACCAATGTAAGTAGCGGGGTACTTATTTATTATGTTCTAATTTACATCAACGACATAGATGAGGGTCTTACCTGTACAATCTCAAAATTTGCTGACGATACAAAAATTGCAAATTGCGTACTCTCAAAAGAACAAGTTGACGATATGCAACACAATCTAGATAAATTGTCATGTTGGACCCAAATTTGGCAAATAAAGTTTCAATGCGGATAAATGTAAAGTACTACATATCGGATACCTAAATGAGAAAGCAAACTATTCGATGAATGGCACTCAGCTTAAGAATGTAAACAGAGAAACCGATCTGGGAGTAACAATATCGAGTAACCTAAAACCGAGTCAACAATGTTCAGAAGTTGTTAAGAAGGCAAACAAAATAATTGGCTTTATAGGCAGGTCATTTGAGCATAAATCCAAAGAAGTTATCCTAACCCTTTACAATTCCTTAGTCCGCCCTCTTCTGGAATACTGCGTTCAATCCTGGTGCCCTTATTACCAAAAAGATATAAACAAGCTAGAACGAGTTCAACAGTAGAGTTACCAAAATGATACCTAGCCTAAAGAACAAACCATACGAAGAGCGTCTTAGAGAATTAAATCTATTTCCTTTAACCCAGCTCAAAATATCTTAATTTATATGATACTCAAAAGAGTGACAATTTGGTGTACAACAGAGATACAATAATCTTGGGTAAAAGAAAGATCCTATAGATCATTTAGGGAAAAAAATGAACAAGATTTGCTTTTAAGTGTTACTATCAATATATCCCCAGACCTATTAACCTACCCTAAACTTAAACTATGCTAGCCTAACCCAAACAACATAACTTACAATTTGTATCCAATATTTTCCTGATCTTTACAGAGTTCCATAACAATGTAGACAGTAACAGTGTATTAAAATAGCCTAAAGGATAAATATTAAATTGAAGACAAAATTACAAAGACACTAATTAAAGAACTGATTTTATAAATAGGCATATGATCGAAAATATGTTCTAAAGTAGGCCTACTTATCTTCATAAGTTGTGATCTATATTTTTTGTTCTAAATTACTTTTCTTCATAAGTATGGGAGATACGGTAGTAGCAAGTTATAGAAAAATAATATATATATATCAGCACAGCCAGTAGCCTATTGGGAACAAAAAAAGTACAAGGACATGTAATTCTGTCTTTGAGGCCTGGGGAATTGCATGGATTAATAGGTATACCGTATACTGCCTCAATATATAATTATACTTTCAGAATTTCATATAGGCCTAAATCACAGGGGTAGACATGTAACCTGAATAATAGGACTATATAATAATTGTTAAATAACGGCCTTGTCATTAACCCTGAGAGTGCTGGTGAGAGGTTTTATTTTGTTTTCGCTCTAGACAATTTCATGCAGCTTAGAAAGGGTCTGTGGTTGTTGAAATGAAGGCCCGAAATAGTTTGAAACTGTGTAATGGCTATAGGGCTTAAGCTGAATGAAATCCGAAAAATATATATATATATATATATAATAGGTACTTATGGGTAACCCAGAAGTTGGCCTAGGCAGAATCGTAAAAAATAAAATGTGCTGAAGTATTGTCTTAGGCTATTTTGCCTTGCCTTTACAATTCACATTAGACAGATAAACCATGGAATTCGTATTACTGTATTATCCAAAGTCACCAAACTGAACACAAGAGATTATCAATATTCAATACGGAAGATATTACTAACGTTATAGGGATTAGGCCTATTATCGTATAAATATGATAGGCTATGACTCTTTTGTGATCCCGTATGTCTCTGTGATACCATGTCGTTCCCGCTGCACGGCGTAGGACGAGTAGATCGTATATTATAAGAGTGTAAGTAAGTTAAGATTGTAAAGGCCTAATATGCTATTAAGCAATATTGACATGGTCTTATGTAGTATATATGAATTTATTGTATAATTATATTAATATAATTTATTGTATAGAGCAACCTAGATGCGGTACGATAATTTGGGCTCCTGACGTTTGCCAAGGCAGCAAGGTGTGCCTCTGAGGAAGACAGCTCAGAGCCTTCACGAACACCGACCAGTTAACATCTAATTTCCGCTCTCAGTTGATCGAGCTTTTGTGCCTCTAATCACAATACACTGACAGCAATACATACAGCTACACCATCACGACGCTCTCATCGACGCCATGACTGATTGACAGATAAGCATAGTATTCATGTCCATTCCCATATTAGTCCATCGGGTAATGTTAAAAAAAATCTGGGTTATATGACTTTCGGGTAGAAATTTGGCAACATGACCAAAATATATCTCTGGAGTATACTGAATGCAAAATAGGTTGTTGCCAATTTTTCTGTCATGGTTTAGATGGTTTTCTGGGACCAAACAGAGATGGTGTGTTGTAAACTATGAATTTAGGCAATTTGTAATAATATATTTGAAAATTACCACACAAAAAAGTTCCTGAGCATGTTTCCAGTTAAATACAGACTACACAATGTTACAGCACTAGAATACCACCTGCTCTGTGAAGATCAACAGTACCTGTGGAGCTATGGCTATGTTTTAACGGGTAACACTGTTACTATGTGTAACTCATTATTGCTGGATTTTTTTTACAAGCTTGTACCCAAATGTTGGGCATGTTTCAGGAATTCTCCATAAGTACTGAATATTAACAGTGCAAGTAGAGTGATAAAGGTCTGTTGTTAATAGAAAAAAAATAAGATGTCTGTATGTAGTAGTAATAGTAGTCTCTTTTGTTTCAGGTCGGAATGGCTGCATCTAAAGAACCGCCAACCAAAAAGCAAACCTTAGACTTCAACCTCTGCTTAAAGTGCCAAAAGCCAGGAAATTTGGTTCTACAGCATATCGGCCTTCCTACACATGAGAAATTTCTAGACTGTGTCGGGGAAAGAGCCGAGTATGGGAATCCTAACTTTGTGTAACTGAATCAGCGGCTGCATGGTATGTCCGCTCAAGACCTGGAACAAAACCATGCAGGGTGGCACAGATCCTGCTATGGAGAAATCACCCATAAGCAGCATACTGAAAGAGACAAAGCCAGGTGGACGAAAGCACTTGCTGAAAAGGACTCCAGCATATTATCCTCCAGAGGAGCTGGCCGTTCTGCATCAATGACATCTGTTTCACAGGACACACCATCACCTTCTGCTGGGAGGGTCACACGATCCTGTATCCAGGTATTCAACCGAGATCACTGCTTCTACTGTCAGACAGTCAAATATGAGGCAAAGAAAAAAGAAGAAGTGCTTCACGAATGTAGTACTTCAAACATTGGGAAATCCATTCAAGAAGTCGTTAATGCCAGTGACAATGAAGTGTGGAAGGTGCACCTGGCTGATATCATTGCAGAGGGAGACTTCCTGTCCAGAGACATCAAGTACCACAAAAGCTGTCACACAACTCACTGGCGCCACTATGTACAGAGGCCCAGAAGCCTCAGCAGAGATGATGACGATGCTGAGCTGAACAACGTAGAGTGCATAGCTGCTGAAATCGAATACTTTGCTGAACTAGAGGAACGTCTGGATGATGTCGAATTTCTAACAGTGAAAGAAACCTCTACACTGTACAACACAATGATGCATGATCATGGCATAGAGGAGAGAAGTCTTCATTACAAGGCAGCTGTGAAGAAGATCCAAGAGAATGTACCCAATGCCATGGTTACACTGGGAAGAGGGAAGAACCCAACAATTATACATTCCAAGAAAGCGGACCGGTCAGCTCTGGATCAAGCAGCACAGGACAGGAATGTTAAAGCAGACATGAAGCTCATTTTCCAGTGCTCAAAGATCATCAGGCAGGCAATCCTCCAGTCCAGGAAAGATAACCAGTGGTCCTTCGATGGGTCACTACTTGGTTGTAGGCAAACAGGTGTCCCATCTGAACTGAGCAACCTCATCCGGTGGATCCTGCAAGGGGCAAAGGTAGCAATCACGGAGACACGTATAGAACAGTTACACACATCCTGCACCATCATTTCCCACTCAATCATGCAAGTGTGCAAGACAAGAAGACAAGTATTGTTGAAGCCGTCGTCTGCGGAGGCAACATTTCACCAAATGGTAGAAAGTCCCTATGCTGTCGGGTTATCTCTCTAAATGTACCACAACTTCAGAAGTCAGAAGGCACCGTCACTGCTGAACAGATGTGGAGCTGGTGTCTCATATGAGCGGGTTACCAAAATATGCAACAACATCGCCAATGTCATGTCTGAAAACATCAAAGAGTATGGTGTGTATGTCCCACCAGGTCTTTTGAAGAACAAGAGGATCCGTGTGTCACTGGACAACATTGACAAGAAGGTGGACACCCCGGATGGAAAGGGCAGCTTCCATGGAACAGCCCTAGGTGTATACCAACCCTCTGGTGAAGGAGAAACCATTTTGGATCCAGTGCGACTGGGCAGTGGTAACTCAGCCTCAGGCCTGAGAGATATACCAGCATCTGTTAGTGAACTGGCAACATGTATTATTGAAGGCAACCCAAAGCCAAGAGCAAGTCCTCACTATCCAGCATACAAGATGGGAAGGTATGATGCTGAATACAAGTAGGCACAAACAAATGACATTGCCTGGATGCTGGCTCGGTTTTGTTGCCGGAGCACAGAAAGTCAACCCAGAGATGATGCTGACACCCCAGACCACCAGATGGACAGTGCCACTACACAGGATGAAGATGGTGAAGCAGGAATGGTCTCACAAGATGTCAGACAGCCTGTACCCCTGTGGTCTGCCTACAACTCACTCATACAACCCCAAGATATGCCTGCTGCCATTGACAAAGCCTTTGGTCTTCCTATTATCAAAGCACCAGCCCATGAATGGGTCACCTTGGTTACAGCCTTGAACCAACTGACCAGACTCAACGAACGGGTGTCAGACCCTGAAGCAAAGCTGCTAGTGACTTTGGACATGGACCTATACAAGAGAGCTCTAAAACTAGAGCACCTTCTACCCCAGTACAGAAACAAGTGGCTGCTGTGTCCAGGAGCATTTCACACTGTACTCTGTGCACTACGATGCTTGGGCAGGACCGTTGAAGGCAGTGGGCTTGAGGCATGGCAGGAAGCTGATCTGTACAGCAGTGTCACCACTTCACACATCATCAATGGGAGTCATCACAACAGAGCTATGCAAGCTCACCAAATCACACTCCAAGCACTATTCGATCTATGGATGAAGTCTTTCTTTGAAGAGAACCCTGCACTACGCATCAGACTGCAAGCAAGTGTTGAAAAGCTGACTGAAGCATGTAAGACTCAGCAGGATGTCCACGAAGCACACAGGACATTCCTACTGGAGCTGGAGTCCATGGAAATTGAGAAGCTGCTGCACGAATTTGATGAAAGTCACAAGGAACAGCCAATGTACCAATGGGCACAGATGTACATGAGGCAGGTCATGGCCTTGTTGCAGTTTCAGCGTGCAACCTGTGAAGGGAACTGGTTCCTGTATTTGGGAGCACTAGAGAAGCTGTGTATTTACTTCTTTGCTTACAACCGACTGGATTATGCCCAGAACATCCCTGAGTATATTGTCCGCATGCACGAACTCAAAAGTGCAGATCCAGACACCTGGGATGAGTTCCTCAGGGGGAATTTCACGGTCAATACAAGCAACAATGTGCCATTCACTCGCATTGGTGTAGATCACGCCATGGAGCATCTGAACAAAGTCACCAAAGGCCAAGGAGGAATATCAGGAATCACATCAACCCCACAGACTTTGCTCAAGTTCTGTCTCATGGGACCTGAGCTGGCACGCCTCTCTGATGAGACTAAGCATCTGCTTATGGTTTCTGAGGGAACCACGGCACAGCAACACCACTGCCTCAGCAAAGCCAAAGTAGCACGCCAGGAAAAGGCCATTGCAAAGCTTAAGGCTGTACTAGCACAGTGCCATCTCTTCAGTCCACCATCAGATGATGCAGCCGTCAATAGACGAATGTTCAAACTGATGTCAAAGGAGATCCTTCCAGAGGAAGTCCAACGGAGCATCTTGTCAGTGGAGCAAGTAGGCCAGAATGCCTTTAGTCGCTTTGTAGAAGAACGCATCACTGGAGATGGAAACCTCTGGGACCGAATGTCCAAAGTGAATCTACTGACCTGGACTACAGCTGCAAAGGAAGTCAAGATGAAGGCCGGCTCAGAATTGGTGACGCTCAAAGCCTCCTCCTCTCTCTTTGCCAGGATGCTGCTAGTCGCCAGATCACCCCGTGCAGACATCGACCTGGAGCAGGTAGTTGGTGCCCATGAGTTCTCACACACCAGTGGGACACTGATGCAAGCAGATGGGTCCCTTCATCCAACCAATGACAAGAGCAGTGTGATCCACCTTTTGGAAGGTCTTGTCTACACTAACAGTAATGAGACCACTGTCCAGGAGCACCCCACCTTGGTAATAGTTGATGGAATGGCTGTAGTCCAAGAACTGATGGCTGTCCGAACCTTCAAGAATGGAAAAGATCTTGCCAGAGCTTATGTCAAGCTTACTGACACAAAGGTGCAAGGGTATGCTGCAGTTAGGGTTGTTTTTGACAACTACACAAAAGTGTGTTCCCTGAAGGAAGCTACGCGGGAGCGACGGCGAGGCAAGCTGAAGTAAATCAGGTCCTACAAGGTTGAAGATTCAACTCAGATTAGGGACAAGTCCACGTTCCTCGCAAGCAATGCCACAAAGGATTCGCTCACACTCTACCTGGCTCAGCAGCTTATTGAAAGGAGCACAGTGAACATGGTGACTGTGACACGCAAGAGTGTGATGGCTAACTATGACTGCCAGGTTAGCACTGGGGTGAGCACTCAGGAGGAGGCTGACACCCTCATGATCCTTCATGCTGTGGAAGTTGCAGCTGCTGGAGCCATCGTCCATATCTATACACAGGACACTGATGTTCTTCTATTGGCTCTCCGCAGAGTGCCACAACTTGGCAGAAATTCTGCACTGATCATGGGTACTGGAGATCGTCGCCGCACCGTCCTATTGCAGCCCATCTATGATGCCCTGGGACCCAGTAAAGCAGCTGCCCTCATCAACTGGCATGCACTAACAGGGTGGGATACCACAGGACACATCAGGGGGAAGGGGAAGCAGACATGCTTTAATGCCTTCATGGAATCGCCACCCAATGTAGTCTCTGCCATTCAGATGCTAGGGGAAGGGGATGCACCCTCAGAAGAGGTGGCTGATGGTTGTCAAGCCTTCCTGTGCAGCCTGTTCTGCCCCAAAGGAGCCAAGCTTTCTAGAGCCAGTAGCCTCAGATGGCATCTCTTCAAAAAGATGAAACCAGAGCAAGGAGTAGACAGGCTGCCACCAACTCAAGGTGCATGGAAGCAACACATCCTGCGTGCCCATCTACAGGCCAGAATCTGGGCCCAGGACCTCGTTGAGAAGCCAAACATTCCTGACCCTCTCACCCTGGGCTGGAAGAAAGAGGGTGACAGGCTGATACCTGTACTTTCCAGCGAGGCAGCTGCACCAGACTGTGTCCTGGAACTTGTCAAGTGTGGCTGTGGTGCCAACAATCAAGCTGCACCTATGAAATGCACCAGATGGTGCAGCTGCAAGAAGCACAATATTGCTTGCACTGAACTGTGCCAGTGTGGACAGGAAGATGATGTGTGTGCCAATAGATCCTCCCCTCTTCCAGAGGATGATGAGGATGAAGAGGAGCAGGACTAGGGGACTGGGATGACAGGTGAACACAAAGGACTATGGAAAGAACACTATAACTTATTCTGCCTTTTCCCACGGTTATATATCAAAATAAGTGTTTTGGAAAATGTTTAGGTATTCTGGTACTTTCCATAATAGTTTATAGAGGGTTCCATCACTAAATACTAGTCAAGACCAACAATGATAACTACTTTCAAGACTATGATGTGCACAGAAAATAAATTTGGGTTATTTTTTCCGGTACTTTTACATCTTCATATTATTCTCTTTTAAAAATACCCTTAACCCCCATAACAAAATTGCCAACAAGCTTTTTCTTAATTAATGGGATAATTAGAACAGATTAAGTGCATTTTTGACATTTCTACCCAAAAGTCATACATATTTACACGAACCGATAGACTATATAATCATTTATTCTTTCTTTCACTTGACTCGAGCCTCAGGGCCGAAGTCTTGTTTCCCCATTGTCCGCCATATTGGGTAAACGTTCTCCTTTGCCTCATAGCCACGTGGAACTATTGGTGAGTTAATTCCTGGCTAATATTAACCCTCATAACCTTACCCTATATATAATTTATTATGTGAGACCTTTGGATATAAATTAGCTTGTTTCAGATTGAATTCAATTTAGATATGGAGTAAATTTAATTTAGATTGATTTTATTTGAATCATTATAGCTTAGAAATATTTAACTTCCATTGATAGTTTACCACATTAGTGCCCAGACCCGGGAATTAGCTACCAGTAAGGGATTTTTAAGGCAATGAGCAAGGGGACATATAACAGGATGCAGGAACAACTCTTATGATAAACTGGTAAAGCTAGCCAAGCGATGGTTAGAGCCGGAATGCAGGGTCGCGTTGTTTCACCTGCCTAAGTCCTGCATCCCACCCATCATCTTCCCCCAATAATTTTCTTTTACATTTCAGACTTCCTGTGACATAATTATGACCTGACATAAAAAAAAATCTTGTTCAATGTGACCCTTTAATAGGTATTGCTATTTTGTGTACTATTTTTTCTCCATAACATAGAAGTCCGCCGGTCAGCGTCTCTTAACTAAGCTACCATTTTGCCCTTGTATTTGTAACATTTTAGATAAATAGCCTACAGGCTTACATGCAAAATGAGTAAACAGGAAGAGACACCGTCTAGTGGGGTGCTGAGCAAAGCCCCTAAAAATCAGAGGGAGGGACTTCGGGGAGTATTAAATAGGCTAATTGTAGATGTCAACACTTTCATCACTACTGCTAACCTCGAGGAATTAGAAGCTAGATTAGACAATGTCCAGGCTACCCACGGTCGTATTATGGCTCTGAGTGAGGTGATTGTGGCAGGCATGACAGAGGAGGAAGAGATAGTTACAGAGTGTGATAATCGTGCCCTCTATGATGAACCTGTCTTTAAAGCGAAGCACATATTACAGCGTGCTGTCACAAGTAAGAAGGGAGGCGAGAAGGGACCCATAGAAGGGTTGACCCAAAACACACTGTGCACCTCCCAAACCTCAATCTTGCAACATTTGGGAGCAAATTGACTGAGTGGTTAGCTTTTTGGGATGTATTTCGATCTACAGTTCATGAATCCTCTTTAGATAATGTCCGTAAGTTTCACTACCTGAAAGGACAAATGGAAGGAGAGGCCTTACATTTGATAGAGGGTAGGTGATAGCTATCTGGAGGCAGTACAATTATTAAAGACCTCATACGGGGATCAAGAGCAGTTGAAGATGGCCCATGTCGTTGCCTTGTTAAAGCTCGCAGACCCACAGTATAAGGTTGAGGAGTTAGCAAATTTTAGGGCAAATATGGAGTGCCATACTCGATCGCTAGACACCCTAGGGCTCACCACACAGGAAATTATAGTCATTATCATACATCAGAAGCTTCTTATGGCAATACTTGACAAGGTTAGATTATTTGATCTGGGAGAGTTCAAAACTCAGTTCAGTAAAGAAATCAATAATCTACAGTTGAACAAAGGGAGAATGTATGTGTCGGGAGGGAGTGAGAATGTGGAGATGAGGGGAACTGTAAGCATGACGGTGGGGACTAAAGGAAAGAAAGAGGGTACATATAAGAAACCTGCTTAGATTCTATGTAAGCTATGTAACAACAAACATAAATGGAGTTTCTGTGTAAAATACCCAACAAATGAGACAAAACTAGCACAGGCAAAGAAGTTGAAGCTATGTGTAGGTTGTCTAAGTAAGGAACATGGTCAGCAGGGACAATGTACTGCTACATACTTGGCCCTGTCGCCACTGCAAAGGACATCACTTTGACAAGTTGTGTCCTAGAGCAGATAAAGTCAAAGATGTCAAACCAGAGGGTACTACAACTTTGACATTAGGTAACACGCAAGACACCACTATATTGCCCACAATACAGATTCCCATGGAAGGTAATGACAGTAACAAGGTTTGTCGGGTACTTCTAGATCAAGGGTCTCAACGTTCCTTTATAAAGAGGTCCGTATTAATGGGATTGAAGCACCGAATCGTAGGGGCTGAGACTCTTCGATTGCAGGGCTTCACAGGAGTTACTGACAAACAAGACTACGAGATAGCGGAGATTTCATATTTCTACCGTAAACACCGGTACTTTATGACATGTATCGTAGTAGACACCCTACCAGAATATGTATCTGTAGGAGTGAAGAAAGTGGAACACACATTATGTAGCAAAGGGGTTAACTTGTCAGATCCCATGGGAGATCAGAGTGAGGTGCATGTTCTACTTGGTGTGGATCATTATTATGATGTAGTATACCCTGGATTTAAAAGAATGTGTGGTGTAATTTTAATCCCCACTAAATTTGGCTATTGCATGAGCGGAAAGGTGCATACTACACAGTCAAATGTCCTGGTCGACACGGTCTCGATATTAAGAGTGAATGTAACCGTGGCAGAGGGGTTGGGAAGGGAGGATTCCCAACCTAGTGACCCTAAAATGACTGCCGAGTTCGACCTGGAGCGACTGTGGTGATTGGATCACATAGGCATTAATCCTATGGAGACTGATTATGACTCGGAAGTTGCGCTGAAAAGGTTTGACGAGTCTGTGAGCTACTGTGCCTCAGACAAGCAATACAAGGTTAGTTTACCCTGGAAGAATACTGAGATAAGCCTGCCAACCAACTATGGATTGGCATTTAGTCGCTTGCTCGCATTACAGCGTAAATTGACGAATGAACCGAACACGCGCCAGGCGTATGACGATGTTTTCGGAGTTATGAAGATAGGGGCTTTATTGAGAGAGTCGATGTAAAGGAACCGATTAACCCTCTCACATCCTGACGCGATTTTTGAGCCTATTAGGGATACTTTAAAGCCTTTGTTACCGCCAGGGGTATCTATAAACCTTTAGTTTGTTTACTTCAACCTCTGCAGTTGTCTTTGAGTTAGCTGTGGGCAGAAAACTAATTTTGGAGAGGTAAGTATAACAGTGAGAGTAATCTATTTCTTATTGCTAATCTGGCAACCTCTGCGTCCTATGGTCGTGAGAGGGTTAAGAAGGGTAGGGTTCACTATTTGGCCCATCATGGGGTGAGGAAAGACAGCGTCACCACACCAATACGGGTGGTGTATGACTGCTCTGCCCACCAAGGTCAACAACCCAGTCTAAATGACTGCCTGCTGACAGGTCCGTCCCTGGTGTCGGACCTGTCCCAACATCTATTGCGGTTTAGGCTGGGGCAATACGCATTTACTAGTGACATCGAGAAAGCATTCTTGATGATCAAACTAAAAGAGGAAGATAGAGATGTTACCTGCTCTCTTTGGTTCAACGACATTAGCGACTCTGAAAGTCCGGTCATAATCTACCGTTTTCGGGTTGTACTCTTTGGGGCTACATGTTCACAGTTTTTGTTAAATGCCACAATAAAAAAACATCTATCAGATACTCTTGAGGACACAAGTAAACATCTCGCGGGTTGTATATAGACAATTTGAAGGGTTCTAGCGATAGTCAGGATGATTTGTTACATACATACTGGCAAGCACGCAGATTGTTTACAGAAGCACATTTATTTCTCCGCGAGTGGGTTACTAATAGTGAAGATCTTCAGAGTTTGATACAGGTGGACGGTACGGCATCTCATAACCAGGAAAAGTCCAGAAATTTGGGGATGATCTGGCAACCTAAACATGACATACTAACTTATCAAACAAGGTCTTTTGCTCAGCAGACAGGAGCGCACACAAAAAGAAGTCTGTTGAGCAAAGTTGCGCAATTTTTTTATCCTTTGGGTCTAGCATTACCCGTTACCATAAGAGCTAGGATTCTAATACAGGAAGTTTGGAGACGTAAAATAGGATGGGATGACAATTTGCCCGAGGACCTGAATGACCAAGGGACATTGTTGTTGAATGAGTATGACATCCTATGTACTAAACCTCTATCTCGTAAAGTGGCGGCGTTCGGTGACGTTACGTTACACACGTTTTACGATGCTAGCGCCACGGCATACGGGGTAGCCAATATGTCGTTACTTCATTTGGGGCACATTTAGTTACAGCCCGGGCCAAGGTAGTCCCGGTTAAAAAGGTAACTATCCCTAAAATGGAATTGAGTGCCATGCTGCTATTAGCACGTCTGGTGCAACATGTACGCGCAGCATACGAGAGCGAGTTAAACATTGAAATCGTTCACATTTGGTGCGATAGTCAGGTTGCACTCAACTGGATACATAGCAAGAAGTCTCTGCCAGTTTATGTGAGAAATAGGGTACAAAGGAGTACAAAGGAAATCAAGCAACAACAGATCTAGTGACCCTTCTAGGTTGCTTGTCCTCCAAAACACTGAGGATCAAGTGTCCAAACAGTGGTTTAGAGTGGGTAAGGGAACATTGGAAAGGGAATTACTGCCCTGGAACTAATGTCCGTGGCAGGATTAGGAAGTTAGTAGGGGACAGAGGGGTTAGTAACTGAGGGGGGGATAAAATAAAGTTATTCATTTACAAACGCAGTCAGTCGCGGGTTTGATGCGAGATATTTCTCTAGGCGGAGTATGAATGAATTAACGGTGATGCAGTCTATAACTTTTCGGGGAAGCCCATTCCACAAGTTGACAACTCGATTGAAGAAGAAATTCTTAGATTCGTGTGAGTTAAAAGATTTACCAATAATTTTGCAACCGTTTCCCTGCGTGTAATTAGATTGGGCGATAGTGAAGTACTTACTACAGTTCATATTGTCGATGCCTTTGATGATTTTGAACACTTGAATTAAGTCACCTCTTCATCTGCGCTCTTAATAGGCCTCAAATTGCCTCTAAAGATGTTTATTTTCTAAAAATGTCCTGGGGGGGGGGGGGGCTTACATCGCCCCCCCAGCTGCAACAGCTCGCTTTGCTCGCCAACCACATCATTCTCATGGGGCTGCTAACATCCAAAAATGCCCAGGCTGCTTTGACAGCCCATTCCGCCCCTGCTTCTATCTTTTCTTCTCTCTGTAATTACTTATAATATCACTCGTCTCGTTTCTCCTATTATCTTTACTTTTAAGCTCCTCGGTCGTCTAGTGGCTTAGGTGCTGGAGTGCTGCACTACTGGCCTGGGTTCGAACCCTGGCTGGGGCATGACACAAAATATTAATCAATAATTGTTCTGTACGTTCTCCTTTCTCCCATTTCATATATTTTTAGTCGTCTATTGCTAGAGAAGTGGTAATGAATAGGAGTGAATGGAGAATGGTTTTGAATAGATGAGTGATAACGCAGCCGTTGGTAGAGGGGGTCGGGCGCCAGTTGGACACGATTAGCCTATAGTCCGTCAGCCGCCTGGCCAGGGGAGCCTGTATATATGAAGGGTCATGTCTTCATGTGAGGTGAGCGTGCATTGTGGCATGGTTCCGTTGCGTGCCTGCGAGACAGGAACCTCTCCAAGAGGTCTGGAACCGGATGAGTGTTGGAGGCCCTTAGTGATCCTTTGGTCTCTGGGTCTCCTCCTGGGCGACCTAGATGTGTGTGAATGTTTTATTTTTGTTATTGTAATTTTTGTTTTGTTGTGTTGTGTTGTCCCTGTTTTGGCTCCGCCTCGAGTCGGTCAACCCCAGCTATAGGGTATGTGCCTGGGTATTTACATACATACATGTGTTCTTCTCTCTCCCATTACCTGTATTCTTCAGTCTTCTATCCTTTCTGCTCTCTCTAATACCTATATTCTTCACTCTTCTATTCTTTCGTCTCTCACCCATTACATATAATATTCACTAGTATATCCTTTCTTCCATTACCTGTATCCTTTACTCTTCTTTTCTTCCTTACCTCTCCCATTGCCTAAATCTTCGTTCTTTTATCCATACTCTTCTCTCTCCTATTACCTATATTCCTTACTCTTTCCTCCTTGCTTGTCCCCCATTACCTATATGCCTTTATCTTTTCTACCTGTTCTCTTCTTTCCATTACCTATACTCCATTTTTCACTCGTCTATACAAATATTTTTGCTCTTCTACCCCTTCTCCTCTCTCTCCCATTACTTATTCCCCCCAACTTCTCCACACACCCCAGCCTCAATCCTCCTGAACCCACCCCATAAGGTTCTCAGTGAAGGCAAATGTCGAATAATATTAAATGTGGCCGAGTTCAAAGTGAAAAGGTTAGAGGGACGTGAGGTGAGAGAGAGAGAGAGAGAGAGAGAGAGAGAGAGAGAGAGAGAGAGAGTACAAAGGAAATCAAGCAACAACAGGTCAAGTTACCACTCTAGGCTACTTGTCCTCCAAGACACTGAGTATCAAGTGTCCAAACAGTGGCTTAGAGTGGGTAAAAGGAAAACTATAACGGGAACTACTGCCCTGGAACTAATATCCGTGGCAGGATTAGGAAGTTAGTAGGGTACAGATGGGTTAGTAACATATAAGTAATCTTTGTTTTTTCTGGGAAAAAGAGAGTAACATCTTAGTAATATATATATACGAAATAATCCTTGATTAATCTGAGGGTGGAATAAAATAAAGTTATTAATTTACAAACGCAGTCAGTCGCGGGTTTGTCTAGGCGAAGTTTAAAAGAATCAACGGTGCTGCAGTCTATAATGTCTCGGGGAATCCCATTCCACAAGTTGACAACTCGATTGAAGAAGAAATTCTTAGATTCGTGGGCTTTAAAAGATTTACCAATAATTGTGCAACCGTTTCCCCGCGTGTAATTAGATTGGTCGATAATAAAGTAGTTAAACAGTTCATATTGTCGAAGACTTTGATGATTTTGAACACTTGACTTAAGTCGCCTCTTAATCTGCGCTGGGTTAAAGGAAATAGATTACATTTTCAAAGACGCTCCTCGTATGGTTTGTTTTTTAGGCTCGTTCAAGATTGTCTATATCTTTGTGGTAGTAAGGGCACCATGATTGAACGCAGTAATCCAGAAGAGGGCGGACTAAGGAATTGTAAAGAGTTAAGATAACTTCTCTGGATTTATGCTCAAATGACCTGCCTATGAAGCCAATTATTTTGTTTGCCATCTTAACCCTTTCACGCACATATGACCCAGAGGTTGCCAGATTAGCAATAAGAAATTGAGTTCTCTCACTCTTATAATTACCTCTCCAAAATTAGTTTTCTGCCCACAGCTAACTCAAAGACAAATGCAGAGGTTGAAGTAACTAAACTAAAGCTTTTAAATACCCCTGATGGTAACAAAGGCTTTAAAATATCCCCAATAGGCTCACAATCGCGTCATATGTCGGAGAGGGTTAACTACCTCTGAACATTGTTGACTCGGTTTTAGGTTACTCGGTATTGTTACTCCCAGATCGGTTTCTCTGTCTACACTCTTAAGCTGAGTACCATTCCTCGAATAGTTTGCTTTCTCATTTCGGTATCCGATATGTGGTACTTTACAGTTATCCGCATTGAAACTAATTTGCCAAATTTGGGCCCAACATGACAATTTATCTAGATTGTGTTGCATATTGTCAATTGGTTCTTTTGAGAGTACGCTATTTGCAATTTGTGTATCGTCAGCAAACTTTGAGATTGTACATGTGAGAGAGAGAGAGAGAGAGAGAGAGAGAGAGAGAGAGAGAAAGAGAGAGAAAGATAATGAGTGTGTGTGTGTTACATTAATAACTATTATAACAATGACCTTGCAGCCCATTCCAGTTATATTTGTTTTCAATAGTTAATTATTTCTTTGGCTCTCATTGTTTCCCTTTTCTCTAATATTGCCAAGCTCACCTAGTCTGCCTGTACAATTACCGTCGTTGTTTACCAAATTAGTGTTATGCATCGATATTGGACTCATGTTAGCTTACAAATATACAGTATCTGGTGCATGGATTCATACACAGTACATCATCCACAATATAATTTATAATCTCCCGCTTATATTCTACCTTCAGTTTACATTGTATAACCAAATACAGTAACCACCACTGGTGTTAACCCCTTCTGTACCGGCGACGACTTTTGTATTTTATTCTAGCTATGTTTAGACGATTTTGTGCAGTTTAAGAAGGATCTATAGTAGTAAAAAGGGGTAAGCGAGATATTTTGAAGCCTGTTAATTGCTGGAGGCCCTTTTAAAAATGAAAACAATCGCCTAATACTAGCCAGAATAAAGATAAAAGGACGGTACCTGTAATGAAGGGGTTAACATACAGTCCTCCTCACCTTACACACAGAAACACCAAAAATCCCGGTAATTGCGCTTCCCCTCCGTCATATCTTCTGGATTATTTTTACCTCTTAAGGGGAGGCAGACCGTTTGGTTGGTCTATTAATTAATGTATTCTTATATTTTTTTAGTTTCCTCCCTAGACCTCCATCAAGCTAAGAAAAACACCCCCTAGACCCCCCTTCAAGATAAATTTGTAAATTTTTCGGTAGAAAAATTTCCCGGCCAAAGGCCGGTTCCTCTTGAATTGCAGGTTCGCTGTCGCTCACCAGGGAATAATCGACACCTAAATGGCACGAAAGGTCTTAAAATTAACAACGAAATGGGGCGAAAGGTGTTAAAATCGCCAAACTAATGGGCCGAATGTCTTATAATCTCTAAATTAGTGGGGCTAAACATTAGGGAGAAGGGGGTCCAGAAAAACGGTCTTACCTCCCCTTAACCAAACCATTGACTTTCCCCCGAGATCTCAACATTTTCAGGACCCTCCGTAATGAACTAGATGGCGTGGAGGCAACACAGTTTTATCAATGGTATCGTTTACTTTTGTTAATGAGATAAACTGAATGTCTCCGCCGCAGTAATTACGGAAATAGATAATGAACGCAATGTTCAGTTTATTAATTATATTGTATTGCCTTACTTATATTTTTTTCTATGTAGATGAGGGAAACAAAATGCAAAACTGCCTGTAACGAGTGCCTCCCCCAGAGTTGAAAAAGTGTCAAGGCCAAAATCAAGGAATGTTCGAGCCAAAATGTCTCGACATAAGGAGTTTGAAACAATTTAAGTCATACGATGAGGGAAAGATGGATTCAGGGAGAGAGTTCCAGAGCTCAGATGTTGAATAGAAGAAAGATTGGGAGTATCGTTTTGCTCTTGATTTGGAGAGCTGTACAGAGTAGGGGTGGGATTTTGTTGCAAGACGGGTACTACGTACCCTACGTAGAGGACGTGGTATACATTGAGAGAGCTCTGAAGAACATTGGTTATTGTAGTACCGATAGAATAGCGAGAGATGTAACATTGCAGCGAAGAGAGAGAGATTGCAGAGAGTCGGTGAGTGGGCGGGTGTTAATTATACGAAAGGCTTTCCTTTCTACTTTGTCTAGAAGTGTTGTGTGAGAGGATCCTCCCCACACATGTGAACAATACTCAATACAAGGATGCACTGTGCCAATGTACAGAGCAAGAAGCTGTGCAGGGGTAAAGAACCCCTTGAGGCAGTTGAGCACACCCAGCCTCTGGGAGGCCGCCTTAGCAAGAGTGGTGATATGATCCTTCAAAGAGAGATCAGAAGAAAAAGAAACACTGAGAATACTGAGAGAAGATGAAGGGTAGATCTTTGTATTGTTGAAGTATAAGGAATAGTCCTCTGGGAGTTAATGGCGGGCAGATAGATGGAGAAATAGGGTTTTGGAAGCATAAAAGGTAACTAGGTTTTCTCTGCCCCAATTGGAAATGGAAGATAGATCAGAAGATAACTTTGTTTTTTGAGGGATTGCTGGCTGGGGCGTTCTGGAAAACTAGTTGAGTAGTGTAAGGTAGAGTCGTCTGCATATGAATGGATGGGACTGGAGGAACAGTTGAGAAGATCATTTATGAAAATTAGAAATAGAATTGGAGATACGACAGAACCTTGAGGGACACCGGAGTTCATAGGATGAGAAAGTGAACAATGGTAGCTATGGAACGACCGGAAAGGAAATTAGAGACAAAGGCACAAATGGAGGAATAGAAACAGAAGGAGAGTAGTTTAGAAATTAAAGATTTGTGCCAGACTCTATCGAAGGCCTTCGATATGTCTAGTGCAATAGAAAAGGTCTCACCGAAGTCCCTAAAGGAGGATAACTAAGAGTTAGTAAGATTTGAAAAAAGATCACCTATAGAGCGACCCTTAAGGAAGTCATACTGGCGATCTGAAAGTAGATTATGAGAAGAGAAATGCTTAAGAAATTTGGAAGTAGTTTAAAAAAAACTTTAGAGATACAAGAGGTAAGAGCATTTGGACGATAGTTGGAGGGTTGAAAGCAGTCACCCTTCTTTGGGACAGGTTGAATGAGAGCAAACTTCCAACAAGAAGGGAAGACGTTAGAGAAGAGACAAAGACGAAAGAGTTTGCCTAGGTAGGGGGTCAGCACGGAAGCACAGTTTTTGAGTACAGCAGGAGGAACACCGTCCGGACCGTACGCCTTTTTAGTATTAAGCCCAGAGAGGGTAGAAAGTGCATCTTTAGAAGAGATTAGGATATTAGGCATAAGTAGGAGAGAGGGGGGTGTAGAGGGAGGAATAGCACCGGAATCATACTAGGTGGAGTTTCTAGTGAAAGTTTGAGTGAAGAGTTCAGCTTTGTCAGAGGAAGAAGTGATGGTTGTGCCATCAGAGTGGTAAAGGGGAGAAAAAGATGAGGAAGACAAATTGTTGGAGAGGTTTTTGGCTAGATGCCGGATAGCTTGGGAAGAGCTAGAGTTGGATAGTTCAGTGCATTTATTATTGATGAAAGAGTGTTTGGCGAGTCGAAGAACAGGTTTGGCTTGATTCTGGTGAGAATCATAGGAAGAACGAGATTAATGAGTATATTGTTCAGCTTTACTAATGAAAAACACTAAATGTCTCTGCAGGAGTACATACATATATAATACAAGCTATGTTCAGTTTATCATATACTGTATATTGTATTCCTAAAATTATGTAATACTAAAAGTTGCCCATCCACTGTATTTACTTTGCTGTCATGAGTGGCAATATTTGTTAGCTTATTTGAGATGTTGTAATATAGGTGTGTAGAAATGTGACTAAAAAATATATTGCAATGTAATGAAGCATGAGTGATTAAACTCATCCAATACGAATATATAGTAGGGATAGAATAGTATTTAAGAATAAATACTGTATGTAAAGAGAGACAATGCTATATATAAGTACTGTAGTAATTAAACTTAAAATTATTATTCTACTAGGGTAGGAATAATTCGACAGTTGTTTGAAAGTTCAAGTTTTACTTAACAAACTCCCAAGAAAATCATAATCCGCATAGCAATGATTCTCTGTTTGGGTCAAAATTGGTTCAAACTGAAGAGTTAAACACCTACGCCTATACAGCATAAATTGTACTTTGGAATTATTACATTCCTATTACTACCAATCTGTACAATCGCTATGCAGAGTTTTGACATACTTCGACTCCGAGCCAAAGGCACATCACTATATTCACAATAGTTGACAATACTATAAATTATTGTTACCTCAATATGTCCTTGATCACCTTAACATTATTAGGTCCTATTATTCGATCGATATTTTCTTGAATCACCTTGACAATATCAGACACTATTATTTCATCATCTGTTCTTAAATCACTTCAACAATATCAGAAACTATTACTAAATCAAATATCCCCTTAAGTCATCTTAATAGTATAAGAAGTCATTATTCAATTAAACGTTCTTAAATCACCTTAACAATATTAGTAACGATTACTAAATCAGTATGTACGTACTTACATCACCTGGACAATATCTGAACTATTACTCAATCAACATGTCCTTAAATCACCTTAACAATATTATACACCATTTCTCCATCACTTTATCCTTAAATTACTTTATTATATATTACGCGCGATCGAAAGCATGCTGACGACGAGGTTAATATCTAATTATTAAAGAACGTTTCCTGGTAACAAAAAGAGTGTTTCCAAGTGGTCGAGAATAGCTCCCTTTCCTAACTATTTCTCCAGCTAGATTTATCCTAAGGCAAATCCTACCTTTTTATTACACATGTCTTGTGAACTTCATTACTTTATTAACTCTTTCTCTTAGTCCTAGACTCCCGGAGAATTGGGTATAACGACCTTTTGTCTCAGTTACATAAACTTAGTCAACTAGTCTCTTTCTATTAGTTATCCCGAAAACACCCTGGTCTTCACTCTCTAATTTTAACTATTTTTTTATATATACAATCCTAGAAGATCCTGTGCTATTGCTAGCTAACTGGCAAGTGCCTTCCTAACAACAAAAACTTATCTCTCAACACATCATCTTTATAATTCTTCAATTGTCTAACAATTTGTCTTTTTGGTTGCCCTATAAGGACACATATACTTATTATTGAAACAAGGCCTCTATCTAGCATTTTCTCTTCCTCTCTTAAGTCTGTTCGGGCCCTTAAGGGTCCTTTAGTAAAGTATGGGCGGGGGGGGGGTGGGGGGGTGGGGGGGGGTTTCTTCCTTCTTCTTTACCACTTCAAGGCAGGCCAATATATCTGATCCATCCGTTCGCTTCCATCGACCACCTGGTTTGAGTCCCGTATCGCTTGGCTAATTGTGTGTAAGCAGGTGATGTGTTGGCAGGTGTTAGGGTACTGTTGGTGTATCTGTGCCGAGGGTGGGTGGTGTAGCTGATCTCGGCTCTTCTTGCATTCTGGATGGCTCTGGTGCTGGAGGTTAAGAATAATCTTGGTCTTTATCTCCCCATTGGTGCCAAGGAGGGTAAGTGGTGAGTTTCGGCTTATAGAGGGCCAGTGTGCTCCAGGCAGGTGCCCGTGTCTGTCTGCCTGCTGTGGGAGGGAATATAGGAAAGATGAGATAAGTAATCAAATTTACCCCAAGATACGACCTTGCCAAGGCCGTTTTTACACTCCAGGTACCCAGTTTTACGTATGGGTGGAACGAGGCGAACACGAGAGAAGGCCAGCCCAATGACCACCGAGCAATCCTGGTGGCTAGCCAAGTTCTCATTCTCGTGTGTTTGATTGGTTGCAGGAAGCCACCAATCAGGTCCCTGGATTCATTTGAGCCACAACGATTCCAAGTACTAATTTTCGTCTGAGTGAGACGGAACTACACAGGAATTGGAGTTTGTTCAACACTCCTGGGCTACATGGACCCTGGTGGCAAGCCAAGGAAATTTCACCCATCCCATGCATGTGTGACAACCATCTGATCAATGTCGGTCCCGGGTGCAATCACCCATCCAGCTACACCGTGCTGGTGCAGGGCCACCCAACCCACCCAGCAGCTGTGTGCTGGTACCAGGCGGTCACCCATCCAACTACTGACCAGACCCCACGTTGCTTAAGGGGACCGGCCGCTTTTTACTCGGAAAAGTGCTCAAAATGGCAATATTGCGCAACCCGATATATGGCATCATTACCCATCCCTCTATCATCAGTTAAAATCCTGAGGCAATATTCCGTCTGGAAGCCTATTATTTCGGGGCTAGTTTCAAACTTTCGCGGGTCGCGCAGACGCGTAGAAAATGCTTTGTTCGTTTCGGATCTGCAAAAAAACAAAACGAAAAAGATGAATTTTTGGTGAAAATATGATGTTGTTAGATATTTTTCCTAGCAGTGTCTGATACTCAATCCTGGTAACAACGAAGGGTGTGGTGGTGGTGGAGGAGAAAGAGCAGTGAGGTCCAAGCCGCGAGAGAGGTAGGGTGCGACTGGCCGGCTGGCTGGCAACAGCTCTCTCTCTCCTTAGTACCTCCCGTAAGAAAGTTCGCTTGTCGGCGCATTATCTCCGTAACCAAACATGCTACAACAATGATTCTGGTGTCATTGGAAAGGGCATAGAATTCCCTACAAAACAACATCTTAATTTTTTTATTTCTTAACCATTTCGACACAGCAACCCGAGACATTTTTCACCTAATTTGTACCTAATTGCAAACTCCCTCATTTCAAAATTAGATCAAAAATGGAAAAAGTAAAGATTAGCTATTGTAACTACACCTATTGTTAGTACCCCCAATGCATTGAAACAATCAAGCAACAACATTTATATGAGTCTTAGATTTTACAAACAAACATAAATTCTCACACTAATTCTCACCTAACTCAAAAAATAATTGTCCTAGATAATTAAAATTTTGGAAATCTCTCTTATTTTAGGTGCCCTATATGTGTACCAACTCTCGTGAAATACAGACGAATTCCATTGACACGTTCTAGAGTAAAAAGCGGCCGGTCCCCGGGGACAAGTGAACTTTCTTACGTGAGGTACTAAGGCACGAGAGCTGTTGCAAGCCAGCTGGCCAGCCGCACCCTACCTCTCTCGCGGCTTGGACCTCACTGCTCTTTCTCCTCCACCACCACCACACCCTTCGTTGTTACCAGGGTTGAGTATCAGATACTGCTAGGAAAAATATCTAAGAACATCATATTTTCACCAAAAATTCATCTTTTTCGTATTTTTTGTTTGCAGCTCCGAAACCAATAAAGCATTTTCTACGCGTCTGCGCGACCTGCGACCCGCAAAAGTTTGAAACTAGCCCAGAAATAATATGCTTCCAGATGGAATATTGCCTCAGGATTTTAACTGATGATAGAGGGATGGGTGATGATGCCATATATCGGGTTGCGCAATATTGCCGTTTTGAGCACTTTTCCGAGTAAAACGTGGCCGGTCCCCTTAACCTCACTGATTTAAACCAGCGTTGTCAACCCCATAGGCCAGGGTTGCCACCTGCTGTGGCTCCGCCCACCTCCCTTTATACCTGCCCCCGACGCAACGCGGGCCTGTGATTGGTTGAGACGCACGCTCGGGCAGGTTTGTGTCGGCCCGGCCACTTTGAACTGTAAGACCTCCCACTTGCCTAATTCTCTCATCTTCACAATATCTTCCCGGAAGCTTTTTTGTGACGTTCTTTAGTGGCTGACGGGAGTAAGAGGGTGGCAATTTTATATTTGAACGTTTTTTTTACCAGGATAGAATATACGGGTGTGAACTGAGGGTAAATTATGAGCCGGGCATTTGTAAGGTTAGGTGAGATGAGAGTCTTGGTGCATCCTAGGCGGACTGTGACTGGCTGAGAGCGCTTAGGTGCCAAGGTGTTCCCAAGGGTAAGAAATAGAGGGCAAATCTTGCTGGCACACCTGAGTTAATCCTGCCTTCTGATTGGCTGACGACGGGATTACTCCTTCAAGTACTATACAGGAAAATATTATAAAGGTAGCTGAGCAGAAGCTGGATGTAATACAAATGCAAATATATTCATTTGCATAGCTGAAAAGTAAGTCGGCAAAAATGTAATGTACAGTCTTGAATGTTATTTGCATTAGTATCGACCACAAGCGACCCAATAAACGATTTATCGTATTTAAAATATTGTAGAATTTGATGTAGAAGAATCAGATGGGTGTAGCTTTATCTGACTATTTTATGAACATTAAACTGGTAATAGAATACATTTACGCGCAATACTAACTTTATACTTTTATATTATATGCGAACTATGAGAGAGCTGCTTAGTTACATAGGCACAAATTCTCTCCTACCTATTATAGAGTTCCACGCTTTTAGAGGCACCGAGGAGCGCGCCGCCTCCGTTGTTGTTTGTGTAGACCCAGGGGTATGCATAATCGTCTTAATATTATTTACTATAGTGCATTCCTGCTTATAACCTTAACCTTTTGAGGATCATGCCATATTTTAGCAGTGTCTTCTGGCTATTATTAGACGATTTTACACAGCATAAGAAAGACCTCTAGCACTCATAGCGGTAAAGTAGATATCTATTTACCTTTTTTACTCGTGCAGATGCCTCCTTTAATAAATAAAATCAACTAGTAATAGCTAGTATATACTGATAAAATGCGTCATAAACCTCAAGGGGTTAAATTATCTTTAAAGTATTTATGTTACTTACTACTTTACACTAAATTCATTGTTTTCCCCTCACTACATATCTTTGTTTCCCTCTCTTGGTCCTCGTAAATATATAGTTAAGGTATTCGGATTAGCTCTCATCATTTTCATTTTAATACCTCGTTTTTTCTAATGTTAAGTTTTGTTTTTATTTATTTGGAAGTGGGGAGATCAGACTATTTGTTGTGATGAATAATATGGGGGTGGGGTGGGGGGGGGAAGAGACACTCTTGGGCCGTATTCATGGGGGCTGAGGCTGGCACACTATGAGGCCGTATTCATATGAGTTTCAGTGTTATAGTATAGGGCCATATTAATAAAGGCGAGAACAATAGGTATTATTTGTTTGAATATGGGAAGGAAATTGGTTGTGGATTATGAAACGAGGAAGCGTAATATTTGTCAATGTTGAGTAAAGTAAGGAAAGTAGACTACTGTAGGTGTTAGTGATATATATTGATTACTAGATGTTAAGGTTTGGTAGAGCAAATGAGAAATACTGTAGATTTTCTCCTATTTCCTCCCCCCCCCCCCCACACACACACACGCATGCACACACTACCCTATAAGCTTCCTGTCCTTCTACCCCAAATGTGAAACCCCCAGTAGCTTAGTTTTCAGTTCGTCTGGTTGTCAGCGAATACTTGATTGGTGCAATGTGATTGTGTGATTGAGTAGTCTAGCCCACGATTGTGAGTGCGTGTTAGTATATTATACTCATGGATATGTTTTGTGTAGGTAAGTGAACATTCACATTTATGTGGCAATATATATATATGGTTAGGGACCCACGGAGACGGTTCAACACACCTAAGTTATGAAGAATATAGAGCCATGACAAAAAGTTGATTGTGTATTGTTGAAGAGATGTTTTATATTGTAGTTTGTAAAATATTATATTCTATATGTTTGCATTTCAGTGATGCGGTAACCACATAATCAGTTAATCGGCGTTCTTATGTTTTTATTATAGAATGCATGAAATATGTAAATAAAGTGCAGTTAACCCTTTAGAGGGCACTTGGTAAAATAGTTGATATATCAAAAAACCCTCTTAGGACACGACAATGGAGGTGTTTCTAAGAAATGTTTACTGTTGTGAAATATTCATTTTGGTGCACTTGCATGTTGCAATGTTGCGTCAAACAAATAACCCGTATGGGCTACTCGCCCGCCTTACGGGTAACTATGAACATCCCGCCAGGTATGTTTGGCTAGTTTTGGTGTAATGTTTTTCACTAAATATATGTGTCTTATTTCAAATTAATATGATTGTAAATATTCTTCAGCAACTTAAATAAGTATAATTAGCATTAATGTGAACTTTTACTTACATACTAGAATAAATGGGTAATGAAATACTGCCTTGATTTATATAAAAATAGACTTTAATTAAAAGAATAACTTACATATTTGTTTTTTTACACTATTTACATACATATTTATTTATTTATACTTCCTTATGGAATGGAGTGAAGCAATTTAGGTTGTTAGACAGGCTCAGGCCGACCAGACAAGTGTCGCACATCCACCGTGACCGATGTATGTCCACCTTCTTGCTGCAAAGCTTGCACTTCTGCTGCATGGTCGCAAAACTTGACATGTGATGGGTGGTGGTGTCCTGTTGCTCAACAGGACTTGCGATTGAACTCCTCTGGCCTCTCCTCGGTAGTTGTATTGGCGGCGTTGGAGAGTCGATGGAGTTCCTCGTGGCCCGCGTTGCCAATACTTTTGTGCATCTTATAAACCTGGAGATGTCCAGGCGAAAGTGCTTCAGGGCATTGTTCTTTCCCCCAAGGTGACACAGTTCCTTTTGTAGAGCAGCCAGGCATTACATATGCAAATGTCCACACTATATCCAAAGAGTTGGACTGGTGTAGCGTCGACCTGGAGGAACCGCTTTGTGATGGATGCGATGACTGGCCTTATCTTGTAAATCAAATCTATGGACGTGCTGGCATACTCATTTTCGTTGAAGCGTAGGATGGATCTCAGTAGCCTGAAGCGTTTGGAAGACATGACTTCAGCTACTTGAGGCACCCTAGTCTCCATGGCCCAGTAATACTCTATGCTCGGCAGGCTACATATTCCCATGTAGATCAGGATCTCGACGAACACCATGAACTCGTGTTTGTCTGTGCTGAATGTTGTGTTGACGTCCTTCTCCCGAGCATAAATGTTAGTTTGGTAGACTATGTGGTCCACAAGCCCCAAGGAGAAGAGCCGTTCAAAATATTCGAAAGGTGAGAGGATGTGGGTTGGAACCAGGTGAATGAAATCCGGGAGTGGTGGGATGTTGATATCCTTCTTCCATGTCCTTGGCGCAGTGGTAGTCCGTATCCTCTTGCGGGCTCGTGGAACGGCATTATCCACTTCTTCATCCTCGTCGTCGTCGTCGTCGTCGTCGGACACATCCCGGGGCTCCACCACAACCGTACCTGTGAAATAATACAAGTTATTAGTAAAGGTAAGTAATGGTAAGGTAAGTATTGTAATTTGTTTACTATCTATCTGTCTATCTATTGTCGGACGCCTTACTCCCCTTACGAGGGTGGCCATACACAGAATGCCCCCAAGCGGACCCATTTCCTGTGAGAGGGACAACCTGAGCCAGTTTAGTGAAGGACTTACAGGATTGACCACTCAATTTAGGATCCGTCCGACTCCGAGGCCCTCTGTGTATCTTGTTAGCACTATTTTTCTACAGTGGTGTTCGGCTAATCCATCCACTAACCTGCCTTACCCTTAGGTAAGCAGTGCGAATTTGTATCAGGTTTACTCCCCTAGATGGGTTGCCAACCATGGCTGACGAGTCCCATCCACCCGGATTTGTATAAGGTTGTCTCCCCTAGATGAGTTGCCTACCAAGGCTAAAGAGTCCCATCCACCCGTTAGTTAGTTTGTTTACTATAAGTTCTTTAAACAAATTAAATGCCAAACACATGAATGAAATGCCCAACACTGTTTACTAAAAGTTCTTTAAATTTATTAAATGCCCAACAATATTTACTATAAGTCCTTTGAATTGTTTAAATGCCCAACACAATATTTAAATGCCCAACAATATTTACTATAAGTCCTTTAAATTGTTTAAATGCCCAACACAATATTTAAATGCCCAACAATATTTACTATAAGTCCTTTAAATTGTTTAAATGACCCACACAATATTTAAATGCCCCACACAATATTTAAATGCCCAACAATATTTACTATAAGTCCTTTACATTTTTTAAATGCCCAACACAATATTTAAATGCCCAACAATATTTACTATAACTTCTTTAAACTTTTTAAATGACCAACACAATAATGAACTACACAGCATTATTTACTGTAAGTTCTTTAAAAAAACAAAACACCCAACAATATAACTATAAGTCCTTTAAATTGTTTAAATGACCAACATAATAGGGAAATACACAACAATATTCACTATAATGACCAGTCAGTCAATCAATCAGTCATTGGGGGGAAACTCTGTGACAGCACTGAGCCACACTCACCCTCCGACCCCACACTTGTGGGTTTCCCCATAGTTTATTGGTATAAAATTAATTCACTTTGATACTAACCTTGCCTCTTAAATGTACTGGAACTACTGGATAGTATTTCATCGTCCCCGATGTCGGCCAGGAAGTCATGGTCGATGGCGTCATCATCATCTTCAAGGTCGAACTCGATGTCACTGTCGGCGCTGGTCTTTGGTGCCACCCACTGCGTCCTGCTTCTGGTTTGCTTGGAGAAGTAACCCACTGGTCTCTGAAAAAAGAAATATATAATGTCACTATCACTTTTATCGCTATATTTATGGTGAATAATATGAAAATTGACATACAAATTACTATATTTGGCCAAAAAATATTATAACTAACATTATGTGGAGTCCATACCAATGAATAAGGTACTGGCCTACCACTATAGCATGTTTAAAACAAAATCACCATAGATTCACCTTCATTTTGTCATTTCTAACATTACCTATTAGTCAGGTATTGCTCTGTTTCAAGGTTATTTTGTAGGAAACTTATTGCATAGCAGTATAATCATCAATAATATAATCACAATTACTAATCACCATCATATATGCACAATCACCATCATCACTATCAGGCCATACTGTTATTCGTGTTGCGGGCCAAAGATCCCCGCAGGGATGGATGAGCGCGGTTATTCGTGATGCGGGCCAAAGATCCCGGAAGGGTGGAAGGTGGCGCCATGCGGTCGCCCTTAAGTCCGGCGTACATCCCCGCGGGATATACACTATGTTCACCACCCAAATTTTCGTATTTCATTTGAAACCACACTAATTTCATTAATACCAGCATAAAGTACAACTATTTATCTATGTCCTATCAACTTTTAAGAACCTTACCTCCATTGTGTTAGGCGGGAGGGCGTGGGAAGGGAGCAAACTTGACGCACATCTGACCACTACGGCTGCTTTGCTGAGAATGACTCGCTTCTCGCCCTGCACCGACGCGCCGGGATAGGGTAGAGGGCTGTGATTTGCTGGAGATTATGACGAAAGGTTCCCCTATTGGTTGGAGCAAACCTAAGCCATCTGCATCATCAATGGCGCGAAATATAGCCCGCCGAAAACACGCATTTAAGGATCCCGCGCGGAGTACCTGCCCGTTAAGGGTTAATACCAAATGAGATATGTGAAGAGAAACAATTAATATTTAATAAATCTGGTGGTGTTACTGTCATATCTCCCTCCTATTCCATTGGTATTTTATACATTAGTTCTCTTCCTTCTCAACCTCATATCCATTTAGATTTATTTTATTATATATATATTTTTTTGGGAGGGAGTATATTTCTTCATATTTGTCTTCATATTTCGGTTTATATCCACTCATTCCCCTATCCATTGACCCTCTGGTATACACTTTTCATTGTTGTGAAGGTATTGATTATCTTTGTTCGCTACTTTGCCACAAACATTCCCTACTTTTCTGTTTTGTGTTTTCCTTTTATCCTTATCAAATTTGGATAACACATTGAATAGGAGACGGGAAACTTGATGTGTGATATTTAATGATTTTCCTCCATTGTCTAGAACGCAATTATACTTCTAAATAATATATGATATCCTATCACTAAGTTGTTGCTATTCTACAGGCATCTAAATAATATATGATATCCTATCACTAAGTTGTTGCTATTCTACAGGCATCTTATATGATATCCTATCACTAAGTTGTTGCTATTCTACAGGCATCTTATATGATATCCTATCACTAAGTTGTTGCTATTCTACAGGCATCTTATATGATATCCTATCACTAAGTTGTTGCTATTCTACAGGCATCTTATATGATATCCTATCACTAAGTTGTTGCTATTCTACAGGCATCTTATATGATATCCTATCACTAAGTTGTTGCTATTCTACAGGCATCTTATGAACGTGCTATTCATATGACTTGTTTTGACATGTTAATAATGCCTGGTTAAAACTTGTGTAATATTTGGTGTGTGTGTTTGTTACTGTTGTGATGTGCAGCAGACTTCACTGTTATATACAACTGTCTGCTGGGAACTTTACTATACCTGGACCAAGACAACACTATCAACATTACTTTGATTTGTTCCGGCCAGTAGGGATTAAAGGGTTGCTCTTCTTCTTGTGCTGTTTGTTTGCATTTTACTTCGCCCAGACATTGTTGCGTCCATTATCTCTCTCTTTATATATATATATATATATATAAAGGTATATACAGTATACTGTATATGCAACAGATCATCAAAAGGGACATCCAACCTACTGAAGCTAACACCAGAACCAACCCAATTATTTACTACCAGAACAAGAAGACTTCTATCCTCCTACTGAAGAATAATACCAGGCAGACTGACAATGATCTTCACAAATTTCATGTCATCTATACGTACACCTGTACATTTTGGGACTGTACAACCCAACCTTCCACCTACAGTATATTGGCATGGAATTATCACGTCGGTTGTCTTACCATTTAGCTTCAGGAGCCCCTAAGACATAACACAGAAATGAACACCATGAGACCTTGAAGAGAGAGATCTTGGTGGAGAACACAGAAATGTTAGGAATTAATCAAGATCAAAGAAGATTGCCCATCATAGAAGATCTTTTCATAAAAAAGTTATCCCCAACTTAAGTACACAAGCCAAAGATCTACAAGCCCTTCCTAGTATGAACAGAACCTGTCTTAATGAAGTAGACAGGGCTATTGATGAGGTCACAGATGCCAGCCAATGAGAGGGCTACTAATGAGATCACATCAGCCAGCCAGCCACCTCACGGCTAGCCAATCAGAAGCCTTAACAAATTCTTCACTTTCTTGATACTGAAGAAGTGCCATGAGGCATGAAAATGCGTTCTAGCTAAATACCATGTACATAAAATCCTGATGAGCGATAATGAATGGGAGCTGCAGGGTCTGGTAAATATGTGTGGAACAGTGTGCAAAAATGGAATCTGAAGGTAAATACAGGGAAGAGCAAGGTTATGGTCTTCAAAAGGGATGAAGCCACAGAGTGCGAGGTGAAGTTAAACGGTCAGGCTATGGAGATTTTCAGCTCATTTAAGTATCTGGACAGTGTGCTGATTAAAGATTATAGTATGGATGAAGAAGTGCGGGAGAGGGTGTAACGGGGCAAGAGGGTTGTAGGAACGCTGAAAGCAGTAACAACAAATAGGGTGGTCAGCATGGAAGTGAAGAAGTCCTTGCACGACAGTGTGGTAATCCTAACATTAACTTACGGAAGCGAAGCATGGACGTTGGTGAAGAGACTCAGACCAAGAGTGAGAGGGGTGGAAATGAGTTACTGGAAAAATGCGTGTGGAGTTACATGAAGGGATAGACAGACAAATGAGAAAGTAAGAGGGAGGTGTGGTGTGGAGGTATAGATGTGCTGGAAAGTGTGAAAAGGAACACCTTGAGATGGTTCTACCATATGGAACAAATGGGAAACAAGATAATGACTAAGAGAGTGTTCGAAAGCGAGGTGGAAAGGCAGAGAGGGAGAGTGAACCGAGAGAGAGGTGGAAGGATGGAGTGAAGAAGTAAATGAATGAAGGCGGTGCTGGTTGGGAGGAGGAGCGTCGACTGACTGGGAAGTGCATGGGGCGTTTCGTTCGTGGCCACCCATTCGGGAATCACGGCGTCAGGCAATAGATAGACAGATAGATAGATAAAATCCTATAGTACCAATCAAATCGAACAACTTCCTACGGAATGCAAGAATGCTCTCGGAAAAAGAGAAAAGATAGACAAGAAGCTCGCGTGTAACAACAAACTTGCAATAACCTTCAATTAAATATATACACACACACACATATACTGTATATATATATATATATATATATATATATATATATATATATATATATATATATATATATATATATATATACAGTATATATATACATATAATATATATATATATACCGGTATATATATATATATATATATATATATATATATATATATATATATATATAACATGCGTGTGCGTTTTACGTTCCGCAAGTAAATTCCCCTCATCCACCCCAATATACATTTTCCGCTCGATTTCCAGTAAAGTTCTGTGGAAAAATGGTGGCATTTACCCGGCCCTGTGTTGTTTTTTGTTGGTTGTGTAGTGGTGGGGCTGTCTAGGGAGTTTAAGGTAGGGAATTTGTGGAATAGGGAACGTAAGAGATGTTAAGAGTACAGGAAAAGGGTTACATACAAATTTGTGTGTAGGGGCATAAAGTACAGAGAGGGTCTCTTTTACTTGGGCTAGGATACATTGTTTCCTTATATTGAGGTGAATTGCCAAGACGATGTCCAAGAGGGATTGAATAATGAATTTAATATACAATAAAATAAAGCTGCTAGAAGGAAAAGAGTTTGAAACTGACGTTGAGGGGTGATTTTTTAATGAGGAAGAACACTGAATGAAGCATGTATGTAAAGGGAGCATTGCTAACTATTTCATCAGTGTGTCAGGAATTGTTTAATTATATTTATACCTCTTTTCATTGTAGAGGATTTTACACACGAAAGCATGTTATAAGGCTACACCAATTCGAATCTTTGAACCATTGAAGCCCAAATTCTGCAGCATTTGGGCCATAATAAAGTATTGAATTGTCTCTTTGCACCAGATGACTCTCCGCAATAAATGATACAACAATGAAGTGACTTAGTTGACCCTAAGCTCTTTTTTATCTCTTAATTTACCTCGTATATCTTAGCTTACTCTTCCTCTATAAAACTAACCACAATACTCCTCCAACTTTCCCTCCTTATTCACTTCAATTGACCACTTGCGAGTTTCAGGCTATAAGGAAGTTGGAGTTGTAGGTATCAGCATTTAACAGAATTACTATACTCTGGGGGTTTTCCAGCTGACGGTAAACTGCTATGTTTTCATTTTGATTGCTCCGCTATAATGCAGGTTTTGTAGTGAATGTTGTTGTTAATTATGAAAACTTGGCGCTAAAATGGAGCAGAGACATGGTAGTTTCAGATTTGTTTCGTTAGTTATCAAGAAATCAGTTGCTAAGGGATTCAATTTACTGTAAGCTGAAATGAAACGGACTAGAGTTTCATAACGATTGTAGATATTCTAAAGGAACATACAATCAAATTAACTATGTTTTTATACCATTAGAAACCTACGCTATATACAGGTATATATATATATATATACTGTGACGCATGTCCAGTGTGAGCATGCTGTACAGAACGCCTAGTCATGCCCCACTCTCGCTAGGATCGTCAGGGCAGGAACTTTGGCTGTAGTCTATGTAGAGTTTCCTAACTTAGTTCATGTGAGCCGTTGTACTATAAGTAATATGAATATGTATTTTGTTTTCATCTGAGTCAACGAGTTCTATTTTATATCATTAGTTATAAGTATTGTGTGTAAAACTTATTTGTAATGATGGGAGAAGCGGCAGCCACAGTTGGGGGTCAGTGGGTGCGCCATGCGGGAGGTGGGCCTAACTCACTAGCACTCCCCCCCCCCCCCCCTCCCCTCAGTGCTAGGAAAGCCTTTGTCTATCCCAGAGGAGAGAGAGAAATTACGTAATGATTGTCAGTGGGCGGTCCTTAGTAGTTCACGTTGGGCTCACTAGAGGGCCGAGTATAAAAAGGGAAGTCTAGCCATTTTTTGATCAGAACTCATTAGGCAGAGCGACTTCTCATTTCCCTTGCTAACTATATATATTCTTCTGACTGATGTGAACTTTCTCTACTACCTTACATTCTTATCTCCTCTTTTCCCTACCCTTTTTAACTTCCATGGTCCCGTTGGTGCAGAGCTAGTCAGCCAACGTATTATCGCTTGAGTTCTCATGAGATACATGCCTATTAGATAGCCTATTTTGGAAGGGTTAACTTAGAATAGGATTGATTTATGTTTGTTGCACTTGTCTATGCATTTCCCTGTGTGTTATTATTATTATTCCTGGTTTCTGCTAGTCTAGGTAATGCTAGACTGGGGTAAGGCTTTTCTGTGTTACGAGTTGTTGTTTGATGCAGTGGTTAAGCGATAAACCTGCATACTCGTTTCGGTTCAGTGAAGCCTAGGTTGTCTTCGCGGCTGACTGTGTTGAGTTAATAATTTACAGTGCGTGAGGGCAAGAGCCTAACCACCCTGTATTTTATTAACAGCTTGTTTTTACTTTGTCAAGGAGCCGGGAGAAAACCAGATACAAGGGATCTGGATTTCTCAAAGTGCACTTGTTAGTGTTAACGTAATACTTTAAACAGTTGTGAGGACTTCGCTAGGCTACGAGCCGTTTTTGCTCAGTCACTGCTACCTTTTGCCCACAGTACCCCAGCTAGACTTTACTCGATTAGTAGATACAGAATAGTATTGAAGCTTTCCTTATGTATGATATTGTTTATGCACTATTGATTTCATGTGTTGCAAGCTTGGCTACTTTAGTGATTAGTGGCCCACGAGCACAATCCGAGTAGGCTATTGCCGTTGCATTTGCGGAGTACTTCTTTTTAATGTTTGCCATTTACTATTGCATATTCTTTTAATTATTCTTATGCCAATTTAAACCTGTAATAGTATTTAATTGCCAGTGTTTTTCTTATTGAATTACTGTTCAAAATCCGATACGTACTTCTTACGAGCATCCGAGAAGCATCTAACTTTTTTCAGAAGATTCCTTGCTCGATGCTTAAGGACTATTAATTAACGTAACGTAATAGTGCCGATCCGAAGTAGAGGGTGGAGGACTTCTTAAGTTCTTAGTCAAGGGTGGATTACTTCGGCTTCGGCCAACACTATTCTTTGGTGTTGTTGTTTCTTACTTCTTTGTTTGATTGTTGACCAGACTAGAGAATTCCTGTCTCTTTATTAGTCTGTTGTTGAACACTAGTACCGAGTTCTTGTATACCCCGTTATAGCAGATTGAACTCTGGAGGGTATTGGTGTTTTTTGTTCGGCTGGCAGTACTCAGGGGTTGGGATCGTGTGTTTCCGTTGTGGCAGCGAGCCGTATTAGAGTCCTGATTGAGAGCCCTTGTGTACCCGAGTGCCAGGTCGTAACAAATGGCGACCTTGCTTAGGATTTTGTGAACAGTATAAATTTTTGCAGAGTTGTACAACATTTGTTTGTTTGTATTTTAGCGTGCATATTGAAGAATATTTGTTTTTGTATGGCAATTAGTAAAGCATTTAAGAGACTCCAGTTAATTTAGTAATTAGTGCTTGCATAGGAAGTTAAACACTTTTGTCTCGAGAATTTTTTTGTGGACTTCAGTATGTCGTGCATTAGCACTGACGATGAGCGAGAGATGCCATTTGAAGGTGTGCCGTTAGTAACCAGTGAGGAGGATGCTAGAGTTTTTGTGAGTAAGCGGTACCACGTGACGGAGGAGAGGCTGACTGGGGTGGATGTTTGTGGCTTGCACCTGATAGCCAAGGTTTTGGGAATTTCCAATGTAGTAGGGATGTCCAAGGGGGAGCTGATTTCCTGGGTGTTGCGTGGGCGACATGGGGTTTCGGAGGAGAGGGCGTTTGGGGGGGTTCCTCCCCAGATCCCCTCTCACTCGACTCCCACAGTGCCGTCCACTCAGTTACCGGAGGTTAGCACTCTCCCACAGAGGGATGAGAATTGGCAGATTGGAGTGCCCTCGGGTGGTGCACATGGTGGTTCCCCAGTTTTTGCCCCCCCTCCTTCAGTAGTGGCAGCTCCCTCTTCCTGTCTGTCTCCAGATATGGTATTTAGACTTGAGCTTGCTAAGATTGAGGCTAGGAAGCAGGAGGATGAGACCAGGAGGCATGAAAATGAGACCAGGAGGCAGGAGGATGAGACGAGGAGGCATGAGATTGAGGTTAGGAGGCATGAGGCTGAGCTTAAGTACGACTCGGAGAAATATTGTGCTAAATTAGATTTAGATAAGTCTCGTGCAGAGTCGACAGGGACTTGGATGGGCCGTGAGGGCCAAGTAAGAGAACAGTCCTTGGCCCAATTAGTCAAATTGGTGCCGGTATTTAGTGAAACTGAAGTCACAGAATTTTTTAATCGTTTTGAGAAGAAATGTAGGGAGCATAATTGGCCTGAAGAGAAGTGGGCAGCTCTAGTCTCCTCAAGACTTACGGGTAAGGGTCTGAAGGCTTATGATGCACTGCCTTTAGAGTCTTGCATTGACTACCCAGAATTGAAGAGAGCTGTCCTACGGGCATACGAGTTGCAACCGGAAACATATCGATTGAAGTTTCGGGGTGTTACAAAGACTAGGGAGGTGACCTTTCTTGAACATGCCCGGGACTTAAAAGATGCACTTAAAAACTGGACACGTTCTGAGAAAGCTGAGACGGCCGAACAGTTGACTGAGCTGTTTCTGCTCGAGCAGTTTTATAAGTGTACTGGTGCAGAAATGACTTTAACTATTAAAGAAAAGAACCCAAAAACTCTACAGGAGGCAGCTGAGATGGCTGACCTCCGGCTATCACTAATTCGTGGGTGCGGGTCTGCCCAGCGTAGTGAGGCAGGTAACAAGGGGCGTGACGCCCCACCCCCCCGAGTTAGTGATATACCTTATGCAAACAAGTACAAGAGCCATGATACCAAGACTGACCACAAGACTAGCACCGTCCCATTTAAGAAGGGGCCGGGCCCTTCCCAGTACCAAGGGAAGCCCAAAGGGGAGGTTGGAGTGTTATCATTGTCATAAAAAGGGGCACTTTGCAAGAGTCTGTCCTAGCAAACCACCTACAGCAGCTGTGTCTTTGGCCTGCAACATTGGTGTGTCTCCGAAGTCATCTGAGTTTGCCTGGGGCAGTTCGTCAGAGGCTGAGGCACAGCCAATGCAGAAGCACCTGGGAGGCTCGAACCCTGCTCAGGATGTTTTTTGCGACCATAGAGGGCGGGGTTGCGTGATGTGGGCGGGGCGCAAGCATGGAGTAGAGGTCTTGCGTGATACAGGTGCTTCCCAGACTCTGATGAAAAACTTGACTGGCTACCCTATAAACGCGGCTCGGGTGGTAGTGGTGCAGGGTATTAATGCAACTCGGTCATACCCGCTGGTGCGGTTGGAGTTGGAGGTGGATGGTGTGGCACGTGAATTGGATGTCGGGATTGTGGAGAAACTGCCAGTGGAGGGCGTCGACCTTCTTCTCGGCAACGACTTTGCAATGCCCGCTTCCGAGGTTCTACCCTTAGTCGTTGCCGAGAGGCCGGCCGACGTGAGTAGGGAAGAGCAAGAGTGGGTCGAGCGGTGCCAGACACAACCCATGGCGTGTGTTGTCACCCGAGCTCGGGCAGCTAAAGTGTCACAGCCTAGTCCTCCGCCTTCAGACCAGCGGAGGAACGATCAACAGGAGGAGGCTAAAGCTGGAGTTGGTTTTAAGAGTTTTGACTCGGCGGCTCTCCTGGGTGATTCAGTATTAGCACCATTACTTAATTCTGGAGTAGCCCCTGGGCCTGTCATCGAGAGTGACGAGGCTGGGCATGACGAGTCTCCACGACAGCAACGTTATGTACATCGAGAGAGACAGAGGGAGCAGCCCAGTATCGGGGAAGGTCATGCATTGCTCCGGGAGCAGTTAGATCGCTTGGCACCCTCAGATATAAGTCGGTTGCAACTAGAGGACCCTGAGCTCCAAACGTGTGCTAATGGAGCTGTAGAGCTCGACGAGGACGGCGATGCACAGCCAGGAGATTTTTTTTATTTAGAAGGCATCCTTTATAGGCGTTTTCAAGACCCTAAACGTAGTTGGCAAAAGGGGTCCGGAGTAGTGGACCAGTTGGTGGTGCCACGGGAGTGCAGGGATAGCCTACTGAGGTTGGCGCATGACACACCACTGGCAGGACATCTAGGGGTGAGAAAAACGGTGGCGGCTTTGGGGAAATTGTTTTGGTGGCCGGGGATGAAGTCTCATGTGCAGTCATGGATAAACTCCTGTGATATTTGTCAACGTGTCGGGAAACCGAACCAAGTTATTCCTAAGGCTCCGTTACACCCTATTCCTGTGATTGGGCCACCCTTTAGTAAAAATTATTGTTGACATGGTTGGTCCACTCCCTCCCACTAAGGCGGGAAATAAATTTTTGTTAACCATAATGGATGTTGCCACTAGATACCCCGATGCATACCCTATGAAAAATGGAATGGCTAAGACGGTAGTCAGTAACTTGTTGTGGTACTTCTCAAGGTACGGGTACCCGGAGGAGATTCAGTCTGATCAGGGATCTAATTTCACCTCCAACATGTTCAAGCAAACAATGCAACAGCATGGGATACGAGCAGTAGTATCGTCAGCGTATCACCCTGAGAGTCAAGGGGTGCTTGAGCGGTGGCATGCTACACTTAAAAGCATGCTCAGGTGTTATTGTGCTGACAACGGTATGGATTGGGATCTTGGATTGCCTTATGTGCTGTTTGCTGCTCGGGAGGTACCTGGTGAGAGCCTGGGATTTAGTCCAAACGAGCTGATTTTTGGACACCGTGTCAGGGGCCCCCTTAACATGCTGAAAGAAATTTGGGAGGGGACTGTGCAGCCTTGTCCATTATTAAAGTATGTGCTTGAAAGCCGTGAGCGCATGCTTAAGAGTCTGGAGATGGCAGGTAGAAATTTGACAGAATCACAAGCTTTGATGAAGGACAGGTATGATCGCAAAGTGAGGCTCCGGAAGTTCACTGTAGGACAAGAGGTATTAATTTTGTTGCCTTTGGTTGGTAACCCCCTCTCTGCGAAGTACACTGGACCTTATAAAATTGTAGAAAAAATTTCAGACTTAGATTACCTTGTTTGCCACTCCAGACAGGAGGAAAAAGAACCAGTTATGTCACGTGAACCTTATTAAAGAGTATGTGAGGCGCCCCTCTGAGCCTCTCACTGTCCCTGTGTTGGCTTGTTGCGGCCGTGGTGGAGAAGGAGAGGGGGACAGTCAAGCTTCAGAGGAGGATAGCTGGGATCAACATGTTTCAGCGGATCAGTGGGCGGGGAACTCGAGCCTAAGGGCTGACGAGGCTATAGCTCATTTGCCTGAGCCGCAGTTTGATGCTATCCGTCAGTTGTTCGGGTTCATACCCCACTGTATTTGCTGAACACCCAGGCCTCACTACTCAGGCTATGCATGATGTTGACGTGGGGGACCATCTACCCTTTAAGTCAATCCCGTACCGTGTGCCCCCCATAAAACTACCAGCTCTGAGGGATGAGTTGGAGTATATCCTCGGTAGAGGGTTGATAGAGAAAGGCACAGTTAAGTGGACTTCCCCTGTAACACTGCAGCCTAAGCCAGATGGCAAGGTACGCTTTTGTATTGATTTCCGTAGGTTAAACGGTTTGACTCCAACTAACCCATATCCTCTTCCTCGGGTTGATGATAGTGTTGACAAAATTGGTTAATGCTCGTTTTTTGTCTAAAGTAGATTTAGTAAAAGGTTACTGGCAAGTACCTTTGTCCGAGCGTGCTAAAGAGGTATGTGGTTTTGTTGTGGACGGGAGTACCTACCGGTGCAATGTTATGCCTTACGGGCTTAAGAATGCACCAGCAACGTTTCAGAACCTGATGAATGAAATTGTAAAGGACATTCCAAATTGCACCGTATATTTGGACGATGTAATCATTTATGATGACGACTTTGAGAGCCATTGTGAGCACCTTGAGACCTTGTTCCGGAAACTTAGTGAAGCAGGTCTGGTAGTAAATTTGGCAAAGTGTGACTTCGTAAAAGCCACTGTGCAGTACCTTGGGTTTGTAGTGGGAAGGGGACAGGTGTGCCCTCCTCAGAACAAGGTACAGGCTATCAATAAATTTCCGCACCCAACAACCAAGAAGCAGATTAAGCAGATTATGAGATTCTTGGGTATGATAGGCTACTACAGACGCTTCATAAAAGGTTACTCAACGGTGTTGGCACCTCTCACAGATTTGTTATCTAAAGACAAAAAGTTTTTGTGGGCACCTGAGTGTGAAAAGGCTTTCACTTTGGTGAAACATTTGCTATGTACTCACCCGATACTCAGGGCCCCAGACTTTAACAGGCCTTTTCAGCTGGCAACAGATGCTAGTGGTGTAGGGGCTGGTGCCGTCTTGCTACAGACAGACAATGAAGGTGTGGAACACCCAGTAAGTTTCTTTTCTAAGAAGTTCAATGCTGCACAAAAGAACTATTCTACAATAGAAAAGGAATTACTGGCGATTGTGCTGTCGCTCAGGCACTTCGAGGTGTATGTTTCCAGCCTATGGCCCAGTCGTGGTTATCTACACTGATCATCACCCTTTGAGATTCCTGAATCAATTTCACAATCACAATATGAGACTGACCAGGTGGTCTTTGATGTTGCAGGAGTATAACCTGGACATCCGTCATATTGCTGGATGTGACAATGTGATCGCGGATTGTTTATCAAGGGTGGATGATCAGTCGTAGGCTATCACAGGTGTGTGGGTTTGAGTGGAGGAAAATAGGCTGCCCTTATAGTGCAGCCGGGAAAAACATATTAAAATATAAAAATCATATAAAAACTCTTTCTTTTGATATAGGTAATCGTATAAGTTTGTCATAGCCTATAGAGTTTGAGTAGTCCACAAACTATCAAACGGCTGAGCTGCTGTAAGCTCGCTCTGGGAGCATGATATTGTGTCTTTTTGCTATTGTTGGGAGGAGTTATAAAATGTGAATTTTTGGTTAATAATAAGATGCGTTTTGGTGATAAACTCAGCTTTGTTTTAGTGCCATGCGGTCGCTGGGTCGCTGGGTGTGAGGGGCTTGATGGGGTTCTGTGTTTGTCAGATTTTAGCTCAGGGTTTGAGCAAAGTAAAATCTTGGGGGAGGTGTGACGCATGTCCAGTGTGAGCATGCTGTACAGAACGCCTAGTCATGCCCCACTCTCGCTAGGATCGTCAGGGCAGGAACTTTGGCTGTAGTCTATGTAGAGTTTCCTAACTTAGTTCATGTGAGCCGTTGTACTATAAGTAATATGAATATGTATTTTGTTTTCATCTGAGTCAACGAGTTCTATTTTATATCATTAGTTATAAGTATTGTGTGTAAAACTTATTTGTAATGATGGGAGAAGCGGCAGCCACAGTTGGGGGTCAGTGGGTGCGCCATGCGGGAGGTGGGCCTAACTCACTAGCACTCCCCCCCCCCTCCCCCCTCCCCTCAGTGCTAGGAAAGCCTTTGTCTATCCCAGAGGAGAGAGAGAAATTACGTAATGATTGTCAGTGGGCGGTCCTTAGTAGTTCACGTTGGGCTCACTAGAGGGCCGAGTATAAAAAGGGAAGTCTAGCCATTTTTTGATCAGAACTCATTAGGCAGAGCGACTTCTCATTTCCCTTGCTAACTATATATATTCTTCTGACTGATGTGAACTTTCTCTACTACCTTACATTCTTATCTCCTCTTTTCCCTACCCTTTTTAACTTCCATGGTCCCGTTGGTGCAGAGCTAGTCAGCCAACGTATTATCGCTTGAGTTCTCATGAGATACATGCCTATTAGATAGCCTATTTTGGAAGGGTTAACTTAGAATAGGATTGATTTATGTTTGTTGCACTTGTCTATGCATTTCCCTGTGTGTTATTATTATTATTCCTGGTTTCTGCTAGTCTAGGTAATGCTAGACTGGGGTAAGGCTTTTCTGTGTTACGAGTTGTTGTTTGATGCAGTGGTTAAGCGATAAACCTGCATACTCGTTTCGGTTCAGTGAAGCCTAGGTTGTCTTCGCGGCTGACTGTGTTGAGTTAATAATTTACAGTGCGTGAGGGCAAGAGCCTAACCACCCTGTATTTTATTAACAGCTTGTTTTTACTTTGTCAAGGAGCCGGGAGAAAACCAGATACAAGGGATCTGGATTTCTCAAAGTGCACTTGTTAGTGTTAACGTAATACTTTAAACAGTTGTGAGGACTTCGCTAGGCTACGAGCCGTTTTTGCTCAGTCACTGCTACCTTTTGCCCACAGTACCCCAGCTAGACTTTACTCGATTAGTAGATACAGAATAGTATTGAAGCTTTCCTTATGTATGATATTGTTTATGCACTATTGATTTCATGTGTTGCAAGCTTGGCTACTTTAGTGATTAGTGGCCCACGAGCACAATCCGAGTAGGCTATTGCCGTTGCATTTGCGGAGTACTTCTTTTTAATGTTTGCCATTTACTATTGCATATTCTTTTAATTATTCTTATGCCAATTTAAACCTGTAATAGTATTTAATTGCCAGTGTTTTTCTTATTGAATTACTGTTCAAAATCCGATACGTACTTCTTACGAGCATCCGAGAAGCATCTAACTTTTTTCAGAAGATTCCTTGCTCGATGCTTAAGGACTATTAATTAACGTAACGTAATAGTGCCGATCCGAAGTAGAGGGTGGAGGACTTCTTAAGTTCTTAGTCAAGGGTGGATTACTTCGGCTTCGGCCAACACTATTCTTTGGTGTTGTTGTTTCTTACTTCTTTGTTTGATTGTTGACCAGACTAGAGAATTCCTGTCTCTTTATTAGTCTGTTGTTGAACACTAGTACCGAGTTCTTGTATACCCCGTTATAGCAGATTGAACTCTGGAGGGTATTGGTGTTTTTTGTTCGGCTGGCAGTACTCAGGGGTTGGGATCGTGTGTTTCCGTTGTGGCAGCGAGCCGTATTAGAGTCCTGATTGAGAGCCCTTGTGTACCCGAGTGCCAGGTCGTAACAATACAGGTATATATATATTTTTTTTTTGTATATGCATGCTCACAGCTCCAACTACCTTATAGTCTAAAACTTGCAAGTGGTCAATTTCAATGTCCTAATCCCTTAACCCTCTGCATGAGTACCAGCGACGTGTGATATATTTGATTCTAGATATATTTATATGATATTATGCAGCTTAATTAAGAACGATATGTGGTAGGTAAAAGGGTTGGTTGAGATAGTTGAGCCCATATTATTGCTAGATATCCCACCTAAGCTGAATAAAATCGTCTAATCATTGTCAGAATATAATTAACAGGATGGCAACGGTACTGAATGGGTTACATTATTGCACACCATTTTTCTTAACTCCCGTCATCCATCCATCCATCTGTTTACGCTCGATACTGATTCAAATGGGTGTATCGTCATGGGTTAGCTAGTTAAAATAGGACTTCAGTGGCTATCAACCCTTCTGGATTATTAAGCCAGCACACTGAGCGGGATTATAACTGTTGAATAATGTTACCACAACAAGCGAAGGGATTGGATATTCGGTATTTGTATAAAGTATGCAAGGAGATTATTTATTATTTATGTATTTATTTATTATTAGTAGTAGTATTGTTTATTATTAGTAGTAGTATTGTTTATTATTAGTAGTAGTATTGTTTATTGTAGTATTGTTATATTGTTTATTATTAGTAGTAGTATTGTTTATTATTAGTAGTAGTATTGTTTATTATTAGTAGTAGTATTGTTTATTATTAGTAGTAGTATTGTTTATTATTAGTAGTAGTATTGTTTATTATTAGTAGTAGTATTGTTTATTATTAGTAGTAGTATTGTTTATTATTAGTGTAGTATTGTTTTATATTAGTAGTAGTATTGTTATTATTAGTAGTAGTATTGTTTATTATTAGTAGTAGTATTGTTTATTATTAGTAGTAGTATTGTTTATTATTAGTAGTAGTATTGTTTATTATTAGTAGTAGTATTGTTTATTATTAGTAGTAGTATTGTTTTCATCCCTATACACCCATCAAACTATTTATTATTTATGTATTTATTTATTATTAGTAGTAGTATTGTTTATTATTAGTAGTAGTATTGTTTATTATTAGTAGTATTGCATTTTATTAGTAGTAGTATTGTTTATTATTAGTAGTAGTATTGTTTATTATTAGTAGTAGTATTGTTTATTATTAGTAGTAGTATTGTTTATTATTAGTAGTAGTATTGTTTATTAGTAGTAGTATTTTATGTAGTAGTATTGCATTAGTAGTAGTATTGTTTATTATTAGTAGTAGTATTGTTTATTATTAGTAGTAGTATTGTTTATTATTATTAGTAGTATTGTTTTCATCCCTATACACCCATCAAACTATTTATTATTTATGTATTTATTTATTATTAGTAGTATTAGTAGTAGTATTGTTTATTATTAGTAGTAGTATTGTTTTAGTAGTAGTATTGTTTATTATTAGTAGTAGTATTGTTTATTTATTAGTAGTATTGTTTATTATTAGTAGTAGTATTGTTATTATTAGTAGTAGTATTGTTTTATTATTAGTAGTAGTATTGTTTATTATTAGTATAGTATTGTTTATTAGTAGTAGTATGTTTATTATTAGTAGTAGTATTGTTTATTATTAGTAGTAGTATTGTTTATTATTAGTAGTAGTATTGTTTATTATTAGTAGTAGTATTGTTTATTATTAGTAGAGTATTGTTTATTATTAGTAGTAGTAGTATTGTTTATTATTATTAGTAGTATTGTGTTTTCATCCCTATACACCCATCAAACTATTTATTATTTATTGTATTATTATTATAGTATTATGATTATTATTAGTAGTAGTATTGTTTATTAGTAGTAGTATTGTTTATTATTAGTAGTAGTATTGTTTATTATTAGTAGTAGTATTGTTTATTATTAGTAGTAGTATTGTTTATTATTAGTACTAGTATTGTTTAGTAGTATTGTTTATTATTAGTAGTAGTATTGTTTATTATTAGTAGTATGTTATTATTAGTAGTAGTATTGTTTATTATTAGTAGTAGATTGTTTATTATTAGTAGTAGTATTGTTTTTAGTAGTAGTATTGTTTATTATTAGTAGTAGTATTGTTTATTAGTTAGTAGTATTGTTTATTAGTAGTAGTATGTTTATTATTAGTAGTAATTGTTTATTATTAGTAGTAGTATTGTTTATTATTAGTAGTAGTATTGTTTATTATTAGTAGTAGTATTGTTTATTATTAGTAGTAGTATTGTTTATTATTAGTAGTAGTATTATATATTTTTAGTAAAAGTATGGTTTATTTTTAGTAGTAGTATTGTTTATTATAGTAGTAGTATTGTTTATTATTAGTAGTAGTATTGTTTATTATAGTAGTAGTATTGTTTATTATTAGTAGTAGTATTGTTTATTATTAGTAGTAGTATTGTTTATTATTGTAGTAGTATTGTTTATTATTAGTAGTATTGTTTATTAGTAGTAGTATTGTTTATTATTAGTAGTAGTATTGTTTATTATTAGTAGTAGTATTGTTTATTATTAGTAGTAGTATTGTTTATTATTAGTAGTAGTATTGTTTATTATTAGTAGTAGTATTGTTTATTATTAGTAGTATTGTTTATTATTAGTAGTAGTATTGTTTATTATTAGTAGTAGTATTGTTTATTATTAGTAGTAGTATTGTTTATTATTAGTAGTAGTATTGTTTATTATTAGTAGTATTATATAGTAGTATTGTTTATATAGTAGTATTGTTTATTATTAGTAGTAGTATTGTTTATTATTAGTAGTATTTTTTATTAGTAGTAGTATTGTTTATTATTAGTAGTAGTATTGTTTATTATTAGTAGTAGTATTGTTTATTATTAGTAGTAGTATTGTTTATTATTAGTAGTAGTATTGTTTTCATCCCTATACACCCATCAAACTTCCCCCTAAATTGCAGGCTCCCTATCGTTCGCCAGGAAAAAAAAGACAAATAAATGGTGTTATGCGACGTTATAATTTTACGCGCTTTATAGTGATTCCGCTTTTTCCACCTTAGGAAAGAATGGGGAATCTTAACACTCTCACTGGAGCGCAACTAGCTTCAAAGTTATAAATCATCTATATAATATTTTCGATTGTCTGAGTGTGTGTGTGTCTGTTCTTAATAGGCGGCCGCAGTTTTGTACCTGGGGAGCTGACACTTTGCATGTGGGTGTCAATTTACCTGGGTCAGGTCATAGAGGGGGCGAGGCCACGATCAGAGGTCGTTTCGAGACCGAAATTGAAAAAAAACATGAACAAAATTGAAAAAATTGCCGTTTGGGGCAAAAGGAGGCCTCCGATCGAAAAGGTGTATGGAACTAAAGTTGTTCGCAGCCCCCCAAAATGGGGGTACGGATGAGGTCAGATCCAAAATCGGAGGTCATTTACCGCCCGAAATCGAGGTCGCCATTTAATGAGGCACAGGGAGGTCGAGGCCGGTAGTAGTAGTATTGTGATGATTGTGGTAGTAGTGATTGATGATGGTGATTATGGTAGTAGTAGTGGTGGTAGTAGTGATGGTGATTATGGTGATTACCCGGGCAATGCCGGGTACCCCTGCTAGTGCAACAATAATAATCAATGACACAGAATACGCAATTTAGTTTCACACGTTTTATACCTTAAGTGGCTAGGGAACAAATCAGATCTTAGTTTATATGTGAAACCCTTCTAGGGTAAGGAATCAATGAGCAATGAGCATTAACATAAATCATAAAATAATAATACTAATCCTAGGATAACTGATGACCTAGGGAAAAATAGATTAGGAGATACCATAGTTCAAATAAGTACTGATCAAATGTTCTATCGTAAATACAGAACAAGAGTACACAGAGAGATCTAGTCTCAAACAATAAATAGTACCCGAGTGGAATTTAGCGGGGGCGAAGTAGCTAAGCGCTGTAGGTAAATATGAGTTACTGTGTCGACATACAAGCAGTACTGAGATTATGATAATATAGGCAGTATTTGATTTAAGTTTAACCTTTGCGTTAAGGCAAACTTTACAGGAGAATTAACTCAAAGAACTCGAAGAGTCAAGAGTCAATATAAGTTCATAAATGGTTTATTTAATACAACAGTCATGTATGCGTGACTGAGAATATCCTCGCCGGGCGGATGATTTAATGCGACGTTAAATACAGAGCTTAGAATTAACTCAAACTGAACAATACGCGGATGAAGCGTGATGATTAATAACAGAAAAAATAAGAGACTCAGGGGTAAAACTCTCTGTGAACAACTCATCTATTTGTTACGTACCCTGCGGATAACACAGCGTATAACATAGAGATAAGATCTAAAGAAGAGTTCACTAAGTTTTACGTGTAAGGTGCATGTATAAATTCCCGAACAAATAACTATATTATCCCTCATAAGGATACAGGAGCCTGCATTCGAAGAATTATGTATATATTTATACCGTTAATAGAAGTGTAGTGGTCTCTCTAAATCGTGTTACGAATATCTAGAAGTGAAGAATGGAAAATCTTCAGAGTTTACATTAAGGTGAATCTTAATATATCTTATTAACCCTTATTGCAATCTTCAAAACAATTTACAAAACAATAAGTAGGAAGGGAAGAGCCGTAGAGAGTCTGGCACACATGACGTAGGGAGGTCAGTTGTCCCTTCCGGTTTGACCAAGGTCGAAGGTCACGGGATCACACACAGGCCAGGCAGGTGATGCTCTCTCTCTCTCTTTCCTGAGTCCTCTCTTCGGGATCACAACTTTAACACACTTATTTGCACTTTTGATAAGAGTCTCCAAGGATCCAAGGTTAGCCCTGCCAGATTTCTGATCTTCCTATTCTATTTGATTTGCAGTTAACTAGGTTCGTCCCGAGGAAGAGCTAGTCGACTGTTAAATCGATTTCCGCTTGTCAAGATTTTAAGGGGATAATGGCTAGCCCCTACGGATTCTTTAGCCGAACTGTATCGGCTACCAGGTAAGTGTGTTCGCCCTAGGGAGAACTGTATCGGCTACCAGGTAAGTGTGTTCGCCCTAGGGAGAAGCACTCGACTGTATAACCAATCCAGTTTTGCCTAACTCTTTCTGGTTCAGTTGAGATTCTATCTACTTTTCTGTTGAGGTTAAATGGCTAACTTCTCAGGGCAGAATGGGCATGGTAGAAGGATTTTTTTTATTTATCCTGATCTTATAATATTATGCTTTGCACTAAAAATATGAGAGTTTTTTCCCCGGAATGGCTTGGATGTTCTTTATTTATTTATTATCACTTTAGGCTTGGAGATGGTGTGTTGGGGTAATAAAAACAGTATTTCTGGTGATGGGCCAAGTAGAGAATTTTCATAACATATGCAGGTAACTTTATAGTTTAGGTGATCTTTAGTTTCTACTTGTTTTATCACTTAGCTGCCATGATTAAGTTCACTTTGCCTTTAAGACACAGGTTGATATTGAGGTTCTTGGTGGTGCATTTCCATAAACATTTCCTCAGAATAGCTAAGGTCCGGCTGGGGGTAGAGTAGGTCCTGGTGGGGATAGGTATGTTCTGGTGCGGGGTAGGTATTTTCTGGTAAGGGGGTAGGGGTGCGTTCATTGTCCTAAAAAGGGGAAGTGACATGTTTTCTCTTACAGGTAGGGGGTTTGGTCCGTTTTCCCTGATTTGACCTGGTTTGAGCGGTGTCTGTGATGGAAGGGATTTGATGGTTGATTTGGCTGTTGTCTTGATACGGGAGCAGGTTCTTGGTGGTGTTTGGTTCTTGTTGCTCAGTCCCCGGTATTTCAAATGGCACGAAATAGGACGAAAGGTCATAAAATATTAAATCTAATGGGGCTAAACATGACGGAGAATGAGGGCCAGAAAAAACAAAATCTTTCCTATAGCTTGGGATCTGTAATGTCATTGGTTTACAGAGTTGTGGATTTGAAAAAGGAATGAAGGGAACATGTGAGCTTCACCTTAGTCTTGTCTTGATAGTATAATGGTTAGAGTGTTTAAGATCTGTATGTGGTAACCCAGGTTCGAATCCCGGAACGATCACGTGCTTTCATTAATTTCATTGGGATGTGTTTGGTGCTGATAGTGAATTAATATATAATATATTATCTAGTTTAGTTGAAAACTATGTTATTCCAATATAGTGTATAATCATGATTGAACATACTTGTATTATAGAGACCTTTAACACTATATATTTGTATTATAAAATTAGTTAAAGTTAAGGGGGGATAGACAGGTTGGGGTGGTGAGAAGTCTTTAGAATGAGAGGTGGATAGAAAGAGAAAAGTAAAAGAGTAAAAGGTGGAGGCCTGTCCTCTTTGCTATTGTTTAACGTTTTCCCCTGCTGTATGTTATATATTATATATTCTTTATAGACTATAAACAAACTATAAACATATTACAGCTATAATGTCCTCTGTTTTTGTGCCGCTCAATCCCTACCATTTGGAGGAATATCATAAGCACTAATGATACTATTCTATTTCATTAATCAAATGTTATCATATATTGTTATGTGTAATAGAAATACAAACAATTATATAATATACTTAATATGTCCAAACAGATATTAAGCTATCCTCTAGGAAAAATGTGTAAATATTAACTCCGATAATATCTAATACAGACTGATGTATGCAATGTTGACAAAAGTATATAATCCTGTAAGCGGCTTGTGTGGTGCTATGGGGTAGTGGGGGCTCACGCCTGAGTACGGGTAAGATAGAGGGTTTGTAATTGATGATTAATGTTAAGAACGGGGTGTTACTTAATTATTTAATGGCGTTTTTACACAGGCAAATACTTTGTTCTTAGTATGGTATTTGTATATTGAAATAGACATGCAAACACAAACAAAATAATATACACAGTATTTGTGTTTAGGTATTCTTTATTTCACCTAAGCCTAATTTCGCAAAACACCACCAAACCGTGTTGACTGAATATTATGTATATATATATATATATATATATATATATATATATTATACAAAAAAACAACACATTTTTCGATAGGAATGGTTCCTAAAACTCTTTAGATATGAATTAGTAATTAATTGTAGATCTCCCTCTCTCTCTCTCCTCAACCAATGTGTGCAGGTGAAATTTGTATATAATTGCCCCTGAGGAAGAGGAGGAGAAGGAGGAGAAAAACAAAACTACTAATACCAATGTAAAAAAGAGAAGGAGGAAGAAGAGATGTGTCGTTCAAACTAGATAGCAACAAGTCTCCCACTCCTCGCCCCCCCCCCCCCCCCACACACACACTGCACCCCTACCACCATAAACACCAGAGGGCAATACACTTCCACACCACTCTGACCCTTACCGACTGACCAAAAGGTCGACATTGGCTCACAGGAGAATAGCCCCACTGAACTAACATGACCATAACTACCCACAGACAATGGAAAGGTGCTAAACACTATTATAACCTGACCGCTTCAAGTGGCTAGTGATTTACAAGCTGTGGGTAGGGTAGGGGCAAGCGTTGGAGGCAATTACCCTTACTGCTTGGTGATGGAGGTAAAGGGAATGCAAGTAACAACATCTACTGCATTGATCCTTGCCAGACTGCCTGTTGAAGGTAAAGGGTATAGATAAATGAATAATTGGCACTGTACCTTTGAAATTAGTTATATTATACAGTATATACTATGTAGAGATGGAACGAATATCAATTTTCACTATTTGCGAATACGAATACGAATACGAATTTTTTGTTGTAAAATTCGCGAATACGAATACGAATAGCGAATATTTCAATCCTTATGTCATCCTTCAAGAACTGGTAATTATTTTGATGTCACCAACAAACGTTAATTAAATTACTATGAAATTAATTACCAGAAGTTAATGACGATGTGAATGTGTAATTTCTTAAATATCATAAATTATCTGTATGAATTAATGTTTAGTATATTGTAAGAGTTCAGCCATAGAAAACTGAATAATGAAAATTAAATCCATTCAATTTGCTATGTTTCCAGTCCTCAGTCCCAATGTTGCCGCTTTTTTGGTACTAAAGTACCAGATTTGGTACATTTGACTCTCTCAAGTACATTTTATAAATTTTCAATAAAATAGTCCATATCTGGTACTAAATACGAAATTAGTGAGGAAATATGATGGAATATATTTTAGTGACATGGTATTACATTGAATATGTCTGAAATGGCAATATTGCGACGGTTCAAATGTCCAGGTCCAGCACACGTTCGTTTACCGGGCAGTGATTCCAGTGATAATTTGGTAGGCCTACTTTTCACTAGTTTGATCTGGTACTATTAAATACAGTTAAGTAGCAACACTGCTCTGTCCTACTTCATTCCACTTTAGGGGCCCCAACGCACATCTACACTGTTATTTATTCGTTTGTGTTAACTTTAAAATTTAATATTTAACATTTTTGTATAATATTCTATTGGTTTCGTGAACATATTCGCATATTTGAAAATAGCTATGAATGGAAATGCGAATACGAATACGAATACGAATATTGAAAAACATAGCGAATATTCGGACATACGAATACGAAACGAATATTCGGTCCATCTCTAGACTACGGTATATACACAACCCACAATATCAAACGTCATCCCACTGACGATAGAATACGAGGAGATAAAGAAGAAACACCTTTAAGCAAGAATAACCAATGAAAAGGAACCAAAATAGATCAAGAAAATGAAGGACGAAATAGAAGATGAAACAGGAGTGGGGGGAGATAGAAGCAGGCCAGATTATTAGTAGATAATTAAGTGAAGAAACTATATTCAAGAATGATTCGAATTGAAAGAGAGAGAGAGAGAGAGAGAGAGAGAGAGAGAGAGAGAGAGAGAGAGAGAGAGAGAGAGAGAGAGAGAGAGAGAGAGATGAACAAACACTTAGACGCACACACACCTCACAAACTCTGGGATAATGAAGACTAACCCCGTAACAACATACACTCCCTCATGAGAACACGACCTATGGATGTAGCCCTGCTCAGGTAATGTTCCAGAAGTGTAACAAAATTAGCAATGTGGCCCCATATGGGGACTGGCATTTTAAACGGCTCTCACCCGAAAACTGATTGATGGATTTTAAATTTCTTGTTACCAATAGAAACTACAATTAATGCTTAATATTATGTTAAGATCAAATTACACTAAAATAAGTCATATATACAAAAAACAAAAAAACAAAAATGAAAAAAAAGGTCAACAAAAGTGAGACATATCTCATACATTACATAAGCTGGATTAATTTGGCTGCAGGGCTGTGGAGGGTATGGATGAGGGTCTAGGGTGACAACAAGGCAGAACTCTGGGGCTAAAAAAAAGTTCGATAGGAAGGGGAAATTTGTAGTACACATTTGGAATTATGGACCCCATATGGTGACCGGACAGGTTGGTACAGGAAAGGGGAGGAGAGAGAGCGGCGGCTCACACCCTCTCCCAGTTGTATGACGATGCGGACTGGCTGCTCGTCTTAAAAATTTCTTGCCATCGGCCTCCGGCCGTGAAATATTCGCAAAAAACCTGTTTTACGCATATTTTTTGGCCCATATAGGGCCAATATGCCTGAGCAAGGGTAGACACACAGTTTGGTGAGACGATAATGACAGAGGCACGCTATTACACATGCTTGGACAATGAATAAAGGTACAGTCACGAGGATAGATATAGTTGCACCAATTCGAAACATTGAATCTTTAAATCCAAGTTATGTAACATCTGGGCTACAATACAGCATTTTACGTTTTGCTTACGTTCGATATCGATTTATTTGGATGCATCGCCCTAGAGCGTTTGTGTAATGTATGTTTTGTTTTTTGTTTTTTTTCTATGTGATTGAGGGAGGCAAAAGGCATAACTGCCTATAGCGAGTGCCTCCCCCATAGTTGAAAGAGTGACAGGGCCAAAATCAAGGGACGTTCGAGCCAAAATGCCTGGACACACAGAGTTTGAAGCAATTTAAGTCATAGGAAGAGGGAAATACTGATTCTGGGAGAGCATTCCAGAGCTCCGCTGTTGAGTAGAAGAAAGTTTGAGAGTAACGTTTCACTCCTGGGTTGGAGAGTTGCACAGAGTAGGGGTGGGATTGAGTTGCAAGACGGGTACCACGTGCCCTACGTAAAGGAGGTGGTATACACTGGGATAGCTCTGAGGAACACTGATTATTATAGTAGCGATAGAATAGCGAGAGAGATGCAACATTTCGGAATCAATACATGAGCTGTATATTCCTATGCATGTATTGGTGTACACATATGTAATATAGTAATGTATATGATATATTACTTATGATATTTATATGCAGGCAAAATTAGCCGCATTTTCAAGCACCCCCACTACCTCTGATAGACTGGAAAAGGTGTCGTATCACACCATTAAGGGTGTCGAATATCAATCCAACTCAAACCTGCTTTTCTACTGGTTTGAGGAAGGGAAGAACTTTTTCGAGGAAGCAGAAAGTCAATCCGATTCGGGCCTTAAGTATATATCTGTAAGCAAGTCATCATATTTCATTGGCGAGTGAAAGCAAAATTTATCTATCTAAATGTAATCTTAAAATAGCCCAAGCATACCACAAAGTGAAGTAATTCACGATCATTCGAAATTGAGCATTTGTGCATTTCCCCTAGAAATTCTCCCGCAACGAAAGGGCTAAAGATATTTTTTGAACACTCTCATAAGTATTAAAAATTTACCTGTTAAAGGGGAAATGCACAAAAGCTCAATTTCGAATGATCAAGAATTACTTCACTTTGGGGTATGTTTGGGCTATTTTAAGATTACATTTAGATAGATAAATTTTGCTTACACTCGCCAATGAAATATGATGACTTGCTTACAGATATATACTTAAAATTTATGAAGCAATGTTCACAAAATTTGGTGGAACGATAGCATATGCGTCAAGGAAGTTATTCCACTTTGGAGGTGATCGGTAGAGCGCATACCTCCGCCAGGGTAAATGCCTCTTTAATTTTCAATGTTATTACTATAATGACTTGTACCATATAAAGAATGTCATCTTCCTCTTCCCCATGCTAAAATATGAAACATAATATATACTAGCAGGGGTACCCGGCGTTGCCCGAGTAATCACCATAATCACCATCACTACTACCACCAGTACTACTACCATAATCACCATCATCAATCACTACTACCACAATCATCACAATACTACTACTACCATAATCACCGGCCTCGACCTCCCTGTGCCTCATTAAACGGCGACCTCGATTTCGGCCGCTAAATGACCTCCGATTTTGGGTCTGACCTCATCCGTACCACAATTTTGGGGGGCTGCGAACAACTTTCGTTCCATACACCTTTTCGATCGGAGGCCTCCTTCTGCCCCAAACGTCAATTTTGTTCATTTTTGTTTTCAATTTCGGCCTCGAAACGACCTCCGATTGTGGCCTCGCCCCCTCTATGACCTGGCCCAGGTCAATTGACACCCACATGCAAAGTTTCAGCTCCCCAGGTCCAAAACTGCGGCCGCCTATTAAGAACAGACACACACACACACAGACAATCGAAAATATTATATAGATATGAAACAAAAGTTTACATAGGCAAGCAACGTTTAATAGGAATTAATTCAAATAATGTAATGCAGTTTATTTATTTACAAATCACAATTTCTGAAACATCTAAGTAGCCAGACAATTTTGTTACTGTGAATCAAGTTATTAAGACATAGTGTTATTTGTCTCTAATTATATAATTGTTTGTATTAGTACTAGAAGTTTGTGTGCATCATATTTTAATAATTGTTATTACGTTATCCTAATAACTTTCAATACATCAACTATTATAGCATATATGAACACTCCCACACAACACACAGTTCTGTCCTGGGCTTCATATTACAACACTTTCGCTTTGTGTCAAATCAACAACTTTACAAGCAATCGGAACATGGATAATCAACCCCTTGAGGATTATGACGTGTTTTGACACTATATTATGGCTATCATTAGAACATTTTATGCAACTTAGGAAGGATCTGTGGGAATCATAAAGGTATAATTATACCATCTCAATTAACCCGGGAATGGCACCGAGATTCTTAAGAGATTTTACTGGGCGAAGGCGACAGGACTCTTAAGATCCAAGGTCTAAAATTTGTTTTCAAAAGACCCCAGTAGCACTCAAAACAAAGAAATATGTGATTAAGTGGGATAATTCCCCTCCATACCTCCTATCACTCCTCCACATGTGACAAAACCCCCCCTTCCCCCACCCCTTCAATTAATACCTATTTTTCCTCTTATTCCCTTGTTAAAAGGATAATTTTCCGCGCCAAGATCCCCCACCCGGCTTCAAGGTGTGGGACGCATATAGAGATCGTGGCAAGAGAGTGACATCACAAACAAGACATAAGTGTCGATCGATAAGTGAGAGAGGGAGGTTGTATGATGCGCTGGCTCTCCTCTCATGAATGAACCGGTCGGCAATACATGTTCTTTTTCATTCCCCCAAATACTATTCTCACTTGTTTTATTGCTGTTGCATGTTAATATCTTCATATTAAATGTAAAATAGGCGTATATGAATAAAGTAATAACGATATTTATCGGCTAAAGACAATTTTCGTCGAGATTGTATCAAAATATTTTCGCCTGGCGGGCACTTTCAAATACCATAGGCTCGATGTTTAAAGGTTAAGTCTGATTTCCATATACCCTTTCAAATCATTCTGAATACAATCCTCTAATATTTGCCAAAATATACTGCTAAAGCGTGTCTTAATCCTCAAAGGGTTAAATGGTAGATACTTAAGTATTTCACATGTGTCTATGTACAATTCATCTACAATTTGTATACAAGGATAATATATAGTGAACCTGAAGAGTGCCTGAATTATTCTGTATGCATTGGAATGAATGAGGAGCAGAATATTACGGAATATTTTCCTAATATTAATGTATTTGACTCTTCTATAGTTTGCAATATGAAACTTGAGCATACAGTAGTTGGTTAACCCTTTCACGAATTTATGACGCAGAGGTTGCCAGATTAGCAATAAGAAATAGAGTTCTCTCACTCTTATAATTACCTCTCCAAAATTAGTTTCTGCCCACAGCTAACTCAAAGACAACTGCAGAGGTTGAAGTAACTAAACTAAAGGTTTCTAAATACCCCTGATGGTAACAAAGGCTTTAAAGTATCCCCAATAGGCTCAAAATTGCGTCATATGCGTGAAAGGGTTAAGCTTAAAATATCACCGTAAAATATCCAAAACTGTATCACAAAGCACGTATTAAGCTTAATTGCACTGTAGTAAATCTAAAACTTTACCACAAAGCATGTATAAAGCATACATATTCACAGTTTGTATTTCCCTAATAATTAGGGATAAATGCTGATGGTAGTACGGATACAAGCTGAGAAGTGTTGCCAACTCTAGAGCAGTGCTCAAATGGTCATGGTACCAGGTCCTGCCTGATACTGGCAGTTACAAGGAAAGTATATTACTAACGGCTGTTACGGCTCTCTGCTGTCGCTGGGACTGGGGAGTGATTTATCTACTGACGGCAGAGAGCTGTCGCTGGTACTGAACGGGTTAAGGGGATGCCTTACAGCCTAATGCATCCCCTAATATACTTGCATCACCACAACATTAACCTATAATCCTTAACACCGCCTTCCCACCGCCTCTCCCCTTCCAACTCTCAGCATTTTTGGTTTGCACGGCGGTAGGGGTCGGTAAGCTGCATGTCATTATTATTGTGTGTTTGGTGCCACTGCTCTTACATATTTTGTTGCTGCCTCAGGCCAATAATAGTGAAAATAGTGAAATTGTCTATCAGTATTACATAATGTTGGGTTGAAACGGGTGTGTGATGTCCCCGCGGTTGTTTAATGTATTTATGGATGGAGTCATGAAAGAAATACAAGGAAGAGCAGTGGCTGTTGGTGTACCACTGATAAGGGAGCGAAATGAGTGCAAGCTACCTGTATGGCTGTTTACCGATGATACAGCTCTGATGAGCGATAGTGAATGGGAGTTGCAGGGTCCGGTAAATATGTTTGGAACAGTGTGTGAAAAACGGAATCTGAAGGTAAATGCGGGGAGGAGCAAGGTTATGGTCTTTGAAAAGGGTGCAGCCACAGAGTGAGAGGTGAGGTTGAACGGTCAGGCTATGGAGAATTTCAGCTCATTTAAGTATCTGGACAGTGTGCTGAGTATAGATGGGATTATGGATGAAGAAATGCGGGAAAGGGTGCAACAGGGGAAGAGGGTTGTAGGAATGCTGAAAGCATTAGCTAGAAATAGGGTGGTCAACATGGAAGTAAAGAAGTCCTTGCATGACAGTGTGGTAATCCCGACATTGACTTACTTAACCCGTTCAGTACCGTAGGATACAGTAATAAAAGTCCCCCCCAGTCCCAAGCAATGTGGCCAAAATGGCAGGAGAGACTACCTTTCCACCTCAAGAGATGAGGCAAGACTGGTTCTCTCACAACTTCAGTGGGTCGTATATAAGCTGAGAAGTGTTGCCAGCCGTCCGGCTGGCTCAGTTGATAGCGTGCCTGATTCCCACCTTGAAGGTCTCGCGTTCAATCCCCGCTCAGATTGAAAAGTTTTTCTGGGATACAGCCGGCGGTTACCATCTCCCCATGAGCAAGGGGGATGGGTAATGGTCTCTGGTAGACTAAAGAAAGCCAAGCGCTTGCGAATCCTCAAAGGAGGAGAGACGGGCGCTATATAAGTAACCAGAAGATTATTATTATTTATTATTATATCGGGAGCAGTGCTCAAACAGTCGTGGTACCAGGTACAGAGTTGTACAGGCAGTTACAAGGAAAGTAAATTACTGACCGCTATAGCCGTCGCTGGGACTGTGGATTTAATTATCTACTGACAGCTATAGCCGTCGCTGGTAGAGCAAGGGTTAAGTGAAGTATGGACGTTGGTGGAGAGACTCAGATCAAGAGTGAGAGGGGTGGAAATTAGTTACTCGAGAAGTGCATGCGGAGTTACATGGAGGGATAGACAGACAAATGAGGAAATAAGAAAGAGGTGTGGAATGGATGTAGATGTGAGGGAAAGTGTGAAAAGGAACACCTTGAGATGGTTCGTCCATATGGAACGTATGGGAACCGAGAGAATGACTAAGAAGGTATACGAGAGCGAGCGAGGTGGAAGGACAGAGAGGAATAGGTAAACCGAGAGAGAGGTGGAAGGATGGAGTGAAGAAGTATATGAGTGAAGGCGGTGCTGGATGGGAGGAGGGGCGTCAACTGACCGGGAACAGAGATGCATGGGAGCGTTTTGTTTGTAGCCACACCTTTGGGGATCACGGCGTCCGACAATAGATAGATAGATAGATAGATTTGGATCATGATGCATATTTATTTTAATGTTGTGTATCATCTTTAGTCAACGGGCATTTGTTTCAGTTATACCAGTATGTTTTTGTTTTATAAGAACATAAGAACATAAGAAAATGGGAGTCTGCAGAAAGCCGATTGGCCTAAGCAAGGCAGATCCCTGTCCCACACAACCCCAATTCAATTACAAAGCCCAATTATAGGCTTCACACTCTAATACCCTGAGGATCATCTTACCAAAACGGTTAGAGATTAACGCAGGATTATGGGGGTCTGCAGAGCGCTGATTGGCCCAACCCAGCTGATCCCCCTTCACACCCAACCCTTCTCGTCCATATGCTTATCCAATTTTATCTTAAAGCTCCCTACAGTTTTAGATCCCACTATAGCACTTGGTAGTCCATTCCACCCATCTACAACTCTGTTACCAAACCAATATTTGCCTATATCTTTTCTGAAACGAAATTTATCTAATTTGAAACCATTGGTACGAGTTCTTTCGCTATCACTGAGCTTTAGTACATTTGTCATGTCCCCTTTGTTAATCCCACTAACCCACTTGAACACCTCTATCATATCCCCTCTAACTCTGCGTCTCTCTAACGAATGTAAACCTAATTTCTTCAACCTTTCTTCATACGAAAGATTTCTAATATTATGGATCATTTTTGTCATTCTACGCTGTAATCTCTCCAATGAATCTATGTCCATTCTGTAATAAGGACACCAAAATTGGACAGAATAATCCATATGGGGTCTCACTAATGACAAGTAAAGTTTTAAGATAACATCAGCAGTTCTGTTACTCACACTCCTAGAGATGAACCCGAGAATCCTGTTTGCCTTATTACGAACGCTTATACACTGTTTTCTAGGCTTCAAATCATTGCTAACAAACACACCTAGATCTTTCTCACAGTCTGAATTTTCTAATTCTAAATTAGCTAGTTTATATTTAACATTTGTTTGCATCTTCCCTATCTTTAATACCTTGCATTTGTCAATGTTAAACTTCATCTGCCAATTTACTGACCATTCATGTAAGGTATCTAGATCCCTTTGGAGGCACTCTATATCGCTATCTGAATCAATTGATCTCTCTATTTTAGTATCGTCTGCGAATTTACTTATCCTACTAGTTATACCTAAATCTAGGTCATTTATGTATATAAGAAACAACAGGGGACCTAATACCGATCCCTGGGGGACATCACTTTTGACTGCTCCCCATTCTGACTTGGTACCATTTATGCTGACTCTCTGCTTCCTACCAATTAGCCATGACCTAATCCATCCTAACAACGCCCCACCTATTCCATGTGCCTCAACCTTTCTCATCAATCTTTCATGAGGGACTCTGTCGAAAGCTTTACTGAAATATAAATATATAATATCATATGACTTGTCATTATCTACTGCTTCATATACCTCTGAGAAAAACTAAGCAAATTAGTAAGGCAAGACCGTCCCTGAGTGAATCCATGCTGAGAAGAATTGATTAAGTTAAATGTTTCTAAGTGGTTTCTCATTTTCCTAGCAATAATTGACTCTAGTAGCTTTCCTATGATTGAAGTGAGACTAATGGGACGGTAATTGGATGCTATTGATTTATCACCTTTTTTGAAGATCGGAACTACATTTGCAAGCTTCCAAGCTTCTGGAACTATACCTGTGTCTAATGACTTGTTAAATAGAAATGTTAATGGGTAACTTAACTCATCTCTGCATTCTTTTAATACTCTAGCATATACCTCATCAGGACCAGGCGATTTATGAGGTTTCAGTCTGTCAATTTCCTTAAGCACATCATTTCTACTTATAGTAACCGTACTTAACCTATTATCTATACTATCGCTGTATACCTTACGGACTTCTGGAAACTGTGCCAAATTTTCATTAGTGAAAACGGAAAGAAATTGACTATTTAATGTACTGCACATTTCTAAATCATTTTCTGTCATTTCTCCTATCGAAGTTTTAAGGGGACCAATTACATCTCTAACCTTGGATTTATATAGTTGGTAAAAAGCTTTAGGATTATTTTTTGAGTCATTGGCAACCTTAATTTCATAATTTCTTTTTTCTTTACTAATATCCTTTTTTACCTGTCGTGATAGATTCTGATAGTAAGCAAGTAGGTGAATTTCGCCTTTTTTAATTGTTCTATATATTCCTCTCTTTTTTCCTAGAAGATCTAATAGTCTATTATTCATCCATTTGGGTTGGTTCTGTGTTGATCTAAATTTTCTTTTGGGGATATATTTATTTTGCGCATTGAGTACTGACTTGATAAAATTATCGTATGTATCTACCAAGTTTGACGTCTCTTCCTGACTTAAGATGACAGGTGCCTGAGAAAGGATACACTCATTTGGACACCTGGATCGACTTAATTTTTTGACCATAGGGTCCGCTAACAGGGCTTCTCTTAACCCACCATAATTGGCTTTTCTGAAGTCAGGTATTAATATTGTATTCTCTCTGATATTACCTTTCCATTGTATATTAAAATACACAGAATTGTGATCACTATTTCCTAGGTGGTCCCCGATTTCTACACTATTTATCATATGTTCATTGTTACTGAAAACTAAATCGAGAATATTTTCACCTCTAGTCGGCGTATCTATGAATTGAGATAAAAAACTATCTTGTACTACCTCAATAAACTCCTTTGAATCAGAGTCTCCTATTTGTTGCTGGCAATCTATATTAGGGAAATTAAAATCCTCCATAATGCACACGTTGCTAAGCCTTGATGCTATTTTAATTTCCTCCCATAATGATGTTCCGTCATTTCTACTCATATTTGGCGGTCTATACATAACTCCAATAACTAAAGTCTCACTACCTTCGTTAACTTCTACCCAAACACTTTCATTTTCATTATTTACTCTAATACCTGATTTAGTACAGCTTTTTAATGAACTCCTGACAAACACTGCTATACCGCCGCCCCTCCTACTTGTTCGGTCATATTTAAACAAACTATATCCCGGTATATCAAACTCTGCTAAAAAATGCCTGGTTTCTGTATTAATCCATGTTTCAGTTAGCGCTATTATGTCTATATTTTCTTTGCTATCCAGTGCTCTAAGTTCGTTCATTTTGTTACATAAACTCCTGCAATTTGTATAATAAACCCTCAAACTATTACTTGTATTTGCAACTATTTTTCTATTGTTTTTAACTAATTTATTTTTACCTGTTGAACTACTGGACCTAGACGGAAAAGCTACGCTATCAGAATGTTCGTTATTACTATCAATTTCATGTGGCTGGGATTCTATTTTACTTACACACCTATGGTTTATTAACAAAACCCCGCAACAAACTTGTCGAGTGAGCTGGCTAAGGTCGAAACTCCTAGTCGAGAGAGATGTACTCCATCCTGGGCATACAGTTCATCCTTACCGTAGAAGAGGGTCCAGTTATCCAGGAATGGAATAGTATTTGCCTTGCAATACTTCTCCAGCCGGCTATTTACACCAATAGCCCTGGAGGACCATTCCTTCCTTACCCCTCTTCTTGGTAGGATACTGTGTACCACAGGAACTCCACCCTTCTCCTTGATCCTCTCCAACATTTCCTGGTACGTGGTGAGCAACTCCTCAGTCCTGCATTTCCAAATGTCGTTGCTCCCTGCGTTGAGGAAGATGAAGGGGTCCTCTCCACTCGCTTCCATGACACCATCTAGCTTTTCTGCCACCTTCTCGACTCCGGCACCAGGCAGACAGACAACTTTACCAACATGTGTGTTAGTAGCCCTACCAAGGTATTTAACCATTGAATCCCCTACAATTAAAATAGACTTAGCTGTTTTCTGTTGACGGCCTGTAGCAGAAGTAGTAGCAGGAGAAGTAGCTGCAGATTTCCTCCCCTCTCCTCTCACTGCCCCGCTGTAAGACGGGTCATCTCCTTCCTCCTTTCCCCCTTCACTGCCATCACACTCGTCATCCAGGGCGCTATACTTGTTTTTAACAGTCACATACTGCTTCTGGAAGGTTAATTTCATTCCTCTTGAAGATGCCACCTTCCAAGAAGAGTCCGGGTTTCCTACACCAGTGGCATTTTTTTTTTCCTCAAATGCCATCTTCAATGCTAAGTTCTCGTCATTGAGAGATTGGACCTCGAGCTCAACATTCTCCAGCCTCTCTTGCAAAGCAAGACAAAGCTGGAGAACATGGGAAGAGGTGACAATCTCATCAGCACAAGCCATCACTAGGAATGTTCACCTCACTAGGGGATAAACAGGTATGTCACGAGCGGTCACTGGGTACGTCCTCACTGGTCAAAGGTCAGGAGCTTGTATTTATAACTATTTACTCCATATTGCCCCACCTTTTGTTACATAGATATATATTTCCAACATACCTCTTTTCTTTGTCCGCAATACACCTTAGACGTGTTATCATATTGTTTCCCTTAATTAACATTTTAGCAACTCACATTTATCTACCTTAGATTATATATCAATTCATTAGCTTGACACTACACTATTACACTCTCTACTAAATATATTGTTTGACTATCACTATCTAGCCATTTTCCATCTTCCTCATAACCAACTACAAACCAAATTGTTCTGCACTTTCGATCTGCTTCAATTACTTTTATATAGTTAACTTTAGTATTTGTAAACTCACGGGGAAAAAAACGTTTTACATTGGTGAGCTGTATACAGTATATTTGTGCGAGAACGAATTAATTAGGTGAAACATACCTCTTTGAGGTATTATCACAATATTTCGACCCATTTCCAGAATGTTTAGAGAGATAGTGTAAACATTTATTTTTCAGCGAGTCAAAAATTCCAAATTGATGCCATGAATGATCTTTTTGGATTACGTTATCTATCGAAAATAATATTTTCAAAGATATTTGTACTTATAATGCCAGAGAGAGAGAGAGAGAAAGAGAGAGAGATCACGAGCTACACACAGACTCACTAGTGGAAATGTTCCAGGGTAAGCTTATTTTGATCCTGTCTAACGAAAGGTCTCTTACTTTCAACCCCAGACAACCTATCCTTATAACACATATAACATAATATTCAGTAGAAATCGAAATGATACAGAAATTATTGCCTGCCTATTGAACACACACACACACACACATACATACACACAACCAAGTAACGGTGTGTTTATCAGTCTACACCCACATACCCATCCACACACACACACACACACACCCCTTAACCTTTTGTCAAGCCCTAAAGTGTTAACGTTGTCCCTGGTTGGAGTCACCTCCTTAACACTGTAAAACTCTGCTGTTAATGTGCTGCTCTGTGCTGGGCCTTCTTTTATTATCTATCTCACTCTCTCACTCTCTCTCTCTTTCCTCTCCCTTGTTCCCCTTTCCTCTCTATTATTGACATGTCTCTCATTTCTCACTTTTTAGTATCTCTTTCCCTTTCTCTGCCGTTTTGTCCTACGATTCATCATTCTTTTATTTTGCCATTCTCAGCCCCAACAAGTTTATTCTAATTTTGATCTATGTCTATGAGCATCCTTCTCATATATACGTATACAATGACGGACTTTAGCTGATACATACATTTTCGAAGCTTTCTCGGATTGATTTGAAACTTATAATGTGTTTAAATAGTTTGTGTATTTCAGATATACCTTTAAATAGTTGGAGGCCCAAAATAATGACAACGATTGTACCTAGCGTTCTCTTACCGGTTGTAGCATTCCTCTTTCCCCTATAATGATTAATTTGCTGTATCTAGTACACAATAGTAAATGTTATCATACATTTTTCATAGCATTTGTCATTGTAAACAACTTCCATATCACTACTTCAATTGTTCGCCTCATAATCCTTCACCAGAGTTACTAATTATTATCTTTCCTTTTCTGGTTTCCATTAAGCGATTTCTTTAACTTATAATCTACCTATAGGACTCAAAGGGGTAAATGCGATGCCATTAAACCCTCTGATTAACATAGGTCCTTCTTAAACTGCATAAAGTCGTCTAATGTTAGACAAAATAATATGTCTAAAAGGTGCCATCATACTGAAAGGATTAATTCCAAAGTCCCACATCCGATGCAATCTGTCTTCCCCTCATACTATGACTTAAAATACTTCAACCAATGTGTGTCCAGACATTTTTACTTTAACGTACCTTGATTTTAGCTCGCCGTCACTCTTTCAACTTGGGGAGGGGATAGGGGGGGGGGGGGGAGAGAGAGAGAGAGAGAGAAGACACTTGTTACTAACAACCTTGCCTTTTATCCCCTTCACACACGAAGAATATAAAGGCAACATATTTCCTCCTTTTCTTGTGTGACTTTCCCCTCTTTTCCCTTCAGTAATCCAGTATATTATATTATACCATTATGACCCCATCCACCAATCTTGTTCTCCCCTCTTACATTGCTCACTCTTCCTGCTACCATTACTGACCAGTCTTCCTCCCCTCTTCTTGTTATGACAAAAGTTATTATTCAAGATATCTTGTATGAGAATAATAAACAGGATGATCGGTTTACCGTATATGTTAAGCCTCTTGGATAATAATATATCCTAACAATATAATATGTGATAGTTATATAAATGTATTTTTGAGTGCTTTATGCATATACAATTAATTCACGGAGGTAGGTCTAAATTATAAATATTTGCTTTTAACTAATATACTTTAATCATGACATATTTTGAAGTAATTTTGTTATAGTTGTCGATGCCTCTAATACATATTAACAACATGAACTGTAACATAGACAATTAAATGTTATGACACTGTTATGTATGTTATTCAGAATTATTATGTGGCATCTGAGAGGGTAATATATTAATATTTGTTCAGACTGTTGAACATCCCGGACAAGAAGGTATTATGCGTGTTCCGTATATATATATATATATATATATATATATGTGTGTGTGTGTGTGTGTGTGTGTGTGTGTGTATGTGTATGTGTGAATGTGTTGCTCATACGAGTATGTAAGAATCTCGCAAGTAACATTAAACTAAATTAATATCGTACTCGATAATATAAATCGAGGTCGTGATTAAACCTTTAAGATATTATTTGAATCATGTGTATATTTTATATTTGCCTGATACATGTGCTCTATAGCTCCTCTTAAAACTCCAAAATGAAAACACTAGTTTATAATGAATTAATGTAATAATTAATAATATGACCCAATGCCAGTCTTAGTGTATACATTAGTTACACTAAAATGTGCAAGTGTTGCAAGTCCGTTCAGTTTTTCCCTGCAGCCAAAGTTGCCATGTCATTTTGTGTGTTTCGTTGTAATTCATGCATATCAAAATATTATGGATATAAAAGGTATGAACAGATATAAAAAATCAATGGGTAATATAACTACCCTTTCCATTCTAACATTTCAAATCTGGTAATTTCAAATGGTACATGGGGGAATATTGAATTTCTTGATATTAACTGAGGGGGGAGGAGGAGGAAGCTGCAATTATCACTTACCCCTATAATTAACCAACTACAGTAACTTGTTATTGGAATATCTGGGACGGTAGGCATTGAATACATAACATATATAATTAATAGTAGAGCCACATGTACTGTTCAATGCAATAATGGCACTTTTCAAGCAATCAACATAACCCCTTATATCTCTAATAACATTTGATGGCTCCCAATTAAGATCATCAGTGAACCAGAAAGCTTGTAGCAAGCCATGTAACTTTAGGCTTAATTAACTGCTGTAGTGATTCCTCAGGACGACTGAGATGATAACTACTTCAAAGATAACGAGTTGGTGTGTGTGTGTTTATGTGTGTGTGTGTGTAATGGATATAGAGAGAAGGGTGGGGTGGGGTGGAGATACTATATATCGGTAGCACACAAAATACTGAATCCTACAGTATACGCAGGAGAGGAGACCGAAGCAAAACGGGAGAGTATGCAAACATTAACAATATATATATTTTACAGGTCGCATCATGATGAAATTATATTCAAGTGACATAATTTAGGCTAGGCTACTTAACCCCATACAAGCGAGCATAATTGGCCAAAATTACCTTCATTCCCTACTCATTTTCATGCATAAGCAATAGCCAGAGCATAATACAATGCTATATCCTTGGAAGTACAGTAATAAAGCTTTCAAATGATACCAGAAACATTTCTGTACGACGTCTGGTTATTTTGCAACGAACTTGCAAACAAAGGGCAAAATCGCTAAAATTAGCAGTGTTTAGCTGTTTTCGCTGTGTGAGCTGCAGATGTGCGAGCAAGCTCTCTGTTACACCTCAGTGTCTCGGCGTGGTCTGTCTGCTCCGGTTGAAGCCCCCTTCTCCCCCCCCCCCTGTGCTGCCTGCAACAGTTGGTCTGGCCCCCAGGCCACTTAACCTGACAAGCGCTAAATAGACCTAGGGGCTAGGGTAGTTATTTGTGCATTTCTAGCCTTGGATTCTGACAGAATTCGTTATATTTACAATATAGAGCATTATTTGTTTTCGGTATGCTTTTATTTTACATATATGATGTATATATGAACCTTCAAGAGTGCTAAAATAAGTGGGAAAAGCATTTGGGTGGTGAAAAACGAATTGGCCACCCGGTCATAATCTCAGGCGAGAGAGAGCCACAGGCAACCCTCCTCTCTCGCTGTCTGTGAGGTAACTGAGACGAGCGGGGCGGTGTGGGCCGGTGTCTGGGTGTTACATAACGATCTTTTCTGCAACCCACTTGTGCTACATTATCGCGGGAGAGAAAAATAACCGATAAATGATGATAATAAGAGGAAAAATAGGTGATAATTAAGGAGGGGAGGGAGGGGGAATAAGGTGGGGAAGGAGGGGAGGGGGTGGGGGATTTACATGGATGAGTACTGGAGGGGAATTATCTCACCTAGACAAATTCCTTTGTTTTGATAGGCCCTTTTTTTTTTTGGAAGGCTTTTTTTATGGTCTTGCTTCCGTGAGGCCTATCGCGTTCCCTATAGGAAGCCTTCCGTGAGGCCTATCGCGCTTGCCAGGTTAATAGCCGGAAAAACCTGCCCATCAAGTGACGGGCACCGCGAGAATTGGGATAATTAGGAAGATTTAAAGTCGATATTAATAGACAGTAGGGATTGGGTTGTATAGAGTACAATACAAAACAGAACGACTAGGGAAAATACAGAGCATTTCATCATGATATTTCCCCCATAATCTCTTGTTTAACTTTCCTCTTTATCTTCCTCCCCTCATGTAAATCCTCTTACCAGCAGCCTCTCTCTCTCCATCTACAACCTTTTGCTCTTCTGCTTTTCCTCTTAACATCACCATTATGACCACTCGTTTTGCTGCACTGCTTTCCACCCAAATCCCTTTCATAAGCTTCTCGCTCTACTCGCTTCTACTATCACTCTTATCATTTCTGTTTTTCTATTGCTCCAACTTCCCTTTATACATTCATTCGCTCTTTCTCTCTCTCTCCCTTCTCCTCTCCTTATACACTACTTTACAGCTTATCTTCACCTTTACCAATTCAGTAGCTGCTAAATCCTTCACTTTCTTTTTCATTACCGAACCTAGACTCTTACTGTCTATCAAGTTTTCCACAGTTCTACATCTACGCAGATCTTCCCAAATATTTTTGTTCATAAAGCCTTGAGGATTATAACATATTTTTATAGTTTATTCTGGCTATTATTTGACGATATTATATAGCTTTGATATAACTTTTGGGAATTAAATGGGTACAAACCATCTTATTAAGCCCTCTGGCTTACACCTTTTATATTGCACTAGACATATCAATGGCCTTCAATAGAGTCTGGCACAAATCTTTAATTTCTAAACTACCCTCCTTCGGTTTCTATCCCTCCATCTGTGCCTTTGTCTCTAATTTCCTTTCCGGCCGTTCCATAGCTGCGGTTGTGGACGGCCATCGCTCACTTCCTCATCCTATCAACTCTGGTGTTCCTCAGGGCTCTGTCCTATCTCCTATTCTCTTTCTAATTTTCATAAATTATTTTCTCAACTGTACCTCCAGTCCCATCCATTCATATGCAGACAACTCTATTTTACACTACTCAATTAGTGTTCCTGAACGCCCCAGCCAGCAATCCCTCAGAGACAAACATAATGAAGCCATGCAACAATTATCTTCTGATAAAACTACTATTTCCAATTGGGGCAGAGAAAACCTTGTTACCTTTAATGCTTCCAAAACCCAATTTCTTCATCTTACTACCTGTTCAGAACTCCCAGAGGACTATCCCTTACACTTCAACAATACAAAAATCAATCCTTCATCTTCTCTCAATATTCTCGGTGTCTTTTTTGCTTCTGCTCTCACTTGGAAGGATAATATTACTAGTCTTGCTAAGGCAGCCTCCCAGAAGCTGGGTGTGCTCAACCGCCTTAGGGGGTTCTTTTCCCCTGCACAGCTTCTTGCTCTGTACAGGGGCACAGTGCATCCTTGTATTGAGTATTGTTCACATTTGGGGGGAGGTTCCTCTCACACCGCTCTCCTAGACAAAGTTGAAAGGAAGGCCTTTCGTATCATTAACTTCCGTCCACTCACCAACTCTCTGCAATCTCTCTCTCTCTGCCGCAATGTTGCATCTCTCTCGCTATTCTATCGCTACTATAATAATCAGTGTTCCTCAGAGCTTTCCCAGTGTATACCACCTCCTTTACGTAGGGCACGTGGTACCCGTCTTGCAACGCAATCCTACCCCTACTCTGTGCAACTCTCCAACCCAAGAGTGAAACATTACTCTCAAACTTTCTTCTACTCAACAGCTGAGCTCTGGAACTCTCTCCCAGAATCAGTCTTTCCCTCTTCCTATGACTTAAATTTCTTCAAACTCCGCGTGTCCAGGCATTTTGGCTCGAACGTCCCTTGATTTTTGCCATGTCACTCTTCCAACTCTGGGGGAGGCACTCGATACAGGCAGTTCTGCCTTTTATCTCCCTAACTCACATAGAAAAAAAAAAAAAAAAACTTCCTAATCCAAATATAATCGTTAAATAATAACCAGAATATACTGTTAAAACGCGTCATATCCTCAAGAGGTTAACAGCATTATCCGTATTCCCTTCCTTTTCTCCCATTCCTCTCTTCTTCTTCATCTTCATCCCCCAACCCTACTTATAGTTTTCAGATTGTAATATTGTATTTTCCTTCTCCTCCCTCATCCACCACTGTTGAACGTATTTATGGACCTCGCGACCCTCAGCCAATCCCATCCAAGATTAATAATCGTTAAAATGATCATCCCCACGTTTTATAACTCATGGCATTATGCTAACATTCGTGCACTTTGATTTCTACCATCTACTGTAATATTATATATTTGTGTGACTTTAGTATGTCCATATTGGTATAGTATACCGGCTCGGTAGTGTAGTGGAGAACGTCTCGGGCTCTCAACCCGGGTGACCCGAGTTCTATGCCACGCTCAGGCATAAAGGTTTTTCGCATACACTGGTAGCTGGTACAATTTTCCTTGAGCAAGGAAATGGGTAATAGTGTCTGGTAATAAACTTTTGTCGAGCGCTATTGAATCTCGGAGTGAGGGCTAGAGAAAAATGGTGCTATACAAGTAATCTGAACATTATTATTATTATACCTGTTGAATGGGGCTAACTGCTGTTGGGAACCTGACGCCTTGTGGTATATCGAATTAATTTAGCGTTACTGACTACAAACAATTGTGAACGTGATATTAAGTGATTGAACGTAATTCTCGATACTGGATTATTTTCGGCATGATACTGATACTCCAGAAAATGTTCATGATAACTTGTTTTATATCCAAGTGCTAAAATTCACTATCGTTCCTAAGCCTAACCTGTCTCTCTCTCTCTGTCTGTCTGTCTGCCTCTCTCTCTCTCTCTCCATCTGTGTATTTGACAAGTAGAACTAAGCAAATTAACGAACAATACAAAGGAGAATGAACATAAAACTATGACTAACCTTGCATTTATCCTATACTGCTGCCTAATATTTGTTACTTGGTCCAATCTTATTACTAACCACGTCTTTAACCATTATATAGTAATTGTGACTATTTCCATAACGTACATATTAAGACTTTCTTAAATGAATCTCATTTGGTTTTATATAATTATCTTTGCGTGTCTCTTTCATAATTATGTATTACTCGAATTGCTTGCATCTTTCCCCGATGTTCTTCCCTATTTTCCTCACTATTCCTTAAAGTTTTCATTTTGCTACCTTTGCATAGTTGACACCTCTAGCTATAGTATAATATTTCCAATCATATATTGTTGTGTATGATGTTATTTTCCCAGTATATACAACCTTCATCCTAGTACACATATAGGCTACTGTATTTTTGTTTCTCTGACTTCAATCAAACCACTTCAAGTTCTTAGTAGACTTCATATCATTTGACGCCATCTACTTTCCTTCACAACTGTTCTCACACCTCTCTTCACACATCATCCCATAACATCTCCTCAAACCACTCACTTCCTCATGTCTAGTTCCATTAGCTTTAATATTTTAGGATATTCGCCCCAGTAGTTTGGCGATTTCAAGAACTGTTGTGCCATTTAGGTGTTGATTTTATCCTGGCGAGCTATAGCGAACCTGCAATGTTCTCCCAAAAATACAAAACATTTATTTCGAAGGATGGTCTTGGGGGTCGATGTTAAGCTTTATTGAGGTCTAGGGATGACACTGAAAACACATATAACTAAATAATCTGCCCTTGCCTCTCCCCGTGGCCATAGTCTAACTTGACCACCCTCTGCTGATGGTGATAATTATGATGGGTGATGATAGTATAATGCTGGCCTTACAGACATTATGGAGTTAACAACATAGGGGGGGGGGGTGAGAAGGGTCATCATGTGCTATTTGTTTATGTATTGTGTTTCAACTTAAGTGTGTGTGTGTGTGTGTGATCAGATTATTTACGTAATTATGTAATGGGTAAACCAGTTGCACAGTTTCAGTTTTAAGAACTCCTAATTGGGCTCTCGTAGCGTATTACGTATTATGCGCAACTCAATCAATAAATACATTTAATGTAAATTATAATCTGATATAATTATTGACGCCTCATCTGGAGAGGTTGTAATTTGGATATTATTGATAGCCCAGGTGTTCCAGGCTGGCTAACTCATCCACCATAAGTTACAAAGGGTAAATACTTGGAAGTCACTACCAAATCAATATTTGTATTGTTGCTCTTAAACTCCCCCTCACTTCTGAAACACTGTAAACTATAATAATCTATGTTTTATTAATTTCACCACACCACCAAACACCTCCAATGAAATTAATGAAAGCATATATGTGATCCACCGGGATTCGAACCTGGGTTATCAAAGACAGATTTTTAGACACCTTAACCATTACACCACCAAGACGGTTAAAGGTTTATGAACACGCCTACGACTTATTATCCATTTTCGAATACTGGATATTAATCTAATCATGTTCATATTCCCACCGATTATATATAAGTGAATAAGTGAAATATTAAAGTGTTGCAAAAGAGCTAAATAAAAATAAAAGCAAACACTTGATACATACTGTGTGGGTGCGGGGGGGTAACCTGTGTTAGTGCTAACACGGGAGCTATATACAAATAAAAGCAAACACTTGATACATACTGTGTGGGTGCGGGGGGTAACCTGTGTTAGTGCTAACACGGGAGCTATATACAAATAAAAGCAAACACTTGATACATACTGTGTGGGTGCGGGGGGTAACCTGTGTTAGTGCTAACACGGGAGGTGTGTCTTACATGTACTGACTATTAGCATCTCTCTCTCACTCTCTTCATCTTAAATTACAGGCTCGCCATCGCTCCTCAGGAAAAATCGACACCTAAATTTCACGAAAATTCTTAACATTGACAAAGAAATGGGGTGAAAGGTGAAATTATATTCTCAAACCTTCTTCTATTCAACAGCCGAGCTCTGGAACTCTCTCCTTGAATCCATCTTCCCCTTATCCTATGACTTAAATTGCTTCAAACTCCGTGTGTCCAGGCATTTTAGCTCGAACGTTACTTGATTTTGGCCCTGTCACTCTTTCAACTGGGAGAGGCACTCGTTACAGGCAGTTCTGCCTTTTGTTTCCCTCATCCACACAGAACAAAACAAATCCCCAAACTAATGGGCCGAACATTTTGAAAACCAATTGGGCTAAACATGAAGGTGAAGAGGGACTAGAAAAACGGCCCATCTCCCCTTAAGAGAAGTTTTTAGTATTAGTGCAGTGCGTAGTCTAAAGTTACCATGAATTTCGTAATATATATAAACATTTATTCCTTCTAACTCGGTCAAATACATAACCAATCTTAAATTAAAGTAACCATGATTATTGTATTATCTTTATTTATCCATTCTAACACCATCATATTTATTACCAATCTTAAATGTAAGTAACTTATTACGTCTTATCTCCATCTATTCCTTCTAACGCTGTCAAATATAATTATAACCAACCTTAAAGTAACCATGACTCTTATTATTTTCATGTATCCATTATAACGCCATCAAATTTATAACCGACCATAAATTAAAATCACGATTAACTATTTACTTTACCCATTCATTCATTCCAAAACCACCAAATTAAAAAAACATTCATGAATTTTCATAAAAGTCTTCATCCTATTCAGTTTTCCCTTGCTTCTGTTTTTGTTTCCCTCATATTGTTCCTACTTATGATATATTTAAGATATCGAATATCGATTTATGTTAGGTTTTTGACCCGAGTTCGTATAGCAAGGAAAAGCTTGCGGACAAAATTATATTGACCATTTACGAGTTTAAGGCTATGAGGAAGTTGGAGCCATAAACATTGCTATTAAACAAAAATGCAATAATTATGTAGGCTTCCGATTAATACAAATTATATTTGAATGAGTTTTATAAAATTATAAATGCACTACGACCGTATTTTCCTGGTACTTTAAGTAAATATCGATGTCAAAGAAACCCAACTTCCTTTTAGCCTAAAACTTGCTAGTGGTCTCTTCGTAAAGCCTTTTTACTACACTGTTAATTCACCATCACGGAAGGTTTTTTGTGCAGCCTCGACTGACCAACGTTTAGCCTAACCCCTCATTATGTTCACCTATTATCCGTCGTATGATAAATTTCAGTTTAAAGTTTATTTGTAACGAACCAAATAGCAGCATCGAAACAGTCCCTAGTTTCAAGAAAGCAAACTTCCGTAAACTTAGAGCTATGTTTAAAGATACTGACTGGAGCTTTCTAAATAACAATAACGACATTAATACATCTTGGGAATTATTTGCAACCACTTACCTAAAATCAGTGCAACACTGCATACCATCGAAAATACGGTGTACAGTCCATAACGATAAGCCCAAATGGTGCAATAAAGAGATTTCAGACAGTTTGCTAGCTAAAAAGATTGCTAATGATAGATTAACCCTGGAGAGGATACGCCGTTGCCTATTTGCACGGGCGTGGTGCGCAATTTTTTTGTTTTGAGTCTGCACATCCCACATGGCCATATTCTCAGTTATCGGCCTGCAGGCAGTCAGTGTGCTGTAGGCCTCAGTCGGGTGTGGAGGTGCTGCTCACCCAGCAACATGAGAACAGGTTCAAACAGAATATATCCGTTGCAAATCTGCAACAGCCTTACATAGATAGTGACATTTACTTATATCGAAAAGTGGACACTAGTGATATTGTGACTTGAGATATTTATCTGGAAGTGATAGGCATCTTAGCCAGATGGTGAGGGAACAAGCTCAGCAGGTTATTGTGTCTGATTTTGCCATACTGTGGGTCTGATGTTGCCATACTTTGGGTAAGGAATTTTTCATGACATGATTTCAGTTATCTCCATATAATATTTTATTGTAGTATCTATGTTACTCAGATCTCGATTATTGCACTTTGGTATTATACTAGGAGCATGTAGGAAGGACTATGTTGATTTTGGTTTCATTTCAAGTATATTTGGGTATCAAAACGATTTTTTGAAAATGGGGCAAATTTTTAGAGGGTCGAAATTTTAACCCATTTTGCAACTTCACAATTCTCTCAACGTATGGGGACTACAGGGTCGTCCTTCATGCACCAATCAGCCCCACCATTGCCATCCACAACCTCAGAGTCTCAGCACCCTCAGGACGAATTTAGTATTTTTCATTTTTTAAGTAAGACTAACTTAAAACATCTACTTATTTTTGTATTAAATTATTTAAAAATACTAATTACCTTTCAATATCTATCATTTACTAACACAATATTAAGGGATCCTTATATTATTTTTAGCAATTTTCATTAAGTCTCTAAGTTTTTTGGTTTGGGAGATATTTGAGGTCAAAGTCGACGTGCATATTCACAACGACCATACCATGAAAATTACGCTTTTAAGCGTTACCTCTCCAGGGTTAAAATCCTCACAAAATGACGAAGAACGGGTGAAATTTGTAGAACTACGAAGCAAAGCCAAAAAGTTAATTAAGGCAAAGTAAAAAGATCCTGGAGTTACATGTTGCGAATCAAAGTAAAACAAACCCGAAATAATTCTATGGTTATATCAGAAAGAAAAAAGTAGATACTTCAACTGTTGGACCGTTAGTCGATGAAAATGGAGAATACACCAAAGACGAAGTACAAATGAGTAATGCCCTCAATACCTTCTTTGCATCAGTTTTTACAACAGAAGACCTCAGTGATATCCCTACCGCATAGCCGATTCAAATTGATAATTCTAATGTTTTAAGCACTATCACCATTACAGAGAGAGAAGTACTAAAATGTTTAGACAAACTCAAGGTAAATAAAACGCCTGGACCTGATACAATCTCACCTAGAGTTCTAAAGGAAGCTAAGGATGAGCTCTCCAAACCTCTGACATTGCTATTCAATAAATCCTTGCAGTCTGGAACTATGCCTGATCAGTGGAAGCTAGCCAACGTAACACCGATATTCAAAAAAGGCAGCAAATCCCTACCCAGTAACTATCGTCCAATTAGCTTAGCCTCAGTTGTATGTGAAATGCTAGAAACACTCATAAGAGACAGACTCGTAAATCGTTTAGAGGAAAATAACATACTTAATGATACTCAACACGGCTTTCGTAAAAAACGCTCCTGTTTAGCAAACCTCTTAGACTTCTTCCACAATATCCTCAACCTCTACAATGAGAGTAAAGCTGTAGATATTATATACCTTGATTTTCAAAAGGCCTTTGACAAAGTTCCCCACAAACGTTTATTGCTAAATCTAAAAGTGCATGGAATACAAGGCGGTGTGTTTAAATGGATAGAAAATTGGCTCAGCGACAGAAAGCAAAGAGTAGTCATAAACGGTAAGGCATCTTAATGGATCAATTTAAGTAGCTGGGTCCCCCAGGGATCGGTATTAGGACCAATTCTCTTTCTAATTTACATCAACGACATAGATGAGGGTCTCACCTGTACAATCTCAAAATTTGCTGACGATACAAAAATTGCAAATAGCGTACTCTCAAAAGAACAAGTTGACGATATGCAACACAATCTAGATAAGTTGTCATGTTGGGCCCAAATTTGGCAAATGAGTTTCAATGCGGATAAAGGTAAAGTACTACATATCGGATACCAAAATGAGAAAGCAAACTATTCGATGAATGGCACTCAGCTTAAGAATGTAAACAGAGAAACCGATCTGGGAGTAACAATATCAAGTAACCTAAAACCGAGTCAACAAAGTTCAGAAGTTGTTAAGAAAGCAAACAAAATAATTGGCTTTATAGGCAGGTCATTTGAGCATAAATCCAAAGAAGTTATCCTAACCCTTTACAATTCCTTAGTCCGCCCTCTTCTTGAATACTGCGTTCAATCCTGGTGCCCGTATTACCAAAAAGATATAGACAAGCTAGAACGAGTTCAACGTAGCATTATCAAAATGATAACTAACCTAAAGAACAAACCATACAAGGAACGTCTCAGAAAATTAAATCCATTTCCAGCGCAGATTAAGAGGCGACTTAATTCAAGTGTTCAAAATCATCAAAGGCATCGACAATATGAACTGTAGTAAGTACTTCACTATCAACCAATCTAATTACACGCAGGGAAACGGTTACAAAATTATTTGTAAATCTTTTAACTCACACGAATCTAAGAATTTCTTCTTCAATCGAGTTGTCAACTTGTGAAATTGACTTCCTCGGTACGTTATATACTAAAGCACCGTTGATTCATTTACACTCCACCTAGACAAATATCTTGCATTAAACCACCGACTGACTGTGTTTGTAAATGAATAACTTTATTTTATTCCCCCCTAAGTTACTAACCCTTCTGTCCCCTACTAACTTCCTAGTCCTGCCACAGACATTAGTTCCAGGGCAGTAGTTCCCTTTCTAATGTCCCCTTACCCACTCTAAACCACTATTTGGACACTTGATCCTCAGTGTTTTGGAGGACAAGCAGCCTAGAAGGGTCACTAGGTATGTTGTTGCTTGATTTCCTTTGTACTCCTCTGTACTCCTTTGTACTATGCGCCTTACCTGCCTCTCTCTCTCTCTCTTGTTTATAGCTAGCCATTCCCATTGTATTTGTTCCTCTATATATGTCATATAGTGATACATCCTCTTCCCATTATAACTTTGAAAATCATCAAGTTGTAAAAGAAGAAACTAATAATTATAGACAAGTCCTAAATCAGAGTAACTTCCTTTTAGTCAATCTTCTTAACTGGGCCGAGGTTGAAACGTGCTTTCCAGTTCATGTTTTGTCCTTGGAAGTGATAAAATACCTATAAATAATGCAGTTTATTTTATTTTCCTGTATTCCTTCTTGTATTAACTCCAGACTTGAAGCCAAATAGCCCTGTTTTAACACCCTGCTAATCATTCCTGCATGAATGTTAAAATATGATAATCTCTTTAAATCCATTTAGATCCCATCCCTCTTTCACCCCATCTCTGTACAATCCCTGCTGATCATCCCTTTTACCAGTTCTACATACGCCGATCATATTTAAGCTCTACTTTTCATTCCCTCACTAGTCTTAACATTTATCTAGCTATCTATCTATCCATTGCCAGACGCCGTGATCCCCGAAGGGGTGGCCACCAATAAATTGCCCCCATGCACCTCTGTCCCAGTCAGTCGACGCCCCTCCTCCCATCTAGCACCGCTTTCACGCATATACTGTACTTCTTAACTCGTTGTATCGCTCTTATCCTATTATTCAACCTAGCCTAACCGTTCCCGATCCAACCTAGAGTAGCATACATCACCATAACCTATGTAATGCCATTACATACGTGATAAATCCGTAAAAATATAGAACATCAGAAAGATTACTAGTACATGTTGCTAATCCGTTATAAGATAAGACAGTTGTAAATTGTAGCACCTGTCTCATCTCCGCGGCATTAAAAATGTCGTGGGTGGCTGAACGGGTAATTACACCTCGTAAATTACCCCGAGTCGAGTCGTAAAGAGGAGGAATATCTTTGGTGGATATCCGAGAGCTGTACAGTCGTTCCGGTAGAATGATTGTTATACCGTGATTTTTATCAGGTTTGTTTATTGGTTCTAGTGAGTTCTATCAAGACTGGAGATTTCAGAGTTCATACAATACATGCATAGAAGTCAAGCAGAGGATATATATAACACCGAAATATAATATAAAGAACAGTTATATTTATCTTAAGCTCTATGTACATGTATAAGAGATAATAATGTTTTAAAATGAATAGATAAGTTTATACAACATGAAAAATACTCTCCTAGCACGATCGAGGATCTAGATGGAGCTCAGGTATACAAAATATGCTTAGCTGTCCTCTTGTACAAATACAAAACAATTATATATTCATTAAAACACTGAAGAGTCGAATAATACTCATGCGTTGATTTAATATTCAGATATGATACTAATTGACACTTAATTGACGAGGTCAATACACTGGACTCTACTTTATAAATACTGGTAGGAGTTTAGGCAGAGTCAATATTTGGGGACTTAACTTTTAAGGCACCTTGCGCACTGGTGAGAATTTGACAGAGTCAATATTTGAGGTCTCTAACTGTCTACACACGGTTAGGGATTTAGGCAGAGTCCATATCTTGGGACTCTAACTTTCTAAGGCACCTTGCGTACTGGTGAGAATTAATTAGAGTCAACACTTTGGGACTCTAACTCTAGATACCTTGTCACTGGTATCGACTTATTTCAGGTTTCTATAATAGCTCCATTAAAATGAATACTTGGAGTAAAAGCGTTTTGAGGTAACAGCTTGCAATCTTTTGAGTCTCCGTTGGGCCGTCCAGGTTGGCCTGTTGTGTGGAATAGTTGGTTACAGATGGGTTAATGGTCATGGGGTCTTAAATGCGGCTCCGTAATTATATTATAATATTTGGGCACCTCATCGGACGAACGCGAGTATATATATATAGCATAAGGCTTAGGGATGCTCAACTATCCTGACCTTTGTATTAATCGGTGATGAAGTTCCGTTCTGTACTCTTGGGTTAGGGTCTTTAATATAATGCCTATGTCACGACAGATTGGCACTATATCAGGCTAACACGATTAGACGATATGGTCATGACCACTCTTGTCTTCCTCGACTACCACTGACCTTTATAAGAGGTTAAAGGAACTCGGGGCAGTGTTTAAACCTTTTAATTAATATAACTTTAATATAATTTTAATAACAGAATCTTGGCTCAATACAGAAGATAGAGACTTTTTAGCAGAGTATTTACTTCCCGGTTATGTAATGTTTGAGAAAAGCCGAATAAATCGAAATGGAGGTGGCGTTTTACTTTATATCAAAGAAAGTCTTAACCCTACCCTCTTGTCAAAACCTCAAATTGTGAACGTCGACACATCTTTTGTGCTAATAAAGAATAATAAAGGTACAAAAATAATACTTCCGTTAATATATAGACCTCCAGCTCAATCAGTGCAAACTGACCGAGAAATGTACGAACAAATTGCAGATTATTCTCAATTTCACTCAATAAATGCTGGTGTTCCCCAGGGATCAGTTTTGGCCCCAACTCTGTTCCTCATTCATATCAATGATCTCATATCTACCACTCATAATCCAATACATTCCTACGCAGATGACTCAACACTCCACAGCTCCTTCACATTTACCAATTCTTTCACCCAACCCGATCTTATAAATTCAAAAATAAACACTGCAATTTCTCTGAACCAGGACCTTTCTAGAATTAATGAATGGGGACAAGAGAATCTAGTTTCCTTTAATGCACAGAAAACCAAGTACATTCAATTTTCTAACCGACAGAATCTCACTGACTCCCATATATTTTTTAATGATGTAAATATTCCCACTTCCCCTAGTATTGACATTCTCGGTGTAACATTAACTACTAACTTGAGCTGGACACATTATAGACCAGTCAAAGTAGGGCTGGACTTAGAACAAATTGCAATAGAAGGTTTTTTGGCTTTAACTTGTTTATTAGGTCCCTCTGATGAACATATAAAAAGTCTCCAACTTTTGGACACCGGGAAAGTGGTTAATTTGCATAAATTCAAGATGGCCGCCGTCCAAAGCTTCAATTTACAGATAACTTTTTTCTGGTTGTTCCTAGACCCTATAAATGTATTACAAACAACGTTTTTTGGCTTTAACTTGTTTATTAGGTCCCTCTGATGAACATATAAAAAGTCTCCAACTTTTGGACACCTGGAAAGTGGTTAATTTACAGCCAAAAAACCTTACAGCCAAAAAACCTTCTATTGCAAAATGCTGTGACCCAAATGCTGAGTGGGAAAGCCTATGCACGAGCAATCAGAGGCCACTTCTTGGTTGACACAGCCTTGAGTTCGATTGTGTTAGGCAGGGCATACGGTGTCAACCTCTCAATGGTAGATGAGGAAAGTGACACATGCAAGGACTTCCAGGAGGCTGCAGATCTTTTGGATAAGCTGTTGCGTGAAGACGTTTCACCGGATGAAGTCTGCAGTAAAGACCTTTTCAACAGAATTTCTGAAAAACTTAAAGCTGAGAAGAGCTCCTTAGCAGAGCATAAGATGGGAAAGCTATGGATTCAATACATGGACATGATTGACCTGCTGCGTCGCTTCCTGAGGGCACTGAGAATGGGCGATTTCCTACTGTACCTCGGAACACTCCAGGAGATGTTGCCGTACTTTGCAGCGTGTGGTCATAACAATTATGCCAAGTCAGCCCATGTGTACATTCAAGACATGATTGAACTTGAGCAGCTCAACCAAGACATGTTCTGTCAATTGAACTCCGGTCTATTTGTGATCCGCCGAAGTGATCGGCTGTGGGCAGGACTGCCAAGCGACTTGGTTATAGAGCAGGTTTTGATGCGCTCTTTGAAAACGAATGGTGGATTGACACGTGGTAGGGGCATGGAGGAAACGCAACGCCTGCGCTGGTTACTTGCTATGCCAGCCTGCGCTGAGGTGAGTGAAGTTATGCAAGAACTGACAGGGAAGCATTTCCACACCTCTGAGCAGCACAAAGAAATGACTGAAGCAAGGCGTGAACGAGATAGGAAGGACACAGAGAAGGTTCTCGCATTCTTCAAGGATTATGATCCATTTCAAGAATCAAATGAACTCAGGAATATTGCCAACGGTGTGACAGGACCAGCCTCGGCTGAGGTTGGTTTGAACATTGTGCAGAAGATGGAAGGTAGCAATGCTTTTGACTTTTCATTTAGGAAGAAAGATCAAGTTGAGTCGTTGGGTGCAAAGGTTACAATCAGTGCTGAAAAAGTACCAATCGACCCACAGCTCCTTTTCCAGAGGCTCCTCATCTTTGCTAATAACAGGGACTTAAGTGTTGAAGAGGTCTTTGCGTATGAGTTGTCTAGCTACCCTACTGCTCTGTTCGATAAGTGGGGGAGGCTCAGGGAAGCCAATAAACCACAGCTAGGAGATGAGATAGCTGCTGTTGTTCCCAAGTCGTCATTGGAATCATTTGAGGAAGAAAGGACTGTGACCCATGTTCTGGATGGTGGTTCCTTATTGCAAAGGATTCCATGGAAGAAGGGTGACACTTTTGAGGACATTGCAAGCATGTACATGAAGCATGTTTCCAAAAACTTTCTCAACCCGGTGGTTGTATTCGACGGTTATAAATCAGGACCTACTACCAAGGACATGACACACAATCGACGATCAAAAGGAGTCTTTGGTCAAAAGGTGATGTTCACTCCAACCATGCCCCTTCGGTCAAAAAAGGAAAACTTCTTGTCAAACTCGGACAAAAAGCAAAACTTCATTGACTTATTGTGTGAAACATTCAAGGCAAATGGAATTGACTGTGTCAATGCGCCAGCAGATGCAGATGTCATGATTGCGAAGAAGGGAATTGAGCATGCAAGGGAAACCGTGACATATGTGATAGGTGAGGACACAGACTTGTTGGTGCTGTTGTGTCATTATGCGGAACGAGGGATGAATGATTTGTACTTCAAGTCGAGCAAGGAAGGTGGGAAATGTTGGCATATTAACTCAGTAGCAGAAGCTCTCGGTGAAAGTATCTGTCGTGTCCTGCCAGTTGTCCATGCACTCTGTGGATGTGACACAACCTCACGACTGTATGGTATTGTTAAAGGGGCTGCCTTGAGGAAAGTGAGGGAAGACAACGGTTTCTTGAAATGTATAGAAGCATTCTGTTGCCAAAGTGGAAGTAAAGACGCGATATCATCAGCTGGTGAAAAGGCCTTGGTTTATTTGTACGGGGGAAAAGGAAATGACACCCTTGACGGACTGCGAAAAACAAAGTTTTGCAACAAGGTGGCAAAAAGTTCAACTACCGTTGAAGTTCACAGCCTTCCCCCAACAACCGATGCAGCCAAATACCACTCGTTCCGAGTTTATTGTCAGGTCCAGGAATGGATGGGGAACTGTGTGGACCCCGAGAAATGGGGCTGGTGTCTGCGGAAGGGACAGCTTGAACCGAAGACGATGGATTCGCCAGTGGCTCCTGATTCACTACTGAAATTGGTCAGATGTCAGTGTAAGGGCAACTGTGACACTCAACGCTGTAGTTGCAAACGGAATGAGCTTGAATGTTCCAGTGCATGTGGTCAATGTAAAGGACTCTGTCAAAATAGCAACTTTGATGCAAGCACCGATGATCCAAGTGAATACGAACTCCTATCATGAATTACATAATTGGCTCTGAATGACGTCATACTACGTCATGGTTTTTTTTTTTTTTTTTTTTTATAAAAAAGAGGGACAACAGGTCAAAAAACCCATACAAGCACAAAGTGCCTGTGTCACCCCTTGTGAAAGAGACAGTTCAGCCTGTCTGTAAGGTTTTTCGGCTGTAAATTAACCACTTTCCAGGTGTCCAAAAGTTGGAGACTTTTTATATGTTCATCAGAGGGACCTAATAAACAAGTTAAAGCCAAAAAAAGTTGTTTGTAATACATTTATAGGGTCTAGGAGCAACCAGAAAAAGTTATCTGTAAATTGAAGCTTTGGACGGCGGCCATCTTGAATTTATGCAAATTAACCACTTTCCCAGTGTCCAAAAGTTGGAGACTTTTTATATGTTCATCAGAGGGACCTAATAAACAAGTTAAAGCCAAAAAACCTTCTATTGCAATTTGTTCTAGGTCCAGTTAAATGATTGCTAGATTTACTGGACTATTATGTTAGAAGCATTGCTAAGAATGCCTCTAAAAAACTGGGACTCCTGTACAGAGTTCGAGAATTCTTCACTGACGAGCAGTTGGCCGTAATATATAAAAGTCATGTGCGCTCTCAGATGGATTACTGTTCACCTCTGTGGGGTGGAAGTGGAGTGGTTGCATTGAGGCAGTTGGACAAAATTCAAAATAAAGCTATTAGATTAATCAATAACCCTGCAATCACACAGGACCTTCCTACATTAGCCATACGAAGAAACGTTGCATCCCTTGCATTATTCTACAGATATTTTCACAGCAATTGTTCCGAGGAACTTGCTTCAATTGTGCCGCCTCTCCACATCTTTCCCCGTAGAACTAGGGCAGCTGAGAGCGCCCATGAATTTACACTTTCTCCTCCACAATGCAGAACTTCTGCTTATCAGAATTCATTTATCCCCAGAGCTACTACTCTTTGGAATTCACTTCCCTCGAATTGCTTTCCACAAACTTACAATCAACAAATTTTTAAATCCAGTTGTTACAAACATTTTATGAATGGAGGATGCCTTTAGGCACATGGACCTTTTTGTTTTATCTGTGTTTTTCCTTCCTCCGTTCATTGTCTCTTTAAAAAAAAAAAAAAAAAAAGATATAAGTAACTCACAAGATACCGTAATTGTTGGCGACTTTAATTTACCTGTGACCAAGTGGGGCGATACTCTTTCTTCACACTCTGGACATGACTTATATACGAACTTGCAAGAGAGTTCGCTTTATCAATTTGTTCGAACGCCGACCCGTGGTAATAACGTTCTTGACATTGTACTTGCAACAAAAGAAGAATTGATAGAGAATTAGAATGTTGGTGATGAATTCAGTAACAGCGACCATCGTACGATAACTTTCACTTTAAAGTTTACTAGTAACGAACCAAATAGTAGCATAGAAAAAGTCCCTAATTTCAAGAAAGCAAACTTCCATAAACTTAGAGCTATGTTTAAAGAAACTGACTGGAGCTTTTTAATTAACAATAACGACATAAATACATCTTGGAAGTTATTCGAAACCACTTACCTAAAAGCAGTGCAAGACTGCATACCATCGAAAATACGGCGTCCAGGCCATAATAATAATCCCAAATGATGGAATAAAGATATCACAAACTGCCTGCTTGCTAAAAAATTTGCTAATGATAGATTAAAATCCTCACAAAATGACGATGAACGGGTGAAATTTGTAGAGCTACGACGCAAAGCCAAAAAGTTAATTAAGCAAAGTAAAAAGACCTTAGAGTTACATATTGCGAATCAAAGTAAATCAAACCCGAAAGAATTCTATAGTTATATCAGAAAGAAAAAAGTAGTTACTTCAACTGTTGGACCGTTAGTGGATGAAAATGGAGAATACACCAAAGACGAAGTACAAATGAGTAATGCCCTCAATACCTTCTTTGCATCAGTTTTTACAACAGAAGACCTCAGTGATATCCCTACACCATCGCCGATTCAGATTGATAATTCAGATGTTCTAAGCAATATCACCGTTACAGAGAGAGAAGTATTGAATTGTTTAGATAAACTCAAGGTAAATAAAACGCCTGGACCTGATGCAATCTCGCCTAGATTTCTAAAGGAAGCTAAGGATGAGCTCTCCAAACCACTGACATTACTATTCAATATATCCTTGCAGTCTGGAACTATGTCTGATCAGTGGAAGCTAGCCAACGTAACACCGATATTCAAAAAAGGCAGCAAATCCCTACCCAGTAACTATCGTCCAATTAGCTTAACCTCAGTTGTATGTAATATGCTAGAAACGGTCATACGAGACAGACTCGTAAATCACTTAGAGTAAAATAACATACTTAAAGATACGCAACACGGCTTTCTTAAAAAACGTTCCTGTTTAACAAACCTCTTAGACTTCTTCCACGATATCCTCAACCTCTACGATGAGAGTAAAGCTGTAGATATTATATACCTTGATTTTCAAAAGGCCTTTGACAAAGTTCCCCACAAACGTTTACTGCTAAAATTAAAAGCGCATGGAATACAAGACGGTGTGATGAAATGGATAGAAAATTGGCTCAGCAACAGAAAGCAAAGAGTAGTCATAAACGGTAAGGCATCTAAATGGACCAATGTAAGTAGCGGGGTACCCCAGGGATCGGTATTAGGACCAATTCTCTTTCTAATTTACATCAACGACATAGATGAGGGTCTCACCTGTACAATCTCAAAATTTGCTGACGATACAAAAATTGCAAATAACGTACTCTCAAAAGAACAAGTTGACGATATGCAACACAATCTAGATAAATTGTCATGTTGGGCCCAAATTTGGCAAATGAGTTTTAATGCGGATAAATGTAAAGTACTACATATTGGATACCTAAATGAGAAAGCAAACTATTCGATGAATGGCACTCAGCTTAAGAATGTAAACAGATAAACCGATCTGGGAGTAACAATATCGAGTAACCTAAAACCGAGTCAACAATGTTCAGAAGTTGTTAAGAAGGCAAACAAAATAATTGGCTTTATAGGCAGGTCATTTGAGCATACATCCAAAGAAGTTATCCTAACCCTTTACAATTCCTTAGTCCGCCCTCTTCTGGAATACTGCGTTCAATCCTGGTGCCCTTATTACCAAAAAGATATAAACAAGCTAGAACGAGTTCAACGTAGAGTTACCAAAATGATACCTAGCCTAAAGAACAAACCATACGAAGAGCGTCTTAGAGAATTAAATATATTTCCTTTAACCCAGCGCAGATTAAGAGGTGACTTAATTCAAGTGTTCAAAATCATCAAAGGCATCGACAATATGAACTGTAGTAAGTACTTCACTATCGACCAATCTAATTACACGCGGGGAAACGGTTGCAAAATTATTGGTAAATCTTTTAACGCGCACGAATCTAAGAATTTCTTCTTCAATCGAGTTGTCAACTTGTGGAATGGGCTTCCCCGAAACGTTATAGACTGCATCACCGTTGATTCATTTAAACTCCGCCTAGACAAATATCTCGCATCAAACCCGCGACTGAGTGCGTTTGTAAATGAATAACTTTATTTTATACCCCCCTCAGTTACTAACCCATCTGTCCTCTACTAACTTCTTAATCCTGCCACGGACATTAGTTCCAGGGCAGTAATTCCCTTTCCAATGTTCCCTTACCTACTCTAAACCACTGTTTGGACACTTGATCCTCAGTGTTTTGGAGGTCAAGCAACCTAGAAGGGTCACTAGATCTGTTGTTGCTTGATTTCCTTTGTAATTACAAGAGTCAAATAGCATGCTACAGACAAATGCACTAAGGACTTCTATATGCAGAGTGCCGGTTAAGGTATCTCGCAGAGCCCTGAACTATTCAAGTGACCTTGGAATGCCAAGTATCTTTTGGTAGTTCCTAGAATATGGTTTTAACAATAGAAGTTAAGTGTTGGCATGCCTGGATACTTTAACCTTCTAATATTAAAGGTCCATCCTATTTAAGACTTCTATGTTAAAAGATGGTATGCCACACAATTAACAAAGGTTCCTCAATAGGAAAGCTAATTCCTCAGACCTTGTGGGATATTCGGCATGCCGTTATAAGCCAACTGAATGGGAGGGTAATCCTAGGACTTATTCAACTTGTTATGCCAGATATTGAAAAGCCCTAGAATTGGTTACCCTGTTCAGAGTTTCCTTCAGCATAGTGATGACGTGTGCTGAGATGTCCCGGGATTGGTATACAGTATGGGACTCAAAAGGTCACAAGTGCGGTCAGGGGTTAATCTGGGGGATTAATGGGACCCCCTAGAAGCTGGTGGGCAAGTATTTTTACTTTTGGGTGGAACAGGGGCGCACGTGCTTACTCTGGTGGTGGTGATAAGAGTCCTTCTCGCCCTGGCTGAACACCATTCTTCTTTTTGGATGCTGTTGGGAGGTAAAAGACATCTTAATGTTCTTTCCGGGTGTAGTAGGGCATTCAGGTGTAATGGTGGCAACCTGGGCTTCTCTTCTGGTGGTGGTAACGGTTGATGGAGTAATAGTGATAGATATGTGTTCTCGTGTATTACTCGTCGAACACTGTACTGGTGGACGATTGGTACACGTGGTATCTCCCTGGGTGCGGATTTCTTGGTTGATACTTCCTCCTTTCTTCCTGTCTTTTTGCCTTTGTGCTTCTCTTGTTCCGTCGGCTGTTGATTAATATGGGGCATGGTAGATAGTTGGGTATGCATCGGTTTCTTCTGTGCTACTTCTGTTTGTTTTCTTTTAGTTTCCCCTTTGTAGATGCTTGGAAACTGCTCTCTTTGGCGGTAGCCATTTTGTCCTTTTGTTCCGTCTCGCCTGCTTTTTTGTTTCTCTTTGGCGGCTGCTATCTTTTCTAACGTCTTCTTATTTTCTGCTTGTTGGTTGTTAGTTTTCTTGATGGTGGTCTGGATGGTGTTAGGTCTGGTGGTAGATTTTCCTTCTATTCTTCTGTCTGTTATCATCCTCTGTTTTTTCCTTAGTTCCTCCTTTCTGTTCTTGGTTTCCCACTTGTCTTGTTCTCTGCTCCCCTGGCGTTCTCCGTTTATTATTCCTTAGTCTCGTTATTTTAATTATTAACAGGAATTTGTAGCGTTTCGTGTATCTCAACTTAATTTACTTATAAATTAGTTGACAAAGTATGTATGAAATGTACTGTATTGTAAAATTTACATGTTTACTAATGTTCACTAACTATCAATGTGAGCATTAACAAATTTATTATGCAGATAATATTTAATTATTTCTAATTGGCCCAGCAGATGAGAGAGCCAGGTCCCACCCTGTAAACTAGTCAACTTTATTTATCGTATGTAATGTTGACTATAATAGCACGTGTTGATAATATGTTTTTCTGTTTTACAGTCCAGCTCTTATTTGTTATTTTCTTAATTAATTAGTTATATTGTATGTGATGCTTCGCGTTTTTGTTAGTTATCGTAGAATCATGAATTGTGTTTTACAATTGCTTCTTCATATTCACTATTAACTCTTCAATTGCAATATTTTATTCGTTATATAATATTGCCCTGTTCTCGTTTATCCTGCTAACTGTCTCTCAGAACCATATATGTTTGTGACTTCCTTAATCATTTGATACATATGCTAATTTTTCCCTACATTAACCTAGTGTATTAAGTTTGTGGTTACATGACATCCATGAGTGCATGCAAACACACACACACACACAAACGCACTCACAAACACATATGAATACACACGAATTAACACACTAGAGAGAGAAATGGGGGTGGGGAGGGTGATAAGGTTTAATATAGATGATAATTATAGATAGATAGATAATTTAAGATCAATATCTCCATATGGTCATATGCTTAGCCTATAATTATATACATCTTCCCACACGCTCACGCTCTCGCTCTCTCTCTCTCTCTCTCCCTTTCGTTCTATCTCTCTCATTCTCTCACTTCCATTTTCTCACTCTCACCCCCGCCCTTCTCTCTCTCTCTCTCTCGCTCATATCTCTCTCTCTCTCTGTCTCTCTCTCTCTCTCTCCATCTCTCTCTCCCTTTCGTTCCCTCTCTCTCTCTCTCGCTCATATCACTCTCTCTCTCTCTCGCTCATATCTCTCTCTCTCTCTCTCGCTCATATATATCTCTCTCTCTCTCTCTCTCCCTCCCTCCATCTCCCTCTCCCTTTCGTTCTCTCTCATTCTCACTCACTCCCCCCCCCCCCCCGCTCTATCCCTCTCTTTTTCTTTTCCTCTCATCCCAATTCATTTCCCCGCTGCCGCCAAGTGTCAACAAGTACCACCGGGGGGGCCCCCCCCCTCCCCTTCAAACCCCGGTTTATGAGGGGAAATAGGGGTATACAATAAGGGCCCTAGGACCATCCCCCCACCCCCAAAACCCGTCCCAAATTTATTTTTAAAGTGCTGACGTAACAGAAACTACCCTCACCCCCCACCAACACCTTGCAACCTGCATCATCAACATCGGAACAACTTTTAAGGGAAGTGACCACTCCAACATTGTGTACCTTTCGTTTCTGCAAATTCTCCCTCACTAACCCCAAATCATGGCACCGATCAGAATTAAATGCCCCTCCTGTAACAAGAACTACTACAAGGAATGGTATCCGCGTCATGGGTATCCAAATGCCAAGTGTTTTATGTGTTTAACTGGTGAACACTTTTTGCTCTTGGAGTGCACATTAGAAGCACACAAGGCACAGGCTGACGAACTGAAGCGAGATAATCTCACACTAAAGGAGACTGTAGGTGTACTTTCGCATCAAATTTTCTTACTAAAAGTGCGAGTAAAGGATATAGAGAGTAAGCAAGTCGACGTTGTTAAAAATCTTCAAAAAGAAAACCCATCCAATGATCTATATCAGACAGTAGTCAACAGGCGTAACAAGAACAAATCCCAAGGGAATGGGAAAGCGACACCAGGTATCCCTATCAAAAACAGATTTGCTGTTCTCGCCGAAAACAATGAACACGAGGTAACTGACCACGTGAATGGGAATGGGAATGGAAAAGCGACACCAGGTAACCCTATCAAAAACAGATTTGCACACGAGGTAACTGACCACGTGAAAGCAAGCTCGAAAGGCAAGAACATTCCTGACTGGAAAACAACGAAACCATCAAATCACGGAGTCAGCGGGAAGGAGAAACTCACCCTAGTCTATGGTGACAGTCTCATGCGAGTTCAAGGAGCTGCCTTTGCCACCAAGAACAGAGGAAAAAGGTCAGTAAAGGTCATTCCAGGCGGTAAAGTCGAACATATCTTGAAAGACATAACTAACTCCGCCATACCAGAGGGCACCTGTGTAGTCGTCAATGTTGGCTCAAATGACTGCTTTGACGGAGGTAAGGCCCCAATCAAGACCATAGAAAAAGATTTCGAGAACCTAATTAAAGTCATGAAAAGGAAGACCACGAAATGTGTGGTAAGCGGCGTCATACCCCGAATTAAAACAAGCTCATACGGACAAAATAGAGCCATAGAAATTAACAACGCAGTCAAGGTCATGTGCGAACAAGAGAAGGTACTGTATGTGGACAATTGGACCACCTTTGTAGGGAACTCGTCCCTGTACAGCGGAGATGGCATTCATTTATCAGAAAAAGGCGTTCAGCACATGAGTGACACCCTAAATCAAGCAACCTACATTGCCCATGAAAACAACGCCAGTCAGGACCGAGAGATAACTATGCTAATAGACTCCTCTGAGTATTGACATCGCTACCCCCGGAAAAGCCCTCCCACAACCCTACCCAATCAAACTCCACCCGCACAGTTAAGAAAAATAAATAACCTCGCCCAACCCTTCCAAGTCCATCACAACCATTTAAACGAAACCGAAACCGTCAACCCCAATGGCCCACAAGTTGCGAAAATTTACCTACCTGAACCACAAAACAAACTAAACAACCCCATCCAACCCCATCCAAGCCAACCCAACCAACTGAATGAATTTGACAACCCGCCGCGGCTTCAAGTCACAACCCCAAACCCATCCCCACCAATAAGAAAAACAAATCCAGCGCATGTTGAGAGAAATGATATAAAAATAATATCCATAAATGCCTGCTCAATAAGAAACAAAATAGACGAACTCAAATGTCTGTTATTAAATGAGAAAGTTGACGTTATTTGTATAACGGAAACACATCTGAACCTTAAAAATAAAGATCTACTTCATGAATATCACATAGAGCCATATACAAAAATTCATAAAGACCGTAACAATGGAAAACAAAGAGGGGGGGTTGCAATGTACGTTGCAACCTACTTAAACCCAGTCGAGGTGACTCTCCCCGAAAGTAATGCAGAAATAGTGTGCGTCAAAATAAATACAAAAAACATGAACTTAAATATCACTACAGCGTACGACCACCGAGACTAACTGTTGCCGATGATACAATTTTTTATGAAATACTAGAGAAAACCCTTAATTCCGACGAAACAGTTTTACTAGGTGGCTATAACCTCCCCCTAATTGACTGGAATACCACGACCGGGAAAAATGCTGAGTCACGCCTAATGACAAGCTTCATCCAGGACAATTTTTTGACTCAACACGTAAAACAGCCGACGCGAGACAGGAATATATTAGACCTCGTAATCACTACCCAAGAAAATCTATTATCAAACCTGGATGTAGGTGAACATCTGGCAACGTCCGATCATAAAATCTTAAGAATCAACGTTATAAGCAAATATTCCTCAGTAAAAACAACAGGAATGGTTTCGGACTTCAAAAACGCAAATTATGACGGACTTAAGGAATCGCTATCAAACATACACTCAAACCTCATAAATATAAACGAAGTAAATGAACTATGGAGAAATTTTAAGTCTACAATTACAGAGGCGCATAAACAATTTGTACCCATGAAACCAAAACGTAATACGAAATCAAGTATGCCCCCTTGGTACAGTAGAGACATTGGCAAGGCAATAAGGAAAAGGAATCAACTCCACAAACTTGTAAAAAATAACACAAACACTGAAGTAATTAAACACTTGTACAAAAATAGTAGAAGGGAAGTGAAAAAAATAATTAGGGCGAACAAACAAAATTACGAAATGACTGTTGCCAGAGAAAGTGCCACAAACCCCAACAAATTCTACAGTTACGTAAATAAAAATAAACAGATCAAAAGCGGAATCGGACCGCTAATAGAAGATGGCCAGACAATAACAGGTGACACAAACACGGCAAATCTGCTCAACAAATATTTTGGCTCAGTTTTCACAGAAGAAATTATCGATCATACCCTTGAAAATAACACCTCAACTCATGTGATAGGAGATTTCACCATCAGTGTTAGCGAAGTACAAAGCAAATTGAGTAATTTAAATGTAAATAAGACCCCGGGACCCGACATGCTCCACCCGAAAATAATTAAGAATGTTAAGGACGAAATAGCAAAACCCCTGACACAACTATTTAACTTATCATTACTACAGGGGATTGTACCGAGTGATTGGAAAGATGCGAAACATTACGCCGATATACAAGAAGGGTAGCAAGGCCAAAGCGAGTAATTACAGACCAATTAGTCTAACTTCAATTGTAGGAAAAATCATGGAAAAAATCCTTAGAGATAAGATAGTAGATTACCTCGAATCAAGCAACCTAATCAAAAATAGTCAACACGGCTTTAGATCAAATAAGTCATGCCTTACAAATTTGATTGAATTTTATAACAAACTATTCACATATAACGACATGCCGAAATCACTAGATATAATCTTCTTGGACTTTCAAAAAGCTTTCGACAAGGTGCCTCACCGAAAACTATTGGCTAAACTGGAGAGGATAGGTATCAAAGGTGAAATTCATTCTTGGATAAAAAATTGGCTTACAGGCAGAAGACAGAGAGTGGTGATAAATGGAGTGGAATCGGAGTGGGAGCCTGTCACTAGTGGAGTTCCACAGGGTTCAGTCCTTGGACCGGTCCTGTTTCTCATTTACATTAACGATATTGATGTAGGGGTAAACAACACCATTTCCAAATTTGCCGACGATACAAAAATAGGAAATACAGTCCTGAACGAAGATGATAGAAATGCGTTGCAATCTGATTTAAACAAAATATCAGAGTGGTCGAAAAAATGGCAGATGCCCTTCAATGTCGATAAATGTCAGGTGTTGCAGGTTGGTAGCAGAAATATGAAATACAAATACGAAATGAATGGCAAACAAATAAAAACCGCAACGGTAGTAAAAGACCTAGGGGTACTAATATCTGAAAACCTAAAAACTTCCGACCAATGTATAGCAGCTGCAAATAAGGCAAAAATAGCATTGGGCTTTATTAAACGAAAATGTACATATAAACATGAAAACGTAATAGTGCCACTGTTCAAAAGTATGGTGAGGCCCCACCTTGAATATGGTGTGCAGTTCTGGTCACCTTATCTGATCAAGGACATTGTAAGACTCGAGTCAGTACAGCGTAGAGCGACGAAGATGATACCCTCATTAAGAAATAAACCATATGAAGAAAGACTTAAACGATTGAACCTGTTCTCATTAAAAAAGAGGAGGTTGAGGGGTCAGCTTATTGAGTGCTTTAAGATACTAAAAGGTTTCGACAAAGTCGATGTAAATGCACTATTCACATTAAACAATACTAATCAAACTCGCGGAAATGGAATGAAATTAAAAACCAAAAAGGCAAACCTAGATGTCAAAAAGAGTTTCTTCACCTACAGTGTGGCGACAGAGTGGAATAAACTACCAGCGAGAGTGGTGGAGAGCGACACAATAAACGCTTTCAAGGGAAGGCTTGACCTCTATCTGCAGAGGGCTGGGGTGATATAAAAAAAAAAAAAAAATATGTAAGTGTATGTGTGTGCACTGTACAGTATGTGTATATATACTGTATCTATATGTATGTATGTATGTGTATGTGTGTATATGTGTGTACCGGTGTATATATGTATATATATATATATATATATATATATATATGCATATATGCATATATAGTTTGTAAGGCCAGACTGCCTAGTAAAGACCTTGAGGTCTGTGTGGTCGGTGTATCTATGTAGCTCTACGTAGCTCTCTCTCTCTCTCTCTCTCGTGACATACATTTTACATTGTACATTTTAACTAAATTTACACATTTGTTCTTTTATTGGTTGTTCTCCCTTGAGTGTCTCTAATGTTTCTTGTTCGTTCGGCCGTTTTCATTACGTATTGATACCTATCCACATTTTAATCTAAATATATTTCAACATTCTCCACCTATTTTGTCTTTGGTGTTTTCTTTGTGTGAATTATTTGTATTGACTATTGCCTACATCAAACATTATTTTAGGATTGTATGCTAGACGATATTAAATATTTTGAAGTTTATTTTAATTATGCATTATATACAGTTTTGATCACAAAATATGATACATTTTGAACCGTCGAACTGACTAAATTAACTTCCGGAAATGCAAACATCAGGTGAATAATTAGTAAGGAAACTATGTTAAGACTACAATAGCATCAACAACATAGAGACCGTATCAAACACTGAGACTGAAGTTTAGTCCATTATAGGTAGGCAAACAATTATACACCCTAACTTCTAGCTAGAACTCATAAACGACTAGCCTACGCGAACTAATATTTTACCATTTTACCAGGGGTCAGGCAGGGAATAGATGTGACACATTACAGTGGAAGAAGTTGGGAGTGAAACGATAAGAGTGAGAGGTTGAAAGTGACATAGGTGAGAGTAAGAGAGGTTGAGAATGAGAGAGGTTGAGAGTGAGAGAGGTTGACAGTGAGAGGTTGAGAGAGAGGTTGAGATTAAGAGAGATTGAGAGAGAGTGGTTGTGAGAGAGAGGTTGAGAGTGGGTGGTTGATAGTGAGAGAGGTTGAGAGTGAGAGGTTGGGAGTAAGAGAGGTTGAGAGTGAGAGAGGTTGAGAGTGAGAGAGGTTGAAAGTGAGAGAGGTTGAAAGTGAGAGAGGTTGCGAGTGAGACAGGTTGTGAGTGAGAGAGGTTGTGAGTGAGATCGGTTGAGAGTGAGACAGGTTGTGAGTGAGAGAGGTTGTGAGTGAGATCGGTTGAGAGTGAGATCGGTTGAGAGTGAGATCGGTTGAGAGTGAGATCGGTTGAGAGTGAGATCGGTTGAGAGGGAGAGGTTGAGAGTATGAGAGTGAGAGATGTTGAAAGTGAGAGGTTGAAAGTGAGAGAGGCTGAGAGAGAGGTTGAGAGTGAGAGAGGTTGAGAATAAGATAGGTTGAGAGTGAGTGGTTGGGCGTGAGAGAGGTTGAGAGTGAGAGAGGTTGAGAGTAAGAGGTTGAGAGTGAGAGGTTGAGTGAGAGAGGTTGAGAGTAAGAGGTTGTGAGTGAGAGGTTGATAGTAAGTGGTTGAGAGTGAGAGAGGTCGAGAGTGAGAGAGGTTGAAAGTGAGAGAGGTTGAGGTTGAGAGTGAGAGAGGTTGAGAGTGAGAGGTTGAGAGTAAGAGGTTGAGAGTGAGAGAGGTTGAGAGTGAGTGGTTGAGAGTGAGAGAGGTTGAGAGTGAGAAAGGTTGAGAGTGTGAGAGGTTGAGAGTGAGAGAGATTGAGAGTGAGAGAGGTTGAGAGTGAGAGAGGTTGAGAGTAAGAGGTTGAGAGTGAGAGGTTGAGAGAGAAAGGTTGAGAGTGAGTGGTTGAGAGTGAGAGAGGTTGAAAGTGAGAGACGTTGAGAGTGAGAGAGGTTGAGAGTGAGAGAGGTTGAGAGTGAGAGAGGTTGAGAGTGAGAATGGTTGAGAGTAAGAGGTTGAGAGTGAGAGAGGTTGAGAGTGAGTGGTTGAGAGTGAGAGTGGTTGAGAGTGAGATAGGTTGAGAGTGAGAGAGGTTGAGAGTGAGAGAGGTTGAGAGTGAGAGAGGTTGAGAGTAAGAGGTTGAGAGTGAGAGAGGTTGAGAGTAAGATGTTGAGAGTGAGAGAGGTTGAGAGTGAGAGTGGTTGAGAGTGAGAGGTTGAGAGTGAGAGAGGTTGAGAGTGAGAGAGGTTGAGAGTGAGAGAGGTTGAGAGTGAGTGGTTGAGAGTGAGGCAGATTGAGAGAGAGGTTGAGAGTGAGAGGTTGTGAGTAAGAGATTGAGAGTGATAAAGATTGAGAGGCGGAGAGTGAGAGAGGTTGAAAGTGAGGGACTGGCAGGGTGTGAAAGGCTGACTAAATGTAACTAAGTGAGTGAGAGAGGTTGAGAGTGAGAGAGGTTGAGAGTGAGGCAGATTGAGAGAGAGAGGTTGAGAGTGAGTGGTTGAGAGTGAGGTTGTGAGTAAGAGATTGAGAGTGATAAAGATAGAGAGGTTGAAAGTGAGGGACTGACAGGGTGTGAAAGGCTGACTAAATGTAACTAAGTGAGTGAGAGAGGTTGAGAGTGAGAGAGGTTGAGAGTACAAAGGAGTACAAAGGAAATCAAGCAAAAACAGGTCTAGTGACCCTTCTAGGCTGCTTGTCCTCCAAAACACTGAGGATCAAGTGTCCAAACAGTGGTTTAGAGTGGATAAGGGAACATTGGAAAGGGAACTACTGCCCTGGAACTAATGTCCGTGGCAGGATTAAGAAGTTAGTAGGGGACAGATGGGTTAGTAACTGAGGGGGGAATAAAATAAAGTTATTCATTTACAAACGCAGTCAGTCGCGGGTTTGATGAGAGATATTTGTCTAAGCGGAGTTTAAATGAATCAACGGTGCTGCAGTCTATAACGTCTCGGGGAAGCCCATTCCACAAGTTGACAACTCGATTGAAGAAGAAATTCTTAGATTCGTGTGAGTTCAAAGATTTACCAATAATTTTGCAACCGTTTCCCCGCGTGTAATTAGATTGGTCGATAGTGAAGTACTTACTACAGTTCATATTGTCGATGCCTTTGATGATTTTGAACACTTTAATTAAGTCAACCTCTTAATCTGCGCTGGGTTAAAGGAAATAGATTTAATTCTCCAAGACGCTCTTCGTATGGTTTGTTCTTTAGGCTAGGTATTATTTTTGTAACTCTACGTTGAACTCGTTCTAGCTTGTTTATATCTTTTTAGTAATAAGGGCACCAGGATTGAACGCAGTATTCCAGAAGAGGGCGGACTAAGGAATTGTAAAGGGTTAGGATAACTTCTTTGGATTTATGCTCAAATGACCTGCCTATAAAGCCAATTATTTTGTTTGCCTTCTTAACAACTTCTGAACATTGTTGACTCGGTTTTAGGTTACTCGATATTGTTACTCCCAGATCGGTTTCTCTGTTTACATTCTTAAGCTGAGTGCCATTCATCGAATAGTTTGCAAACTCATTTAGGTATCCGATATGTAGTACTTTACATTTATCCGCATTGAAACTCATTTGCCAAATTTGGGCCCAACATGACAATTTATCTAGATTGTGTTGCATATCGTCAACTTGTTCTTTCGAGAGTACGCTATTTGCAATTTTTGTATCGTCAGCAAATTTTGAGATTGTACAGGTGAGACCCTCATCTATCATATATATGTCGTTGATGTAAATTAGAAAGAGAATTGGTCCTAGTACCGATCCCTGGGGTACATTGGTCCATTTAGATGCCTTACCGTTTATGACTATTCTTTGCTTTCTGTCGCTGAGCCAATTTTCTATCCATTTCAACACACCGTCTTGTATTCCATACGCTTTTAGTTTTAGCAGTAAATGTTTGTGGGGAACTTTGTCAAAGGCCTTTTGAAAATCAAGGTATATAATATCTACAGCTTTACTCTCATCGTAGAGGTTGAGGATATCGTGGAAGAAGTCTAAGAGGTTTGTTAAACAGGAACGTTTTTTACGAAAGCCGTGTTGAATAACTTTAAGTAAGTTATTTGCCTCTAAGTGATTTACGAGTCTGTCTCTTATGACCGTTTCTAGCATTTTACATACAATTGAAGTTAAGCTAATTGGACGATAGTTACTGGGTAGGGATTTGTTGCCTTTTTTTAATATCGGTGTTACGTTGGCTAGCTTCCACTGATCAGGCATAGTCCCAGACTGCAAGGATTCATTGAATAGCAATGTCAGTGGTTTGGAGAGCTCATCCTTAGCTTCCTTTAGAACTCTAGGCGAGATTGTATCAGGTCCAGGCGTTTTATATACCTTGAGTTTATCTAATCAATTGAATACTTCTCTCTCTGTAACGGTGATATTGCTTAGAACATCTGAATTATCAATCTGAATCGGCGATGGTGTAGGGATATCACTGAGGTCTTCGGTTGTAAAAACTGATGCAAAGAAGGTATTGAGGGCATTACTCATTTGTACTTCGTCTTTGGTGTATTCTCCATTTTCATCGACTAACGGTCCAACAGTTGAAGTAACTACTTTTTTCTTTCTGATATAACTATAGAATTCTTTCGGGTTTGTTTTACTTTGATTCACAACATGTAACTCCAGGGTCTTTTTACTTCGCTTAATTAACTTTTTGGCTTTGCGTCGTAGCTCTACAAATTTCACCCGTACTTCGTCATTTTGTGAGGATTTTAATCTATCATTAGCAAATTTGTTAGCAAGCAGACAGTCTGAAATATCTTTATTCCACCATTTGGGCTTATCATTATGGCCTGGACGCCGTATTTTTGATGGTATGCAGTCTTGCACAGCCTTAAGGTAAGTGGTTGTGAAACACTCCCAAGATGTATTTATGTCGTTATTGTTAGTCAGAAAGCTCCAGTCAGTTTCTTTAAACTTTGATTTAAGTTTATGAAAATTTGCTTTCTTGAAATTAGGGACTTTCTCAATGCTGCTATTTAATTTGTTTCTTTGTTAATTTGTTAAAGTGAAAGTTATCGTACGATGGTCGCTGTTACTGAATTCATCACCAACATTCAAATTCTCTATTAATTCTTCTTTTGTTGCGAGTACAAGGTCAAGCACATTATTACCACGGGTCGGAGATTGTACAAATTGAAAAAGTGAACTCTCTTGCAAGTTAGCATAGAGGTCATGTCCAGAGTGTGAAGTAAGAATATCGCCCCATTTAGTCACGGGTAAGTTGAAATCGGCAAGAATTACGGTATCTTGTATGTTAGTTATTTCTGCAATTTGTTCATAAATTTCACTATGTCAGTTTGCACTGATTGAGCTGGGGGTCTGTATAATAAAGCTAGTGTTATTTTAGTTCTTCTTTTATTATTTAATAGTACGTAAGATATGTCTATATTCGCAATTTGAGGTTTTGACATTAAGACTTTCCTTTATAAAAAACAGAACTCCTCCTCCATTTCTATCGATCCGACTTTTCTCAAACATTGTATAACCAGGAAGCGTATATTCGGCTAAAAAGTCTCTGTTTTCCGTATTTAACCAAGATTCTGTAATGCCGATTATATCATAATGTTCTGTAAACACGATTTCCTCTAGATCTGAAAATTTATTGCGTATGCTACGAGCATTTACATAAAACACCTTAAGAGTATTAGAGTTGGATGTTACTGATTGTGCATTGTCTGAATTTTCAGTTCGTATTTGACTTACACTACCCTGTCTGGATACCCCCGGTTGACCCCGTTTTTTGAACGGAAATCCATGACTGCATCGTTCAGCAGACGACCAAGACGTGCAGCTCCTACTTCATTGAGATGTACACCATCTCCTGAAAACAAAGATTTATCATAGTAAAAATGATCCCACATGTCGACAAAGCCGATGTCCTCCTCCCTGCAGAGTTTGGCTAGTCGGCGATTTGTACTGGTAGCTATGTTGTAGAATCGGTTTTCTACATCAATCCGGGGAACAATTCCTGAAATTAAGATTCTATTAGATTTTTCCTTGAAGGAGCTGATACTTGCAAAGTAGTTCCTCTGACTGCGTCCGTTGGACATCGTTAGATCCAACGAGGTTGAGAGTGAGAGAGGTTGAGAGTGAGAGAGGTTGAGAGTCAGAGAGGTTGAAAGAGAGAGATTGAAAGTGAGAGAGGTTGAGAGTAAGAGAGGTGAGAGTGAGAGAGGTTGAGAGTGAGACAGGTTGGGAGTAAGAGAGGTTGAGAGTGAGAGGTTGAGAGTAACAGAGGTTGAGAGTGAGAGTTGTTGAGAGTGAGAGAGAGGTTGAGAGTAAGAGAGGTTGAGAGTGAGAGAGTTGAGAGTGAGAGAGGTCGAGAGCGAGAGAGGTTGAGAGCGAGAGAGGTTGAGAGTGAGAGAGAGAGAGAGCGAGAGAGGTTGAGAGTGAGAGAGGTTGAGAGTGAGACAGGTTGAGAGTGAGACAGGTTGAGAGTGAGAGAGGTTGAGAGTGAGAGAGGTTGAGAGTAAGAGAGGTTGAGAGTGAGAGAGGTTGAGAGTGAGAGAGGTTAAGAGTGAGAGAGGTTGAAAGTGAGAGGTTGAGAGTGAGAGAGGTTGAGAGTAAGAGAGGTTGAGAGTGAGAGAGGTTGAAAGTGAGAGAGTGAGAGAGGTTGAGAGTGAGAGATTGAGAGTAGGAGAGGTTGAGAGTGAGAGAGGTTGAGAGTGAGAGAGGTTGAAAGTGAGAGGCTGAGAGTGAGAGAGGTTGAGAGTCAGAGAGGTTGAACGTGAGAGGTTGAGAGTGAGATAGGTTGAGAGTGAGAGAGGTTGAGAGTAAGAGAGGTTGAGAGTGAGAGAGGTTGAGAGTGAGAGAGGTTGAAAGTGAGAGTGAGAGAGGTTGAGAGTGAGACAGGTTGAGAGTGAGGTGTTGAGAGTGAGAGAGGTTGTGAGTGAGAGGTTGAGAGTGAGAGAGGTTGAGAGTGAGAGAGGTTGAGAGTTAGGTTGATTGAGAGTGAGAGGTTGAGAGTGAGAGGTTGTGAGTAAGAGATTGAGAGTGATAAAGATTGAGAGGAAGAGAGTGAGAGAGGTTGAAAGTGAGGGATTGACAGGGTGTGAAAGGCTGACTAAATGTAACTAAGTGAGTGAGAGAGGTTGAGAGTGAGAGAGGTTGAGAGTGAGCGAGGTTGAGAGTAAGAGGTTGAGAGTGAGAGAGGTTGAGAGTGAGAGAGGTTGAGAGTGAGAGAGGTTGAGAGTGAGAGGTTGTGAGTATGAGATTGAGAGTGAGAAAGATTGAGAGTGAGAGGTTGAAAGTGAGCGGCTGACAGGGCGTGAAAGGCTGACTAAATGTAACTAAATGTGGTTATAATTCATGGGCATCTCATAACAACTCATAATGGATATTCTCTCTCTCTCTCTCTCTCTCTCTCTCTCTCTCTCTCTCTCTCTCTCTCTCTCTCTCTCTCTCTCTCTCTCTCTCTCTCTCTCTCTCTCTCTCTCAGAGTGCAAAACTAAATTTCCGTTAAGTACATTTTGAAGGCCTTCGGGGAAGGTTATCCCAGATCAGACTTGAGGGTGAGAATGTTAATGTGATTTGGTACTCATTCAAAGAGCAGTTTATGGATCGACAAGCTGCATTTGTTCCTACTAAACTTACCAAATCAGGTTCAACCCAATCAACATCGTTCACAAGGGACATAGCTTCAGCAATCATAAAGAGATAGGTTGCATACAGAGAGGCCAAAAGAAGTCATGACCAAAGATATTTAGATTCCTTCATAAATATGTGTAGGAGAGTGAAATCTCTTATAAAGCAAGCAAAGTGGAATGAAGAACTCAGGGTTGCAGCCCTCTGCAAAGAGAGTCCTGAAGAGTTCTTCAGCTATGTAAACAGCAGGAAACCATTCAAAAGTAACATTGGACGTCAAAAGGATCCAGCAGGCCAACTACAAACCTCTGACACTGATATAGCTAAAACCCTAAACTACTGTTTTGCCTCGGTATTTAGAAGGAGAAATACCAGTGACATGCCAAGTCCAAGATTAGTGCATGATGGTGAAGTTCTTAGCAGAATTAGATGTACCCCAGAGGAGGTAGCAAAAAGAATGGATAAGTTAATGTGACCTCAATCTTCAAGAAGGGGTATCATTAGTGTCCCAAGAATTATCGGCAATTTATCTTGACTTCTATCATTGTAAAACTGTTATACCCCTTTCCCACTTATGCGATTTCATACGATTTTCATCGCCGACATCAATAAATTGGCACATTCGTGACATGTCGCACAGCAATCGTATACCCTCGCATAATATACGTATGACTCGCAAGGCCTCGCAAGGGCCCTCGCGGGTCATCGCAAATGTTCGGACTTTTCAAAATTTTGGACGAGGACTCACGAGGGTAAGTAGCCCTCGCAATCATCGTCGAGCATCGCAGAGGGATCTGCGAGGCCCTCTGTGATCATTGGCGACAACGGTGACACATTGGCGAGACATCGCGGAGGCTTTCGCACAAAAAATCCTTTGCAACGCTGCACGGCAGCTCACCGATGCTCTCAGATGTTCTGCTCGCCGATGCTCTCCGATGTTCCGAGAACATCGACGATGCCAAAGAACACCTTTGGCGAGGTGGGTAAAAAAAAATGATTAGGCCTATAGTGAACCTGTCAACCCTTTTTTCTATGCACCTCTCTTGGGGTTCACCTGTTTTTTTTTCTCTTTCTCTCCTTTTCTCTCTTTCTCTGGTTTGTATCCATTCAGCCCCATTCAGCCAACTGTTTTAAGACGTTTATCCCCATCCAAGTATCGATATCGTCCTGGCAAGCGATAGCGAACCAGCATTATATGGAGAAATCCGGCTTCGCCGGAGAAATTTTTCTATCGAAAAATGTGCAAATTTAGCTTGCTCTCAAAAAAATATATATATATATGTGGGCTCGATACCGCTCACCAGGATAATATTGAAACCTGGATGGGGGTAAACGTCTTAAAACAGTAGGCTGAACGGGGCCGAACGGATACAAGGCAAAGAGAGAGGGAGAGAAAGAGAAAACAAAAAAGGCGAGGTGGGCTCAATTAGGCCGTAACGCAAACATTGAGCCCACCTCGTGTTTTTGTTTTCTCTTTCTCTCCCTCTCTCTCTTCGTTTTTTGTTTTTTTCTCTTTCTCTCCCTCTCTCTTTGCCTTGTATCCGTTCGGCCCCGTTCAGCCTACTGTTTTAAGACGTTTACCCCGATCCAGGTTTCAATATTTTCCTGGTGAGCGGTAGCGAGCCAACATATATATATTTTTGTTTTGAGAGCAAGCTAAATTTGTACAATTTTCGATAGAAAAATTTCTCCGGCAAAGCCGGATATTGCCAATCTCCGAATTAAGGGGAGATGGGTCGTTTTTCTGGCCCCCTTTGCTTCTCATGGTTAACCCCATTAGTTTTCATATTTTATGACGTTCGGCCCATTAGTTTGGCGATTTTAAGACATTTCACCCCATTTCATTGTCAATATTAAGACTTTCGTGTCATTAAGGCATCGAGTTTTGGTGAGTTCAGTCATCAAGGCAATAGTGAGTTGGGTCTATAATTAGGCCTTGTAATTGGGGTTGGGTGTGACAGGGATCTGCCTTGTGTGGCCGATCGGCTTTCTGCAGACTCCCGCTTTCTTATGTTCTTATGTTTGTGCCATGAAAAATGAAATATATGCAAAATGTTTTCGGATAATCCGCCGAGGTATTCGCCGAACCATCGCTTGATTCGCCGAAGACGTCGCAGAACATACGCTGAGGATTCGTTCATCCTTCGCATTATTTTATTCAAATGTGACAGTTCTCGCCGAGGTCATCGGCGAACCATCGCTCAATTTGCCGATGACGTCGCATAATGTCGCCGATTCGTCTTACTCATCGGCGACATCGTCGCCGAGTGTAAACTTGTCAACGTTTTTAACGGTCAAATTGTTGACATCGCACAAATTCGTTGCGAATTGATAAGACTACGTCCTCGGCGACGAAATCGTATGAAATCGTATAAGTGGGAAAGGGGCATTAGTAGGGATACTAGTAGACAAGATAGTTGAATACCTAGAAATCCACATTTAATTACAGATTCCCAACATGGATTCAGGCGACACCGTTCATGTCTTACCAATTTGCTGGAATTTGTCCACACAATGCTGAGTGAGTATGACAATAGTAGAGCCACTTGGAGATCACACTCGACAGACCAATATTGATGTCATTGACATATAAGATAAACCGAAGTGAGCCAAGGACAGATCCCTGTGGAACTCCAGAAGTGACTGGAGTCCACTCAGAGTAAGCACCATTGATTACCACTCGTTGTTGTCTACCTGTTAGCCAATTTGGACCTTTGAATTTATTCCTAGTACACTTACTTTTTACTTTAGCCTGCAATGGGGCACTTTATCAGAAGCTTTTTTGAAAATCTAAGTAAAGGATGTCCCTTTACCTCGCTCTCGTACACCCTCTTAGTCATTCTCTCGCTTTCCATACGTTCCATATGGCCGAAGCATCTCAAGTTGTTCCTTTTCACACTTTCCAGCACATCTACTTCCACACCACACCTCCTTCTTACTTCTTCATTAGTTTGTCTATCCCTCCATGTAACTCCTCACGCACTTCTTTAGTAATTCATTTCCACTGCTCGCATTCTTGATCTGAGTCTCTCAACCATTGCCCATGCTTCACGCCCGTAAGTCAGTGTCGGGATTACCACACTGTCATGCAAGGACTTCTTCACTTCCATACTGACCACCCTATTTCTTGTTACTGCTTTCAGCGTTCCTACAACCCTCTTCCCCTGTTGTACCCTCTCCCGCACTACTTCATCCATAGTCCCATCTTTACTCAACACACTGCCCAGATACTTAAAAGAGCTGACGATCTCCATAGCCTGACCTTTCAGCTTCACCTCACACTCTGTGACTTCACACCTTTCGAAGACCATAACCTTGCTGTTCCCCGCATTTACCTTCAAATTCTGTTTTTCGCACACTGTTCCAAACTCATTTACCAGACCCTGCAACTCCCATTCATTATCACTCATCAGAACTGAATCATCCGCAAACAGCAGTATAGGTAGCTTCCACTCAGTTCCCTCCGTTTTCAGCGAGACACCAACATCCACTGCTCTTGATAGTATTTCTTTCATGACTCCATCCATATATTCAGTAAACAACCACGGGGACATCACACACCCCTGTTTCAAACCAACATTCAGGTCAAAGAACTCGCTCTGCTCACTCTCCACACGTACTGCCGCCTTTGCACCCTCATATATGCTCTTCACTGCTTTCAGCAACTTGCCATCTACTCCGTATATTCTAAGTACTTTCCACAAACCTTCTCTATCCACTCTGTCATAGGCCTTCTCCAAGTCCATAAAGGCAACATACACCTTTTGTTTCTTCTCCAGATATTTCTCCACAACACAATTCAGGGTAAAAATCTGATCTACACATCCTCTTCCCTTCCTAAAACCTCCCTGCCCGTCGCCTATCCATTTCTCCATTCTCACTCTCACTCTCTCAATCACTACCCTACTGTATACCTTCCCTACTACGCTTAGAAGACATATTCCTCGGTGGTTACCCCACACTCCTCTTTCCCCTTTGCCCTTATATAGGGGGACTATTATGCCAGTCTTCCAGTCATCGGGTGCACTCCCCTTCTCCCATGCTAGTTTGCACATTTTCCATACCCATTCGATCACTATCTCACCACCATACCTCAACATTTCCCCACACCCTCTATCTGTTCCTGGTGCTTTCCCCAACTTCACTCTTTTCATGGCTTCCCACACTTCTGACCTCCTGATCCCCACCTCCTCCTCCACTACTTCTCTTCTTCTCCCTCCCATACCATATCCAACTATGTTTGCTGGCTCTTCATTCCTTACATTTAGCAACTCATTGAAGTACTCCCTCCATCTTTCGGCTCTCTCTTGCTTCTCGGCTAGCATTCTCCCATTCTTATCTTTCACACCCTTACTGTTTCCTTTGCTAGCTTCCCTAACTTTCTTGACTTCTTTCCAGAACAGTTTCTTACTCTCCCTCCATTTTACACTCAGATTCCTTCCAAATTCTTCATCTACTCTTCTCTTACTTTCCTTCACCACCCTCTTACTCTCCACGTACCTCGCTCGTTTCTGTCTCTCGAAATCTTCATTCCCTCTACTACCTAACCACTCTCTATATGCTTTCTTCTTTTCTTCCACAGCTATTTTCACCTCTTCTGTCCACCATGCTGTACCTTTCACTCCCCTCCCTCTTCTCCTCACTCCACACACCTTCTCACATGCTGCACAGATCTCTTCCTTAAACACCTTGCTCATCTCCTCCACTTCCTCCATAACTTCCAGGTCGAACCCAGCTAGTCGTCTTTCTACTGCTCTCCTGTACTCTTCCCTGATTTCCTCCTCCTGTAACCTCTCCACCCTCCTCACCATTCCACCTTCCTCTCGCCTCCCTCCAGCTCTCCTCACCCACTCCTTTTGTATCCCAACCTTAGCTACTACTACATAATGATCAGACAGACCCCTCCAATACCCCTATACACCCTAGCATCCATCACAGATTTCTTCATTCGTTCATCCACACATACATAATTTAATCAATCAATGACTTTCGTTCCACCACTGTCTTATCCTTCATCGTCAACATCCGTTTCCACGTGTACCTGTGGATCATTCTGTGTCGGAAGAAGGTTTTGACTATCCACAGCCTCCTCCCCACACATACCTCCACAAGTGCACTACCATTCCCACTCACCTCTGTCGGTCGTGGTTCGTCAACATAGGGTCCGTCCGCATCCGAGGCTGTTCGCTTGTTTTTCCTTGCTTAGGTATTTAATATCACTAATCCTTTGTGGAAATTGGTACTTATTTGGTTATGCAAACCTTTCGTACAGCTTTTTACAGATGTTATTATCTATATCTCTAGATTACTTTGTTTGTATATTTCCTTTCCTTTATGAATTCCTCCGTGTATTATTATGTAGTCTATCAAATATGTAGTCTCTCAAATCTCATAGTGGTTTTAATATTCGTAAATTTTTCATCACCAATCCACCCACCTTCATTTGTCACACTCTTTCTCCAACACATACAAACCAAGGATGTACAATAATTCCTGCTACCCAAATTCCCGTGTGCCGCTAATATAGACCATCGCCAGGAATACATTATTGGGTCAAATTGTGTACTGTACAGTCAAAATCACACAAGCATATGCAAGCAACATATGGATAAGGTGAACGCTTGTTTTACTGAACTTCTTTCTACAACTTATCTGCTCAATGTTGTTAAACCAATTATTTACCGATATCTATAGCGTTAGATTCCGATTTGTTTACATTGGAGACTGATCAATGAACTTAAAAAGCTTTAAAAAAATCAAAACAAATTATGAAACATTCGAATTTGCATAACGAATTTGTCAACCATTTACACGGATTATATTGCAACCATTATATTGCAATCATTAATATTGTATTCTAATGATCATCATAAATACCAAGTTATTTTATTTCCAAAGTTAAAATGATATAGATAGGTTGATGATAAGAATACTCAAACAAGGATTATTTTACACACTGGCTCTCTCTTCTCGGAATCCTTTGGTAGAAAGTTTATCATAACATCCACAATTTTATCACCGAACACTGATATCTGAAGCATAACTCAGGGAACAAAAATTATGCACGAGTTCTAGGAAATTCCATGGAACTTTTGTTTAGTGCCGTAAGAATAATTTTGGAGAGAGAGAGTGTGCTCGTCGTTGAGAGAGAGATTACAGGATTGTAGATGTAATCTTTCAACAAGTGCATAATTATCATTGTCATTGTCTATAACGTACGTAATATGGTAATAAACACACAAATACGCACACGGACACATTGGCGAGCACTCTGCGTCATTAAAACTCTAGTTGTTTGGCTCAGGTAGCGCGGGTTCGATCCCAGATACCTGTAAATGAGTCCTCTGTCAAAAACTGTCCTGGCTGTCAAGGTTACTGTAGGTGTGGATGCGCCACCTCTGGGTTCCACCTGGTTCCCTACCCACATGCTTTCGTTTCTTAGGGTTTGTAGGCCGTCTTTTGGTAGCCAAAGTCAATCTATGGACTACTCTGAATAAGTTAGGTTAAGGAATTGTGTATTTTCCGCCTCATTGGCTGCCGGATCGATATATACCATTCACTATTATTTATATTATCGCACACATACTCACACACACACACATTATGAACTCCACAACATTTATGAGGGTCATATAATCTCCCACGTCACTAACCATTGGGTCTTAGTGCTCAGTTATAGTTCGCCCATCTATATGGTGTCTACCTGTGATTGATTATCATCGCTTCTTACTTATGTTTTGTTCAAAGTTTTCCTCAATTACGTTTTCTTTGTATTACCATTTTCCTATTTATCACTAAAAACTCTGTAGTAACCCGAATATGTTGAGAGTCTGGTGGTGTATATTTGTAGCCTAGCTACTACCGTTCTTTTGAGTAAAATTATAATTTTGATATATAAAATATATAAATTTTAGCTGCCCTTCCGTCGTCCCAGCATGTGATTTGTTGTGCAACCACGGCACGGCATTGTAAATTTTTTGGAACGGTAAGACCATGTCAAAATATGTTAGATATGTTTTGCAATGTGCTATGCGTTATTAATGTGTGTTTGTGTTTGTGTGTGATTCCATCATTAATGATTTTTATGTTAAGTGCAAAATATCAAAGTAGTTACATTAATTATAAGAATAACGTACACTTGACACCACTGTTCGTTGTTTGATGATACTTGAGCTTCTAGTGGCTCAAGAGAAAGCCTAATTTATCTTCTCTAACTTTTCAGTTGTTCGTCAGGTTTCCTTCTCTCTGCCCAAGCTTGCAATGCATTACATTGGTTAGAAAAATCGCTCTCCGCTTTGTTCTGAATTATACGAGGGAGCTATGCACGCGCTACGTAAATATCAGTAAAGTAATATAAGAAATATATGCATTATTGAGATGAAGTTTGGCAAGGAAGAATCGTCGATATCCTTTGAACGCCTTCGGATAATAAGGGGGGAGGAACCTTTGGCCGGCTAAGGGAAGACTTAGCTAGGAGAGAGAGAGAGAGAGAGTGAGTGAGTGAGTGAGACTTAATGCTAACAACAACTATTCTGTGACGCTTACAACATCAAATCCCAACAGCAACTAAACCCCTTTGTATTCTGTCTTCATTATTTTGTTATTAACCCCTTGATCATTATGACGCGTTTTGGCAGTATATTTTGGTTATCATTAGACGATTTGATACACCTTAGGAAGGATTTGTGAGATTTAAAAGGATAAAGAACGATTTGATACAGCTTAGGAAGGATATGTGAGATTTAAAAGGGTAAAGAATATCTCAATTAACCCTCTAACTTACATATAGCTTTCCTAATCTGACTAAAATCGTCTTATAGTAGCCAGAACACAGAAAAGAAATGCGTCATCGTGTCTTGAAAGGGTATGCCCAGAGAAACATTGCCGTGGATATTAATCCATCTAAGATATGATGACGCATTAGTTTTCTATTTTCTGGCTATTATTTGAATGACTTTATTGATGTTAGGAAGGTGCTTGGCAGATACAAGCCAAACATTAAAAACAAACTGCAGTATACTATAATGTATGATATTACAGTATTTAAGACAAAACATACCCGGACAAAACACACATATATATATAAGTTGAATGTGAAGCAGGAGTTGACTGTCAACAGTATAACTGGCTGGTGAAGTTATGTTGAAACTTTTGTGTCAAATGTTTTCCAGACCTAACATCCCGGTGGTCCTGTTACAGTAAGTATTTTATTTGATATGGACTGCAATGACGGAACTCCTGAGTGTTGTGGTAAGTTGAAACTGTTTATACTGACTTTCTTTGTAGTGTTGATAGTATATTATGCAGTTTCAACAAACCCCTACGCTTCTTCTGCTTGTCTTTATACTGATTATTTAAAACAAAAAAATCGCATCAGTTTCTAGCATAGTGATAGGAAAACATCATATTGGCTTGACGGCGTGGATACACTACTCCCTCTCCCTCCTTACAAGACCAATAAGTGACGTATGCTCAGATCATTATACTCAGAAACGGTGATTGACACCCCCTTTCATTTAGCTAGTTCAACAGACCAAACACAGTTAAGCTTAGCCCAGCGGGCTGCATTGTGTGTGTTATTAAAAAACATAACTGATTAGTTAATAATATGTGCATTGTCAATATAATGAGTGGATATAAATATATTGTGTGTGTTACTGAGCTTTGACAACAGCATCTGTGTGTGAGATAGCCGCTGGGATTCGGGACCAAGAATGTTGGTCATACTTTCTGTTGCACCGCTAGCCAGTGTGTCCATATATGTGTAGATAGGTAGGTGTTGTTGTTGTTGATGTTGTTGTTCCCCAATCTGCCTGGCCGAACAGCCCCAAGGCTCCGAGCAAGGCCAAGGCCATAACCGAGCACCCCCACAGAACCTTCCGTGCCGACCACAGTAAAGCCTGGGTGACCGAAGCCACTCCATGGCGGGGAGCTGAGGAGGGTGCGGAAACGCCCGGGAAACCAAAGCCCCACCCAGGGCCCTGTGCCCCTCATCAATTATGAAGAGAAAGTTGAGGGGCAAAGGATAAATGTGACGCTTTAGCTTCCAATCTTGGTAGATTGGGAGGTCAATCCATGGAAGAGACGCCGTCACTTGAGATCTAGAAAATATATAGGTAAAAGGAACAGTCAGAGTAAGCTATGGGTATGGCAGAGATCGCTCAGTTCTCACTCTGATAGACCAGCCCATCACCAACAGTAGGTGTTATGCCGGGTTGTAATCCAACAGGCTTCTGTATTATATTTTAAGAATCCGAATTTCAGATGATTAGATGTGGACTATATCTCAACAGGGACACGTCGAGCTTAGTGAATTTGATAGGTAAATACTCAATCAGGACAACGATAACACAATAAACACACAGGTTAGATTACACTCTTATTTATTCAAAGCATGGGCATATATATATATAAATGGTAGTACTAGTCTATACTGTTATTAGAACGGCAAGTCAATATAACCTGAAGAAGAGAGCGAACTAATTCCACCCTCTACTAAGTTTCAAGTTATTACTTGAGTGGCATTGGAAGCATGGAAATAGACAAAGATACTCAGATAAACATATACACAGACAAGAATCCTTGACAATAATTCATATGTGAGCGAAGTGATTAGCGTGAAGTATTCTGACAATTATTGTTAATAATCTCTCACACGGTACACGAAGATAACATTCGACCATGGATGAGGTTAATTTATACGGACAAATGAACTCAGAATCACAATAACTATAGTGACTGATTTGTGTGGAATAATATGAAGTTTTCGAATGCAAGAATAATTTATTCGAGTCTTTTAAGGAGCACACTTATTTACGTGCGGGAAAATGGCTTATCAATATAGCGATTTAAAATTAATAATGATAATACTGAAGTTTTATCTCAGAAATATCCTAAAGGGTAGTAGTAAGGAAGTTTTACTTATATAAATAAGATCCTAAAGAACGCAGAACTAGCCTAGCGTTGTATTATAACGTAAATACGAACATAATCAAAGTGATTACTATATTAACACCTAACGAGCGGCCTAGGCGGTAATTTATATGTACCGCCCAGCGGGGTGTGTTTACCCTAAATAGGGTTGTTTACGTGATCATTTTCATGCCTAAATAAGACCCAGAGCGTAAAACAAATATATATCCCTGAAAGGGCATAAACAGAGCTTTCCAATGACACCCCAACCATCCTTGTACGACCGCTAGTTTTCTTGCAACGATCGTCCAACACGAGTGCAAAAACCATGTAATTAGGTAGTTTCCCTACATAATTCCCTGTGTAGCAAGTGCGTGACGGTGGGGGAGGGTGGGATTCATGTCAGTAGGTCCGCCGCGGTGGTCTGGAGCAGTCATACGCTTGCTACTCTCCTGCCACCCCTTATCTCTCTCTCTCAGCAACATTACGTGCTGAAAATGGCACACAACATAAGTTGTGAACCGCCACTTAGTCCAAATTTCTTTCACAGACATATGTTGCGCGCTGCCAATAAAGGGTTAAGTAATAAATATAATCCAAAACCAAATAATAGGCGGATTGAATAAAGAACTGGAAAATCTGAGTTCCTCGAAAAGGGTGGAAAGAATTATATGAACCGAATCACGATTATGATTAGATTACTCACAAGAACTAATATAATTTAAGTATCTTGATCACAAGTTAAATGTAACTCGACGGAAGGGTTCAAATTAAAGGAATGGATATATAAATTATCTGGTGATATAGCTATATGGATACATAAATCCTAAATTGGGCGTAGGTTCTAGGTAGATATTGAATAAAATAGGGAATCACTTCACGGTATACACTTTTTCTACGACTTGAATACACAAAGAATAATTAACACATAGGAATAAAATCTGAGAGTATTCTGGTTAAATAACATGTGTAAAAATTACCATGTAACGTACACCCGTGAACCAAAGTTTCGGCACCCCCTGAACAGGCAGTAAGACGAAGTCAAGGTTCAAGACAGGCTGGACGATCGAAAAGGCTCGTAGCGAAGCTGAAGTGAGGTTCACATTCCACTAACTGAAGTCTCAGCAACAATGAATAAATATGAATCCCCACCACCATATATAAAGCCGCTGGTCGGTCAGTTGATCTAGTAGGAAATTCATCTGTGCTTGAGGTGAGTGGCTTGGAATTTTTCGTATGAAAAGTTGTCTGCCTGTGTCACATAACTGCACTTGCATAAAATTGTCTACTGTTTTGGGACACATTAAAGATAGTCATTATTTAATTATTTCCAGGGGAATTCCCTCCCTTTTTTGTGATTGCGTGATTTGGATGGCTACTTATTCCTCCAAACAGTGCCACAAAACCGATCCTCGGTTAATAAGTGTTGTCACTTGTTGCTTAACACCCAAAGAGACAGATCTCCGTTAATAAACACTGTGTGTTCTCTTATCAGAAATGGACGTTCGCCAAGGCCGTGCGTGGCAACGCCCACCTAACACTCAAGCCAATCGCCCGGAGGTGATAACAAGAAGATCCCTGATAGTGGGCCACTATCAAGCTGGAACCACAATTAGTGAAATAGGCCGGCTCATGGGGATCAGTAAGAACACTGTCAGGCGATGGGTAAGGAGGTTCGAAGGTGAGCATGATTCTAGTAATAGCACGTAATATTATTTAATGAGAAATTAGTTACATGTCATTTCAGTGACAACTAAAATTGTCATTTCAATGGAATTCGGAAATAGCTGAATGCTGGATTATCCAATAAATACCTTAAGAGACTTCTCAGTGTAAAATATAATATACAGTATTAGCATGAATGCGCAGCTTAGCCTAGGTAGTGTAGGCACTCAAACCGTAAGGTGCAATAAGTCTGTTATAGTTTGAATATCTTTCGTAATTCTTTGTGTTCCATTCCTTCCGGCTTCTAAACCCCCTCCCGTCTCCCATACACCCCTCCCCCCTCTCATCCTCCCTTCCACCCCCCACCCCCTCTCATCCACCCTTCCACCCCCACCCCAATCCCTCCTCTCCCTCCCGCCTCCCGCTCCTGTCTCTCCTACACCCCCTTCTCCCTTACTTCCCCCTCCCTTCTCCCCTTCCCCTTCTACGAATCTTGGCTAACCTTTCTACTCGCGTGAACTGGGGAAAATAAAATTGTTTCATTAATGTTGTTTAATGTTCTGTTTTTACATCTAGATGATTAACTAGGTTTAAACTTCCCCAGGAACCTGCTGATTCCATAACAAATTATTGTTTGGGGAATATTTCCACTTCGTTAAGTGGGAGAGGAATAGTCTCAAACGACCGTCGACGTGGGCACTCCACCAAGAGTGTTCCTTTGTTTTATATACAAGATGACTGTTCGATAACATTAGATTAGGATGGTTTGATTTATTAGGCAAAATTTACTGGAAAACCGGAATGCGATTAATTTTAAGGAGTATCCTATATCCCAGCCTAACCTCGCCAACCTGTAGGTGGGGACGTGTCAGGCAGCCTCTGTAAATTTCTGTGACAGACTGTAAAAACGGCACTTCCCGCTAAATCCTCTTTACATATTAACCCTTTCACGATCCTGACGCCATTTGACGATGTTTTCTGGCTGTCATTAGCCGTTTTTATTGGAAGTATCTGAGGGACTTGAAGGGGTAAAGAGTATCACCATCCACCATCTGACTCCCACATCCCCTTTCTAATCTGAATAAAATAGTCCAATACTACCCAGCATAGAGAAGAGAAAGGCGTCCTCGGAACGTGAAAGGGTTAACTAACCAAAGCTAGCTATCCTTTTCTACAGTCACGAACAATTTTTATCAAAGTGTAAAGCGATTGTTAACGCTCTTAGGATCCGAGGACGCCTTTCTGCTTTTGTTTCCTGGTTATTATTAGACTATTTTATTCGGATTAGGGATGGGATACGGAGGTCAGAGTGAATGGTGATACGCTTTACCCGTATAATTCCCTCAGAACCTTCCTTAACTGTATAAAAACGTCAAACAATTGGCAGAAGAAGATGCCAAAAGGCGTCAGGATCCTGAGGGTCATTGTACAACTATAATACAATATTACTTATTATATTTAAACTGATTAATAATTTTTTAATTCCTGCAGGTGAGGGGCATGTTAAAACAAGATCGAGATCTGGCCGCCCTCGTGTCACTTCCCAAGAAGACTGTGAGCGCATCCTCACTGCCATCCAGGCACCCAAATCATCATCGGTAGCTCTGACAAGAGACCTGGGCCTCAACTGTCACCCTATAACGGCGAGACGCCGGATGCGTGAGGCGGGACTGAACTGCCATGTTCCAGCCATAAAGGAGGTGCTGACAGAAGCCAACAGGAGAGCAAGACTACGATTCGCTCAACAGCATATTCAGCGTGGCCGTGGCTTCTGGCAAAATGTAATTTTCACGGATGAAAAATGCTTCTCCTCTGTGACACGGAACGGGCTGCAGTGTTGGCGAGCACGAAACACTCGGTATGAGGCCAGGCATATAAACGAGAAGGGAAGGAGTGGCAGAGTCACCGTGTCGTTTCATGGTTGGATGTGGTGGGGAGGTCCTGGAGAACTGGTTAAAATTGATGGTAACCTTAACAGCGAGGAATACATTAATATATTGGAAACCTCTTTACTGCCATCTATTCGCGCATACGCCCTTCCAGAGCCCGATATCATCACATTGGTGCAGGATCGGTCTCCCATTCACACCAGCCGAGCAGTCACACAGTGGTTCGCACAGCACCCGGAAATCCAGTTGGTAGATTGGCCTCCAAAGGGATGTGACTGCAACCCTATCGAAAATCTTTGGGGGATAATGGTTCAGGAATGGAATGTTCCAGAGATGACCAAGGAATGCGTAGAAGCAAAGGCCAGAGAAGTATGGGAGGGCGTGAGACGACGCCCAGACATTTGCAGCAAGCTAGTAGACTCGTTACCGGCTCGTCTGCAGGAGGTTATTGATGCAGAAGGGGGATGGACAAGTTATTAAGCTGCGGAGACATTGAATGTTACAACATAAATGCATATGTTGCCATATTAAAAGGACACTGTATTCCATTATCTCTCTGCACAAATAAACTTTATAACAATGTAATTGGTAATATGTATAGCAGATGCTTTAAACAAGGGCTTGATAAAATAAACAATAAACCACATATGAAATAGAATATGTTTCTAACACCTACTTGTTCCATTATATTTAGTACCCAAGATATAGTTAACGGCTTATTATGTCTTATTTTAATATTAATAAATTATGCGTTACAGTCTATGACCATGAAATAGATCGCTCTATCACATGCATAAAAAGAAAACTAAAACAATCTTTCGCTCAGATAATTATAATCCGTTTGTGAGACTTATTATTTATTATAATAGAACAAGCACCATGTTAACTAGGACTTTATGGCACTGTGAAGCATGGTTAAAATGGAACATGGGATCTTAGCATAAAAAACTATATGAAAGCAGTCTGTTAACCCTTTTAGGATCTAGATGCCTTTCAGCAGCTTCTCCTGACTATCACCATACGAATTTTTACAGCTTGGGAAGGATCTGGGGATCTTAAAAGGCTACAGACTAACTCAATTGACCCTCTGACTTTCATAAACCTTTCCTAATCTGAATAAAATCATGTAAAAATAGCCAGATAACAGATGTAAAGTGTGATGCCGGAGCATGAAATGGTTAAATAAGGGACAGAAGACAGGTATGGCAAAGAAAATGCATAAGCCTGTCGGTGGAAAACGTAGGTGACTCACAAATGTTTTGAGACTTGGAGCTCATGAGCTCATGACTTGGAGCTCGAGTTGCTCTCTGACCCCTGACCTGTGCGGACGTCCCCAGTGACCGCTAGTGAACCTGTTTACCCTTAGTGAGGTCCTAGTGAACTTTCATAGTGATGGCTGTTGTTGATGAGTCTGCTGTCTCCTCCCATACTCTCCAGCTTTGTCTTGCTTTGCAAGAGAGACTGGAGAGTGTGGAGCAGGAGATTCAGTGTCTCAAAGATGAAAATTTGGCCTTGAGACTAGCTATGGCGGAGAAGAAGTGTGAGGCTACCGGAAGTGTTCCCAGGGATCGTGAAGCCCCTTGGAAAGTGGTGTCAACTAGTGCAACGGCCTGCAAGCTGAAAAGGCAGCCAGTCAAGACCCACAACAACTTCAGCACCTTGGCTGATGAGAGTGATGGCGATGAAGTGGCGATCATCGAGGCAGTGAGAGGGGAGGGGGGGGAAGTCTGCTGCTGTTGCTGCAACAACTGCTGCTACACGCCGACAAAAGGAAAAAGCTAAGTCTGTTTTCATTGTCGGTGATTCATTGGTTAGATACCTTGGCAGGGCAACAAACACTCAGGTTGGTAAAGTTGTCTGCGTGCCTGGTGCCGGAGTCGGGAGGGTGGCTGAGAAGATAGATGCTGTCATGGAAGTGAGTGGGGAGGACCCCATCATCTTCCTCAACGCAGGGAGCAACGACATATGGAGATGCAGGACTGAGGAGTTGCTCTCCAAGTATCAGGAAATGTTGGAGAGGATCAAGAAAAAAGGTGGAGTTCCTGTGGTAAACAGTATCCTGCCTAGAAGAGGGGTAAGGAAGGAATGGTCCTCCAGGGCTATTGGTGTAAATAGCCGGCTGGAGAAGTATTGTAAGGCAAATACTATTCCATTCTTGGATAACTGGTCCCTCTTTTATGGTAAGGATGAACTGTATGCCCAGGATGGAGTACATCTCTCTCGACTAGGAGTTTCGACCTTGGCCAGCTCACTCGACAAGATTGTTTGCGGGGTTTCGTTAAAAAAACCTGGGTGTGTAAGTAAAATACTGTCTCCATATGGAGCAGGTACTTCATGTGACAAACCAGTGAGTAAAATAGAAATAATCAGTCAAGATAGTGCGGATATAGTGATGTGTAATAGTAGTATCGATAACACTACACATGTAACTGATAGTAAAGATGAGAATACTGATAGAGTAGAATTTTCGTCTAGAGCTAGTAGTTCAACAGGAAATAATAAGTTAGCTAAACACAATAGAAAATTAGTTGCAAATAAAAGTAATAGGTTGAGGGTATATTATACAAATTGTAGGAGTTTATGTAACAAAATGAACGAACTTAGAGCACTCGTTAGCACAGAAAATATAGACATAATAGCGCTAACTGAAACGTGGATTAATACAGAATCTAGGCATTTTTTTAGCAGAATTTGATATTCCAGGATATAGTTTGTTTAAATATGACCGAACAAGTAGGAGGGGCGGGGGTATAGCAGTGTTTGTCAGGAGTACATTAAAAAGCTGTATTAAATCAGGTATTAGACTAAATAATGATAATGAAAGTGTTTGGGTAGAAGTTAACGAAGGTAGTGAGACCATAGTTATTGGAGTTATATATAGACCGCCTAATATGAGTAGAAATGGCGGAAAATCGTTATGGGAGGAAATTAAAATAGCATCAAGGTTTAGCAATGTGTGCATTATGGGGATTTTAATTTTCCGAACATTGATTGGCAGCACCAAATAGGCGACTCCGATTCAGTAGAGTTTATAGAGGTAGTACAAGATAGTTTTTTATTTCAATTCATAGATACGCCGACTAGAGGTATTAATATTCTTGATTTAGTTTTCAGTAACAATGAACATATGATAAATAATGTAGAGATTGGTGACCACCTAGGAAATAGCGATCATAAATCTATTTATTTTAATATACAATGGACAGGGAATGCTAAAGAGAATACGACACTTATCCCAGATTTCAGAAAAGCCGATTATGGTGGGCTAAGAAGAGACTTAAGGGTGGACCCTATTGTTAAGCGATTAAGTCAGGATATGCCAGAGTTAAACTTGCCACCTACATATAACCAGTTTATTGCTTCACTCCACAATGCTCAAAATAAATATATCCCTAAAAGAAGATTTAGATCGACGCAGAACCAACCAAAATGGATGACTAATAAGCTAATAGATCTTATAGGAAAAAAGAAAGGAATATATCGAAAAATAAAGAAAGGTGAAAATAATTTACATATATACTATCAGACTCTATCAAGACAGGTCAAAAAGGAAATCAGGAAAGCAAAAAGAAATTATGAAATAAGGATAGCCAGCGACTCAAAAAATAACCCTAAAGCTTTTTACCAACTATATAAATCTAAAGTTAGAGATGAAATAGGCCCCCTAAAAACTTCAATAGGAGAAATAACAGAAAATTATTTAGAAATGTGCAGTACATTAAATAGTCAGTTTTCTTTCCGTTTTCACTAATGAAAATTTGGCACAGATTCCAGAAGTCAATATGGTATATAGTGATAGTATAGAAAATATGTTAAGTACAGTTAGTATAAGTAGAAATGATGTGCTTAAGGAAATTGACAGACTGAAACCTCAAAATCGCCTGGTCCTGACGAGGTATATGCTAGAGTATTAAAAGAATGCAGAGATGAGTTAAGTAGTCCATTAGCATTTATATTTAACAAGTCATTAGAAACAGGTTTAGTTCCAGAAGCTTGGAAGCTTGCAAATGTAGTTCCGATCTTCAAAAAAGGTGATAAATCGATAGCATCCAATTACCGTCCCATTAGTCTCACATCAATCATAGGAAAGTTGCTAGAGTCTATTATTGCTAGGAAAATTAGAAGCCACTTAGTAAAATTTAACTTAATAAATTCTTCTCAGCATGGATTCACTCAGGGACGTTCTTGCCTTACTAATTTGCTTAGCATTTTCTCAGAGGTATATGAAGCAGTAGATAGTGACAAGTCATATGATATTATATATTTAGATTTCAGTAAAGCTTTCGACAGAGTCCCTCATGAGAGATTGATGAGAAAGGTTGAGGCACATGGAATAGGAGGGTCGTTGTTGGGATGGATTAGGTCATGGCTAATTGGTAGGAAACAGAGAGTCAGCATAAATGGTACCAAGTCAGAGTGGGGAGCAGTCAAAAGTGGTGTCCCCCAGGGATCGGTATTAGGTCCCCTGTTGTTTCTTATATACATAAATGACCTAGATTTAGGTATAACTAGTAGGATAAGTAAATTCGCAGACGATACTAAAATGGGGAGATCAATTGATTCAGATAGCGATATAGAGTGCCTCCAAAGGGATCTAGATACCTTACATGAATGGTCAGTAAATTGGCAGATGAAGTTTAACATTGACAAATGCAAGGTATTAAAGATAGGGAAGATGCAAACAAATGTTAAATATAAACTAGCTAATTTAGAATTAGAAAATTCAGACTGCGAGAAAGATCTAGGTGTGTTTGTTAGCAATGATTTGAAGCCTAGAAAACAGTGTATAAGCGTTCGTAATAAGGCAAACAGGATTCTCGGGTTCATCTCTAGGAGTGTGAGTAACAGAACTGCTGATGTTGTCTTAAACCTTTACTTGTCATTAGTGAGACCCCATATGGATTATGCTGCCCAATTTTGGTGTCCTTATTACAGAATGGACATAGATTCATTGGAGAGAATTCAGCGTAGAATGACAAAAATGATCCATAATATTAGACATTTTCCGTATGAAGAAAGGTTGAAGAAATTAGGTTTACATTCGTTAGAGAGACGCAGAGTTAGAGGGGATATGATAGAGGTGTTCAAGTGGGTTAGTGGGATTAACAAAGGGGACATGACAAATGTACTAAAGCTCAGTGATAGCGAAAGAACTCGTACCAATGGTTTCAAATTAGATAAATTTCGTTTCAGAGAAGATATAGGCAAATATTGGTTTGGTAACAGAGTTGTAGATGGGTGGAATAGGCTACCAAGTGATACAGTGGGATCAAGAACGATAGGGAGCTTTAAGAAAAAATTGGATAAGCATATGGACGAGAAGGGTTGGGTGTGAAGGGGGATCAGCCGGGTTGGGCCAATCAGCGCTCTGCAGACCCCCGTAATCCTGCGTTAATCTCTAACCGGTTTGAACATAAGAACATAAGAACATAAGAAATTGGGAGTCTGCAGAAAGCCGATTGGCCCAAGCAAGGCAGATCCCCGTCCCACACAACCCCAATTCATTACAAAGCCCAATTACAGGCTCCACACTCTAATACCCTGAGGATCATCTTACCAAAACGGTTAGAGATTAACGCAGGATTATGGAGGTCTGCAGAGCGCTGATTGGCCCAACCCGGCTGATCCCCCTTCACACCCAACCCTTCTCGTCCATATGCTTATCCAATTTTATCTTAAAGCTCCCTACAGTTTTAGATCCCACTATAGCACTTGGTAGTCCATTCCACCCGTCTACAACTCTGTTACCAAACCAATACTTGCCTATATCTTTTCTGAAACGAAATTTATCTAATTTGAAACCATTGGTACGAGTTCTTTCGCTATCACTGAACTTTAGTACATTTGCCATGTCCCCTTCGTTAATCCCACTAACCCACTTGAACACCTCTATCATATCCCCTCTAACTCTGCGTCTCTCTAACGAATGTAAACCTAATTTCTTCAACCTTTCTTCATACGAAAGATTTCTAATATTATGGATCATTTTTGTCATTCTACGCTGTACTCTCTCCAATGAATCTATGTCCATTCTGTAATAAGGACACCAAAATTGGACAGCATAATCCATATGGGGTCTCACTAATGACAAGTAAAGTTTTAAGATAACATCAGCAGTTCTGTTACTCACACTCCTAGAGATGAACCCGAGAATCCTGTTTGCCTTATTACGAACGCTTATACACTGTTTTCTAGGCTTTAAATCATTGCTAACAAACACACCTAGATCTTTCTCGCAGTCTGAATTTTCTAATTCTAAATTAGCTAGTTTATATTTAACATTTGTTTGCATCTTCCCTATCTTTAATACCTTGCATTTGTCAATGTTAAACTTCATCTGCCAATTTACTGACCATTCATGTAAGGTATCTAGATCCCTTTGGAGGCACTCTATATCGCTATCTGAATCAATTGATCTCCCTATTTTAGTATCGTCTGCGAATTTACTTATCCTACTAGTTATACCTAAATCTAGGTCATTTATGTATATAAGAAACAACAGGGGACCTAATACCGATCCCTGGGGGACACCACTTTTGACTGCTCCCCATTCTGACTTGGTACCATTTATGCTGACTTTCTGCTTCCTACCAATTAGCCATGACCTAATCCATCCTAACAACGCCCCACCTATTCCATGTGCCTCAACCTTTCTCATCAATCTCTCATGAGGGACTCTGTCGAAAGCTTTACTGAAATCTAAATATATAATATCATATGACTTGTCATTATCTACTGCTTCATATACCTCTGAGAAAAACTAAGCAAATTAGTAAGGCAAGACCGTCCCTGAGTGAATCCATGCTGAGAAGAATTGATTAAGTTAAATGTTTCTAAGTGGTTTCTCATTTTCCTAGCAATAATTGACTCTAGTAGTTTTCCTATGATTGAAGTGCGACTAATGGGACGGTAATTGGATGCTATTGATTTATCACCTTTTTTGAAGATCGGAACTACATTTGCAAGCTTCCAAGCTTCTGGAACTATACCTGTTTCTAATGACTTGTTAAATAGAAATGTTAATGGATAACTTAACTCATCTCTGCATTCTTTTAATACTCTAGCATATACCTCATCAGGACCAGGCGATTTATGAGGTTTCAGTCTGTCAATTTCCTTAACCACATCATTTCTACTTATAGTAACCGTACTTAACCTATTTTCTATACTATCGCTGTATACCTTACGGACTTCTGGAAACTGTGCCAAATTTTCATTAGTGAAAACGGAAAGAAATTGACTATTTAATGTACTGCACATTTCTAAATCACTTTCTGTCAATTTTCCTATCGAAGTTTTAAGGGGACCAATTACATCTCTAACCTTGGATTTATATAGATGGTTTGGTAAGATGATCCTCAGGGTATTAGAGTGTTGAGCCTATAATTGGGCTTTGTAATTGGGGTTGTGTGGGACAGGGATCTGCCTTGCTTAGGCCAATCGGCTTTCTGCAGACTCCCATTTTCTTATGTTCTTATGTTCTTAAAAGCGAACCTCGGTCTCGTTGCCAAGCCTGGTACACCAGCTTGTCCGAACGTCTGTTGTATCTGCAACCTTGACTTAGCCTTAATACCTGTCCAGGGGGTGCCGAAACTTTGGTTCACGGGACATACAATTTAGGTTTTCTGAAGGATTAACATAATTTAGCTTGTCAATATCTCGTACTTAATAAAACGCTGTACGGATCAAAGTTAAAGAAGTTACACGGAGAACACAGATTCAAGATAGATCTTAGGCACAGATCTATAATTAAATGCAATAGAATACTCGAATATTTTATCTTACCTTCACAACAATAGCCACAACTTATAACACTCAGAGACACTTAGGTTATAGGATCGGGGTGGCCATGAACGAGAGCCTGGACGACGTAGAACTCGGAGTTCAGCTGGGCTGGACGTGGAGGGGAACTGGCCTTTCACTTCAGGGGCAGGGCAGCACACTCTCTCGTACAGGATGAACAGTACCAATCCAATCCCACTCCTGGTTTGTAGCCAGTGGAAGGAAAGCAATAGTATTTGATAACTTCTTTCAGTTTCACTCAGGCTCTATTTGGGTTACATTTAGTGTTCAGTTTGGTCAAATTCGGTAACATAAAGACATGTGGATATCGTTGTTTTGGCTATGGTGAAGGTAGTTCTTAAGCTTTAATTACATGGTAGATATTAATTTATGCACACAGAGATTCTTGATCTTTCAATATGGTTCCCCTATTTATAGAGGGTACTATGGTGACGTAATGGATGATTTTCTATTCATCTTAATATTTAGCATTTCTTATTCTATAGTTTACAGTTCTTTCACTATTCACTTAGGTGGTACTATACCCAGTCTTCCCGGGAGGAATACTGTAGAGGGGGTACTGGGATTCCCATCTATTCAGGTATTGAGAGGGTTCTTGGTGTTGCATTTGCATAAAGAATTCCTCGTCATACTGCAAATCCGGCTGGAGTTGATGAGATTCCTTGGGCTTCTGTCTCGGTCCTTGCCATTGGAGGAGCTAGTGTCCCTGCTATTGGTGAGGACTCAAACTTCTTTTAGGGGTAGACTGACCTACTGTAGTTTCCCGGGGATTAGAGTATGAGAAAATCCGGGAAACAGGGTAGGCTGACATATTCCGGCTGGGGAGCCTGAGAAATTGGTCTGGTTTTATTCTTCTTTCTCCTGCTGCTCTGTATCACTGCTATGCTTTCGGGCGTGATTGGGGTATGGCTGCTCAACCCCGTCATTTCAGTAGGTATATAGGAATTGTGGTTTGTGTGTGTGTGTGTGAAAGAGAGAGGTTCTTGTTTCCTTGCATGCTTATCAGGTGGCACTGTATGTGTGTACACGACAATGTATTGTTTTGTCTTCTAGTTTGTGTAATTATACATGTTCAAGATTTGTTGGAAGTGCTTTGTGTAATGGTTAGGCAACATTTACATGTGTTTTAGATCATCTTAATTATTAACTTGTGTTGGGTGAGGAACCAGGTATCTGTCATTCTCTATTCCTTTCACTATATTAATATTATGACATAATTATTAGATGAAATAGATTATTAGATGTTGTTCTCAAAAACTGTGCTTCCGTGCTGACTCCCTGCCTAGGCAAACTCTTTCGTCTCTGTCTATCCTCTAACGCAGCGGTTCTTAACCTGGGGGTCGTGACCCCCTGGGGGGTCGTTTGGGCTTTTTTAGGGGGCCACAAAAGGTTTGGGGAAAATATAGTTAATTTTATATATGATATATTTTTTAAAACTTTGGTTTGGACTTAGAGTCCGGATGTGCATATATAGCAACAAGATATAATACCACTAATAGACTACAACAATCAGGTAGATTCCATGGCTTCATAATTTAGTAATTTGGCTGCGAGATATGAGTGTTCTTGCATATCCAAAAAAAAACACGCCATGCAGCTTTCATGAAGAATGTCGTTCCTCACGTATCCTTCACCCATTGTATGATTCATCGCTATGCTTTGGCAATGAAGACTCTCCCACCTGGACTTCAAGAACTGCTTTCAGATATGGTGAACATTGTGAACCATATCCGAGGAAGCGCAATTACCTCAAGGACCTTGAAAGTACTCTGTGAGGAAGGCACACATATCACTGTTCTTATGTTTCATATGGAGGGACGGTGGCTGCCACGTGGTAAGCATCTGAATCGCGTGCTAAAACTTTGAGGAGAAATGTCAATGCTGTTGCAATTAAAAAGTACCGCCAAGCTGAGTCTTCTTCATGAAATGATGCAGGATGACGATTTTGTAATAAGATGCCTGTTTGGCTGATATTTTTTTTCTCTGATGTGAATTCCCTGAACCTTTCACTCCAGGAAACTTCGCAATGTTGCACACGGTTAGTGACAAAATAATAAAAGTAAAATTCAACTTTACCAAAAAAACATTCAGATGGTGACACAAATGTTTTCCACAAAATGACGACTCTCCTGGATTTTATGCCAGATGCTGAATGCAATTCCATGAGTAAATCTCACCTTATCTCCTGGCAGTGAATATAGACACCAACATTTACTTCCCTGGGCTTGATAAACACTATTCTGTTGGTGTTTCTTCATACCCTTTTCAGTAGAGGACTGTGCCATCACTGTATTGAAGTGACAGTGAAGGTTGAATGACTTCGAATTTGTGAGGATTCTCAGCGGAAAATCGACTTCACTGAACAAAAGCTTCTGACTTTTGGGGGGAACTGAGTGATGACTGTCCTGTTCTTTCAAAGAGGGCCCTGACCATGCTGATCTAGTCCTCAACTTTTTGCTGCGAGGATGAATTCTCAGCCATGGTGACGCTGAAAATTAAGGCATACAAAGGCTTGTGATCGACACCAACATGAGGTATTGCCTGGCGGGCACTGCTCCTCGATTTGATCGACTGATGGCTGCAAAACAAATTTCAACTCACTCATGAGTGAATGAATCGTAATTATGTAGGTCCGTAGGACTCCTTTGATGTTTAGTATTCTGTGGGATTTGCAGTTTTGTGGTATTTGCAATGGTTCTATGGTATTTACAAAGGTTACATTTTTATTGTATTTTCAATAAAACTGGTTTGTATTTTATTTTGTTTTATCTTCGTACACGACGCATTAAAATATATTTTGTGGGGGTCACGGAACTGCCCCAGAATTTCTCAGGGGGTCATAGGATGAAAAAGGTTAAGAACCACTGCTCTAACGTCTTCCCTTCATGCTGGAAATTAGCTCACATTCAACCTGTCCCAAAGAAGGGTGACCGCTCTCAACCCTCCAACTATCGTCCAATTGCTCTCATCTCTTGTCTTTCTAAAGTTTTTGAAACTATTCTTGCTTCCAAATTTGTTAAGCATTTCTCTTCTCATAATCTGCTCTCAGACCGCCAGTATGGCTTCCTTAAGGGTCGCTCTACTGGTGATCTTCTTTCATCAGAATCTATCACGACAGGTAACAAAGGATATTAGGAAGGACAAAAATAAATTATGAAATTAAGGTTGCCAATGACTCAAAAAATAATCCTAAAGCTTTTTACCAACTATATAAATCCAAGGTTAGCGATGTAGTTGGTCCCCTTAAAACTTCGATAGGAGAAATGACAGAAAATTATTTAGAAATGTGCAGTACATTAAATAGTCAATTTCTTTCCGTTTTCACTAATGCAAATTTGGCACAGTTTCCAGAAGTCCGTAAGGTATATAGCGATAGTACAGAAAATAGGTTAAGTACGGTTACTACAAGTAGAAATGATGTGCTTAAGGAAGTTGACAGACTGAAACCTCATAAATCGCCTGGTCCTGATGAGGTATATGCTAGAGTATTAAAAGAATGCAGAGATGAGTTAAGTTACCCATTAACATTTCTAATTAACAAGTCATTAGAAACAGGTAGAGTTCCAGAAGCTTGGAAGCTTGCAAAATATGTAGTTCCGATCTTCAAAAAAGGTGATAAATCTATAGCATCCAATTACCAATTACCGTCCCATTAGTCTCACTTCAATCATAGGAAAGCTACTAGAGTCAATTATTGCTAGGAAAATGAGAAACCACTTAGAAACATTTAACTTAATCAATTCTTCTCAGCATGGATTCACTCAGGGACGGTCTTGCCTTACGAATTTGCTTAGTTTTTTCTCAGAGGTATATGAAGCAGTAGATATTTACAATTCATATGATATTTTATATTTAGATTTCAGTAAAACTTTCGACAGAGTCCCCCATGAGAGATTGATGAGAAAGGTTGAGGCACATGGAATAGGTGGGGCGTTGTTAGGATGGATTAGGTCATGGCTAATTGGTAGGAAGCAGAGAGTCAGCATAAATGGTACCAAGTCAGAAATGGGAGCAGTCAAAAGTGGTGTCCCCCTGGGATCTGTATTAGGTCCTCTGTTGTTTATTATATACATAAATGACCTTGATTTAGGTATACCTTGTAGGATAAGTAAATTTGCAGACGATAGCAAAATGGGGAGAAACATTGATTCAGATAGAGATATAGAGTGTCTGCGAAGGGATCTAGATCCCTTACACGAATGGCCAGTAAATTGGCAGATGAAGTTTAACATTGACAAATGCAAGGTATTAAAGATAGGGAAGATGCATACAAATGTTAAATATAAACTAGTAATATGGAATTAGAAAACTCAGACTGTGAGAAAGATTTAGGTGTGTTTGTTAGCAATGATTTGAAGCCTAGAAAACAATGTATAAGCGTTCGTAACAAGGCAAACAGGATTCTCGGGTTCATATCTAGGAGTGTGAGTAACAGAACTGCTGATGTTATCTTAAAACTTTACTTGTCATTAGTGAGACCCCATATGGATTATGCTGTTCAATTTTGGTGTCCTTATTACAGAATGGACATAGATTCATTGGAGAGAGTACAACATAGAATGACAAAAATTATCCTTAATATTAGAAATTTTCCGTATGAAGAAAGGTTGAAGAAATTAGGCTTACATTCGTTAGAGAGACGCAGAGTTAGAGGGGATATGATAGAGGTATTCAAGTGGGTTAGTGGGATTAATAAAGGGGACATGAAAAATGTACTAAAGTTCAGTGATAGCAAAAGAACTCGTACAAATGGTTTCAAATTAGATCAATTTCGTTTCAGAAAAGATATAGGCACATATTGGTTTGGTAACAGAGTTGTAGATGGGTGGAATAGGCTACCAAGTGATATAGTGGGATCAAGAACGATAGGGAGCTTTAAGATAAAATTAGATAGGCATATGGACGAGATGGGTTGGGTGTGAGGGAGATCTACCAGGTGTGGGCCAATCGGCGTTCAGCAGACCCCCGTAATCTTGTGTTAATCCCTGACCATTTTGGTGAGGGCAGTACTCAAGGTATTAGTGAGTTCGGCCTATAATTGGGCCTTGTAATTGGGGTTGGGTGTGACAGGGATCTGCCTTGTATGGGCCGATCGGCTTTTTGCAGACTTCCATTGTCTTATGTTCTTATGTTCTTATATCTTACTAACTCTTGGTTATCCTCCTTTCGTGAATTCGGTGAGACTTTTTCTATTGCACTAGACATATCGAAAGCCTTCGATAGAGTCTGGCACAAATCTTTAATTTCTAAACTACCCTCCTTCGGTTTCTATACCTCCATCTGTGCCTTTGTCTCTAATTTCCTTTCCGGCCGTTCCATAGCCGCGGTTGTGGACGGCCATTGTTCACTTCCTCACCCTATAAACTCTGGTGTTCCTCAGGGCTCTGTCCTATCTCCTATTCTCTTTCTAATTTTTATAAATGATCTCCTCAACTTTACCTGAATTCCCATCCATTCATACGCAGACGACTCAACCTTACACTACTCCATTAGTTTTCAGAACGCCCCAGCCAGCAATCCCTCAACGACAAACGTAATGAAGCCATAGAACTCTTAAATTCTGATCTAAATACTATCTCCAATTGGGGCAGAGAAAACCTTGTGACCTTTAATGCTTCCAAAACCCAATTTCTCCATCTATCAACCCGTAAGGAACTCCCAGCGGACTATCCCTTATTCTTCAACAATACAAAAATCAATCCTTCATCTTCTCTCAATATTCTTGGTGTCTCCTTTTCTTCTGCTCTCAGTTGGAAGGACCATATTACCAGTCTTGCTAAAGCGGCAGTCACACTATGAAGACTTAAGGGAATTACTGCGGCGACTTAGAGGTCTTAAGGAGGACTTCATTTAAGTCACCGCGCGTCGTGGGTGGTCCCCGTGCATCCCCACGGTACAGTACGGTACGATGGGTGACTAGGATGATCGTGGCTGGTTTCGATTTGCTATGAACATGCAAAATGCATGGAAAATTGGTCGCCGAGCTAGCCGCGGTCATGAGGCAAGCGCCGTCACACGCCCACTGGTATGCGCGTGAGGGGGACCAGTAGCCGACCGGTCAGCGGCGTGTGGCGCCATGCGTCGCCAAAGCGTTGGCCCCCGACACGCGCCACGTGGCGGGGCTCGCGCGCCAGCTTGCGGAGTCCTGCGACCCGCCATGGGGCGCCATGCGGCGCCATGACTGCACCTTAAATTACACTGAAATGGCCATATAGGGCGACGCCCGCCGCATGGCACCGCCCATGCTCAGCGCATGATGCCCACCTTACGCCGTCAGATGGGAACGCCGTCCCGTCACATAATGTGGTGTCGGTGATGTGGCAAAAGCGGATTTGGCACCGTGGCGACGAGGCGCGGAGCGGTCTGCGTGGCTATATATAGCTCTCCCCGCCAAGCGGGGACCCACAGTCTAGCGCCACCCACAGTGAAGGCAGGATCAGCCCCCTCAACGCTCCACTCCACGCCGCCACCTACCAAGCACATTGCCTGTATCCCACTGTTATTATCCACATCATCCACAATGCCGCCTGGCAAGTCCAAGTCCCGTAAAGCCACGAAAGGAAGCCTGGCATTCAAGGCAACGCAACAAACCCAACAACAAGCACCATCTGAGGGCGACGAGGAGGAGCTTCAGGGAAACACCACGCCGCCACCCCTTGCCAGCCCACCTACCCCACCACGTGCCACCACCCATGACTCCCAGCAGGCCACCACCTCACATGAAATGGATGAAGGAGACCAGGAAGACCATGATGTCAGGGAGGATATGGACACCATTGAACAGCCTTATGTTGCGTCGGAGGAGACCGGCGAGGAGGGTGAGCCTACAAGGCCAGGCCGCAAACAAACCAATCGTAAAAAATCATATTTGATGATGACCAAGAGGAGGGCCTGGTTGAGTGGTGGCGGGAAAACCCTATATTTTACGATAAGGTCAGGAAGGACTTCAAGGATGCAGTGTGAAGGCGTCCCTTTACGATGTGAAAGGGAGGTCTATGGATCCACCTGTCTCTGGTGAGTACACATGTGCTCTTACTTGTGTAATATACATGTTTATTATGAGTACATAAGACATAACTTTCATTACTAATATATGCTTTTCCATTTCCTTTTTAATTCCATTATTAATATTGTAAGTGATGAATTAAAGAGCCCATTATTTTTCATCTTTCATTAGCATATAGGCCCTATATCATGTTCATCATATATTTGAGTCCTTATAACATAATATTATATTATGTTACTTAACAAATAATGTTCATTACTAATATATAGTAATAATGTAAAAAAGTATTACTTGTGTTGAACTGTTAACCATGGCCTATCAGGGTGTCAATCCACAAAATATGAATTGTGTTATCATTATTGTTTCTTATTTTGTTATCATTATAGCGCGACGGACCGGCGAAGGCGCGAGGTCTAGGGGGGTCCGGGGGCATGCCCCCCCCCCCCCCCCCCCCGTTATTTTTTTTGAGAATTTAGGTGTCTAAAACAGTATTTCCTGCATTCTAAAAGCAATCTAGATTTAACATATGGAGATCACAATTATGTCAATTTACCTATTTTGTTTCTTAACAAAGAAGGGGGGGGGGGGGGGGGGTTGGAAGAGTTTCTGTTATTATACAAAAAGTTCATTTGCGTTATCACTCAAAAAAACAGCGTCGTTTGACACCCTGTGGCCTATATACAGTATATGTATTACCCTGCACACTGTTTGTATATTTATTATATCATGTTCAATTATAACTTACACATTCTGACGCAAATTTGTTTGCTTCCAATATTTTACAGGTCAACAAGTGAAAGGGTGGCTGGAATCCATGCGGACTCGTTTTGGCAAGATCTCGGACAAGAAGTCTGGCCAGGGCGCCCCTCGATACACTGACCGGGAGCAGTGGAACCTGAGGGCCTTCGCGTTCCTGAAGGGTCATATAGTTCGTCAGACCGGTCGAACAAGCAGTTAGGTATGTGATCGTTTTATATTGGTAGTCTTATAACATTTAATTTCACCAACATATATAATAGGAACTTGAAACACAATCTGTTACATTACATTTATTTATTACACGGTAAACATTATTATTATTATGTTTCGCACCGCATGTTACACATAACCAAAAACACCAAAACATAGGAATACGTGATACGTAAAGATGTATAATTTAAGTGTATGACATATATTTTACAATATAACTTGTTTACATTATAATACCAACACGTTGAAATATACCCCACTTCATTAACAATGTCTGTGGTGTGTAAAACACAAACTTTGTTAATGAAATGTGGCTATATTTAAACGTGTTATTAATAATGAATATTACTAAGAATACACATTTATATTTAAACTCTCTTCCAGTGCGGTGTGGTCCCTGCCGTCTCTGCTTCCGACCTTGACTCAGGCGCCACGGCGGCGGTCGCGGATGGGGAGAGGGCCGCCACTGCTTTGCCTACCCCGTCGTCCTCCAGCAAGAAGCGCCGCACGAGTCCCGAGGAGAAGGAGGAACTCCTAGAGGACCTGCTGCGAAAGGTAAAACATATTTTATATTATTAAACTTATAATACTATTCGTATTACTACTACGACTACTACACAACACTACTACTAATACTAACTACCAATAATACAACTACTACTACTAATACAACTACTATTATTAATAAAACAAGAATGTAAACGTAAGACCACATAAAATAAGACATACACTTTGCATGTAAATTGCACTATTAAACATTATTACAGTGATGTTAACCGTACGATAATGATCTTATTTGTACGATATTTTCGGTCTGTGTACGATGTTCGATACAAAGTTAAGTATCGTACGCTAAATTACGATAATTTTGTCTCCAGTGCTGTTTTCCCCTTAAATGTGTATAATAGAGAGAGAGAGAGACAGACGTTGACGGTTATGTACTGCCGGGCCATGAGTGAGGCCGTAGCCCACCAAACTTTGCCTTCAAGTGGTGGCCTGGCTATCAATACGCCTGCGCCGCCTCTTTCAGTAGGATTAAAAAACAAATCATAATACTGAGAGGATAACTGTTCTTATAATTGATAAATATTATGTGTAATGTTTAAATGCATTCATATATTTGTGTTATACTA